>CM061133.1:176570638-177170638 GCA_030789695.1 Scilla litardierei | reverse complement strand
ACAACTCGACAGTCGGATCGAGGGAAAACCTAGGGGCCATATCTAAGATGACTCCAGAAACCTTCGACCTCCGATTCCTTCAACGAATGGGAAGGCTTGGCTTAACCCAGATTCCTTTTCCCTTCCCAGGAACTTCCACACATCGAGGGGGCCGGAGGCGCGTCGCAAGCTCCTTGTAGGTTGGCTCATTGAATACGACCGGAGCAAACATACCTGACGAACCTAAAAAAGATCGGAGTCAAAGAAGGAGGATACCTTGAAATTGAAAGGAGCGATCTCCAGGGAGGGGATGCTGGAAGCAAGCTTACGAAACAAGGAGGAAGATGAGGCAGGAAGATCTCTACCATTTTCTCACTTCTCTCTTTTATCTAAGGAAATTCAACCGGCTGACATCCGATATGCGATACATGTCTGAGACCAGCCTCCAGAAAAGACGGAGATCGCTCCAAAGGTAAAAGGGTTTTGGCGACATGAATCAAATTAGATATTTCGAAAACCGTGTGCATTTAAGGAGATTACTCATCATTCAGTCTCAGTCAGTGCGACAACCCTCTCCCTCTTCATACCTCTATCAAAACCTTCGGCCAACAAGTTCCCACCGTGCCACTAGTTTCCACTACCCCAACACCACCCCCTCCAGCTCCATTACACGGCAACTCAACCGATAACCCTCCTCATATAGCCACATGCTCCATGTCATTCTTCCTCTCACAACCCACGTCCTTGCCACCCACGCACGACCTACAACCTCCCATTCAAACCCAACTTCTGCAGCTTCCTCTCTCTCAAACTTGCACCCACTCTGCTACTGCCGGACCTCCGACCACCGAATTGCAGCCACCACCAAGTCTCTCTCCCAAACACCACCATCACCTCCTTTCGACGACCCCCTCAACTGCAGTCTCCACACCACTCCGCCTTCCTCCTTCCCAACCTCCAAACATCCGACCACCGACCCACCAACCTCGTACCTCCCAAACTCCCGTCCCCTTTCTCCATTGTTGGTGCCACCCATCACCGCCGATCTCCCTCAGCACCACCATTCCCTTCGCCCATCTCAGCCAAACCCCAAGCAACCTTCGACAGCCCCACCGCTCTCGCAGTCTCCTCAAAACCCTAAACCACCCTCTCTCCATGTCTCTCTCTCCATGTCTATCTTCTCAAGTTCACGGCCCTAACCGCACCGTCGGACGACCTATGACCACCACCGCCAGCACCCGCCGTTCACCGCTGCCGACCACTGCCTACGTCCCTGCCCCGTCGCCTCCCAACTCGCCATCTCCATTGCAAGCAAAAGCAAAGGTCTAAGCATCGAAACTGTGAGTTTATTGCATGAATGAATAGTATATTATTGTTATTATACATATTTATATTAATAGTACGGTTCATATATTATATGTTATATATATATAACATATAATGCCATATGTTATATAAAATATATAATATATTAACAGTAAAACATATTTGTACAGTATATTATAGTATATTATTTTATATAAACAGCATTTATATAAGTTAGTTAAAACCTTTTAACTTGATATTATAAATCCGATGACGCAGAAAAACACGCCTCTCGTCACGATCACCTGGACACCAAAACTGCCTTGAACAGGCAAGTATTTATCATCTATAAATTTTAAAGGTACTGAAACTACCAAGTTATTAATGACAACCTCTTATAATCATAATCATGTTGATAAAATAACATTTGAATCGATTCAATGGACCTTGTGATATGTTTCAATTAAATGTTTTGATTTGCTTTCACCATCAATGTTGTTAACTATGATGTTCACAGTATAATGGGAATTATCAAATGTTTTTGGCCATTTTAAAAATATACATAAAATGCTCTTATTGCATGTTGCGCATTATTTGTGTCACCTTATCTTTGGTTTGTTCACCACTAATAAATTGTGATATTGGGCCCTCGGGGCATATACAGAATATTGGGCCCTTGGGGGCATTTATGGAATATTGACCATATGGCATACATTGAACTATACGAATACACAATGACACTTTTGGGTGGGGTAGTCCATTGTAGTAGAGGTCGAAATGCTGGATTTCACCCCACAGATAAATTTGACCATCGCCCGGATGGGGTTGATAAGTACAGAACAACAGGTAGCTCCCGTTGGTTTGGGTGTAATTGTAGTTCCTTCCACCCTCAGACATTGGGCTTGTCACTAGATTAAGAGATTGAATGACACACCATTTTACTTCTGCTGCCGCTATCATAAATTGTGTAATATGCTAGATCCTCTTTTACCATGCTCAAATGTGCTTGCTATGCTTACTACACGTTACTCTGTACATTACACTTTGCCATGCTCACTACTTTTCTCTCTACACTTTGCCATGCTCACTACACTTTACTTTGTATGCTACACCTTGCTATGCTCACGTGTTCCCTTACGCTGCCCATGCTTTACTTTATTGTGATCATATTGTGTTTCTCGTCTTCGAATTTTTGCAAAACGATACATATATACTATTATTTTCATATCTTACCGAGGGTCAATTCTTCTAATCGTTTAAATTTTGCCGAGCGATCCTCGCAGACATATATTTCCTTGTCTTTTATCTTGTGAAATATATGTCAGGTTTTGAGACAGTTTTTTGCAGAGGAGCATACCTTGAAGCTGAGCTAGTTGACCAGGAGTACCCGGACGTTGAGATCCCCTACCGACGAACGGCGTGCCTTCGCAACACCGCTACAAATTAATAATTGTTGTTGTAATCTTATTCAGGTGTATTTTCATTTCATGTATCTGTTCCTAATGGCCATGCTAGGCCTTATTTGTGTACATGTATCTGGACGTTGATTTTGTAACAATGATAACCTGTATTGTTCTGAGTTCGCATGCAAGGAATCTGCAATGTTTAACACAGATGCTTATTGTGCTTAAGTCAAAGAAGAAAGAAAAAAGTACTTATTCTTTGCTTTAAGCACATGCGGACCCGTTCATGTTCTTACTCCCAAGTATAATGGGAAGCGGGCCGTGACAATGACTCTCATGTTGAATCACTCTACGAGCTTCCTGCACGGCAAGGGAACGTCAGGGGGTCGGATCTGGGCCCTGACCCATATACACTCCGATGCTTAACTTAGAATGGGAACTTGAGAGAGAGAGAGAGAGAGAGAGAGAGAGAGAGAGAGAGAGAGAGAGAGAGAGAGAGAGAGAGAGAGAGAGAGAGAGAGAGAGAGAGAGAGATTGGAGCTGTTGAGGTCGACCCACGGTGGTTCGTCTCGAGTTAGACGTCGCAAGATATTTTGAAGAAGAAATATCAACTGGAATGCAGAATGTCAGTATACTAAGATTCGTACCTCTCTTGTTCTGTTCATCTCCATTGTATTCATAGAACTCCGAGGTCTCTTCCGTGACGTTGGGAGGATAACGGTCACCAATTATGGTGCCACGATCCTCCCCCCTTAATAGGGATAACCGTCACATTTCCCTGCTATTTATAATCTAAGATGTCTGCTAATAATGCATAACGGCTCTTCATCAATAATGGCAAGATCTCCTCCAAGATTATTGATAACGGTCGCCCATTTACTTGGTCCGCATTAACCACTCCCACATAATTAGCGATGCTTGAACGATCTTGTGAGCTGTCCCTTTGACAGAGCAATAACTCTCCTTCGCTGGTGGGCTCTTTAACTATTGGGCCGAGATTTAATTCTTCAATTGGGCATTATCAGTTGGTCCCGCTTCGTGGGTCGTACCTATGCACCAGCAATGTCAAACCTTATATTTATGTTATGCATAGATAATCAAATGAGTACTCAATTTACTGTCATTATTGAAATGTATCTATAACCAGTTCGGTCCATCAATCAGTTCAACATAGAATCAAAGCGGCTTTTGTTACATTTATTGTAACTCGACCCATCAGTGGTCACATATGCTAATATAATTGAATGACATGACTTATAATGTGGATGTGTAGCATGGAAATTTCATATTATGTGATTTAGCATGCCTATTTCCAACTGGTTTCCCTTAAACTTTAGTGAGATCAAACTATATCAAAATTTGGAATATAAAATAAACCTGAATTTTATTTCTGCAAAAAATAAACCAAATATCCAAATACTGAAAACAGAAAGTATCTGTATCAAATGAGCACTACAAATACAAACTCCACTAGAACTAAAAATCCTATGTTGACTTGACACACATACGAGCAATATGCCCATGAAACACTTTGGGTTGAAGTCCCTTAGTAAGCAGATCTGCAACCAAGTAGTTTGTTCCTATGTGCTCCACAGACAACTCCTTTTTCCTAATTCTTTCTTTAACAATCAGGAACTTGATGTCAATATACCTTGACTTCGTCGAGCTCCTGTTGTTATTGGCATATGCAACTACAGACATATTATCACAACATAATTTGAGTGGTCTATCAATACCATCTACCAATTGCAGATCCCTGACAAAGTTCTGTAGCCATATTACATGATTGGACGCCTTATGACATGCTATGAATTCTACAGCCATGGTGGAAGAGGCTATAAGAGACTATTTAGCACTCTTCCAGGAAATGGCTCATTCAGCTAGTAGGTAAACATAGCTTGATGTAGATTTCATGCTATCTTGAAATCCAGCAAAATCAAAGTCGGTATACCCAATGATCTCAAGCTTTTTCGACCTCTGATATACGAGCAGGTGGCCTTTATTTCTCTGTAAATACCAAAAAAACCGTTCGGCTGCTTTCCAATGGTCTACTCCTAGAATGCTTAAGTATCTGCCTAACGTCCCTATAATGAACGCGATGTCTAGTCGCATACAAACCTGAGCATACATCAGACTCCCTACTGTTGGATGTGATGTGACGATCTAGGATCTCTAATTTGATGATAACAAATGTGTGTGTTATATTTAACGTGTGTGCTAAGTGTGTTTCAGGAATGGCAAAGTCGTTATTCTAAGCGTTGGAGAAATTGCTATTCATATATCATCTTGGGAGAGAAAGGAAGTGGAGTGTACAAAGTATTTGGACTTGGTCAATGGAGAACAAAGTTGGACTTGGTCTATGGAGTAGAGATGAGGCCAAATCATATGCAAATCCTCCCAAATTCCTAAAGGCTGGCTCTCCTATCTTGTAGGGAATTTGGTCATACCCATAGCCTCTCCATGTCGAAATGACCAAAGGCGAATCAACCCTAGGCCATCCTATCCTCTATCCAAAATCCAAAAAAAAACATGAGATAACCCTAGCCTATATAAGGCTACCTCAAAGGAGAACAAAAAAATAGAAGGGCACAAAAATAAAGTGTCACGCAGCCATTACAAAAACCCCAAGGCCCAAAACCCTAAGTTCCTAATCATCCAGCCTTGAGAATACAAGCCAAAGCCAACACCTTTCCATCATCTTGCTCACGCAACACCACAGGGGGAGAGCTGTTGACGTGTGTGTATATTTTATATATTCACGCACGTCTTCTTTATGTTTTTCCGTTATTCTCTGCCGTCCCGTATCCATTTTTCTCGTGTTTTCTTGTTTTCTTTCACTTCTCCTTGTTTTTGTGTGTTTGCAGGAGATTGCCAGCGTAAGGGACATATAACAAAGATATCATAAGTCCCCAGAGAAACGGGAGGAGTCACGCATGATCCAGGGGGTCAAACGACCAAGATTGCCACTTTTCAGCCCCCCCCACCCGATCGGTTGGACACATCCAACCGATCGGGTGATGCACGCATATCCGACCCAGACGGCAGCTGAAGCAAAGTGAGGACCAACCGACCGGTTCATCCCAATAGAGCTCTCAGGAATTCGGAGCCAAATTCCAACCGATCGGGTGAACTTCACCCGATCGGTTCATCTATAGCCGATTCTTCCAACGGACGACCCGGAGAGCTCACCTGACGTCCGCTGACCGTGCCAAATCGACGCAAGTTTCTGTTCTTTTGGGCTTATTTCCAACTGATCGATTGATTTATCAACCGATCGGTTCACCTGATGACCTCAAGATCCAAACGACGAGCCGCTTGCACCAACCGACCGGGTCACGTGAGCGGGTGAAGTTTCTGAAGACCGCTGCCAAAGAACGTAGCAGGTCACCTGATCGGTTGATACTTCAACCGATCGGGTGACGTCATTTTCTATATATAGTTGCCCTAGGTTTTCAGAAACGAGAGCTATTGTATTTTTCTGTCTTTTTTCTCTATTGTGATGACTGGAATTTTATAGTTATTTGTAAGTTTTCTGATCTTTATGAAACTTTGATATTATCTTAATATCATTGCTACTACATTTCAATTGTCTGATTATTATTTCTACGGTCGAATTTCATTTAGATTGCTTTTTAGCTATAATGTGTGAGTAGTTCCCGAATCAGGGATTTTGGTGGAAACCCCTTCGTGGGTTCTCCCTAATGCGTCCATAGGACTAGGAAATCGATAGGGGGTAGGAATTTATTGGTTACACGGGGTGTTTCATTGTCATCGGCGGGAAAAAGACCGCCTGTGATTGTTGGGCCAAGGGGGAATAAACTTGGCGGTTGACTCCCTAGCCATAGCTCACGCCCTTAGTGTAGGCATCAAATCCTAACGCGTGGAAACGGCAGGATGAGATGTTGGGAGTCATCGTTGCGAGCTTAGTGATCCCGGAGTCGGTCAGTGTTAATGGACATGGGAATGCCCACTGACCGAACCCGGGTAGTCCGGCGTATCATCCTGGGCACCGACCGGAATATCGGGCCCCTGGGATGCCGGTATCACTTTTAGAGGCAACGTCTCACCACTAAACCCTAATTCCGATCGTATTCCTATCCGCTGGTTGTAATAGCGAGAACACATGATAGGGTGGAAACCGAAGTCCTAGGTTTCCTTTTATATTGTTTAATCTCATATCTACATTTCGTGACAAAACTTCTATCGATTCGGGCTAGCTCACCCATAGGGTGAACCGGTTCCTTTCTGACACAAGCACAACCACGCCTCCCTGTATTCGACCCCCAAGCCACACTACAACACCGTGCGCTTGCGGTACAAATATTTAAATCTGGTATCCCCAATCTTATTGCACATTGCATGCTCACAACCGGGGGACGTCAAGCTTTATGGCGCCATTGCCGGGGAGGCAACGTGATTGTTATTTTAGGACCATTGAACCCTTGAGTCTAGCTCATATCCCTACCTCGTGATAATTTTCGCATTCTACCTTTTTTATTTTTATTTTCTAATTTTCATTTTCTATTTTTATCTGTTTCTGTCCCGCTCTTGCTTCACGGGTGTTTGTTGCTTTTCATGCGCAGGAATACAAGGAGTCTCGACGACTTGTTTTCTATTGATCCGGAGATAAACGCCACCCTGAGGCGTATAAACGTAGAGAGACAAAGAAGAGAAGAGTCTGAAGCCATGGGGGAGACTACACCACCGCATAAGTCCCTGCTGGAGTACTCGATGCCTTCCATCGGGTCAACCTCCTCCATCCAACCTCCTGCTATTATGGCAAAGAGCTTCGAGCTTAAGTCGTCCTTAGTGACGTGGATCCAGCAGGATCAATTCTCTGGGGCACCCATGTAGGGCCCTATTGAACATCTGGACTCATTCCTAGAGAAGTGTGACACCTTCCGGATTAATGGTGTCACAACTGAAGCAATCCGACTGAAGCTATTTGATCGCGCCCCGGATACACGTCCCGGAGCGACGGTTGTAGTTTTACCGCAAGCGCACGGCAAAGTGGCAAGCGGGTATCGAACACGAGGAGGTGGTGTTGGCTCCAATCTATCCTAGGTTGGTTTGACTACGAATGTTTTATTGGTGGAGATGGTTATGGAATGATATAATGAAAATGGTGGTGGATGTCGGTGTCGATGATAAAGAAATCGGTCAAATATCGATTTAAATACAATATAATAAAAGAGGGAATTTGCCTTGCGGCGATCCGGTCACAATCGTCGGGCAAAGTATGGGGGTATAAAATCAAATAAAGGCGTCTAGGGCTAGGGAATTCCCACTACGGATCGTCATACATCATCGTAAATAGTGAATCTCAATATTACTAGACTTGTGTTTAGGTGAACTAGTCGTAACTGAATAGAGAACCAAGCTCACACTCTCGCGCTATTTCCGGTCTATAGCAACCTAGATTAGGGCCCAATCTCTTGCAAACCCTAACCTAAGCCGCTAGCATGAAGATCGACATCATCGTCCAATCGCTCCTCGAGCCCACTCTCGTGCAAACCCGAGTTACGATCTAGGTTGTGATAGTTCGTATTCGTCCAATCTCTTGCAAACGAATATGGGTATAGATTTACAATTAAAAATCCTAGCTTTGGTCCAATCTCTTGCAAACCAAGTCTAGAGAAATCCAATTGTAAATCTAAATCGAATATCTAGGCCTTCCCATCGATTAGAATCCAATCTCTTGCAAATCCTAAATCGATGGAAATCCCTAGCTATCCGTAGTAAATCAATCACAACCTAACCTCCTAGCAATTCTAGTAATTTAGAAATTCATTCATCACAAATATGAAATTAGATCCATAGGGTTCATCCCCAAACCCTAGAACAACAAATCTACTCTAGCATAGCAATACGGATATGAGGATCAATAAAAATCATTACTTGCATATATAAAAATATCAAAACAAAGATTCAAACAATAAGAACAAAATACTTAGCTTGATGAAGATCTTCAATCCAAAATACAAGCTTTTAGATCCAAGAGGGGGCCTAGGGCATGGCCTAACCTCTAAAATAATCCTAAGAAAAACATATGGGGGCTAAGAAAACATAATGGGGATCTCCCTCTAATGGTGGCTACAAAACCCTTAAATACTCCCCCAAAACCCTAGCAAATAACCCTAGAAAACCCCTCAAATTCATGCCCAAAAACAGCCCAAACCGCAACTTAAAATCTGGGCCCAGGCCGCACTCGGCCGAGTGGAAATTCCAGCACTGCAGCATCAACTTGCAAAAATTCCCCAGATTTCATCAGACCTCTGATTTGCGCGTTCTTGGTGGCGTTGGAACCGTCATGAAGTCTACTATCCATAAATAATATGAGAAAAATAATTTGGTTGCTGAAATGATAGCAGATTTCAAAAGAGTGAGAGGCTGTCTGAAAATCTGGGCGCTGCGTGTCCTCGGCATCACTCGGCCGAGCGGCAAATGTCACTCGGCCGAGGGGCTTTTGGTACTCGGCCGAGTCGGAGCTCGTAGTCGACTGAAGGATTACAGAGAGTTGGACATTTTGGCTTGCCGTCGTCTGGGTGCCACTCGGGCGGACGGAGTCTCCGCACTCGGCCGAGTGGGCGTGCGATGCTCGGCCGAGTGCACGCTGATACATCTCTGTTGCGTGTCCGATCTGGCCGGCCGAGCGGCGTCTCAATGCTCGGCCAAGTGACTCCTTCACTTGACCGAGTGGCATGCTGAAAATGCCCAATCTCCATCTTTTCGCTTCCTCGTCGCTCCTACGACGTTCTTTCTTCTTCCACTCGTCTTCCATTGCAGAATAACCCTCAAAAGGGCCATGGTTGACACTCCGGAGTGGGTGCAAATCCTTTAAGCTCATTTTTTCTCCCGATCGCTCCATATTTCCTGAAATCCGACAAAAACAAGAAATAGTGAAAAGCATCGCAATATTGTCGAATAATCTTGAAAAACGCAATATGAGCAATCGAAATGGCGTGAAAACATGCGGAAAAAAGGTGTAAAATATGGAGTGATCACTATTCCCCTTCTCTCTGCGAGATACGGCCAAGCAGTGGCTTAGGGGAAAGGACCTGAACACCTTCAACACTTGGGAGAAGCTCTCAAACGCTTTTTTGACTAAGTTCTTTCCTCCGGGGAAGACCATGAAGCTGAGGAGTGAGATCTCCTCCTTCTCCCAAGCCAGCCACGAGTCCTTGCATGAAGCTTGGACAAGATATAAAGAAATGCAGTGGAGATGCCCTCAACACGAGCTTCTGTAACGGCTGCTTTCCGACCGTTCATATTTCCTGTGTGCACGTGCTTCATCGTGCACGTATTCTTTTTGGATATTTCTGAGCTCCGGCATATGCGATGCGATATGCCATTACGATCTTTTCGGGGTGTTGGATTTTATTGTATTTTTTGGGAACGTCGTTTCACGGCTCGTTTTCTCGCAAAACGAATTTGAACGATAGGGGCGTCTTAGTCATTTGACTCAAAATGCCGTGCCCAATTTTACGTAAATTTTTGGTAGGTGTTACGCATGATCGAGCTTCATAGATCCGTGCGTCTCGTCTCCATGATCGCCCCGGTATTTTCGGATTATTTTTCTGACGCCCGGATTGAAAGATATCGCTCGGAGAAATCTCGACCGTTGATTTGCCTAATCAGATTCAAATTTCGAAAATTGATATCAAATCTGTTTAAATCCCTAATTATTTTCTTAATATCCTTCCAAATCTTATCCTCTAGGGTCCCCTAGACATACCCCTAAATTGTACCCCCCTCTAACAAAATATCTTTCCCCTTTCTATAATCCTAAGGCTACTTATCAACCTTACCCTATTTATAATAAAATAATCACTAACCCTAACTAACCCTAACCCTAAATTACTCAGCCGCAACCCAAAATTTTCCCACATTTCCGATCTCTCCCTCATCTCTCTCTCCCTCCCTCACGGCGAATGCCGACCGCCGCGCCTCTCACCGGCGCCCCCTCGCGACCGACCAAACCCCCGATCTCCTTCCTCCCTCTCCTCCTCTCCCGCTCAGCGCCTTCCCACCGCCGTGACAGCCGCCGCAGCAGCCTCCACGGCCATCTCCCCTCAACCTCTCCCCCTCACGGTGCCGCCGCGATGCCCCTCCTTCCGATCTGCCACCACGCCACCCCGACGATGGCCCCCAGCCGCCGGATCCCGCCGCTCCGGCGACCCCGCAACCCGGCACCGACCCCGTGCAGCGCAGCGACGCCCCGCCGTGATTGATCCCCGATCTCTCGCTTCTGATCCCCCTCGAAACATAAGGCGTGAACCCTTTCGTGTCTCACTTGTCTGGTCTCGTCTTGTCCCGTCACGTCTCGACTCGTCTTGACACCTGTAGGTTAGTCACGTAGTTGGTAGCACACTCTACGACTACTACTTGTTACGCTTTACTTTCCTGCTACGTTACTTCCTTTTGTTACTCAGTTTTAACCCCAACATGCTAATCAACCAGTAAATCGTTGTTTAAAAGTTGATACACTTGCAGTAGAGTCTAACCCTTCTTGTAGACTTTACCTGACGTACAGTTCCTCTTCTCTTGGGTGCTGTACGTCAGGTGCTCAGCCAGAGTTCGTGGACGAGGCAGACTCACTGGAGTACGAGGAGCCAAGGACGTCGACCCAGAGTACGTGCCTGACGAGGACCAGACCTTGAGGTCTTTTTAGTCGTCACTTTCAGATGTTATTGCTTTTAGTTTGCTCTTAGATAGTTGTTGCCATGCTTAGGCTTCTTTTTAGACTTTGTACTCGTTGGATATTATATCTCTAATTTAATGAATGCTTTTTCCTTTCTGTACTTCCTATTATTCCGAATTTTATTAATGCAAGAACCTGAAACTTTAAAATGGTACCCCCCTACAGACGCTTATTGGGCCCGAGCTTCACAGCTCCGGCCTAAGCGGGCCTTTGTCACGCTTCGCTTCCGTAATTTTTGGGAAGCGGGGCGTGACAGGTTTTAGTGGTGGCCCATACAGGTCTTGCAAAAGTTCGGAACAATAAAAGTACTGCATTCATTTAATATCCACGTACAAGTCTAAATTAGGTTTACCCAGTCTTAGATGGTAGAAAGACATAATTAGACGTCCCAGTTGGATAGTCAGACACCCTGGTTAAGATTTAGTCTTTCTCGTCCTAGAATACCTTAGTAGCACCACTTGACTCTGACCGTGTTAGTTTTCTAGAGCCTGATCGGTCCATATTTTACACCTTTTTTCTGCATATTTGCATGCCATTTCGATCACCCATATCACGCTTTTCACGATTATTCGACGATATTACGTTACTTTTCACTATTTCTTATTTTTGTCAGATTTCAGGAAATATGGAGCGATCGGAAGCAAAAATGAGCTTAAAGGATTTGCACCCACTCCGGAGTGTCAACCATGGCTCTTTTGAGGGTTATTCTACAATGAAAGACGAGTGGAAGAAGAAAGAACGTCGTAGGAGCGACGAGGAAGCGAAAAGATGGAGATTGGGCATTTTCAGCATGCCACTCGGCCGAGTGAAGGAGTCACTCGGCCGGGCATTGAGACCCTGCCCAGCCGGCCAGATCGGACACGCAACAGAGATGTATCAGCGTGCACTTGGCCGAGCATCGCACGCCCACTCGGCCGAGTGCGGAGACTCCGTCCGCCCGAGTGGCACCCAGACGACGGCAAGCCAAAATGTCCAACTCTATGTAATCCGTCAGTCGACTACGAGCTTCGACTTGGCCGAGTTCCAAAAGCCCCTCGGCCGAGTGACATTTGCCACTCGGCCGAGTGATGCCGAGGACACGAAGCGCCCAGATTTTCAGACATCCTCCCATTCTTTTGCAATCTGCTATCATTACAGTGGGTAAATTATTTTTCTCATATTTTTTATGGATAGTAGACTTCATGACGATTCCAACGCCGCCAAGAACGCGTCAATCGGAGGTCGGATGAAATCTGGGAAATTTCTGTAAGTCGATGCTGCAGTGCTGGAATTTGCATGTCAGTGTCACTCGGCCGAGTGACATTTCCACTCGGCCGAGTGACCAGTTTTTGACAGTTTTTGACAGTTTTGACAGAGTGATGTTTTCTGGAGTTTCTGCAGGAAAGCTCACTCGACCGAGTGAGATTTCCACTCGACCGAGTGAGCTGTCCACTCGACCGAGTGAGATTTCCACTCGACCGAGTGAGATTTCCACTCGGCCGAGTCGTAACTGGCGCAGATTTCTGGGCACGCGCAGATTCAGTTTTGGGCCCGATTTTCAGGGGCTTTTTAGGCAGTTTTGCTGGGGTTTTTGGGAGAGTATTTAAGGGGTTTGTAGCCACCATTAGAGGGGATCCCAATTATGTTTTCTTAACCCCCATATGTTTTTCTTAGGATTATTTTAGAGGTTAGGCCATGCCCTAGGCCCCCTCTTGGATCTAAAAGCTTGTATTTTGGATTGAAGATCTTCATCAAGCTAAGTATTTTCTTCTTTTTATTTGAATCTTTGTTTTTCTATCTTTTTGTATGCAAGCAATGATTTCTATTGATTCTCATATCCTTATTGCTATGCTAGAGTAGATTTGTTGTTCTAGGGTTTGGGGATGAACCCTATGGATCTAATTTCATATTTGTGATGAATGAATTTCTAAATTGCTAGAATTGCTAGGAGGTTAGGTTGTGATTGATTTACTACGGATAGTTAGGGATTTCCATCGATTTGGGATTTGCAAGAGATTGGATTCTAATCGATGGAAAGGCCTAGATATTCGATTTACGTTTACAATTGGGTTTCTCTAGATTTGGTTTGCAAGAGATTGGACCAAAGCTAGGATTTTTAATTGTAAATCTATACACATATTCGTTTCAAGAGATTGGACGAATACGAACTATCACAACCTAGATCGTAACTCGAGTTTGCACGAGAGTGGGCTCGAGGGGCGATTGAACGATGATGTCGATCCTCATGCTAGTGGCTTAGGTTAGGGTTTGCAAGAGATTGGGCCCTAACCTAGGTTTGCTATAGACCGGCAATAGCGCGAGAGCGTGAGCTTGGTTCTACATTAAGTTGCGACTAGTTCACCTCAACGCAAGTCTAGTAATATTGAGATTCACTATTAACAATGATGCATGACGGTCCGTAGTGGGGACTCCCTAGCCCTAGACACTTTTATTATATTGTATTTGAATCAACATTTGACCTATTTCTCTATCTCCGACATCGACTTCCATCACCATTGCCATTACATCATTCCATAGCCATCTCCACCAATAATACATTCGTAGTCGAGCCAACCTAGGATAGATTGGAACCAACACAACCTCCTCGTGTTCGATACCCGCTCGCCACTTGACCGTACGTTTGCGGTAAAACTACAATCGTTCTCCGGGACGTGTATCCGGGGCGCGATCAACTTTTTGGCGCCGTTGCCTGTAACGACCCGCTCCCCAGGATACCCAATAAGTACGAATCCGTATCAGGTATTCCTGAAGAGGTGAGTGTTACGAAGAGGAATACAAATAAAACCAGCAGGCCACTGCGCACGTGCTGGGAAGTACATGTACTGCTCCAATCATACAATACCAAAGAATAACATATACGACAAAATTCAACAAAGAACAAAACATTCATATATATAATGAATATTAATTACAAATATGAATAGAAATATTTAACCACTCTCAAATTACAACAACTCGCTAATACAACCCTCAAAACTACACCCACAAATAACTCCAACCACCAACTCCCAGCTGCACCTGCAAGACTACTATCACCTGAAAAACCACGGGAGGAGCACGTCAAAGCGTGTCCAAGTAGGATGTCTCAATCTCAAGGCATATTATTAACATGTTTATGCAAATGATACATGGCATGGTAAGGTGACATGATATTAATGAAACATGAAAGAAACATGTATGACATAGGAGTAACATGATACCACATCTTGACATAGAACATAAAATAAACATAAGGACAACGAACACAATGTAAGTTAGATAGCATGATGTCTTGCATATTTAAAGGAAAGTGTACTACAACAACTCAACAATTATCACTTCATATGAGATCATCCTTTGCATTATGTCATTACAAGTTGTATTAAGCAAGAGTATGGAATAATAATACCCTACACACATGGGTCATGGGCCATCATGACATGGCTTCATAGTCATTTTTCATTTACTTTCCTTTCAATTCATATAGGGCCGTGCATCTCCTTGTGCACCCCTTTTGCATCACATATAACCCTATAAATCCATGTCATGCATTCCTTTACACCCACATATATGTGGTATTAAAATTCCACACCAAGCTTCATTAGTATTAAACTAAATTCCAATCACATAACCATTCACAACATTCCTCTTTCTCCTTGCTTTTCTTTCTTTTCCTAACAATTGCATGTTTCTTTCTTTCCACAACAATTTCACAAATTCATTACTAGACCCATGGCCGAAATATAGCAATATGGAAATTGACTTTCCCTTAAGTAATTGAAGCATAAAAGGTGCATGGATATAGCAACATGTGAACTACTACAAAGGGGGCATTCTTTCACATACAACTACATGTGCAAAATGGCAACAAGCAAGAGCATAGCATGAACTTTGTGAATTAACTCAAGGGTGATAATTAACATGGCATAGTATCGCAAGGGTATAACAATGCCAATTTTATAACATAACATTTTGGGTGATTTAACACAAGGATAATATCTTTATAGCATGGTAATTAGAACTATAGCATGAAAGTGAACTACAATAATTTAAGAATAGAATCCTAAATTAACAACAAGCATAACATGACATATTATGATAAGGGCATGAAAATGATTACTTCATAGTATAGCAATTCATATGATGACATATACATGAAAAAAGATTCTAACTATATACTAAAGTGGCATGAAAATAATAGGCTATGAGAAGTTGGGAATCCCACCCAAATAGATGAATAGCCATGAATTCCTCATGAGAAGACCCAAGATTCAAACTTCTCCATGAATCCCGTTTTCCCATCTTCACCCATCCAAAAATCACCTTCTAGCTCATGGAATCACCTCCTTCTAGCTCCAAACTCCCCCACATACATCAGCTAACATCAAGGCTCAAAAGGAGCATGAAAGAAGGGGATTTGGGCTTGAAATTGAAGGGGAAATGGCTATGGACAGAGCTGTCCAGATCTAGACTGTTTTTTGGGCTAATATTTGGCCATGGAGATTGAAAGAAAGAGGGGGAAATGAGAGGGGAGAAAGAGGGAATGGGTTAGGGTTCTTTAGGATTTCTTTTCTCTTCTTTTTCTTCTCTTTTTCTCATCTTTTTCCATGGGATTTTCGCAGGTTTTAGGGCTGGTTTTGGTTCAGATTTTTGGGGAAGAAGAGAAGGGAAGAGAGAGGAAATGGGAGAGATTAATGGAGAGAGATGATGAGTCACAAGCCTTGATGTCATCCTCTAACAAAGTCTCTCTAATAACATGACACCTAGCTACTATCTTACACAAAAACCCCTAACACAATCCAATAATTGTCTCCAAGCCCTCATGCATGCTATGAAGCACAAATCACACAAAACCCCCTCTAAACCTTCTATTACAAAGTAAGCACAAAACTCCTCCTAAGAAGTCATATTTACATACCTATACCCATATACCTAAAACCATTTATGCAAAATCATATACCCACACAAAATAAATATTATACTACCACACTTAAATAACACAACTTCTAATTATATAATTTCACATAACATTAACATCCAATTAATACAATAATACAATCAATACACAACATACATCCAATGCAACTTTACACTCATATATAACATACACAATATAGTAGTTCAAACTTAGGGGTATTACAATCTACCCACCTAAAAAATAAAGTTCGTCCTCGAACTTTCTAGGCAAAGGGTGACTACTTCTACTTCTTGACTCTACAGGTTCCTACCCACCTTAGGACATGTCTACCCTTATGGAACCATTACATGTACTACCTTACGCACGCCGCAGTGCGGAGACCTGCGTGGGCCGCCAACTGTAACGACCCGCTCCCCAGGATACCCAATAAGTACGAATCCGTATCAGGTATTCCTGAAGAGGCGAGTGTTACGAAGAGGAATACAAATAAAACCAGCAGGCCACTGCGCACGTGCTGGGAAGTACATGTACTGCTCCAATCATACAATACCAAAGAATAACATATACGACAAAATTAAACAAAGAACAAAACATTCATATATATAATGAATATTAATTACAAATATGAATAGAAATATTTAACCACTCTCAAATTACAACAACTCGCTAATACAACCCTCAAAACTACACCCACAAATAACTCCAACCACCAACTCCCAGCTGCACCTGCAAGACTACTATCACCTGAAAAACCACGGGAGGAGCACGTCAAAGCGTGTCCAAGTAGGATGTCTCAATCTCAAGGCATATTATTAACATGTTTATGCAAATGATACATGGCATGGTAAGGTGACATAATATTAATGAAACATGAAAGAAACATGTATGACATAGGAGTAACATGATACCACATCTTGACATAGAACATAAAATAAACATAAGGACAACGAACACAATGTAAGTTAGATAGCATGATGTCTTGCATATTTAAAGGAAAGTGTACTACAACAATTCAACAATTATCACTTCATATGAGATCATCCTTTGCATTATGTCATTACAAGTTGTATTAAGCAAGAGTATGGAATAATAATACCCTACACACATGGGTCATGGGCCATCATGACATGGCTTCATAGTCATTTTTCATTTACTTTCCTTTCAATTCATATAGGGCCGTGCATCTCCTTGTGCACCCCTTTTGCATCACATATAACCTTATAAATCCATGTCATGCATTCCTTTACACCCACATATATGTGGTATTAAAATTCCACACCAAGCTTCATTAGTATTAAACTAAATTCCAATCACATAACCATTCACAACATTCCTCTTTCTCCTTGCTTTTCTTTCTTTTCCTAACAATTGCATGTTTCTTTCTTTCCACAACAATTTCACAAATTCATTACTAAACCCATGGCCGAAATATAGCAATATGGAAATTGACTTTCCCTTAAGTAATTGAAGCATAAAAGGTGCATGGATATAGCAACATGTGAACTACTACAAAGGGGGCATTCTTTCACATACAACTACATGTGCAAAATGGCAACAAGCAAGAGCATAGCATGAACTTTGTGAATTAACTCAAGGGTGATAATTAACATGGCATAGTATCGCAAGGGTATAACAATGACAATTTTATAACATAACATTTTGGGTGATTTAACACAAGGATAATATCTTTATAGCATGGTAATTAGAACTATAGCATGAAAGTGAACTACAATAATTTAAGAATAGAATCCTAAATTAACAACAAGCATAACATGACATATTATGATAAGGGCATGAAAATGATTACTTCATAGTATAGCAATTCATATGATGACATATACATGAAAAAAGATTCTAACTATATACTAAAGTGGCATGAAAATAATAGGCTATGAGAAGTTGGGAATCCCACCCAAATAGATGAATAGCCATGAATTCCTCATGAGAAGACCCAAGATTCAAACTTCTCCATGAATCCCGTTTTCCCATCTTCACCCATCCAAAAATCACCTTCTAGCTCATGGAATCACCTCCTTCTAGCTCCAAACTCCCCCACATACATCAGCTAACATCAAGGCTCAAAAGGAGCATGAAAGAAGGGGATTTGGGCTTGAAATTGAAGGGGAAATGGCTATGGACAGAGCTGTCCAGATCTGGACTGTTTTTTGGGCTAATATTTGGCCATGGAGATTGAAAGAAAGAGGGGGAAATGAGAGGGGAGAAAGAGGGAATGGGTTAGGGTTCTTTAGGATTTCTTTTCTCTTCTTTTTCTTCTCTTTTTCTCATCTTTTTCCATGGGATTTTCGCAGGTTTTAGGGCTGGTTTTGGTTCAGATTTTTGGGGAAGAAGAGAAGGGAAGAGAGAGGAAATGGGAGAGATTAATGGAGAGAGATGATGAGTCACAAGCCTTGATGTCATCCTCTAACAAAGTCTCTCTAATAACATGACACCTAGCTACTATCTTACACAAAAACCCCTAACACAATCCAATAATTGTCTCCAAGCCCTCATGCATGCTATGAAGCACAAATCACACAAAACCCCCTCTAAACCTTCTATTACAAAGTAAGCACAAAACTCCTCCTAAGAAGTCATATTTACATACCTATACCCATATACCTAAAACTATTTATGCAAAATCATATACCCACACAAAATAAATATTATACTACCACACTTAAATAACACAACTTCTAATTATATAATTTCACATAACATTAACATCCAATTAATACAATAATACAATCAATACACAACATACATCCAATGCAACTTTACACTCATATATAACATACACAATATAGTAGTTCAAACTTAGGGGTATTACATTGCCGGGGAGGTGTTTCCCGTTGGGTGCCAATTTGTCACAATTAGGTTGATTAGATTACATTGAAAAAAAAATCAAAAAAAATTCAAAAAAAAAACATTGAGATAGATTTTTTCCCACCACCTGCTATTATTATCTTTATCTCTCTTTGTACCACTGACGTCTTTTCCAGGTTGTTTACTTTGATTGATCAGGTACAGTTGTTGCAGCGATGGTGCTTCCAAAGAAAATGCGATCGGGCTCTATACAATCCTACATATATCTCGCTGCATTCTATCAGGCTGATGGAGAATCCTTCGGGGAAGCCTTGTCTAGGTTTGAAGGAATGTTAGAAATGTTCCAGACGGAGTCAGACTATGAGTGGAATGACTCCATGCTATTTGATATCTTCACTAGAAGGCTAAAGGGACCCTCACGTGAGTTTTTGAAGAGGATGCAATTGGGAAAGTTCATTGATCTACAGTTGGCAGCAGCCTTGGAGCAAATGATAGATGATGCTCGATCTACCGGTTCACTAACCGTTACGGTAAGTAAACCATACGACTAAGTATTCATCGATTTTGTTATGGCTAATGTCTCTAGTGCAGGTACCATCATAGATGGAGTGTATGCCTCACTTGAAGGTGATCATATCCACCTTTATACCATCAACACTCCACAAATAGAGACATCTGAGTTGCCAAAGGAGGACACGTACATGGACCTATTGAGAAACATTGTCGACATAGTTCGAATTTCCGGTCCATTGACAATAACGGCAGGTGATCCTTTTGAGCTTGAATTTCAAAACTTTATTACTCATTGTATCTCTTCCACAGGCACAATTGATGATGGAGTCTACGCTCTAATTGAGGGGCACAAGACCCACTTTTATACCACGGTCAAGATACATGAGCCCATAGAGCCACCTGCACCTACTATTGAGGAGGCCAAGCCATGCAATCGGGTGACTCAAGCTCCAGGAAAGAAACAAAGAAGGAGGCATGAAAAGGAGATGATGACGTTTACATTGCCTTCTATACCTGAGGAGCATGAGGAGGATATCCACGTTCAGCTTGGGGGAGAGTCAGCTTGTGCCATCGTCGCTCCCCCTTGTCACCCACATGAGCCAGAGCTTGCTGTTGAGGAGGCCTTACATGCGGAGCCAGAGCTTGTCACCGGGGAGGCCGTGCATTGGGACGTGAACACATCCATTCATGAGGATCCCGAGCACTACCCTCCTCCTTTCGAGCTACCGCAGCCGCCTCTACTTTCTACAGAGGCTGAGCATCCCTCAGAGGACCACCCTTCCACTGACACCGAGGACAATCCCACAGAGCTTATGGCTCCCCTTCAGGGGGATCTCTTTACTTCCTCGCCCTTTACATTTGATTCCCCTCCCGTATATGATGCTTGCTATGATTCAGATTTTGACGACTCATTGCACCTTTTGCAGGATTCATGTACATACGATCAAGAGGTACGATGGGACGTATACGAGGAGGAGAGCGAGGAGTTAGCACCCATGGATGCTATTTTTTACAGGAGGTGCGATGGGATAAGTCTGAGGATGATGAGGAGCTGCCTGATGAGACCTACGCTTATATGCCCGAGCTACCTGAACAACCTGAGGCGAACAATGTGGAGTTGATCGATGTGGTACACGAGAGTAGAGATTTATTTCCAGGGAAGTGTTGTCAACCGTTTTTAATTTTAAATACTTATGTTGATGACCCTCTTTAGAATACATTTATTTTGGGGAAGAATTATCCACATCAGATTGATGCGGCTTATCTCTTGCAGGGTACAGGTGGAGTCCTTGGAGAGATGCTGGGAGCCACATTGCTAGAATCTGATGGAGTCCGTGGACATGTACGCCTGGCAGAGCCACGGAAGGAGCAGTTGGAGCAATTGCCTGCACCAGCAAAGATACTGGATCCGCCTTTTGCTATAGGTGATATCAATCCAGTAGTGTAGAAATTTTTAGGCTTTGAATAAACACGAATCCTCTCGACAGCGAGAGGACCGTATAGATTTGCTTGAATAAATATCACCTCATATGACGACAACAAAAATTTTTACACCCCAAACCCATTATATATATTAATTGCCCTCTCCATATTTTGATGTGTCACATCCTTTTGCTCACCACATTCGAGCATTTCTTTCAAGTGAAACCTTACTTTCTTATTCGTTTGACTTGATCACGCTTTGCAAAGCCATGACATTTTTGGTCAAGTCATTTGAATAGGATTGTTTGGTATAAGCTTGGGGGAAGGCGCTCTCATGCATCATTGTATGTGCATGTAGTTACATTAGGATTTCATGTCATTCATTTCAACATATTTCATTCACCCCCTTATTATTATCGTTGTTCCTCATATTCTTTAATTATGATCACATTGAGGACAATGCGAAGTTTAAGCTTGGGGGAGAGTGCATTTCAATGCCATTTAGATGCATTAGTTGCATTTTTACTTTATTTTAGGGTTTTTAAAATTTTTCAAAATTTTTGCATCATCTTTTTGAATTTTCCATCTTATTTTCCTTTTATGTGTGTTCATGCATCATGTTGTGTGCTTGTTTTTCTTTTCTTTCCTCTCTTTTATTTTTTCTTATTTCTTTATTTTCATTTCTCTTCTTTTGCTAGATGCGTTCCTTATGATGATATCTCTTATTGCTTAAGTAGCCATTACGATACTTATTATTCCTTGCCAAGCTACTTAGAATATTCCATAGTCTTGCTATTCACATGTGCTTGCAAATCTATTTCTTTTGATGATTCATCTACATGAATGCATGATATTAATTGAAGCTGAATGTATGGATTAGTGTTTAGTATGCTTTTGTTGGAAATGCACCAAGATTCACGCATCATTAGTATATCTGAAGCATCAGTTTTATTGTCTTATTCACCTCCTGTTGCATGCTTGATATGATTGTGCGCTTTACCGCTTGACTTCACTTTTCATTGAGATGATTGAGAATATCCATGCTTACATATTAGTTTTAGTTGAAGTATTATTTTATTGAACTGTTCGTGCACATCTTAGAGTGAACCGAGTGCTACATTATTTCCTTCTCCACAAATATCTTTTATTCTTTACATGTCGCTTGAGTTCACCTCCTAAAGCTACTTATATCTCATCTATTTCCTAAAAATCCCCACAAAATAAAAAGTTAGCTCCAAAAGTCCAAAAAGCCAAAAAGGAGCCAAAATCCAAAAAATACAAATCATATAGCTCCTACAAAAATCCAAAAAGAAAAATGAGAAACAAAGTCCAAAAGAAAAAAAAATATTTCTCTATCTCATTATTGGAGCCACAAAATACTTGGGAAAACCAAGGCAAAAATCCCATTTTCCACTATTATATTCCTTTGGATGCGACGCCTCAAGCTAAGCTTGGGGGGGTGAATTCATTTGACCATATGAGTGAGTATGACATTAGAGTGGAGACGTGCATGAATGGGAATATTCGATAATGCTTAGACTTTGCAAAATATATTAGATATGGAGATTTTTCATGATTTGAAATAGATATGTGAATGCCATGACTTTTATTCTATTCTCTATTGCATGCTTGGTGTGTATCTTATATGCTTCATTTATAACTTTTGATTGAAAAGTGCATCGCCAACATTTGTATATTAAATTCTATGAAATGCGTGATGTGGATATGAATTGATTGTATGAATTTAGAGAGTCCCTCTTATTGTTCTTAAAAGCTTGCAAGCACCATGTTTATGAAAGATATGAAATCCTTATAGCATGTGATTTGTATTTTCCAAGTCATCGTGATGTGTAGCTTATGGCTTGAGATCTGAGAGTATAACCTAGCGACCCCTTCCACTTCGTATTCTTTTATTTCATTTCCCTTATTTTTCATCTCCCGAGTTCGTCTTTTTATTTATCTTCCTCGAGGACGAGTAAGAGGTAAGCTTGGGGGATTTTGATCGGTCCATATTTTATACCTTTTTTCTGTATATTTGCATGCCATTTCGATCACCCATATCACGCTTTTCACGATTACTCGACGATATTGCGTTACTTTTCACTATTTCTTGTTTTTGTCGGATTTCAGGAAATATGGAGCGATCGGAAGCAAAAATGAGCTTAAAGGATTTGCACCCACTCCGGAGTGTCAACCATGGCTCTTTTGAGGGTTATTCTGCAATGGAAGACGAGTGGAAGAAGAAAGAACGTCGTAGGAGCGACGAGGAAGCGAAAAGATGGAGATTGGGCATTTTTAGCATGCCACTCGGCCGAGTGAAGGAGTCACTCGGCTGAGCATTGAGACCCCGCTCGGCCGGCCAGATCGGACACGCAACAGAGATGTATCAGCGTGCACTCGGCCGAGCATCGCACGCCCACTCGGCCGAGTGCGGAGACTCCGTCCGCCCGAGTGGCACCCAGACGACGGCAAGCCAAAATGTCCAACTCTCTGTAATCCGTCAGTCGACTACGAGCTTCGACTCGGCCGAGTTCCAAAAGCCCCTCGGCCGAGTGACATTTGCCACTCGGCCGAGTGATGCCAAGGACACGAAGCGCCCAGATTTTCAGACATCCTCCCATTCTTTTGAAATATGCTATCATTACAGTGGGTAAATTATTTTTTTCATATTTTTTGTGGATAGTAGACTTCATGAAGATTCCAACGGTGCCAAGAACGCGTCAATCAGAGGTCGGATGAAATCTGGGGAATTTCTGCAAGTCGATGTTACAGTGCTGGAATTTGCATGTCAGTGTCTCGGCCGAGTGACATTTCCACTCGGCTGAGTGACCAGTTTTTGACAGTTTTTGACAGTTTTGACAGAGTGATGTTTTCTGGAGTTTCTGCAGGAAAGCTCACTCGACCGAGTGAGATTTCCACTCGACCGAGTGGGCTGTCCACTCGACCGAGTGAGATTTCCACTCGACCGAGTGAGATTTCCACTCGGCCGAGTCGTAACTGGCGCAGATTTCTGGGCACGCACAGATTCAGTTTTGGGCCCGATTTTCAGGGGCTTTTTAGGCAGTTTTGCTGGGGTTTTTGGGAGAGTATTTAAGGGGTTTGTAGCCACCATTAGAGGTGATCCCAATTATGTTTTCTTAGCCCCCATATGCTTTTCTTAGGATTATTTTAGAGGTTAGGCCATGCCCTAGGCCCCCTCTTGGATCTAAAAGCTTGTATTTTGGATTGAAGATCTTCATCAAGCTAAGTATTTTCTTCTTTTTATTTGAATCTTTGTTTTTCTATCTTTTTGTATGCAAGCAATGATTTCTATTGATTCTCATATCCTTATTGCTATGCTAGAGTAGATTTGTTGTTCTAGGGTTTGGGGATGAACCCTATGGATCTAATTTCATATTTGTGATGAATGAATTTCTAAATTGCTAGAATTGCTAGGAGGTTAGGTTGTGATTGATTTACTACGGATAGTTAGGGATTTCCATCGATTTGGGATTTGCAAGAGATTGGATTCTAATCGATGGAAAGGCCTAGATATTCGATTTACGTTTACAATTGGGTTTCTCTAGATTTGGTTTGCAAGAGATTGGACCAAAGCTAGGATTTTTAATTGTAAATCTATACACATATTCGTTTGCAAGAGATTGGACGAATACGAACTATCACAACCTAGATCGTAACTCGAGTTTGCACGAGAGTGGGCTCGAGGGGCGATTGAACGATGATGTCGATCCTCATGCTAGTGGCTTAGGTTAGGGTTTGCAAGAGATTGGGCCCTAACCTAGGTTTGCTATAGACCGGCAATAGCGCGAGAGCGTGAGCTTGGTTCTACATTAAGTTGCGACTAGTTCACCTCAACGCAAGTCTAGTAATATTGAGATTCACTATTAACAATGATGCATGACGGTCCGTAGTGGGGACTCCCTAGCCCTAGACACTTTTATTATATTGTATTTGAATCAACATTTGACCTATTTCTCTATCTCCGACATCGACTTCCATCACCATTGCCATTACATCATTCCATAGCCATCTCCACCAATAATACATTCGTAGTCGAGCCAACCTAGGATAGATTGGAACCAACACCACCTCCTCGTGTTCGATACCCGCTCGCCACTTGACCGTGCGCTTGCGGTAAACTACAATCGTTCTCCGGGACGTTTATCCGGGGCGCGATCAGAGCCCTTCTCTTTTAGTCGTTCGCTCGGGTCCATCGACTTCGGGCCCAGCAGAACGTAACCTTGATTCTCTTAGGAACCATCCCTTAGATCCTAATTATAGTCTAGCTCATTAGGAAATCTTAGAGCCGAGCTCTCCTAATCTTTATACAACCCGATAATTAGAATCCCTGACTTCTAGCGTCCCTCTGATCATTACACTTTTGTGTTATCGACCGTAATGTTCCATCGTAGCTCTTCACGATTCGTATCCTACACATATTCTTCAAGCGATCATTTTCATGTCTTCCGATTCACGTGATCGTTTCCTGACGATTATCGTCGATCCTTTGAATCCCTTCCTTGACCAATTCTGCTTCCTCTAAAAGTATTTTCGAAATTTATTATTAAGTCTTTCGATCAGCTTAACTTCTTTGAAAACCCCTATATTATGTATTTCAAAATTCTTGTTTTTCGGTTGGGTTAAAATTCTTTCACTGATCTTGAAACATCCCTGGTCGTAAAATTATTTTACTATCTTGTACCTATTTTCAAATCGGCATCTTTCGTGTTTCAGTTTTAAACCTTGTTATCAATTCTATAATCCAATATATACGTATTACTTCTCTAAACTACAAAAATTTTATTGCTAATCACTTACAGCACGTACTTTTAGAATATTTTCTAAACCAAGGAGATTTGTAAATTTCTTCTCGAATATGTATAAACAGCCCTATGTTCATCGTGCTCATACTTCAAGAATCCTTGTTTAAACTTACTTTCATTTGCAAAACAATCACTACCTCACCCTACTCATTATTTTCTTAGTTTAACACTTCTCCGTATTTTAAAATTTTACCGTCTGCTTACTTTTTCTACATATTTTTATAAGTATAAAAGTATATGATACCATACTTTACACATAATTTTCCTTTCATCTATTTCAATATTTTGAGCAATATTTTTGTTCCATCCAACCAGTTATCTTCTTACCCCGCCTTATTTGAACTCGTTCTTTCCGATTTATTTCGTTACACTTTTGGTTTCTGTTTCCTTTTTCTTGGTATAGACATTAGTCCTTGTAGTTGTCTATGCTATCTCCAGTATAGGGATAGGCCCTTGGTAGGTGATGTTGTCGTGATGCATGAGTATAGGTAGAGTATGTAGACCTGTATGAGTGTGTCAACCTTAGGATCCTGATAATTGCCTTTTGTGTCTTGAATGTGTACTCAGTGTTAACCATGATATGATTGAAATTGTCTGAATGACGGTATTCATGCGTATATGAATAGGGTCATATCAGGCAATTTTCTTAGACGTAGTTTTCGCGATTATAGAATAGCCTATCTTTGACTGCATGTGATTGTATCAAAACTTTGTTTTTCTTTTAAACCAAACCTTTAAAGTTTTTGAAATTAGCTCACAAGATCACAAATCAATTATCCTTCCTCATCCATTACCACGACTCCACACGGTTTTCCAAATGTTTTAAAAATGTGTCACTGGATTTAAGTTTCCTTTTCTCTTCTCTCACTCTCCATTTAGAAATGTTATGTTATGGTTGTTATAGTTTTGGGACTAGCTATTATTGTTGTAAGATTTTGTTTGCGGGTAGGCTCAGGGACAGATGAGATTTGTTATAGCAATGATTAACCGATTTTGGAACAATAAGGATATTGGAATAGATTTCTTTCGGATGAAAAGAATGGGCTGCGCATGACTTATTTATAAAATCGAAGTGTGTCGGACTCAATGGAGAATTCTGGTTGAATGAGATTATATGCGTGAAGATGAGAACTTATCAGATTTGAGACTTAGACGAATGGTAGTTAGGGATGGCTATAGAGTATGGTGGGAGTTAGGGTGATCATGAGATTGAGTAGAGCTTTTATTAACATCGAGACTTGATTGTTGAGTTGACGTGAGAAGACATTGGGAGTAAAACGACGTGTTGAGATAAATGGATGGTTAGGTTGTCGGATTTAATATTGGTTGAAAATAATTATAATAAGTAGGAGGAGATGTGATCTTGATAGTTCGATTATTTGACGGATAAATTTATGGGAAGATATGACACAGAATGTATTGAGGACACGACGATTGTTGATTTGTGAAAGGTGTTATAAGATAGACAAAGTTTTCGTCTTGGATTGGTGATCGACTAGAACATCATTTTAGCGACTGATTAATATTGGGAAGAGATTGAGAAAGTTTAAAGATGTTATGGAGCGATGATGTTTAGTAGAGTGGTATGGTAAGAGAAGGTGATTATTATTCTTTTATGAGGACTTGGAGTTGGAAATTTAACAGCAGTGATGGATCTATGGTTGAGTTATAGGAT
Source organism: Scilla litardierei (assembly GCA_030789695.1). Lineage (NCBI taxonomy): Eukaryota > Viridiplantae > Streptophyta > Magnoliopsida > Asparagales > Asparagaceae > Scilla > Scilla litardierei. Next base: position 177,143,097 of record CM061133.1, on the reverse strand, counting down.
GTGAGATTAGTCATGGCATTATCCAGTGAAAAGATGGGTCATGATGGATTAGTTGAGGAACGATGTTGAAGTCATAGGATTAGAGATCCTTGTGGGGAAGATGGGAGTTATAGGCTTAAGTATTTATGGATTTTATAATTAGTCTTAGTATGAGTGATTCCGAGGACGGAATCATTTCTAAGGTGGGTAGAATGTAACGGCCGCTTTTCGACCGTTCGTATTTCCTGCGTGCACGTGCTTTATCATGCACGTATTCTATTTGGCTATTTCTGAGCTCCGGCATATGCGATGCGATATTCCATTGCGATCGTTTCGGGGTGTTGGATTTTATTGTAATTTTAGGGAACGTCGTTTCACGGCTCGTTTTCTCACAAAACGACTTTGAACGATAGGGGCGTCTTAGTCATTTGACTCAAAACGCCGTGCCCAATTTTACGCAAATTTTTGGTAGGCGTTATGCACGATCGGGCTCCGTAGATCCGTGCGTCTCGTCTCCACGATCGCCCCGGTATTTTCGGATTATTTTTCTGACGCCCAGATTGAAAGATATCGCTCGGAGAAATCTCGACCATTGATTTGCCTAATCAGATTCAAATTTCGAAAATTGATATCAAATCTGTTTAAATCCCTAATTATTTTCTTAATATCCTTCCAAATCTTATCCTCTATGGTCCCCTAGACATACCCCTAAATTGTACCCCCTCTAACAAAATATCTTTCCCCTTTCTATAATCCTAGGGCGACTTATCAACCTTATCATATTTATAATAAAATAATCCCTAACCTTAACTAACCCAAACCCTAAATTACTCAGCCGCAACCCAAAATTTTCCCCCATTTCTGATCTCTCCCTCATCTCTCTCTCTCTCTCTCTCTCTCTGCCTCCCTCACGACGAACGCCGACCACCGCGCCTCTCACCGGCGCCCCCTCGCGACCGACCAAACCCCTGATCTCCTTCCTCCCTCTCCTCCTCTCCCGCTCAGCGCCTTGCCGCCGCCGTGACAACCGCCGCAGCAGCCTCCACGGCCATCTCCTCTCAGCCTCTCCCCCTCACGGCGCCGCCGCGATGCCCCTCCTTCCGATCCGCCACCACGCCACCCCGACGACGGCCCCCAGCCACCAGATCCCGCCGCTCTGGCGACCCCGCAACCCGGCACCGACCCCGTGCAGCGCAGCGACGCCCTGCCGTGATTGATCCCCAATCTCTTGCTTCGGATCCCCCTCGAACCGTAAGGCGTGAACCCTTTCGTGTCTCACTTGTCTGGTCTCGTCTTGTCCCGTCACGTCCCGACTCGTCTTGACACCTGTAGGTTAGTCCCGTAGTTGGTAGCACACGCTACGACTACTACTTGTTACGCTTTACTTTCCTGCTACGTTACTTCCTTTTGTTACTCAGTTTTAACCCCAGCATGCTAATCAACCAGTAAATTGTTGTTTAAAAGTTGATACACTTGCAGTAGAGTCTAACCCTTCTTGTAGACTTTACCTGACGTACAGTTCCTCTTCTCTTGGGTGCTGTACGTCAGGTGTTCAGCCAGAGTTCGTGGACGAGGTAGACTCACTGGAGTACGAGGAGCCGAGGACGTCGACCCAGAGTATGTGCCTGACGAGGACCAGACCTTAAGGTCTTTTTAGTCGTCACTTTCAGAGGTTACTGCTTTTAGTTTGCTCTTAGATAGTTGTTGCCATGCTTAGGCTTCTTTTAAGACTTTATACTCGCTGGATATTATATCTCTAATTTAATGAATGCCTTTTCCTTTCTGTACTTCCTATTATTCCGAATTTTATTAATGCAAGAACATGAAACTTTAAAATGGTACCCCCTACAGACGCTTATTGGGCCCGAGCTTCACAGCTCCGGCCTAAGCGGGCCTTTGTCACGCTTCCCCTCCGTAATTTTTGGGAAGCGGGGCATGACAGCTTCTGAAGTGGCAGATTATAAATCTGTTCTATAATGGATTGAGGGATGACTTGAAGTCTTCAATGGACGCCGCGGCTGGGGGGGGTCCTTCATGTCTAGAAGTGAAGAAGATGCCGACAACATATTGTTGGATCCTGTGGATAGCAAACAACACTAAAAGGGGGATTGAATAGTGTTGTATAGAGATAAAACTTTTTCGTTCTTTACAAATCAACACAAAACAAATCCTTCTAATGTTGCCTAAGAAACCAAGTAGAGCGATCTACGCTTGGTTCTTAATCAACTCAATGAATCTTCAAATCAAATCAGAGATGAATTACTTCTCGTAGTCGACTCCCTATAAACAGTAGTCGACTCCCAGAGGGAATTTAATCACAGTTCAGATAGTTAAGCACTTAATGAAGATATATGAAAATTTGCACAGAAGTGTAAATACAAAGCTGATCTTTGGCAATATATTATAGAAGAGTTACAATGATATTAAACGAAGAGTAATTGTAAGTTAAATAAGAAATGCTCACAGAGATAAATAGTCAAACACAGAAAAGCAATCGCACACACAAGGATTTTTATCCTGGTTCCCCACAACTTTTGGGTACGTCCAGTCCCCGACCAATCCGGTACGAGATTTACACTATCTGCCTTGGCAAATACAAATACCTAACTCCGCTCGTTAGGATTTCCAACGACATAGTCTTGACCAGGATTTCCAACCGCAACACCTAGACTTGTCTAGGGTTCCAACAACAACACAATAAAATCGATATCCAATTCACCATAATAAATTGGTGGAGATTGGTTTTACACCCAGATTCTATAGCCAAATAGTAATAGACAAAATTACGTGTAGTGGCTTAATAGAATAAAATTCTAGATCACACAAAGATATGAATGAAGTCTTTGTGATCTAGATCTAATGCTTTTCAAAAATCCTTTAAATGAAAATCAAGAGAAAGTAATACGGATTTGAAAAACAGTTAGCCAATAAAACGAGATTATGATCTTCAGAAAATAATAACAAAATTGCAAGATCAAGAATAAAAACAGAATTTGCTAAAGAGAGAATGAGAGCTTAGAACTTTAGAGCGTTTGCATGAGAGAATTTGAATTCAATAGTTGTTGTGTTTTTCTCAATGAAGATGATCCACTATTTATAGGAGAAATCTGAGAATTCGAAATTCAAATTTCTTTGACTTTTGTCTCGAAAATCATGGGAGAAAATCACTCAAAGATATTTCAAAATTCAAGTCAAAACGTCAAACTTCGACAGCTGGTAGTCGACTCCATAGGAGTGGTAGTCGACTCCCAGTGTGTTTCAGGAAATCTTGATTCTCAGCTGGTAGTCGACTCCCTACTTTTGGTAGTCGACTCCCAGAGGAGTTTTTCCTGCGACACAACTAGTCAAACAAGTAGCTAACTCCAGGGTGTAGTTGAGTTTCACTACAGAATTACAAAACGACTAGAGAAAGCTCTCAAAATCCTTTTTGAAGATGATTTAAAAGATATTCAAAGCATTTTTAAAATCATTTGTGTGTGTGTGATTGTCTATACGATTTGGCTTTAACAATACCCTAAGAAAGACACAACACACTCACTATAGACTAGGACACATCTTCGGAAGCTTGGTCAATTGATGGAGTAGATGTGAGCTTCACTTGAGCTTCTTGTTCTTTTTTGAGCTTTGAGTTTCATCATTGATCTTAGCAACGTTCGTCCTTGTCTTTGAGCATAGATTGCATTTCTTTGAGTATGAATAAAGATTTTCATTTGTCGCATATCCTGCACACTTAATTATAGTGTAGTTAGTACACTAAGCTTTATTTGGTGTGCTCATCATCAAAATCACTTGGGGTGGAATTCAATTTCCATCACTCTCTCCCTTTTTGATGATGACACCCAAATGAAAAATGAAGTAAGTTGAAATATGAAAATATATGAAAGTACACTTACTCCTCCTGCTTTGATGCAGTTCTCCCCCTGCATCGAAGCCGTTAGCAAAACTTATGTCATCAACAAAAATAAATGACAAAGTATTATAACATATGAATCATAATGTAATTCTTAGGAGGGGAATTCAATTACCATTTCTGCAAAAGAAGTGTTAGCATAAGATCAACCAATATTTTGCATAATAGATACATTCATAGAAATGAAGAGGTAGCAAGCATCATACGATATTAAAGTTATTACAGACCATAAGTTTGAAATCATATTTTTAAGAACCATTGTTTGAAAACCATTGTTTTGAAAAACTAAGGATGACCGCCGTTCTTCTTCAATTCCTTGATCTCATCAAGGATCATGACAAGTGTGTCCTCCGTCATTTTGTTGCTTTTCACCACGAGCTCTTTGAGGTCGTTCACCTTTTTGTTAAGATCTTCAAAGCCTCTTTCTTGGGATATCTTCAACTTCCCAATTTTCCTCAAAAGCATCTCTTGAAGTTCAAAGATATATGCAGGTGCCTCTTCTTCTTCTTCCTCGCTTCCTTTTTCCTCTTCTCCTTCTTCTTCCTCCTCAGAATCTGAAACAACAATTTTCTTACCTCTCCTGGAGGATGATGATCCTCCTTCAGCTGCAAGTTTCTCTTCGGGAATGTTCTCATCAAGATCATGATGTAGGTTCATTCTTCCAAGAGCATGAACATAAAAAATTCGTGCCAGTTCTAGAATTGTGGTTTCATGATCCAAAGGCACATTATAGCTAATAAACAAGATAGTGAGGTAATGTCCATGAGCTAAAGTGGATGAGGGTCTATCTAAAGAAGCTGAAGCAAGAATAGAGTCCATAATAACTTTGGCCCAATTGACGTGGATGTTCCCTAACATAGCATAGATACATTTTGCCTGCTTCTCAGATAGGATAGAATGACTTCCAGATTTTTGAGTGATGTTGTAGGATAATATATTTGCCAGAATTCTTGCCGGATAGCGAAGATATCTACACGTAAGTTTAGTTTGAAAATGCCTTCCTGGCAAATACATTCTCTCTAAAACACTTCCTTCAGTCATTTCTATTTTATCCAGTAACATGCCAGTGTATGGAATGCCTAGGGCTTCTCCAAGGGATTTGACGGTAATGGCAAGTTTCGTATCAAGAACTTTGGTGACAAATCGGCTTTTGGCAAGATCGTAATTCATATTAGCATAAAGTAGGTGCACAAGCCTGGGATAGCAGGGATAAGTGTTTTCAGAGGAAAATAGGTTGGCCAAGTTCTGAAATTCTAGTATGCTATCAATCCCATAATTTACTACATCATTAAGTTTGACAAATATTTCATGGAGGATGGGTTTCTTAGAGATTTTGACAAAATGTTCATATGTGGTGCTCCTAAACAGATATGGTAGGATAGTTTCTTTCCCAGAAGCTGATTCAGTTGAGGTTTTTCTTTTCTTGAGAGGCATCTAGATAGAGTAAAAACAAGAATTTTACAATACTAGATAAGCAAGGAAATCATGAAGTAAAGATAAAAAATTTTTTTACCTTAAGTAAACTTGAGAAAGAGATGAAGTTGAGAGAGCTCCAAGCAACCCAAGCACCAAGAAAAATTTCAAGAGATAGAGGGGAATGTGGTAGTCGGCTACCGTAGGGTTTCTCTTTGGGGATTTTAACAAGAGGGTGAAGGATGGTGAAGAATAAGGGGCATTGGATCAAGAAGTGAAGGGTTATGATGGAGTTTAGCTTATTGGGTATAAGTTGCCTTTGTGGATATGAACTCATTAACTCCATAGAACCCAATAGGAGTTAGTCAAAAAACCAAACCCAGAAATCCGCATACGCACTGGTAGTCGACTCCCTCATATAGGTAGTCGACTCCCTACTGGGTTGAGTCGTTTTCTCATCCCGAGGGGGTTTGATCCAAGTTTGAGTGCGTTTTCTGAACACGAAATGTTTTAAAAATATAACGTAAACATATAAAAGTCATATAAAGATATTAAAAAAATATTAACTTATTTAAATAAATTTAAGAATATAATAAGTCGCACAAGAAAGCTTTTGATGTTGATCCTTTACAAAGCGTTGGATCTAGTTTTCTTCATTTCATTTCTTTAGAGTACCTGAAAAGAAAAATAAGCGTTTATGGTACTCTTCGGCTTTTGAGTCCGAGGAGTTAGTCTTTAGGAAGCCAAACCCAGTATGGTTTAGTTCCTCCATGAACAACATATTTATAATTTTTGTTTAAATGAATTTGTTGAACAAAGTCTGTAGCGTACCTTTTCTTTCGTTGATCGGACAATTTCTTTGGTATCCAGATGCTCAAAAAATTATCGTTAGAATGATGCATCCTAGTATGCTTAACCCGTTTCTTGGTATGATGTGAATCATAACCGAGTCCGGTTTTGCTAGATGAGGCTTTTTGATCATTTATTATACTATCTAGCTTCCCTTTTCCTTTATTGAAATTCTCAATAATTTTCATCGTAGCGTCGTATTTATCTTTGACAGATACGAGAAGATTATTCAGATTCTCAACCTTTTCATTTACCGATAAAATATCTTTTTGCAGAGAATCATTCTTTTCTTTAAGGAGACTATTTTCTTTAATGATTTCTTCTTTTTCCTTAATATCCCTTTTAATATTTCTAAGTGTTCTTCTATGTTCTTTTATGAGCTTTTCATGCATTTTGCATAGCTCCTTATATACTCCCCTATAATCCATGTCTTCATTATCACTTGATGACGAATCATTGTCACTAGATGAATCATGATGCGAGCTTACCTTAGAGGATGTGGATGCCATGAAGCACATGTGTGCTGTTTCTCTTCTTTCATCATTATCTTCTGCTGAGGATTCATCGGACGAGGAATCGTCGCTCTGGTCGAAGGCTGCGTAAGCTTCCTTCTTTGGTCATCGGAATTTGTTTCTTCCATTGTTTCTCTTTTCATTATTGTCTCAGTTCTTCCCACGATCTCTGGAATCACGATTGTTTCTCTCCAATGGACAGTCTCTCTTGACGTGCCCTGGTTTATTGCAACCAAAACAAATAATACTGTTAGTAGGTCTAAAAGAGCGTTTACCATACTTACTTGTGATGAACTCTTTAAAGTTCTTTGAGATGAAGGCGATATGGTCTTCTTTGTCCGTGTAATCGGAATCTTCTTCTTGGGCTTTAAACGCGAGAGTTTTCTTCTGCGGGTTTTCTTTGATCTTTTTATCTTCTTCAAGCTCAATCTCATATGCCATGAGATTTTCCATTAGTTCTTCGATGGTGAGGTCCTTTACATTATGAGCTTCTCGAATGGCAGTTGTCTTTCCCTTTCACTCGAGTCGGAGGGATATTAGTATCTTCATTACCTGTTCGTATTCGAAAAGTTTCTTTCCTAATACTGCAAGCTCATTTGTAATATTAGTAAAACGAGTATTCACATCTGTGATACTCTCTCCTTCTTCCATTTTAAAAGATTCGAATTTTGAATGTAAAACGTTTATGCGGGATTCCTTTACATTTTCAGTTCCTTCGTGACTTACCTGAAGAGTGTGCCATATTTGGTGTGCTGTCTCATATTGGGAGACTCGATTGAACTCATTTCCTGTTACGGCGCAAAATAATGCATTCATTGCATTTGCATTGAGATCTGCTCTCTTCTTGTCATCGGCTGACCATTTCCCAAATTCAATGTCGGTAGGTGCGATGTATGGGACTTTAGTAACGGTCCAAGCTTCAATGTCTAATGACTCCAATTGAGTCTTCATTCGGATCTTCCAGCTAGCGTAGTTGGTTCCGTTGAATAGTGGTGGTCGCATGGTATTCAGTCCTTCAGAATGGAAAGATGTTGATGCCATCACTTTTGTAGCCTCGCTTTGATACCAAGTGTTGGATCCTGTGATGGACAACAACACTAGAAGGGGGGTTGAATAATGTTGTATAGAGATAAAACTTTTTCGTTCTTTACAAATCAACAATAAACAAATCCTTCTAATGTTGCCTAAGAAACCAAGTAGAGCGATCTACGCTTGGTTCTTAATCAACTCAATGAATCTTCAAATCAAATCAGAGATGAAATACTTCTGGTAGTCGACTCCCTATAAACAGTAGTCGACTCCCAGAGGGAATTTAAGCACATTTCAGATATTTAAGCACTTAATGAAGATATATGAAAATTTGCACAGAAGTGTAAATACAATGCTGATCTTTGGCAATATATTATAGAAGAGTTACAATGATATTAAACGAAGAGTAATTGTAAGTTAAATAAGAAATGCTCGCAGAGATAAATAGTCAAACACAGAAAAGCAATCGCAAACACAAGGTTTTTATCCTGGTTCCCCACAACTTTTGGGTACGTCCAGTCCATGACCACTCCGGTACGAGATTTCCACTATCTGCCTTGGCAAATACAAATACCTAACTCCGCTCGTTAGGATTTCCAATGACATAGTCATGACCAAGATTTCCAACCGCAACACCTAGACTTGTCTAGGGTTCCAACAACAACACAATAAAATCGATATCCAATTCACCATAATAAATTGGTGGAGATTGGTTTTATACCCAGATTCTATAGCCAAATAGTAATAGACAATATTACGTGTAGTGGCTTAATAGAATAAGATTCTAGATCACACAAAGATATGAATGAAGTCTTTGTGATCTAGATCTAATGCTTTTCAAAAATCCTTTAAATGAAAATCAAGAGAAAGTAATACGGATTTGAAAAACAGTTAGCCAATAAAACGAGATTATGATCTTCAGAAAATAATAACAAAATTGCAAGATCAAGAATAAAAACAGAATTGGCTAAAGAGAGAATGAGAGCTTAGAACCTTAGAGTGTTTGCACGAGAGAATTTGAATTCAATAGTTGTTGTGTTTTTCTCAATGAAGATGATCCACTATTTATAGGAGAAATATAAGAATTCGAAATTTAAATTACTTTGACTTTTGTCCCGAAAATCATGGGAGAAAATCACTCAAAGATATTTCAAAATTCAAGTCAAAACGTCAAACTTCGACAGCTGGTAGTCGACTCCCTAGGAGTGGTAGTCGAATCCCAGTGTGTTTCAGGAAATCTTGATTCTCAGCTGGTAGTCGACTCCCTACCTTTGGTAGTCGACTCCCTACCTTTGGTAGTCGACTCCCAGAGGAGTTTTTCCTGCGACACAACTAGTCAAACAAGTAGCTAACTCCAGGGTGTAGTGGAGTTTCACTACAGAATTACAAAATGACTAGAGAAAGCTCTCAAAATCCTGTTTGAAGATGATTTAAAAGATATTCAAAGCGTTTTTAAAATCATTTGTGTGTGTGAGATTGTCTATACGATTTGGCTTTAACAATACCTTAAGAAAGACACAACACACTCACTATAGACTAGGACACATCTTCGGAAGCTTGATCAATTGATGGAATAGATGTGAGCTTCACTTGAGCTTCTTGTTCTTTTTGAGCTTTGAGTTTCATCATTGATCTTAGCAACGTTCGTCCTTGTCTTTGAGCGTAGATTGCGTTTCTTTGAGTATGAATAAAGCTTTTCATTTGTCGCATATCCTGCACACTTAATTATAGTGTAGTTAGTACACTAAGCTTCATTTGGTGTGATCATCATCAAAATCACTTGGGGTGGAATTCAATTTCCATCACATATTAGAAAACATGGCATCGAACAATGAGTGGTGGTGCGATGAGTGTGCCACACCCCGATCTGGAGGAATTCATAGAGTCGACGACATCAACAAGTTGTCTAGCAAATTTGATTTGCTATCGACCCAGATCTCAGCGCTCATGGTAGGCTCTGGCGGTGACGGCACACAACAAGTATCGGCGGTGGAAGCTGAAGTCCTGGGAGACTTCGAGGGTGGTGACATTTCACCACCGGTGGATCAAGCGAGCGTGCTTTTCTTCAACCCTACGGGTAATGCGCCGTATCCACCTAGGACGAGCTCGAATCCGGTTTATTCTCCAAACAACCGGAACCACCCCAATCTTAGCTACCGGGCACCGTATCTACAGCCGCAGCAGCAGAGCAGCAAGTATATCAGCAACCCATGCAGCAGCAGCAGCAGCAGCAAGTATTTCAGCCACCTAGGCAACAGCAGCAACAGTATCAGCAGCAACAATATCAGCAGCAGCAGCAGTATCCCCCGAGGAACCAGTAGCCCATACAGCAGCAGCAGCAGCCATTTGGCCAGCAGTGGGTCATCTCCCCGGTTGAGTCCCTCTTAACTCAATACATTATCAACCAGGAGAAGATCAATTTAAAGCTGGAAATGGGGCAGAGGGCTCTCACTGACCAAGTAACCCTGCTGGGGTTACAGGTGGTAAACCTTCAAAGGTCGCAAAATCAATTGCCGCCACAATCGGAAGTTAACCCGAGGGGGGCGAACCAGACTTTGCCACTTACACATGAGCATGCGAATGTGTCTGCCATCGTCTTGAGAAGCGGGACACAATTTCCTACAAGAGTGCCCGCCAAGGAACCCGAAGCACTGTTGGTCGTAGAGTGACCAATTGAAAAAGCTAATGACAACGGTGCTTCGTCACCAAAGACTACGACTCCGGAGGGAGTCCCTGAAGAGGAGAAGAAGAAGGACGAGGAAGGGAGTCTGAGGGTATTCAAGCCTGTTGTGCCTTTTCCACAATGGCTTGCCTAAGCAAAGATAGACGAAAAATACGCCAAGTTCTTCGCTATGGTAAAGGATTTGAGCTTGCAGATCCCGTTCCTCGAAGCCATTGAGACAATTCCCTCCTACACAAAATTTTTAAAGGATTTGGTGACAAGAGGATCCAGGAAGGAAAAGGTCGTTCTAACAACGGAATGCAGCGCTCTCACTGAGAGAGCGAATCCGCCCAAGCTAAAAGACCCGAGAAGCTTCTCCATTCATTGTTCAATTGGGGAAGTGAAGATCCATCGGGCGCTCATGGATTTGGGAGTGAGCGTCAGTTTAATGCCCCTGTCACTATACAGGAGGATAGGGTTGGGAGACCTGGAGCCCACTGGTATGACCCTTCAATTAGCTGATCGATCGGTCAAATACCCGGTGGGAATTGTAGACGACCTGCCTGTTGACGTCAGTGGGGTGCAAGTGCCAGTAGACTTTGTGGTTATGGATATGCCTGAAGACACTCATACGCCCATCATCCTTGGACGGCCCTTCATGGCCACCGCTGGCGTGTTGATAGATGTAAAGAAAGGGAAGTTATCCCTTAATGTGGGCGACGAAAAGGTCGAGTTTGACTTGGGGTTATCAATGAAGCACCCCCCGGATGATCCTGTTTGCAATACGCTGGACAATGAGGAAGAAAGAGCCATACAGGCTGGGGCCTGGGAAATTCTCTCAAGGAATCCCCCTGACAGCTTGGGGGATCTTGAAGAGCATGACGGTCAGAAGAAGGAAGAAGTTGCTGGGAAAGCAGGGGCGTCACATACAATCCCTCCCAGATTCTAAAAGTCTCCTTCGACGAGGAGAAAAGGGAAGGAGCCCATGGGGCTTACCGGTGATGAGATCCGGATCTTGAAAAGAGTGGCGGTAGACGCCAATATAAGGGAGAAGCCCCCGGATACCATCAACGGAGGGAGGACCGTCGAAGAAGTCTTTTTATCACCGCTACCAGCACCTGAGACCACCGCTCCAAAATCTGAAAGGATGCCAACCTTAGGGCATCACCCCCGTCCACCTTGAGAATCATCTACGGGCGTCGAGCAAACGACGTTAAACAAAAGCGCTTCATGGGAGGCAACCCATGCTCTAAACTTTCATCTTTGTTTTTAGGATTATTTTTAGCTTTATTTCTCCAATTTTGATAAATAAATCCATCCACGTGAACTTTCGTCGAGAGACTTAGGTCATTTTTGAATTTTTACAGGAAACAAGCACTCAACCGATCGGTTGAACACTCAACCGATCGGGTGAGACGTATCAGAAAGTGGCCTATATCTGTTCTTCTATGAACTGGTCTGGTGAAGCAAAATAAGACCGGGTGGAAGACCGTGCGAGCTGGGCAGAAGTCTCGGAAAATTTGGGATTTAATCAACCGATCGGTTGTAGAAGCTGTGGTCGTGTGACTGACCGAGTGAGCTGCACTGAACTTTCGGGAAAATCGTGAAGCGGCCAACCGATCGGTTGAGTTCTCAACCGATCGGTTCGCCTGTAGCCTCTTTTCAACAAAATTTTCAACATAATAATCAACCGATCGGGTGAAAACTCACCCGATCGGTTCGACTTAAACACTATAAATACCCCCCGCCCTCACCCGTTCATTTCCCCATTACCCGATTTCGAACTCCTTTGCCGTTTCGACTTCTCCAAGCTCCAACCGGCCGCGATCTTCCTTCAACCGACCCCCACAGCCCCTCAATCGACCTCTCCACTCTCTCCTTCCTTCCCTCCATCTCTCTCTCTCTCTCTCTCTCTCTCTCTCTCTCTCTCTCTCTCTCTCTCTCTCTCCCTCTTTGATTTAAACCCATCCAAGCCCTAATTTTCGCCCGACTCCCCCATTTTCGAAAATTTGTTGAAAAGAAGTGACGCGGCTTCACACTCCCTCTCATTGCACTGCGGTGGGTGATCTAGAGCACGGATCGTCATCTCTACTGGGTAACTTCGCTCCTTAGCCCCATTTTCAATTTTGCCCTAGTATTACTATTTTGCTCGATTGCCTGTGTTTGTGTGCATTCATCATATCCTGCATTCACTCACACACACACTCACATGGCTCGGGATAAAGATAAGGGTAAGGGTATTATGCGTGAGGAGGAGGAGTCTCGCAAGAGACGAAGGACCATACCTCCACCACACTCATGCCCTCCTCCTGCACAGCCTGCACAACCCCAACCCCAACCCCAACCCATTATCCCAGCTGAGGACCCAATGATGGGCCCGCATGGCTACCGTTTTGGGAGTCAAGAACAAAAAGATTTTTATCATAGACTCGATGCACGGGGACACCTATCCACCAAATTTGCCCATGCCCAAACGCTTATCGATCTCGATGTGTTCACCGAGGTCGAGACTCTCTTCGCCAATTTAGGATGGATAGCTTTCCTAAATGCCACCGCGGTATCCTACCACTCCCTCACACTCGAATTTCTATCCTCCCTTGTTTGTGAGTCAGAATCGATCATCATCTTCCGCGTCCAAAACCGAACTATCCGCACCCACCTAGATACTATTAATAACATTTTCGGTTTCCCCATTCTTGGTCATGACGCTATCCGTCCCTACGGGTATCCCCCCTAATTCGACGTCGATAAATCACCATCCACTTCCATCACCCCATATGCGCGCCGCAAGAAATTACAAGTGCGATCGCGATCACTTTTCCCACCATCCTCTCCTGCTTTTTGATTTCATTTTGTTTTCTGACCTCCCCCGGTATATTTCTGTTTTTTCATGATCATATCATATCGCTAGCACTGTCATGTCTAGCTTGGGGGAAGTCATTTTTTTCTGTATGTTGTCGTGTGATATTTTCATGTGTGCTTGTTTATATATGTCGTGTGGTGTGATTTTCTATCTTTTATTTTCTGTTTATATGTCGTGTGGTCTGATTTCCTTTATTTTTCAGTTTCGTATGTGTGTTTTTCTTGTTTCTCATTTCTTTTTGTGTCGGTGCGTATTCCCCCCTATTTTCATTGTCCTTCCGTATTTATTTCTATTGCATTGAGGGCAATGCAAGTTTCAGCTTGGGGGAGTCGCACTTCATGCGTCATTTGCATCTTTTTCTTCGTTTTATGAGTCGTTTTAATCGTGTTTTTCCTTTTTTTTCTTTTCTTCTTCTTATCTCTTTCTCCTAGAGATGACCCCATATGATGAATTGCCATAGAATCACACACACACCTAGCATGGCTTCGATAATCACATACACTAACCCTAGGACGTCGAGACCTCTTGCATTTCATGCATCGTGAGTCCACTTGCTTTTATGTGAGTCGTGCGTCGTGCTTAGCTGTTTGGTGTGCTTCTACTTTGTGATTTTGATTTATATACATGTCCTAGGAATGACCCATAGATTATCATTCTTCGATTTGAATGTGCGGTATTTGCTTCTCCTGTCTGCTTCTATATGCATGAATATATATCGTATGCTTCATTTCGCATGTGTCGGGATTCCACAACTAGGACTAGGATAACCCATTTAGCCTATGCTCTGATTAACGAAAAAAATCTCCTTTGCCCAAGTGTTTAGAATCCGATTTATTTTTTATTTTTACTTGGTGCAAATCCCCTCGTCGTGTACCGTTCTCCCACTTGGGAGAGTACACACAAGTATCTATCCCAAAAGCCCAAAAATCCAAAAAAGAGAAGAAAAACCCAAAAAGGAAAAGAAAAGAAAAAGAAAGAAAAATATGTATAGTGTTGTGAACGGTTATTTAACCGGGTTGGTTGAGATTCTGGGCTATCCTAGAGATCGGCCCATATCATTGTAAACCCATCTTGTATTCTCCACATTGCCTATAAATAAAGAGATAGGGGCTCCTCTCCCATCAGTTGATTCATAACACGTTATCAGCATGAGGCTCTAAAAAATTTTCTTTCCTCAAATTTTTTTTCCGTTCGTTGCAAAGGCGAAGGCGAGAGGAGATGGGAGATCCACGAGCGCGGTGCAAGGCTTCCTCAATCGAGCGTCGTCATCCGCGTAGGGCTTCGCGCAACCGTCGCTATATCCGGAGGACGGATATAGAGGTAAACACACGAAAAATGATGTTTTTAATCATACGTATGATTGCCCCTCTCCTAGATCTCACAAGATCGATATGGGGATTATTTGTCGCCTTGAAAACGACGGATCGTTCATCCCAAAAATACAATTTTTAGGGTTAAACCCTAACTTTGAGCCCACCGGCGGCTAGCCGCCGGCCTTCTCCCTCGTCCGCCCCCGCCTGTAGCGGGGGGGGGGGGGGGGGGTGGCCCGCCGCACCGCCCGAGAGGGCGGCTGCCCCGGCCCTTCGTGCCCCCCCCGCCTGAAGTGGGGGTGGCTGCACACCGCATTGCCCGAGAGGGCGGTTACTCCCGCCCTTTTGCCCCCCCCGCCCCCGCCGGCAGCGGGGGGGGGGGGGGGGTGCCCGCTGCCACCGCCCAAGAGGGCGGTTACCCCCGCCCTTTGCCCCCCCACCCCTCCTCGTCAGCAGCGGGGGGTGCCTACTGTCACCGCCCGAGAGGGCGGTCGCCGCCCGCCCTTGCGCCTCTCGCCTGCAGCGGGGGCGCCCGCCGTTTCCGCCCGAAAAAGGGCGGCAGTCGTCGCCTTTGCGCCCCCCCTCCTGAAGCGGGGGTGGTCCCCTTACACCGCCCAAGGGCGGTTTGCCCCCCCACACCGCCCCCTGCCCGAAGCGAGGGGCGGCCGTGGCCGCGGTCACTGCCCTTAGGGCGGCGCCGCCCCCAAACCCCCCCGTTGCTACAGTACGGGGCGGCGGCGGCAAACCCTAGCGCCGCTGCCCCTACATCGATGGGCCTGAAGCCCATTACAAAAAAAATCGCCTGCGGCCTGAAGCCTGCAGGCAGGTTGCGGGCTTCAGCCCGCAGGCCGGATTAAATCGAAAAAAAAAATTCACTGCGGGCCGAAGCCCGTAGGCCGGCTGCTGGCTTCGGCCCGCAGCCGAAGTTTATATCAAAAAAAAAGAAAACAGAGGGGGGAGGAGCAAAGGCTATAAATAGGCCTTAAAAGGCAAATTTTTGGGCTAAAACCCAATTTTTAAATGGGCGTCTGAGGGCAACTAAATTCGTGAGAACTTACGGTAAATTATGGGGCGATTACCTGGCATTTCGGTGCTTATTGGGGATTTTTGGGGGACATTTGGGATGATTCAAAAGGAAACCCCTTTTTCCTTCCTCAACGAAAATGTCTTTGGGCTCTTAATTAATTTGATTGATTAAACCCAATTTAATTTACAACCCATGCATCATAATCTTTTTACATGCTTCACATCTCTGGCAAATTATGTGGATATTATATGCGTGCTTGTACATTTTATTTAAAACTTAATAATTAGGAAGATCCTGCGACCGCTCTGCCGTTAGTCACCTAACCTAACGGTGTATGACGTTGCCCAGTGGTCCAATAATTATTAAGTGATTAAATACTTTATCCTCATGTGAATATAACTGCCTGCGATGTCTGTGAATGAAAATGTTGATGAGCACAATATTTCTGCATGAATTGCTAAATGTGGTTTTTGGATTGGCCGTTTAGTCCCACAGTTTATTTCCCGCACTTTTTCTTTTATTTTTTGATAGTGAGAAACTTATGTAAATGTCAAAGAAAGAAGACCAACTTCCATGGAGTCGGAGGCCACGCTTGAAGCTGGAGATCTCTTATGGGACCCACGGGATTTCCAAAGTTGTATTTTCATTTTTAAAGCTGCAAATTTGTATAATTTGGACTGTGGACTTTGGACTCTTTCTCGTGGGACTGGCCGATCCACACATTTAGCTTTTTGTTAAATATTGCATCCGCATGATAATGTTTTCTCTGATTAATTAATAAATCATGCATGTTTGTGCTCTGCTAGATAAATGGCTAAAATTGCAAGCGTTGATTTCGAAGTGCTGGATGCATCAGGTAGAAACTATCTAAGCTGGCAGCTAGATGTAAAGTTTCACCTGCGGGCCAAGTCCCTCATCACTGCTGTTACAGAAAAAGAAAATGTTAGCGATATAGAGAAGGCACAAGCCATCATCTATATTCGCCGCCATGTGGACAAGACCCTAAAGGCCGAGTACCTGATCGCGCCCCGGACACACGTCTTGGAGCGACGACACTGTAGTCTTACCGCAAGTGCACGGTGTAGCGGAGAACGGGTATCGAACACAGGGAGGCGTAATAACAGTGTCTTCTTTAATCACCTGGCTATAGAAAAAGTCGAGAAATTTTCGCAAATATGCGGTCACAGTCGTTCAAATGTATGAAAGAAATAACAAATTAATAAAGACGCTTAGGGGGATAGGGAATCCCCGCTACTTGCCGTATCTCATCATTGTGATTCGTAGGTTTCACAATTGCTAGACTTGAAATTTGGGTGAACTAGTTGCAACTAAATGTAGAACCAAGCTCACGCTCTCGCGCTATTGCCGGTCTATAGCAAACCTAGGGTAGGGTCCAATCTCTTGCAAACCCTAACCTAGGCAAACTAGTGTGAAGAACAACATCATCGTTCAATCGTATCTTGAGCCCACTCTCGTGCAAACTCGAGCTACGACCTAGGTTGGGATAGTTCCTACCCGTCCAATCTCTTGCAAACGGGTATTGGTATAGAAATTCAATCGAAAACCCTAATTTCGGTCCAATCTCTTGCAAACCGATTCCGGAGAAATTCAATTGCAACCCAATTCGAATATCTAGGGATTCCTATCGAATTAGGATCCAATCTCTTGCAAATCCCAATCGGTATGAATCCCTAGCTATTCGTATTATATCAATCCCAAACTAACCCTAATCAATCCTAGCAATAGTTTCACCAATTCATCACAATTTTGAAATTGGGTTCGTAGGGTTCATCCCTACGCCCTAAGACGATGAACTACTCACAATTCATAATAAAATACAATAGAAATTCACAATCAAAATCAATAGAATTCATTGCTATATTCAAAATATCAATAAAAATGGAGTTTTTGAGGGAGAGAGATACAAACCAATGAAGAACAAGATAGCATCCAACAAAATCTCACTTTTCTCTCCTCCCCAAAAGCTAAATCTAATCCCTAAAAAGTTAATCTAAAAAGGCTGCCCAAAAGTTCTGAAAA
This sequence comes from Scilla litardierei, assembly GCA_030789695.1. Classification (NCBI taxonomy): domain Eukaryota; kingdom Viridiplantae; phylum Streptophyta; class Magnoliopsida; order Asparagales; family Asparagaceae; genus Scilla; species Scilla litardierei. The sequence goes on along the minus strand of CM061133.1, from coordinate 177,125,503 downwards.
AAGCCCCCTAAACTAGGTTAAAAACTGGGGTTAAATACCCCCCAAAATCGCCCAAAAAATCCTGACAAAAATGCCCCTGCGCAGCCTCAAAATCGCAGTTTACGCTACAGGCAGCGCGGCTCACTCGGCCAAGTGATAAATGTCACTCGGCCGAGTGACGAACCCTGTACAAAAACAAAGAGTTGGGGGTCTCGGGGGTCATCTCCTCGGAGGTCACTCGGGCGGACGGTCTTTCGTCACTCGGGCGGACGTCATTTGTCACTCGGGCGGACGTCAACTCGGAAATTGACTGTACAAAAACAGTAAGTCTGTGATTTTTGTTGTCGCCGTCTTGATGCCACTCGGGCGAGTGGGCATCCGTGGTTCGGCCGAGTGACATGGCGATGCTCGGCCGAGTGCACGCTGATATTAGCTATGTTGCTTGTCCGATCTGGCTGGCCGAGCGGGCTGTCTATGCTCGGCCGAGTGACTCATTCACTCGGCCGAGTGGCATGCTGAAAATGCCCATTCTTCATGTTTTTGCCTCCTCGTCACTCCTACGACGTTCTTTCTTTTTCCACTCCTCTCCAATCATAAAATACCCCTCAAGAGAGTCGTCGGTGACACTCCGGAGTGGGTGCATCTCAGAATCACTCCAAATCGCTCCAAATCTCCTGAAATGCGACAAAAACAACAAATCGTGAAAAGCATCGCGATATTGTCGAATAAACGTGAAAAACACAATTTGAGCGATCTAAATGGCATGCAAACATGCGGAAAAAAGGTGTAAAATATGGAGTGATCAAAATCCCCCAAGCTTACCTCTTGCTCGTCCTCGAGGAAGATAAGTAAAAAGCGAACCCGGTGGATAAAGATAAAGAAAACGGCGGAAAGGCGGAAAACGGAAATCGAAAAACAAAAATAGAAAACGAAGAGGGAAGTTGCTAGATCATTTTCTCAGGACGTGGGTTTTGTTTACTCATATAGCATGCATCGAATATAAAACACATGTCAAAGACTTTTATTTTGATATCATAGTATAATGGTGCATTTGAAATAGAAAACCCAAGAATATCAATATAGCATGAAAAATGGAATAATTCTAAGATTAACATCGTCTGAAGCATCTAAAGCGGTATACAATACCGTAGATCACACACTTTTCAATTGAATGCTTTCTATAAGGAGTATAAGAGACATCACACGATAGAGTAGAAAGAATAGAAAAAGAGTGGTTTTCATGAAATGAATGCTAAGCGTAGATTTCTGGATTTCGTGAAACTTTAGCAATCTCACCGAGTATAAAATATTACTTAGCCTAGGTTGTCACGCACTGTCAGGTAGTCACTCTCTCACACATCATTGGATTCTCTCCCCCAAGCTTATCTATAAGCGTGGTGGCATATACATGGCAATATTTACATCCCCGTTTCTTATGAAGCTCCAAAAGTCAATGAAAACAAAAATAAAAGCAAAAGAGGGAAGAAAGAGAGAAATGATATGAGATGGGATCGTTTTCGAACTACTTTTCTCTTTTCTTCTCTTATTCTCAAATCTTTTTCTTTTTCTTTTTCTCCCTTTTTTTTCTTTTTTTAATAACATATATACACAATGATCCCAAATCAAAGAGAAGGATATACAAGTATTTTTCTTTGGATTTTGGGGAATTTGGAGCATGTGATTTTAATAACGGGGGAATGCCAATAATAGAATTGCCAAGGGGATATTCACCAATGAATATAAAATAGAGAAATAATGTTCAAGATATGTGGAGAAAGAAATAAATGTATCTCTCAGTTCACTCTATAGGACGTGCATGACAACTTCAGCAGGGTAACATAATCTACTCAGTTTAATCTCAAAAAGTAAACTAATCCAGATTTATCAAAGCTAGCAAACATTCAATCAACCCGAAGTGAAGCGTACAAATCATGCAAATAGAAGTGATGTGAGAAAGGAAAGCGGTACTCCAGATATAAGCATCAATGCGTGAATCTTGGTGTGTTTTCTACGACAGCATACATATGAATCATCAGACATCAGCTAATAATAGAATTTCATCCATTTTCATACAGCAAAAGAGAGTGGGTTACTATTTCTAAATGCAAAGCAGAACATATCATATGATATCAAAAAATAAAAAAAACTATGACATGACAAATATAGCATGCAGATAGAGAAAAGCTAACTCCACGTCATCATCATCACAGAAAAGTCATCTCTAGCAGAAGATGAAGGAAATAAATATAAACGAAAAACAAAGATATTTACAATGCAGCACACACAAGGAAAATAAGAAAAACGTGATGCACGGTAAAAAATGAAAAAGTGATGAAAAATGGGTGCAAAAGTGGAAAAAACGTGGAAAAACTAAAAAATAAAGGTGACAAAAGCAAAAAAGTGTGAGAACTCACTCCCCCAAGCTAAAGTGCACAGTGTCCTCAATGTGCGGAGTGTGGCACACCGAGAGACGGGTAATGGGTGGGGGTGGGTATGCATGCATGATAAAAAGAAATAAAAATAACAAAATGAAAAAATATGATGCGAATGTGATGCATGCAAGGATAAGAGTGATGCAGATATGTGTGTGTCACCAAAAATACTCTCCCTCACTCCCGAAGAAGGATATAGAATGATATGGTCAAAATGTAGACAAAAATAGTGATGGGAGGAGGGGGTGGGCAAAAATCATCAGGACCAAGCAGAGAATGGGCAGCATAACGACAAAAAATATCGATGGCATCAAGGGTGTGCCTAAGCTGGTGGTGATGCGCCATCTCCGTCCTGAGGTGGAGGTGGGGGGGGTGGTGGCTGGGTAACAGTCTGCTGGGTGGGTGGTGGTGGGGGTGGTGGGCGTGGAACAGTCTGCTGGGTGGGTGGTGGTCGCGGCAGTCGCTCGAGGATCTGGGTCAGGCAAAAGTGAATGCCGGGAAGTAGCTCGAGGCGGTGCTGCATGGCGATGACTGTGGAAGACAGAGCCCTAAAATCGCCCCGAAGTCCACTCATCGCCCCCTCAAGAGCACGAACGCTCTGAACTAAGGCGTCAGGGGGTGGTGGAGCGGAGGGACGAACAGGTCTAGGCTGAGCATGTCGGGGCTGTCTAATACGTGCAGTGTAGGTGATCGAGACAGCAGGCATGGGTCGAAAGGGTGCTGTGCTCACTAGTGGATGCCCAGCCTCAGTGCGAGGCTGGGACGCAGGCTGGTGTGAGGTGGAAGCAACAGCAGTGGGAGTGGAAGACAAAATCGGTGACGAGGCAGCAAGAGAGGTCAGTGACACAGACGTGGGGACAGAAGTCACGACACTCTCAGATAGAACAGCTACGGTGGAGACCGGAGGGTCGACCGCTGGGGAGGAAGTGTGGGGTCCAAAAGGTGAGACCCCAGTAGCGATTAAAATGGATAGGGTCTCCACGACAGTAGTGAAGAAAGGCTCGCCGCTCTCAAGTATGGTGGGTGGATGCTCGGGTAGCAGAGAGTTGAGTGGCTCAACCGACAGGGGCACAGCAGTGGTGGTGGTGGTAGGCGTGGTGGTAGTGGAGGACGGCTCAGCAAGTGTACTCCCGACACTGGCAGAAGTGGGGACAGAAGTGTTGGGAGCGGCAGAAAGTGCAGGCTCAGGCTGAGGGAACACAGGGTCTATAGGTGCAGGGGGTGCTTGCTCGGCCTCCTCGGCCTCAAGCACGTAGGCGGTGGGGATCAGGAGATCCATCGTGTGCTGGTCCTATGTGTGTCCGAGCGGGGCTTGGAAGGATCATGTAGTCAGCACCGAATGGACCATGCAACCATACCCAGTGCCGCTGGCCGTGCGGACGAAGCATCTTCATCTGAGTCATGACGTCTATAGAAAGTGAAGTAGGGCCCGAAGGTCGACGCAGGTCGGCCGGTAGGTCCTCGCCGGTCATCAGGGCTAGCAGGGTGATCAGGCCGTCGCAACATATCGGGGAGTGAGCGCCCACCGATACGATGATGCGGTCCAAAAACCAGCTAGCGACGTCAATCTCAACGGCGGGGACCATCGTAACACCATCCCTATCAAGAACTCTGGGGCGAGTCATCGCGTAGAGCATATATAGCTCAGGCGTCGACATCGTCCCAGGCTCGTACCGCGCTAGAAAGGTGGTCGCCATAAGGCGATGTATTATGCAGAGGCAGGGGTGGACTATGGCCGAGGCCTTGGCCCTACTAGGGTCAAAGGCCTGTGGTAAACCTGTGATCCGGGCCCAAAAGGCGTGTGAATCGAAGGATGGGGGAGGGATGTGTGGGGGGGCGTAGGCTCGGTCGGGCGTGGGGACTACGGGCCACTGAAAGAACGCTCGAAGCATATCGAGAGTGATCTGACACTCTCGATCCATAAGTCTAAAGGAGCATCCCTCAGCAGTCCGGGTGATCGAGCTGAGTACCTCGAGTGTCGGGCGGACGTAGGTGTCCGCCGACACAGAAAGAAAATCTCGCCAGCCCACGTTGTCGTACAACATGAGCATCCCCTCGAGTACCCCCAGGTGGTCAAGGTCTGCAAGGTGTGCGAACCTGGAGGGCACTATCGAGCGTTGGGCGATACGCTCAAAACGACGTGATGTGCATCGTCTCGGAACGTAATACCCAGCGGCCCGACGATATGAGCCGGTGGTGGCTGTGGGTGGATGGGCTCGGCTGGGAGTGGCTGTGGGTCGACTGGATCGGCAGGCTGTGGCTGTGTGGGGTGAGGTGGTGTAGGTGGAGGAGAGTCCTCCATCTCGTGGGAGGGGCCGGGCTCATCCGGCCGCTTCCGCTTGGCGGAAGCTCTCCTAGTGCGTGGCCGTGTTCGGGGCGGCATGTGTGCCCCGAGTGATCACCCAACGAATGAAAAGATGCGATGTGCTAAAATAAATGGAACGAAGGTACCTGAACACACCGCGAGAGAAAAACAACAGATGCGTGCGAAGACGCCGACTCCACAAGGCCAAAAGTGCGCCCCGGAAGCTCACCTAAGCTCACCTAAGCTCCCCTAAGCTCCCCAAGATAGCCTGCACATCAAACAACGATATCAACGTGTAAAATTCAAAATACATGGGGGGTTAGGGGTATAATAGATAGATAATGAAATTAATTTGATTTAGAGGCTCGATTAGTGCATGGATCGTCGAAAAATACGAGAAAATGGAGAAATGGGGCGAAATCGGGGGTACCGGAGGTTGGCCGGCGGTGAGGGAGGGTCGCCGGCGGTGGGGGTGGTCGGCGGTCGGTGGTCGGCGCTCGGTTGTCGGTGGTCGGTGGTCGAGGGCGGCATTCGGGTGAGCGAATGGCGATCGTAGCGGGCGGGGAGAGCAGCGGTCGCACAGGCTTGGGCGTGAATTGGGAATAAGGCGCTTGGAAAATCGCGCCGAGCCCGTTCAAAATATATAATGGAAGTTACGACTCGGCCGAGTGACTTAGCCAAGTGATCGTATCGAAAAAGTTTTTTAAATTTTCTCCTTCCGCTTACGACTCGGCCGAGTGGCTTTGCCACCCTCGGCCGAGTGGAAAAAGTCCATTCGGCCGAGTGGCACAATCTACTCGGCAATTTTCGCCCTAAGAGTGTATCAGTTTCACTCGGCCGAGTGAAGATATATACTCAGCAGAGTGACAATTTATGCTGAAATCACAAAAAAGAACAGAGAGTTGGGTGCAGCAGACTTCCCTCGTTGGTGCGCCACTCGGGCGGACGACTTTGGTTGCTCGGCCGAGTGGCTATGGTAATCGGCCGAGTGAGGCTCTGTTTTTTGCTGTGATGCTCCGTTTTGGATCTAATCTCTGTTTTTCTTCTTTCAGGTGGTTTCTTCCTTCTCCTAAGCCTCGAGCGCGTTCCTGGAGCGCTCTTCTTCGCCTTGGCCATCCTCGAAATTATAGATATCCCTTTCTCCTCTCCTGTCAAAGAAAATAGGACACGTTGTCAAAAAAATTTCGGGCAAACGACTCAAAAACACTAATAAAGTCTAAAACAAAAAAAATAAAAACTAAAATAGGAAAAATGCGATAACCGTCGGGTTGCCTCCCGACAAGTGCTCGTTTAAGGTCTTGAGCTCGACCCCTTTAAATTTTCAATTAACGCTTGATGTTGGGTGCATACGAGATGTGTAACGACTGCTTTTCATGTATCTGGATTTATTATGATATAATATATGTTTTGGTGGATTTTCTCCTCTGTGGTGGTTTTCGTCTCTGTAGCTTTCATTTTCGATCGATTCGTCGTATTTTCTCGTTTCTTCCTTAGGATTGTCGATTTCGAAGTGTGTCATTCGTGACGGACTTCATAACGGTCGTATCTTACTATTAGATCAAGCCTAGAAGTCTTAGGAATCGATCCCGGGGCCCCGCACTCCGTATCGGAACTTTTGGTGCTCATTAGCCGGTATAAGAAGGGGCACCGACCGACTAGATGACGATCCAGTCGGTCGGCAATCCTTCTTGGACCGACTAGTTATCTTTTTAAATTTCTCAGGAGTTACTGTTTATCGTTAGTCGGTCTAAGAACGTTGGTTGACCGACTAGGTTGCAAACTAGTCGGTCAGCAATGCTTCTTGAACCGACTAACTCATCATATTATTTTTGTATCAGTTACTGTTTACTCTTAGTCGGTCTAAGAACGTTCATCGACCGACTAGATGCTAAACTAGTCGGTCAGTATTTGTTCATGGACCGACTAACTCTAAATCCTATTTTCGTTCAGGAGTTACTGTTTACACTTAGTCGGTCTGCGTTGGTCGACCGACCGACTAGTTGCCAAACTAGTCGGTCAGTGGTTGCTCTTTGACCGACTAACCAGTGTTAAAACCCTAATTTCTGGGCAGCCGCCAGCCCATCCTATTTAAACCCAACCCAATCGTTTTCATCTTCTCCAACACGACCCAAAACCCTAAAATCTTCCCCCTTCAGCCCCCATCTTCCTCCAAGCTTCAATCCTTCATTCCAAGCCCTAAATCCATCATCCAAACCATCCATTCACTCTATCTACCTCTCATCTTCCCCAAATCTCCATCAAAATCCCCAAAATCCTCAAAATCCCCCAAAACCCTAGTTTCCCCAAACTTCTCCAATCTTTTCCAGATCTGATCCTAGGGTTCCCCGGAGTGTTTCTTCCGCCTCCTCTCGGTAGGAAATCGATCTACCGTTGTTTTCATAACTTATTTATATTTTTATGAAACCCTAATAAATTTCATGTTGTTTTGTGTTTGTTTCCCCCATAACAGCGATTTCCCCCGTAGATAGCATCCGTGTGACGAAGTGGTCGTCATCCCCGGTGTTAGGCAAGTGAAACTTGCCACTTAGGGTTTAGGCCATGTTTTAGGCCATTTTCTTGTTGTAGGCGTAAAAGAGGCTAGGCGACGAAATGATACTCGCCTAGGCGCAAATTGGGGAATTAGCTTGACAACGAAGCAAATTCCGACATTTAGCATGTTGCACAATTACCATGTCATGTTTACTTTCCATTAACGGTACGCAAATTAAATGTCATGTCATTGTATTCTCTTGGTGATCTCGTGATTGCGTAGCATCGCTACACTACTTGTGTTCCTGGCTCGTGACCAGAAGCGAGCATAATGAGTTGCTAACCCCAACGCTCGATATATTGAATTGTGAACTAAGAAACAAGCTCTCGTGCGGGGCAACCCTGGCTCACTTGCTGGGCTCATGTGCAGGGACCCTGGCTTGTTTAGTGCGGGATGGGTTAAGGGTTAAGCGGCCAGGCAACTGGGGGTCTGTTTGATCAACAACTGCAGTTGTAAGGCGTAAACTCTTTGGGGTGGGGTAGTGTTTAGTGCCGATCGGTCTGAATGTTGTACCATTCAGCGAAGGGCGTAAACATCTACAAAACAACCGTGAAATGTGAATAGTGTTTAGTGCCGATCGGTCTGAATGTTGTACCATTCAGCGAAGGGCGTAAACATCTACAATAATGTGAATTGATTGAGAATGTTAGTAGCGTGGCTACTCTTGTCTTGTCTTGTCTTGTCATGTCCCGATAATTGTTCTCTTGTACAAATTGTCTTGCCATGTTTTAAATCGTGCACTCATGTTATAACTGCCATGTCATGCATACTAAACTGCTAGGTTGCTAGTTGCCTTACTTTCAGTTTCCTTGCCCAAGTCTTTAAGACTTGCTGACATGTGCCCCTTTACTCTTTTGGGTGACACATGTTAGATCCTGAGCCTGAGTACCTTATTGAGGACGAGGTGTTTGCTGACGCCGAGCCCGAGCTCGTGTTTGACGGGGAGTACGTGGACACTGGGGACCAGTCCTAGTGTCTTCGTTGTGTTTTACTTTGTTAGTCAGTTGTTTTGTTATCGGTGCGTAGCACCTATACTTTGTCGTTGTTGCTTTTGTTGGCCTTGTTCTGGGCCTTAGACTCTTTTCTTTTAGCCTGGTGGCTTTTCTGGATGTTGAACTTATTTTCATGTTAGACAATATTTGAGATGTGAAGTTTTTATTTCAGTCTCTCCTTGTATTATTATTGTTGTTCCGTTGTGGTTACAGGGACCTGCTTATGTTTTATTTACGCTTATCGGGTTTGGGGCTTCACAGCTCTACTCTCGTGTGGACCTTTTCACGTCTCGCCTCCATTTTAGGGAAGCGGGTCGTGACAGGTTTTAGTGGTGGCCCATGCAGGTCCTTCTGTAACTGCGATTTTTGGAATAGCGATAATAATATTAGAATGTCCAATAAACTAAGTTCGACGTCCGAGTCATAAGCTATGAGTCTAATCTGATTCGTTCTCTGTGTCATTAGATGGCAGGAAGGCGTTTCACCCGTGGTGGGGGTAGTGGTGCGCTCCCTCATGATGAGGAGCCTGAGCGGGAACCCACCAGCGGTGAGATGATGCGGATGATGCTCCAGATGATGCAAGTGCAGTAGGGCGTGCTTCTGTAATTCCAGAATGCTCCACTTGCTCGAGCTGCCCGGGCTCTTCCGGATGCCCCTCGCTCTGAGCCAGGAGCGAAGCAATTTCGGGAGCTGGGTCCCGCATATTTTGATGGTTCTGAGGGTCCTCTGGCTACCGATGAGTGGATTCGGAACATCGAGGACAATCTGAAGATGGCCAAGATCACCCCGGCTGGATGGGTTGATTTGGCGAAGAGGCAACTCAAGGATAATGCTCGGAATTGGTGGGATGCGGAAGAGAAGTTGTTGGTGGAGCCGATTGCTTGGGCTACCTTCAAGGCCAGATTTGAGGGTGAGTTCTTTCCGAAGGCTGCCAGGGAGGAGATGCTGCAGCGTTTTATCGATTTGAAGCAGGGGAACTCGTCGGTGGACATGTATCACCAAGAGTTCATGAGGCTGAGTCGGTTTGCACCGAAGATGGTGCAGGACGCTGAGGAGAGAGCTCAGAGGTTCCTGCAGGGGCTTGCTTCAGAGCTCCAGAGTTTTGTGACCTCTTCTGACCGGGAGTCTTATCAGAAGGTTCTGGTCGCTGCCAAGAGGCAGGAGCTGCTTGTGAATCAGAGGAGAGGGTCTGTTGTTGGTGCTGGGAAGAGGCCTGTGGAACAGGCGAGAGCTGTGGTTAGACCTGGATTCAGGCCTAATCAGTCTGCTCAGTTTAAGAGGCCAGGAGGGCCTATTCTGAAGACTTGCCATTTCTGCGGCAAGCCTGGCCATATTAAGGATCAATGTCGGAAGTTTTTGGGCCAGTGTCTGGTTTGTGGTGATGCTTCCCATGTCGCGAAGGATTGTCGGCTTGCGGGTCCGCTGCGGAGGGCTCCTGTTGCAGCTCAGCTGTTGCAGCAGCGAGCGTCTGTTCCTGCTGGTCGTGGAGCAGCTCTTGTTCCGCAGGGGCAGGCTTTTCAGCAGGCTCTTCCGCCGAGGAGGCAGGCTTTTCTGATGACCGCTGCGGAGAGCGAGGCTGTGGATGAGGTTATCGCAGGTAATCCTCAATCTAGCTGTTACTTTCCTAGCTGGTTTTGATTTGTTAGATTGTGTTGTTTGCTTGAACATGGTTGTTTGCTAGAATAGGGTTTGATTGTTAATTGATTGATTAGGTGTGGTTTTGGTTTGCACATTTCCTGCACGAGTCCTCTTTGACTCTGGTGCGTCGATGTGCATTATTTCTCGGAGCTTCGTGGAGAGGCATTCCTTGTCGACGTCCCCTCTCTCTAAGAGTTGGAACATCGTTACAGGGAATGGAGTAGTCACGGTGCATCGTGGATGCAGTCCTTGCTCTGTGGTGGTTTGTGGACATGAGCTTTATGCTGATTTTATTGTCCACAACATCACCAACTACGATGCGGTCTTTGGGATGGATTGGCTTGCGAGCTTCTATGCTACGATCGACTGCAGGAGGAAGAAGGTGGTGTTCGAGATTCCCGAACATCCAGTATTTGAGTTCAGTCGTGGTAGCAGCTCGCTTGGTCCTGTCAGATTTCGGGCCAGGCCGGTGGAGGCTGTGGCTATGCAGATGGAGCTGGAGTGGCCAGCTGTGGTGCGTGATTTTGGCGACGTCTTCCCCGAGGAGATGTCTGGTTTGCCGCCTGATCGAGCTCTGGAATTTTCTATCGATCTTGTTCCAGGTGCGCAGCCGATTTCAAAGGCGCCGTATCGTATGGCACCTGCAGAATTGGAAGAGTTGCGGAAGCAGTTGGATGAGTTGTTGCTGAAGGGTTATATTAATCCTAGCGTGTCTCCGTGGGGAGCACCGGTGTTGTTGGTGAAGAAGAAGGATGGTTCGCGTCGCATGTGCGTGGACTATCGGGAGTTGAATGCGGTGACCATTAAGAATAAATACACGTTGCCTCGCATCAATGATATTTTTGATCAGCTTGGAGGTTCGAGGGTGTTTTCTAAATTGGATCTGAGAAGTGGTTACCATCAGTTGAAGGTGAAGAAGGATGATGTTCCGAAGACAGCGTTCAGGACAAAGTATGGACACTATGAGTTCGTGGTTATGCCTTTTAGCGTAACTAACGCGCCCGCAGTTTTCATGAATATGATGAACCTGATTTTCTACGACTTTTTGGATAAGTTTGTCGTTATCTTCATTGACGACATTCTGATCTATTCGAAGTCGGAGGAGGAGCATGCCTCGCACTTAAGGACGGTGTTGGAGATTTTGAGGAAGCATCGGTTGTATGCTAAGTTTTTGAAGTGCGAGTTTTGGCTGGATCGAGTTGCTTTTCTCGGGCATGTGGTGACTGGAGATGGTATTTCAGTGGATCCCGAGAAGATTCGGGCCATCAGGGAGTGGCCTGTTCCGTCGTCTGCGTCTGAGATTCAGAGTTTCCTTGGACTTGCTGGTTATTATCGGCGATTCATTAAGGACTTTTCTCGTATTGCTGAGCCGATGACCAGGTTGACGCGGAAGGATGTTGCTTTTGTTTGGTCGGGTGATTGTGAGAGTGCTTTTGGTATTCTGAAGGAGAGGTTGACGACTGCCCCTATTCTTGTTGTGCCTGATCGCGGCGGTGGATTTGAGATCTTTTGCGATGCTTCTGGCAAGGGTCTCGGTTGTGTGTTGCATCAGCATGTGCATGTTGTGGCGTATGCGTCTCGTCAGCTTAAGGTTCATGAGAAGAATTATCTGACGCATGATTTGGAGTTGGCTGCCATTGTGTTTGCTCTTAAGATTTGGAGGCATTTCCTGCTGAGTGAGAAAGTGAAGATTTTCACCGATCACAAAAGCTTGAAGTATATTTTCACTCAGAAGGAGCTCAACATGCGACAGCGTCGATGGTTGGAGCTTATGGCAGATTATGAGATCGATTTGCAGTTTCACCCTGGCAAGGTGAATGTGGTTCCAGATGCTTTGAGTAGGCTTCCCGCGGTGATGATTTTGACCTCGCAGTGGAGATTGCAGCAGGATTTCTACGAGTCTGGCGTGGAGATTGTTCTTCCTGGAGAGGCTTCGTCGTTGATGTACATGCAGGTACAGTCGACGATCGTGGATCGGATTAAGGCTAACCAGGCTAAGGATATGAAGCTGGTGAGGATTCGGGAGCAGGTGGAAGCCGGTCTGTGGACTGACTTTTTGATTCATGAGGATGGCTCGCTGAGGTTCGGAGCCAGGTTGTGTGTGCCAGCTGGGGATATCAGAGAGGAGCTGATGGTGGAGGCACACAGTTCGCCGTATTCTGTGCATCCTGGTGGCACCAAGATGTACCAGGATCTTCGTCTGAATTATTGGTGGCATGGTATGAAGAGGAGCGTGGCTCGGAGTGTAGCCAAGTGCTTGGTTTGCCAGCAAGTGAAGGCGGAGCATCAGCGTACGGCCGGGTTGCTACAACCGCTTCCGATTCCGGAGTGGAAATGGCAACACATCACTATGGATTTCGTGACTGGACTACCTCGGAGTCCGAAGAAGAATGACGCGATTTGGGTGATCGTAGATCGATTGACCAAATCTGCGCACTTTATTCCGTTCCGAGTAGGACAGTCCACTGAGGCGCTAGCAAGGAGATATATGGAGGTAAAATTCTTTTACTCTCCGTTTTTATTTCCTTTTCCTAGTTTGGATAGTGATGTAACGTGAATCGTGCAGGAGGTTGTGCGACTTCATGGTGTCCCCGTGAGTATCGTGTCGGACAGAGACACGAGGTTCACATCTCAGTTCTGGCAGAGTTTGCAGAAGAGTTTGGGTACGCGTCTGAGTTTCAGCACGGCGTACCATCCGCAGACGGATGGCCAGTCCGAGAGGACAATTCAGATTTTGGAAGACATGCTGAGGGCGTGCATGTTGGATTTCAAGGGTTCGTGGGAGGACCATCTGCATTTGGTGGAGTTCTCTTACAACAACAGCTTCCAGGCGAGTATTGGCATGGCGCCTTTCGCCGCTCTTTATGGGAGGAAATGTCGATCGCCATTGAGTTGGGATGACGTTGGTGATCGGGAGTTGTTGGGACCTGAGATGATCGTGGAGGCCGTGGAGATCGTCAGGAATATTCGGGAGAGGTTGAGGATTGCTCAGGACCGTTTTAAGCATTGGGCGGATGCTAAACGTCGTCCTTTGGAGTTTCAGCCGGGCGACCATGTGTTCTTGAAGATTTCCCCGAATCGTGGTGTGATTCGTTTCGGGAAGCGTGGGAAGTTGAGCACGCGATACATTGGACCGTTTGATGTTTTGGAGAGGGTTGGCGAGGTAGCTTATCGCTTGGCCTTGCCGCCATCTTTGGAAGGAGTTCACAATGTTTTCCATGTGTCGCAGCTTCGTCGATACATTAGCGATCCGTCTCATGCGGTGGATTTTTCGGAGATTACCGTTCGCCCCGATATGACGTATGACCAGCATCCAGTGCAGATTCTGGACAGGCGTCAGAAATCACTTTGGAACAAGATTGTCAATCTTGTGAGGGTGATGTGGCGACACGGCTCACCTGGAGAGTCTACTTGGGAGAATGAGGATGAGATGCGAGAGCGTTTCCCACTTTTGTTTCCGGACTCGTGAGTATTTGGAAATTCCGAGGACGGAATTTTTCTTAAGTTGGGGAGGATATAACGACTGCTTTTCATGTATCTGGATTTATTATGATATAATATATGTTTGGGTGGATTTTCTCCTATGTGGTGGTTTTCGTCTCCGTAGCTTTCATTTTCGATCGATTCGTCATATTTTCTCGTTTCTTCCTTAGGATTGTCGATTTCGAAGTGTGTCATTCATGACGGACTTCATAACGGTCGTATCTTACTATTAGATCAAGCCTAGAAGTCTTAGGAATCGATCCCGGGGCCCCGCGCTCCGTATCGGAACTTTTGGTGCTCATTAGCCGGTATAAGAAGGGGCACCGACCGACTAGATGACGATCCAGTCGGTCGGCAATCCTTCTTGGACCGACTAGTTAGCTTTCTAAATTTCTCAGGAGTTACTGTTTATCGTTAGTCGGTCTAAGAACGTTGGTTGACCGACTAGGTTGCAAACTAGTCGGTCAGCAATGCTTCTTGAACCGACTAACTCATCATATTATTTTTGTATCAGTTACTGTTTACTCTTAGTCGGTCTAAGAACGTTCATCAACCGACTAGATGCTAAACTAGTCGGTCAGTATTTGTTCATGGACCGACTAACTCTAAATCCTATTTTCGTTCAGGAGTTACTGTTTACACTTAGTCGGTCTGCGTTGGTCGACCGACCGACTAGTTGCCAAACTAGTCGGTCAGTGGTTGCTCTTTGACCGACTAACCAGTGTTAAAACCCTAATTTCTGGGCAGCCGCCAGCCCATCCTATTTAAACCCAACCCAATCGTTTTCATCTTCTCCAACACGACCCAAAACCCTAAAATCTTCCCCCTTCAGCCCCCATCTTCCTCCAAGCTTCAATCCTTCATTCCAAGCCCTAAATCCATCATCCAAACCATCCATTCACTCTATCTACCTCTCATCTTCCCCAAATCTCCATCAAAATCCCCAAAATCCTCAAAATCCCCCAAAACCCTAGTTTCCCCAAACTTCTCCAATCTTTTCCAGATCTGATCCTAGGGTTCCCCGGAGTGTTTCTTCCGCCTCCTCTCGGTAAGAAATCGATCTACCGTTGTTTTCATAACTTATTTATATTTTTATGAAACCCTAATAAATTTCATGTTGTTTTGTGTTTGTTTCCCCCATAACAGCGATTTCCCCCGTAGATAGCATCTGTGTGACGAAGTGGTCGTCATCCCCGGTGCTAGGCAAGTGAAACTTGCCACTTAGGGTTTAGGCCATGTTTTAGGCCATTTTCTTGTTGTAGGCATAAAAGAGGCTAGGCGACGAAATGATACTCGCCTAGGCGCAAATTGGGGAATTAACTTGACAACGAAGCAAATTCCGACATTTAGCATGTTGCACAATTACCATGTCATGTTTACTTTCCATTAACGGTACGCAAATTAAATGTCATGTCATTGTATTCTCTTGGTGATCCCGTGATTGCGTAGCATCGCTACACTACTTGTGTTCCTGGCTCGTGACCAGAAGCGAGCATAATGAGTTGCTAACCCCAACGCTCGATATATTGAATTGTGAACTAAGAAACAAGCTCTCGTGCGGGGCAACCCTGGCTCACTTGCTGGGCTCATGTGCAGGGACCCTGGCTTGTTTAGTGCGGGATGGGGTAAGGGTTAAGCGGCCAGGCAACTGGGGGTCTGTTTGATCAACAACTGCAGTTGTAAGGCGTAAACTCTTTGGGGTGGGGTAGTGTTTAGTGCCGATCGGTCTGAATGTTGTACCATTCAGCGAAGGGCGTAAACATCTACAAAACAACCGTGAAATGTGAATAGTGTTTAGTGCCGATCGGTCTGAATGTTGTACCATTCAGCGAAGGGCGTAAACATCTACAAAACAACCGTGAAATGTGAATAGTGTTTAGTGCCGATCGGTCTGAATGTTGTACCATTCAGCGAAGGGCGTAAACATCTACAACAATGTGAATTGATTGAGAATGTTAGTAGCGTGGCTACTCTTGTCTTGTCTTGTCTTGTCTTGTCCCGATAATTATTCTCTTGTACAAATTGTCTTGCCATGTTTTAAATCGTGCACTCATGTTATAACTGCCATGTCATGCATACTAAACTGCTAGGTTGCTAGTTGCCTTACTTTCAGTTTCCTTGCCCAAGTCTTTAAGACTTGCTGACATGTGCCCCTTTACTCTTTTGGGTGACACATGTTAGATCCTGAGCCAGAGTACCTTATTGAGGACGAGGTGTTTGCTGACGCCGAGCCCGAGCTCGTGTTTGACGGGGAGTACGTGGACACTGGGGACCAGTCCTAGTGTCTTCGTTGTGTTTTACTTTGTTAGTCAGTTGTTTTGTTATCGGTGCGTAGCACCAATACTTTGTCATTGTTGCTTTTGTTGGCCTTGTTCTGGGCCTTAGACTCTTTTCTTTTAGCCTGGTGGCTTTTCTGGATGTTGAACTTATTTTCATGTTGGACAATATTTGAGATGTGAAGTTTTTATTTCAGTCTCTCCTTGTATTATTATTGTTGTTCCGTTGTGGTTACAGGGACCTGCTTATGTTTTATTTACGCTTATCGGGTTTGGGGCTTCACAGCTCCACTCTCGTGCGGACCTTTTCACGTCTCGCATCCATTTTAGGGAAGCGGGTCGTGACAAGATGCACCCGTCGAACTTGCTTGGAAGACCACTCGGATTTGGATCATGGTGGTGTGAGGTCTTCCTCAGCGCCCCTTCGTCATGGGCAATGTTGGGGGGTGGCTCCCCTAAGCTAGAGCTTGTTCCGGGTTTCGACTTTGCCGTTGACACCGACCGTCGTATCGGTGGAGCTTTCTTCGGAGTCCTCAACTTCGAGAGCTTGCAGAGCTCCCGTATTCTTGCGACATCAGCATTGCCATCATCAATTTCCATGTAGATATCGGGGGAGTGCTCCATCTTCTCTTCCTCGGCCAAATCTAGGCCTTTTTCGAAGCTATCTTCGTGGGGTGCGCCGATGGAGTGGGGTATCGCCTCTTCGATGACCTCATCAAGGAGGTTCATGTAATCTAGCTCCTCATGATACGGCATGTGTTTCATTGCCTTCGGTATATGGAGCTCCACTTCGATGTTGCCGACGTTCAAGGTAAGGGTCCCCTCCCGAACATCGACGATGACACCGGCGGTGGCGAGGAATGGGCGTCCAAGTATGAGTGATGTATCGCCCTCCTCCTTGATTTCCATTATCACAAAATCGCATGGCAAACATATGCCTCCCGGAACTTGGAGTGGGATGTCCTTCGTGATCCCAACCGGTCTTGTAATCCTCCCATCCGCTAGTTGAATCCGCATGTCGGTAGGCTTCAAATCCGTGCCGGTATTCAACTTCTGGAACATGGAGAGAGGCATGAGGCTAACACTAGCCCCCAAATCTACCGATGCTTTTTGTAGGGGGACGCCGCCTAGAGTGCAAGGAATCCGGAAACTCCCTGGATCTTTAAATTTGGCGGGCTCTTTTTCCCTCTTTGTGAACCAAGTCCCTTCCTCCGCGAGCATGATCTTCTCCTTCCTCTTCTTTCCCATGATCAAGTCCTTTAAGAACTTGGCGTAAGATGGGATTTCCACTATAGCATCGAGGAATGGGATATTGAGGCTCACCCCTCTCAAATACTCGAGAAACTTGGTTAGCCGTTTCTCCATCTTGGCTCTAGCTAGCCGTTGAGGGAAGGGCACCGGTGGCATAAATCGGCGCTCATCAATAAGCTCTTCCTCTCTAGACTTCACTTCCCCTTGCGGCTCCTTCTCTTTTTCAACTTCAATTGTCGGCTCGCTCTCTTGTAGATTCTCTACCACGGGTTCCTTAATTTGAGTCAGGGGGGGGGGGGGGGTATCCTTCCCTCCTCTCGTTGTAACCGCAACGACCGTATTGATGTGGCCGGTGTTGTCCCGTGGATTCGGCTCGGGTTGAGCAGGTAATTGTTGGTTGTTCCTATTGAGCAAAGCAAGTTGCTCCCTGATTTGAGCGACGACGGTGGCGAGAGAATCTTGTCCCGCCTTCAAAGTGGCGTTAATCTTCCTTTGTTCCGCCATAAACTCATCCACCTTAGCCTCAAAATCCAAACGTTGTTGAGCTTGTGGAGGGTTGGGATTTCTCCACCCTTGATTATACCCGGGTGGCCTATAAGGTCCCACTTGTTGCCTTGGTGGGAAATTTTGTTGCGGTGGCCCCCTTGGTGGATAATTCGGTTGTGGTGGTGGTGGAGCCCGAGCTTGAGGAGGTTGTTGTGGCGGGGGGTTCAATGCACAATCATTATTAGCATATGAGAAACCCGGATGGTTTCTAGCGGCCGGATTGGCCCAATATCCAGAATTCCCCGTGACATATTGAACTTGCTCCAAAGCTCCTTCTCCTTGCTCTCCTCCTACATACATGGCTTGGGATTGGTCTTGCCAATCACTCATATGATTTATCGACGTGGACGTAGAAGGGGCTCCTTGAGGCTCTGTAATGAATTTCTCCAATCTCTCCACAACCTTGTGGAGAGAATCAAATTTGTTGGCTAGCTCCGCGACGGCCTTGGCCTCATAAATGCTTGATTGCTTCAAGGAGGACGAAGAGTGTCCTCGCTCGTCGCCCTACTGTTGGTTGTTCGAGGCCATCTCCTCAAGCAAGGCCGTAGCTTCATCGGGAGTCTTCGACAAGATGGCTCCATTTGCGGTGGCATCAATAATCTGCTTCGTGCTCGGTTGGAGTCCATTGTAGAAACTGTGGACAAGCTCCCAGTCCTCAATGCTATGATGGGGGCATTGATGTTGCAAGTCCTTGAAGCGCTCCCATGCTTCATAGAGAGTTTCTTGTGGTCCTTGCTTAAAGGACATGAGAGCACTTCTTATCTTCACCGTCTTGGAGGGTGGGTAAAATTTGTCGACGAAGGCACTCACCAATTCATCCCAAGTGGTGAAGATTCCTTCAGCTTGCGTCCTCAACCAATATAATGCCTTGTCCTTGAGTGTGAAAGGGAAGAGGCGCAGTCAGATAGCATCTATGGAGACGCCCGGCATCTGGAAGGTGGCACATTTTGATAGGAAGAGCTGGATGTGGTAATGAGAGTTTTCATGGGAGTTCCCATGAAAAGGGTCTTGTTGCATAAGGACCACCAATCTGGTCTTCAATTCAAAATTTTTGTCGACCGCCAACTCCGACATAGCTATGGACGAGGTCGTAGAGGAAGTCTTAGGCCGAAGCCTATCTCTTATGGAAATGATCCTCGCCATTCGATCCGCCAAGCCTTCGGGTGTCTCAAGTTCGGTCATAAAATTCCCTTCTGTATCGAGTCTCCTATCCGCTCGGATCCTCCTCAATGTACGCTCGATCTCCGGATCGTATAGTATTTCTTCGGGGTTCGCCGAGGATCTCGTGTACATGCAAGGGAGAAAAGAGTTTCAAAGAAATAGTTAGCACAAAGGAAGGGTAAAATAAAAATAGAAATGATAAAAAAGAAATAGCTAGGTAGATAGAATCAAACACTATTGCGCTCCCCGGCAACGGCGCCAAAAACTTGATCGCGCCCCGGACACACGTCCTGGAGCGGCGACACTGTAGTCTTACCGCAAGCGCACGGTGTAGCGGCGAGCGGGTATCGAACACAGGGAGGCGTAATAACAGTGTCTTCTTCAATCACCTGGCTATAGGAAATGTCGAGAAATGTTCGCAAATATGCGGTCACAGTCGTTCAAATGTATTAAAGAAATAACAAATTAATAAAGACGCTTAGGGGATAGGGAATCCCCGCTACTTGCCGTATCTCACCATTGTGATTCGTAGGTTTCATAATTGCTAGACTTGAAATTTGGGTGAACTAGTTGCAACTAAATGTAGAACCAAGCTCACGCTCTCGCGCTATTGCCGGTCTATAGCAAACCTAGGGTAGGGTCCAATCTCTTGCAAACCCTAACCTAGGCAAACTAGCGTGAAGAACAACATCATCGTTCAATCGTATCTCGAGCCCACTCTCGTGCAAACTCGAGCTACGACCTAGGTTGGGATAGCTCCTACCCGTCCAATCTCTTGCAAACGGATATTGGTATAGAATTTCAATCGAAAACCCTAGTTTCGGTCCAATCTCTTGCAAACCGATTCCTGAGAAATTCAATTGCAACCCAATTCGAATATCTAGGGCTTCCTATCGAATTGGGATCCAATCTCTTGCAAATCCCAATCGGTATGAATCCCTAGCTATTCGTATTATATCAATCCCAAACTAACCCTAATCAATCCTAGCAATAGTTTCACCCATTCATCACAATTTTGAAATTGGGTTCGTAGGGTTCATCCCTACGCCCTAAGACGATGAACTACTCACAATTCATAATAAAATGCAATAGAAATTCACAATCAAAATCAATAGAATTCATTGCTATATTCAAAATATCAATAAAAATGGAGTTTTTGAGGGAGAGAGATACAAACCAATGAAGAACAAGATAGCATCCAACAAAATCTCACTTTCTCTCCTCCCCAAAAACTAAATCTAATCCCTAAAATGTTAATCTACAAAGGCTGCCCAAAAGTTCTGAAAAAATCCCCCTAAACTAGGTTAAAAACTGGGGTTAAATACCGCCAAAATCGCCCAAAAAATCCGGACGAAAATGCCCCTGCGCAGCCTCAAAATCGCAGTTTACGCTATAGGTAGCGCGGCTCACTCGGCCGAGTGAAAAATGTCACTCGGCCGAGTGAAGAACCCTGTACAAAAACAGAGAGTTGGGGGTCTCGGGGTTCGTCTCCTCAGAGGTCACTCGGGCGGACGGTCTTTCGTCACTCGGGCGGACGTCATTTGTCACTCGGGCGGACGTCGACTCGAAAATTGACTTTACAAAAACAGTAAGTCTGTGATTTTTGCTGTCGCCGTCTTGATGCCACTCGGGCTAGTGGGCATCCGTGGTTCGGCCGAGTAACATGGCGATGCTCGGCCGAGTGCACGCTGATATTAGCTCTGTTGCGCGTCCGATTTGGCCGGCCGAGCGGGCTGTCTATGCTCGGCCGAGTGACTCCTTCACTCGGCCGAGTGGCATGCTGAAAATGCCCATTCTTCATGTTTTTGCCTCCTCGTCGCTCCTACGACGTTCTTTCTTTTTCCACTCCTCTCCAATCGCAAAATACCCCTCAAAAGAGTCGTCGGTGACACTCCGGAGTGGGTGCATCTCAGAATCACTCCAAATCGCTCCAAATCTCCTGAAATACGACAAAAACAACAAATCGTGAAAAGCATCGTGATATTGTCGAATAAACGTGAAAAACACGATTTGAGCGATCTAAATGGCATGCAAACATGCGGAAAAAAGGTGTAAAATATGGAGTGATCAGTACCATACGGCCGAAGATCCACTTAAGGATAGGTATAAACATCAGAAAGATGTTATACTCTCTAGGGCGAGATATGAGTGGGAGAACCTGAGACTACAGGACTTTAAGTCCATTGCTGAGTACAACTCAGCACTTTTTAGCATCACCTCACGCCTGAAGTTGTGTGGTGAAAAAGTCTCAGAAGATCGCATGCTGGAAAGACGTATACGTCTTTCCATGAAAAGGATGAGATACTCATGCAGCAATACCATGAACGTAAGTTCACCAAGTATTCAGAGCTGCTGTCATGTTTGCTCATGGCCGAGCAAAACAGAGAGCTTCTTCTCACCACTCACAATATGCGCCCTCCCGGCACTGCCCCCTACCAGAAGCTCACCATGCCTCTTCCTCTAAAAAGAAGAGGGATAATAAAAGAGAAGAAAGACCACAGAAATGGGGACAACAAAAAAGAGCCAAGGGCCCACCATAGCAGAGAAAGAATGAAGGGAAGCTCAAGTTCACCTGGCGCAGGAATGATAATAAGAAAAATGATGCACCCCCACCCAAGAGGGATTGGGAAGACCAGTGCCACAGATGTGGCATGAAAGGCCACTGGTCCAGAGTGTGCAGGACCCCAGTGCATCTCCAGGAGCTTTATAAACAAAGAAAGAAAAAGAATGCTGAATCAAACCTGGTGGCTGCGAACAATGCAGTCAAGTTCACAGCCAAAGACTTCGAGTCAGATGATATGCTTGATTAGCCTGTTTTCATTTATCTTAGCATTTTATTGTATGAACAATCTATTTTATGAGAGCTTTTATGTAATTTGAATTCTATTGAATAAAATTTAGTTTTTCTGAATGCAAATGTTTACTCATCTTTTTAGATGGGATGCTCTCATGACTGCTTAGTAGACAGCGCGTCGACACATATGATCCTTCAGCACAAATGCTATTTTCATAGCATTACTCCGTATAAAAGCCCTGTAAACATAATTTCAGGGCCATCGGACATAATTGAAGGTTCTGGGAATGCAACCTTGTTGCTCCCTAATGGAACAGAAATAAAAATTAAAGATGCACTTTACTCTCTGAATTCCAAGAGAAACTTACTAAGTTTCAAAGATATCCGTCTTAACGGATTCCACTTGGAAACAGCAAATGTAAAAGAAAATGAATTACTGTATGTAACGTCTCAAGAAAATGGAGTTAAAACCATACTTGAACGTTTTGAGAGCCTCTCATCAGGCCTCTACCATACAAAAATTCGGAGAGAGGAAGCAAACCTGACGGAGCACCTGAAGTGCCCGACATCGGCCAAATTCTTACTTTGACACGATAGACTTGGCCACCCCAGATCTGTGATGATGCACCGCATTATATCACAAACTCGCGGGCATAACCTGAAGAACCAGAAGATTCTTCAGAAGGGAGAATTCCCTTGTGTACCATGCTTTAAGGGAAAATTAATAACAAGGCCATCACCACTTAAAGTGGATATCGAGTCTCCTAGCTTCCTTGAAAGAATACACGGAGACATATGTGGCCCTATCCACCCTCCTAGTGGGTCCTTTTGGTACTTTATGGTACTGATTGATGCATCTTCGAAATACTTGTATGTGTGTCTACTTTCAACCTGCAACTTAGCTTTTCCAAAGCTTTTGGCACAAATAATAAAGTTGCGGGCGCATTTTCCAGACAACCAAATTAAGAAAATACGTCTGGAAAATGCGGGGGAATTTACCTCTCAGTCATTTCAAGAATATTTCCCGGCAACGGGAATTGAAATTGAACATTCAGTGCCGCATGTTCACACCCAGAATGGGTTAGCTGAGTCGCTAATTAAAAGACTCCAATGGATCGCACGTCCATTGCTGATGAAATCCCAGTTGCTGGTGGATGCATGGGGACATGCAATCTTGCATGCTGCATCACTAATAAAAATAAGACCCTCAGGAGGTCAGAGTCTATCTCCAATGCAGCTTGCATATGGAACGCCGCCGAACATCTCTCACTTGAGAATCTTCGGCTGCGCAGTTTATATCCCCATTTCACCACCCCAGAGGACCAAGATGGGCCCTCAACGTCGCCTAGGTATCTATGTAGGGTATGACTCGCCCTCCATTATAAGATACCTAGAACCCCAAACGGGGGACGCTTTTAAGGCACGCCTTGAAGACTGCAACTTTGATGAGAAGTATTTCTCCAAAATGGGCCTAGACATTGAAAAGTCTAGCGCAAAGCAAATGTTAACGTGGGATACAAAAAGTCTGACCCACTACGATCCGGTAATAAAACAATGTGATGATGAGATCCGAAAGATCTTGCACATCCAGGACACAGTCCATAGATTACCGGATTCGTTTACTGACAACCAGAAGGTTGTCAGATCACACATCCCTTTTGTGAATACTCCAGCTAGGATTGACATCCCAAAGGATGGATGCAATCCACCAGCAGCAGAAGTGGCTGCACCTCAACAGAAAAGAGGCAGACCACCAGGCTCCAAGGATAAAAATCCAAGAAAAAGAAAAATATCCAGAGACCTTGGGATGATACCCCCACAGAGAAACGAGCTCGTGTCCATACCCTCTCCCCTCCCAGAATCCACTGCAAAGGAACTGCCGGGAGAAACTGAAATATCATTGAATTATGTACGTACAGTGGAGGTATTGGACAGAAAGAGTACAGTCGTCGACGATGACTTCGCGTTTCACATTGCCATTCACGTTGCCGGAAGCGACGATGATTATGAAGCACATTCCGTTGCTGAATGCAAACGTAGAAATGATTGGCCAAAGTGGAATCAGACAATAGAAGCCGAGCTGGACTCGCTTCAGAAATGAAAAGTCTTTGGGCAAATAGTCCAGACACCTACTGGTGTCAAACCTGTGGGATACAAATGGGTATTCGTCAGAAAAAGAAACAAAAATAATGAGATCGCACGCTACAAAGCTAGACTTGTAGCACAGGGATTTTCCCAAAGATCGGGAATAGACTATGAGGAAACATACTCCCCGGTCATGGATGCGATCACTTTCAGATTCCTGATAAGCTTAACAGCAAATGAAGGCCTAGATATGCAGCTAATGGATGTTGTGACTGCATATTTATACGGAAATCTCGACAAGGAGATATACATGAAACTTCCTGATGGCTTCTCTATGCCTGCTGAACTGAAAGATAGACCTCGGGACATCTATTCTGTTAAGTTACAAAGATCATTGTATGGTCTCAAACAATCAGGAAGAATATGGTATAACAGACTCAGTGAGTTCCTTGTTCAACAAGGATTCACAAACAATGAAGTCTGCCCTTGTATCTTCATAAGAACAAAGGAAAAAGGATTCGTAATAATTGCTGTCTACGTAGACGATCTGAATCTCATAGGATCTCCTGAAGAGATCATTGAGATATATGTAAGCCTAACAAAAGAATTTGAAATGAAAGACCTAGGCAAAACGAAATTCTGTCTGGGCTTACAGATTGAACACCTAAAAGAAGGAATCATAATACATCAAACCACATATACGAAGAAAATGTTGCAAAGATTCCATATGGACCAATGTCATCCACTAAGTACACCTATGGATGTACGATCCATGGATGCACATAAAGACCCCTTCCGGCCGCTGGAAGAGGGGGAGGATATACTTGGTCCAGAAGTTCCTTATTTGAGTGCCATCGGAGCACTACTATATCTGGCAAACTGCACGCGTCCCGACATAGCATTCGCAGTAAATTTTCTAGCCAGATACAATGCAGCGCCCACACAACACCACTGGACCGGGGTTAAGCACCTTCTGCGCTACCTCCAAGGATCTACAGATTTGGGACTCTTCTACAAAAATGGAATATCCTCTACACTTGCAGGTTATGCTGATGCAGGCTACTTGTCTGATCCCCACAAAGCAAAGTCACAGACTGGGTACGTGTTTACCTACGGAGGGACAGCCATTTCCTGGAGATCCATCAAGCAAACCTTGACGACGACATCATCCAATCACTCTGAGATCATTGCCATCCATGAAGCAAGCAGAGAATGCGTTTGGCTACGCTCAGTTGTCCACCACATCTTGTCTACCACCGGACTGAAGACTGGAGATCTCGAACCTACTACAATGTTCGAGGACAATGCTGCTTGCATAGCTCAGTTACGAGGTGGCTTCATCAAAGGTGACAGAACGAAGCACATTTCACCAAAGTTCTTCTGGACGCACGAGCTACAGAGAGATGGCAAGATCGACATCAGACAAGTGCAATCATGTGACAATTTGGCAGGTCTATTCACTAAAGATGTAACGGCTGGTTTCTGTATGATGAAATTTATATATATATATATATATATATATATATATATATATATATATATATATATATATATGATTGTTCGTCTTCTCTCTTTTTCTTTTCCGTATTTCTTTTCCCCTACCTGGAGCTGAGCGTACTTCGTGACGCTCATATCTTAGAATAGGTTCGCGTTTGAAACTCATTGAGATCATTCCGAAGCTTCACGCTTGAATCTACGACTTCCTGTGCTCATTAACCGGTTCACGTTGAGGAACCGACCGACTAGATGTCAATCTAGTCGGTCAACAACTCTTCCTGGACCGACTAGTTCTCCCTTTCATTTTCCCTAAGCTACTGTTTACGCTTAGTCGGTCTAAGTTCATCTACCGACCGACTAGTTATCAAACTAGTCGGTCAACACTTCTTCGCAGACCGACTAGTACAGAGATCATTTTCGCACTCAGGTTACTGTTTACCTTTAGTCGGTTTACGAACGAATACCGACCGACTAGTTGAAAAACTAGTCGGTTAGGTTTCCTTCGCTGACCGACTAATCTTCAAAATATCTTGTTGACCACTTTTACCCTTTAGTCGGTCTATGAACACTGGCCGATCGACTAGGTTGCAAACTAGTCGGTCGACGAGCCTTCACAGACCGACTAGATCTATCAACCCTGTACCGACACTGTTCTCTGTTTGTCTTTTAGTCGGTCACAGTTATACGACCGACCGACTAGTTCCCAAACTAGTCGGTCGACCGCCCTTCTCAGACCGACTAGTTGACCCCGAAACCCTAATTTTTGAGCTAGCCGCCGTTTCATTTTCTTATTTAAATGTGGCTTTCTCCTTCTTTTCCCTCATTGTTTACAGTCTCTCTCTTCCCCAACCTATCCCCCTTCCTCCCACATCCTTCCCTTTGCTCTTCCTCCTCCATCCTTGCGTCCTCCATCTTCCCCAAGGCTCTCTCTCCCTTCATTCTCTCCCGTTTTTCTTCCTCATTCTCCACAGCCGACCACCCTCCTCCTCCCAGATCTGGGATCCACGGCCAAGCTTCGGCCACGTTCATTTCTCCCTCTTGTCCTAGTACGGTGTTCCCATCTCAGATCCAGCAGCAACGACGCCGGGAGGCGCTGGGATCTTCACCATCACCGGCGATCAACATTCCTCGCTGCGATACCCACGGCCTAGGAATTTCCAGACGATGCCAAGCTTCCACCTTTCCAGATCCGACACCGGATCTTCGTGCAACTGTCATTTTCAGGTTGGTCCCCTAAATTCGTAGTAACCCACACGATAGATAATCAAACCCTAATTAAAATCAGCAACCTAATCAAATTAAATTTGCTTTCCGTCAATCTTTAAAATGTTGTGCAAACCGTAGAAATCGACGAATGGACTTCTCGCATGTGCACATAGGATAGATCGTCGATTAGGTTAATTACATTAAAAATGTGATTTTTGATGATTAGGTTAGTCCTGATAATCTAGACACAACCCTAATAGGAATTTTGAATCGTGAACTTACACCGTCGCCGTGTCACGATTTTCAGACGCTCTTCCGCCGACGAGACGTTTGGACGAGACGTACCAGGGAGACGACGCACTCGCCATCATAGGCAAGTGTACCACTTGCGTTCTTGGCCATGTTTAGGCCTTCTTCTTGTTAGGATTGTTAATTTAGAAACATGAGAACTGGACATGAAATGATAGTGTCCGGGACGCCCTTGATGGCTCAGATTTGACAACGAAACCTGAGTCCAACAACAACAATTTTGACATCATAGGATTTCCATGCGTGTGCGTGAGTTGTGGACACCCTAGTATAACCCCTCCTGTTTCTGTCGTGTCTTGTTCCGTTCCGTCTGCACAGCCCGCTGGGCAATAGGGCACTCGCCAAGCCAGAGCGAGTGATCCCTTGTACTAGTTCACAGCCCGATGGGCAATTGGGCACCTGTCAAGCTAGAGCAGGTGATCCCATGTATTGATACACAGCTCAGAGAGCAATAGGGCACTTGTCAAGCTAGAGCAAGTGATCCCTTGTCCTGTAACGATTCTTGGGTTTTTGGGGTAGGGTTGAGCGTGCAAGTGGCAAGAGGGTCTGATCCCCCTCGAACTGAACATGCGTGAACCCTTTTCGTGTCTTGTCTTGTCGTGTCTGGCTTTCCATGTTCTGTCTTGTCTTGACACCTGTAGGCTAGTCCCGTGGTCGGTAGCACTCGCTACGACCATTACTTGTCGTGTTTACCTTCATGTAGCGTGTACTTCTGTTGTTAAAACCTCAGCATGTTAATCAACCAGTAAAACATTGTTAAGTAATTGGTACACTTGCAGTTTGGTATAACCTTTTCTTGTAGACCTTACCTGACCTACAGTTCCTTCTTTTGGTGCTGTACGTCAGGGATTGAGCCAGAGTACGTGGAGGAGACTGACTTGCCAGCTGACGTGGAGCCAGAGAGCGTCGATCCCGAGTACGACCCTGAGGAGGACCAGAGCTAGAGACTCCTCGTTGCAGTTTTCAGAGACGTTCATTACTTTTAGTTGGGTGCGTAGAACCATTTGTTTCTTGTCTAGGTTGGGTGATTGCACCATTAGATTTACTTTTCTGCTGTTGTAGCCCTTCGGGTGTTGAGACTTGGTACCTTGTTATGTTGGAATAAAAATGTGATGTTCTTTCCTTCTTGTACTTTTATTGTTCTGTACTAACATGCAGGGACCTGTACCTTCGTCTTGGTACCACACAGACGCTTATTGGGTCAGGACTCCGTAGCTCTGGCCTAAGCGGGCCTAGTCACGCTTCACCTCCGCTGTTTTGGGAAGCGGGGCGTGACAAAAGCCCTTCCTACTGCCACTTTTAGGAAGCTTGTACATAGGATTGGAATGAGACGCCTAAGAGATCTACAAGCTTGAGGGCTTGTACAGATCAGGGAGAGTTTGGCAGAGTTTGTACTCTTTTTCCTTAACTATGGTTTTTTCCACTAGGTTTTTTATAGCTAAAGATTTTAATGAGGCAAATCTCACCAACTCAGGGTCCTGAAGTATCCACCCCATGTGAGACTCTCCTACACTCGGAATCCTGAAGTATTCACGAGCAGAGTCCACAACTATGGCTGGATAAGGGGGAGTGTTGTGAACGGTTATTTAACCGGGTTGGTTGATATTCTGGGCTATCCTAGAGATAGGCCCATATCATTGTAAACCCATCTTTTATTCTCCCCATTGCCTATAAATAAAGAGATGGGGGATCCTCCCCCATCAGTTGATTCATAACATATAGCCAAAAACCCAAGAAAAAAATACATAATCCAAAACCCAAAAAAAAAATTCCAGTGTGAATATCTTCCCACCTACCGAGAATAAAGGGAAGGCAAGAATTTGCACCGAGTATTCTTCTTCACATCATCTCAACCCCCATCGTTTTCGAAAACACTTGGAATAAGGACTTTCTAGCTATTATCTAGGCGATAGTGTGGTGATTGTAATGCCCTACTAGCTACTGCACAAGTACTAGAGGAGGGGTGAATAGTACTTTAAAATAATAAGGAGTATAATTCCAAATTAAATTGCAAACAACTACCAAATCAATTTGCGGAAGCTTAAATTGAATGACAACACAAAATTAACAATGCAAACAAACGATGTTAATGGGTTCGGATCCACCCAAGTCTCCCCGACTTGTTCCTGGTGATCCTACGTCCCAACCACCCGGATCCCTTCCGGATACTTGAGTTAGAAACCCTAACTCAAGATTTCCACTATGAATATCTTGTGAAAACCCTTCACAAGATCAAATCATACATGCAATAGCAAACGTGAATCCCACAACCCGGGATCACAACCTTCTCTCACAACCGAGAGAATCACAAAGCAATATTAAAGAGTTTAATATGAAATAAACAATCTTACCACAAAATCCTATACCTTGAGTTTTTCTTACCCAAATGGTGAAATGAAGGATTTGAGGAAGATGAAGTCACCAAGACCTAGCACCAAGGAAATGACCAGCAATCGGTGCCTAGGGATGATTTGGAGACTTGAATCAAGCAATAGCTTGAAGAGCTCACCAAGAACAAGCTTCTCTCTAGATCTAGAAATGAGAGAGAATGGGTTTCTTGTGAGGAAGAGAGCTTTTGATTAGAGTGAGAATGGCTATCTCTTTAGAACTCAATGAATCTCTTAATGGCAGCTCTAACCTAGATAGAAATGACCTAGGTTTGTATTTATAGGGTCCCATAAAAACAAGTTAGGTCATTCTCCAACGGAAAGAAATCTGTGAGAATTAGTCGGTCAAAGAACAATCACTGACCGACTAGTTCATCAACTAGTCGGTCAGTCAAACAGCATGGACCGACTAAGAGTAGATCTGAGAAGAGATAGAATTTCAGACCTAGAAATCTAGTCGGTCCAAGAAGACTGTCTGACCGACTAGTTTCACAACTAGTCGGTCAGTCAATGAACGTAGACCGACTAAGAGCAAAAAAGAATTAGTCTGAAGACAAAGTGACTTTGTCGGTCCAAGAACAAAAGTTGACCGACTAGATTGTCAACTAGTCGGTCATCAAACGTTCTTAGACCGACTAACGATAAACAGTAGCTTAGGAGAATTTTAGTATGAACATTAAGTCACAACTAGTCGGTCAAAGAAGCATCACTGACCGACTAGTTCACAAACTAGTCGGTCGGTGAGTCAACGTAGACCGACTAACAGTAAACAGTAAAGTCCAAGAAATTAAGGAATCAAACTAGTCGGTCCAAGAACAGTTGCCGACCGACTAGATCACCATCTAGTCGGTCAGTACTTGTTCTTGTACCAACTAGCATGCACAATAAAGTCCGAATCGAAGCGCGATGCTTCGAGGAAGTTAGAATGAACTTGTGCAAGGATCCTAGAGCTACGAAATGAGCGAAATGAAGATAGAAACGTAAGATATACTCAAGGCTTAACATTCTATATATCGAAGCTAAAAGACTATAAATAAAACCTTAATAAACGGTCTTCGAGAGCTTCGATTGAATCTTCATAACTTCCAAAATGGCGCAAGAGCTTCAACGAAGCTTTAGGCATGAAAACGAGCTTTGGGAAGTGTTGAGATGTCGCTTTGAACGTTCTCGTGAATTTGGCGACGATCTCCAAAACTGCGCTCACAAATTGTTAGTTCATGGATTATTTATGTTTACTCATCATCAAAACCAAATCCGGGGAGTCCAATATTCAACATTCTCCCCCTTTTTGGTGATGACAAACCAACATAAATAATAATCAAAAATAATGATTCAAATGTAAAATACTTACTCCCCCTGCATTGATGACACGTTAATTCCAAAATGAATATATATGAATTGCATCAATCAGATGAGTAAGATTAATAAAAAGAATCAATTTTCGGAATATCGGATTTTGAAAATCCTTATATGTATCTTAACTCCCCCTGAATCTAACATATCAAACTAGATTCTTGGAAAATGAGTTAAATTTTCATTTGCGCTATTTATTATCATTATCTCTCCCCCTTTGGTATTATCCCAAAAATGGGGGGCATACAACGACAACAACTAGGAAATGGAAAATCCAACATCGGGAGTCGTAGACAATGACGATGGACCAAATTGACACCAAGGGAAAAATGTGGAAATCAAATCAAGGTGTGCCAAAATGTCCATTATCAAAAAAAAATCAAAAAAAATCATCAAAAATACCAAATAATTATTCATTTCTTGAATAATGAAACATACTCTTCAATATTCAATATTCTTGGTTAAAATTGTGCATGGAAAACAATTCTATACTATTATAGAATTTAAATCTATTTAACCAAGTTTGCATGCGTCGAGCGACGAATTCACACATCATATGCATTGAACGAATATTAAATGTGCACGACGAATTAAGATAAAGAGAACGACGATGTATATATATAAATGATAACATCATGAGTACATCCAAAGAGATATCCCATATAAGAAGTACATCACATCAAGTGATACATATCATCAACAAGAAATACATCATACATCATCGACAACATCAAAATACAACAAAATAACCATCAGCAACATCATCCAAAGTGTAGTGGAGAGTCCTCGAAACAGACAATCACGAGGAAGTGGCTGGATCTGCAGTCTCCGTGGGTCCAGTCGACGGAGTGGACTCAGGCTCTGCAGGGAGTAGAGGTGTCTCAACAGACGGAATCGTCGGGTAGGTGTGGAAGCAACAGCAACAGGCTCAACAACAGCAGGCACAGCAGTAGGGTCACCAGGAGGCTCAGACGTCTGAAGTGCAGAAGGCTCTGGAGCACCGAAAGTGGTGCCATCTCCAGGAGCAGAAGATGTGGTAGCAGCAACAGCAGCAGTGGCCTCATCGCCACGGGCAAAAGAAGTGACAAGCTCGTCAATCTCCTCATCGTCCATCTCCTCGGCCTCAAAGACTGAAGGAGGAAGATCAATCCCCATCAGACGAGCCATACGGCAGACGACCTCCTCGGTACGAGCCAAACGTGACTCGTGCCGACGAAGAAGGCGTACGACATCGTCCAATGTAGCAGGACGAGAGGGGGCTACAGCAGCTGACGGAGAAGCCTGAGAAGCAGATGTGGTAGACCTCTACACGTGACGAAGCGCCGCTAGAGATTTCTTCACGGCCGTCGCGTTCAGAGGAGTACCCAAGGGACGCTCATCGTCAGGAGGGAGAGGGACTTGGAAATGACGGAATACGAGAGTCAACAAACAAGGGTATGGAATATGCGCAGATTTATTGGTCTTGCGTATACACTCGAAAGAGTCCATCTTATCGAGTATCACGCGAGCCCAATTAATCTCGCATCCCAAGAAAAGAGCGTAGATCAATTTCAAGAACGGCTGGGATGGAAGTGAAGATGATCCATACTTGGGGAGGAGGCAAGACTTCAAGATCAGGTTAAGGACCCGCGCATTCGGCTTGAAAGATTTTGATGGAACACCAATGAATGCGAAGGGGATAACCTGGAAGATATCTGAAAGAACTGACTGATCCAAGGAAGAAATGTCATCGACGGAAATGTCCGAAGGAAGGAGACCGGACGACGAACAACCAAGAATCTCCCCCAAGATTTCTGCCGTGAGAACTATAGGAGTTCCCAAGACAGTAGTCTCAATGGAGTGGCTGGCATCGTACTGGCCTCGGATACGATTGGCATAGAACAATTTCACAAGGCGAGGATAAGGTTTGGGATTGGCCTTGGGGTCGTATCGGAGATAATCAATGAGACCACTATAGGAGAGGAGATCGGCTAAGCCAAGGAAATCTGAAAACTGGACGTAGTGCTCCAATAGCATCGGGCAGTGTTCAATACGGTTGTAGGCCGCGAGACACAAAGGGTCGTCGCGACACAACGATATGTCAACACCCCCCGCTGGCATTGGGCCCTTTCCCTTTGGCTGGCGAGTCCTAGGACGGAGTGGAGGAGTGGGTTCCCTAGTGGTAGGCTCATCCTCTGGGATAAATTCAGTGTCGGAATCGGGAGGAGTACCAGGTGTGTGGAGAATGGGCTTTTTAGGCAAATTCTTTCTAGGTTTTAGAGTCGCCGACCTCTGCTTCTTCAGAGGAGGCGAAGAGGGGGAAGCTTGGGTAGATTTGGCACGGCGCTTGGGCTTAGATGGATTCCTAGGGTTGGACGGCCCTATAGACATAGGAGAAGCCCCGGAAGAGGCGATGGGAATTCTCGTCTTTGCCATAGCACGACGAGCACAAGCAACCAATCACGGAGGATCAACAACAAACCCTAAGCACACAACAAACAAACCCTAACACACAAGCCCTAAGATGAAAAATTCCGAAACCCTAGAATATCTAGAAGATGAAATCGCACCCTAGGGCAAGAAATCGACCTAGGAGGAGGAGGAAGATACTTAGGAGGAGGAGGCGACGGCGGCGGACGGCGGGGATGGCCGGAGAGATGGCCGGAGTCGACGGAATACGAGGGGGCTCGAGATGGGTTTTGGGGTTGATCGGGCTGGAGAAGAGGAGAAGACCGACTAAGAATGATTTTAGTCGAACCAAAGTGAGTATAAGTCGGTCTGGAATCAAAAAGACACATTTGCCCTAACCCACTTAGTCGGTCACAGTTCAAGCACTGACCGACTAGATTACGATCTAGTCGATCGGTCAATGAGCTTGAACCGACTAAGTCGAAACAGAGGCAAACAGTGAATTTCTAGGGTAAGATTTAGTCGGTCGCAGTATACTTACAGACCGACTAGTTTTCAATCTAGTCGGTCGGAGAGTGTACTATGACCGACTAACGAAAGAAAATGAAAGGAGACGGATGAGAGCTTGATCTAGTCGGTCTGAGTTCACTTGCTGACCGACTAGATGAGCATCTAGTCGGTTGACAAATGAACTTAGACCGACTAGAAGAGTTCAAAATTTGATAATTGATTTTTCTTCACAAACCACTTGGATGAAACAACTTAAAACTCCCATTAGTCATCTAAATTACCCCATAAAACGTCGAAATCTTAAATACGACTTTCAAATACGAATTCGATCATAAATTCAAATATATCACATAAAATTCCCAAAAATTCAATTAATCTAGCATGAACAAAATATCGCGAAATCGAATAGCATGCAAGATAATTGAATGAAATATGAATCCTATATCTCGGATTCACCCATAATCCCCAATTCTCGACGCAACCGCACAAAGGAGTCCTCCTTTAGGGGTTTCGTGAAAATATCGACGATTTGCTTTTGGGTTTCAACGTACACTAAAATGATGTCCTTTTTAGCAACATGATCATCTAAAAAGTGGTGTCGGACATCTATGTGTTTTGATCGGGAATGGTGCACCGGATTCTTTGAAAGACAGATAGCACTTTGGTTATCCACCATGATAGGGCTAGTATCACAATGAATACCAAAATCCTTCAAAGTGTGTCTCATCCAAAGAACCTGGGCACAAGCGGCACCGGCGGCAATATATTCCGCCTCGGTGGTTGAAAGTGATACGGAATTTTGCTTCTTGGAAAACCAAGAGACAAGAGAATTTCCTAGAAAATGGCAAGTGCCACTAGTACTTTTCCTGTCGGATTTGCATCCCGCATAATCGGCATCACTGTATGAGACTAACTCATACGTGCTAGATTTCGGATAAAGTAATCCAAAATCTAAAGTGTAACTTAGATAACGGAAAATACGCTTTACCGCTACTAAGTGAGACTCCTTAGGTTGAGACTGATAACGAGCACATATGCATATGGCAAACATAATATCGGGCCTACTTGCGGTAAGATAAAGTAAGCTACCTATCATACCTCGATATAGACGAATGTCTACATCCTTACCACCCGTATCCTTGTCGAGATGCGTAGTCGTGCTCATTGGAGTCTTTTTCCCGGAAGCACTTTCCATTCCAAATCGCTTAAGCAACTCCACCGAATACTTTGTTTGGTGGATGAAGATTGCATCGTTCATTTGGCGAATTTGGAGACCTAAGAAATATTTGAGTTCGCCCATGTGGCTCATCTCAAATTGTTCCTTCATAACATTAGAAAACTCTTCGCAAAGAGTGAAGTTAGTAGCACCGAAAATGATATCATCAACATAAATTTGAACTAATAAAATATCATTATTCGCATGCTTAACAAAAAGTGTAGAATCGGCTTCGCCCATTTTAAAATTCAAATCCAAAAGAAAATTCTTTAGGCGATCATACCAAGCTCGAGGAGCTTGTCTCAACCCATAAAGAGCTTTCTTTAGTTTAAAAACATGATTTGGAAAATTTTCATTTATGAAGCCCGGAGGTTGAGAAACGTAAACTTCCTCAACGACATCTCCGTTTAAAAATGCACTTTTAACATCCATTTGAAATAACTTAAAATTTTTATGGCATGCATAAGACAATAAAAGTCTAATTGATTCTAATCTAGCTACCGGAGCGAAGGATTCTTCGAAATCGATACCTTCCTCTTGGCGATAGCCTTGAGCAACTAACCGAGCTTTGTTCCGGATGACGACTTGATTTTCGTCGGATTTGTTCTTGAAGATCCACTTTGTCCCTATGACGGTGTGGTTCTTTGATGGCAAAGGAACAAGCTCCCATACCTCATTCCTCTCGAATTGAATGAGTTCCTCCTCCATGGAAAGGATCCAAGCACTATCTTCGCAAGCTTCAACTATATTCTTTGGCTCTATTGATGAGACAAATGCACTATTGGCGAAGTGGTGGACTTGAGATCTCGTCTTGACACTATCATGAATATTGCCAATGACTTGCTCATGGGGATGGTCGCGAACGGTATGAAGCCGCTTGGGAATACCTTGATCACTAGGCACATTCTCAACAACTTCATTAGTCGGGTTAGTCTCAATAGAATCAATTGAATCAATAGACTTAGAATTTTCAAATGAATCACATAAAACATCCATAGAATCATTATCATTTGAAATTCTAGAAGTAGTAAAATTCTCATTAAAAGAGACATGAAGTGATTCCTCGATCGTAGAGGATCTTTTGTTGTATATCCGGTAGGCTTTGCTACGTGAGGAATACCCAACAAATATCCCCTCATCCGATCTCGGATCAAACTTGTCCAAATTATCATATGTGTTTTTAATAAAACATTTTGCGCCGAAAACACGAAAATGTTTAACTTGAGGCAATCTACCAAACAACAATTCATAGCAAGTTTATTTGGTGCCGGGCCTCAAAAGTATTCTATTAAACACATAGCAAGCGGTGTGTACCGCTTCCGCCCAAAATTGATAACCAAGTTGACTATCTTCGAGCATAGTGCGAGCACACTCCACAAGCGTTCTATTCTTCCTCTCAACAACACCATTTTGAGGAGGTGCGCGAGGGAAAGAAAACGTGTGAGTAATTCCAAGATCATCACAAAAATTTGAGAAAGACTCATTCTCAAATTCACCCCCATGATCACTACGAATAGTGACAATGGTGGTTCCGATGAGATTTTGTACTTTCTTCACAAATATTGCGAAGTTTTCAAAAGCTTCATTTTTATTACATAAGAAAAATACCCATGTAAATCTTGAATAATCATCAACGATGACTAGTCCATACCTTGCATTTCCTAAGGAAGCAACTCTAGTTGGCCCAAATAAATCTAGATGTAATAGCTCTAGTGGCCGTTTCGTAGAAATGCTTTTCTTAGGTTTAAATGAAGATTTAGGAAGCTTGCCACGTTGACAAGAATCACAAAAACTTTTCTTTTCAAAAACGAGCTTCGGAAAACCTTTAATGGAATTTAATTTCGAAAGCTTATAAAGTGTTCCAAAGTTCACATGTCCAAAGCGTCGTGCCATAAGTGTTGTTCACTTGTGTTGGCAACGAGACATTGTTCATATGACTTAGGAAGATCCAAAATATAAATATCTTTATGGCGTGTGCCGGAAAATAATAATTTATTATTATCATTTGAAATATGAGACAATCCTTTCGCAAAACTAACTTTGTAACCTTTGTCACAAAGTTGGCTTATTGAAATAAGATTATGATTTAAACCATCAACTAGATAAACAACGCTAATTAAGGGTTTAGAAGGGTTACCCACTTTACCAACACCGACTATTGTTCCGCTCTCATTGCCTCCAAATACGACGCGATTTCCATTTGCAATGGGAACCACTCCGGAGAGCAATTTAGCGTCACCCGTCAGGTGTTTTGAACACCCGCTATCGAGTATCCAATTCCCTTTGGAGCTAAATTTATATTTGTTGCTCCTTTTCTTTTTCTTTTCCTTGAGTACCTAAAGATAGAGACTTTCATATCATGGTACCCAAGGTCATTGGGTCCTCAAAGGTTAGACCTTTGGAAGCCAAGTCCAATTGGACTTTGACTTCCCCACATAATTCCTACTATGCACAACATTCGAAAAATAAGCATTCCTATATACTTGTTTTTCATCCATGCTTGTGTCCTTCGGGCTCCAAATAGTAAAAATTTTGGGAGCCATCATCCTATTGGGTGCATGCATGCGACGTTGATTTCTACGTGATGCATGTTGTGGATAGGCATACGGGACATGATGGAATGGTGCACGACGAGAATTATTCATATGATGCGGTGGGTGAACATATGCATGTGTGGGAACACGTGCGTGAGGGTGTCTCACATGGTGTGCACGTGCCCGAGAATGTGTTGCATAAAAATCATCATATGTGTGAGATGGTGGAGTAGGACGTGTGTTCCTACGTGGCATGGTATTGGTGTACATATAAGCATGCCCCTTCTTTGGAGGTCCACCCGAAGTGGGTTTCTTTCCAAAAGAGGGTGTGGACGAGGTGGAAGCACCATTGGTAGATGAACTACCAATAGAGTGTTTGCTACCACTCGTAGAGTCACCGGAAGTTGGCCTAACAAAGGTAGTGGCCGCTTTGGATGGACATCCCATCGTAGACCCCAAACCAATGTGGTGATTGGCCGGAAGTAAGTCACTTAGGATTTTATCCAAATGGTCCTTACCTTTGTTGAATTTGTTAATTCGGCCCAATGTGTTCTCATATTTCTCTTTGAGAGAACGCATAGAAGTATCCAAATTGGATACTTGCGATGTGAGCACAAAAACACGAGATTTAAGATTCTCGTTCTCAATACTCAAAGTCGAGTTTTGAGAAGTTAAATCCGCTATCCTATGTTCTTCCGGATCCTCGATGCTAACATGTTCAAGTTTAAATTTGAGATTAATAATCTCATTTCTTAACTCTTCAACAACGGTGTCGTTGTTGGTGATGATAGTCTTAGGCGAGGTTTGAATGCTAGCTAGGTCATCTTTTACTTTAGTATATCGATTTACTAATTTTGTATATTTAGACCATAAGTGAGAGTTAGCATCCCTAAGATCATCCATCGTTACCTCATCGCCTTCGTCGTCTCTATCATCGGAAGAGGAGGATCCTTGATCGTGCTCCTCTCTTGCCATGAAACACATGTGCGCTTGCTCCACGTGCTCATCGTCCGACTCTCCGCTTGAGGAATCCTTGGAGTCGGTGAATGTTGTTCCGACAAGTCCCTTTTTGTACCCCTTTTTGTACTTCTTTGACTTGTCGAACTTCGGCGCCTTCCACTTCTCCTTTTGCTTGTTTTGAGGACAATCCGCTTTGATGTGTCCTGGCTTATTGCATTTAAAGCACAAAGGTGGAGAGGCGTTAGTAGAAGTAAACTTAGATTTTTGTTTGAAGTTACCCTTTCGGAAGAAGCGATTGAACTTCTTTGCCATGAGTGCAATGGATTCCATGTCCATTTCTTCTTCCGAGTCCTCATCATCGGTAGAGGTGGATGAAGCCGTCTTGAATGCAATCGCCTTTTTCTTAGGCGCATCTAGGTTCAAATAGGACTTCATCTTTTCTTGTAACTTCACCTTGCTATCTTTGCGTACCTCGTATGACATCAAAGTACCCATTAGTTGATCTACGGTATATTTGTTCATGTCATTACCTTCCTCGATGGCGAAGGTATGTTTTTCCCAAGAAGAGGGAAGTCCTTCAATAATCTTTGAGCACTTCTCCTTTTGAGTGTAGGACTTGCCGAGGGCCTCTAACTCGTTTATTATGTCAACGAAGCGAGTGTAATATTCTTTCATCTTCTCGCCCTGTTGCATATGAAACATTTCGTAATCTTTGTTTACGACTACGAGTTTAGAGTCTCTTACCCTACTCGTCCCTTCATGAAGAATGAGGAGGGAGTTCCAAATTTGATATGCACTCTTACATGTGCAAATTTTATTGAAATCCTCGGGCTCCAAAGCGCATTGCAAGGCGTTCATTGCCTTGGCATTGCTTACCTCCCCGGCGACCTCCGCGGTAGTCCATTTCTCAAAGTCTTCTTCTTTGGGTTCGATGTATTCCTTCATTGTAGTCCTCCATAAGGATGCACTCCGGAGGAAGGTTTCCATCCGGCATTTCCAATACCCATAGTTGGTACCGTTGAAGAATGGAGGCCTCGTAGAAGAATGTCCTTCCATCACCGAAGATGCTCCTTCTCGGTTCCTGAAGGTGTCATAGTTGGAAGGTGGAGACACGGTCTTGTTGTCGTTGGCAGACATAGCTGAGTATCTGGCTCTGATACCAAATGTAATGCCCTACTAGCTACTGCACAAGTACTAGAGGGAGGGTGAATAGTACTTTAAAATAATAAGGAGTATAATTCCAAATTAAATTGCAAACAACTACCAAATCAATTTGCGGAAGCTTAAATTGAATGACAACACAAAATTAACAATGCAAACAAACGATGTTAATGGGTTCGGATCCACCCAAGTCTCCGCGACTTGTTCCCGGTGATCCTACGTCCCAACCACCCGGATCCCTTCTGGATACTTGAGTTAGAAACCCTAACTCAAGATTTCCACTATGAATATCTTGTGAAAAACCTTCACAAGATCAAATCATACATGCAATAGCAAACGTGAATCCCACAACCCGGGATCACAACCTTCTCTCACAACCGAGAGAATCACAAAGCAATATTAAAGAGTTTAATATGAAATAAACAATCTTACCACAAAATCCTATACCTTGAGTTTTTCTTACCCAAATGGTGAAATGAAGGATTTGAGGAAGATGAAGTCACCAAGACCTAGCACCAAGGAAATGACCAGCAATCAGTGCCTAGGGATGATTTGGAGACTTGAATCAAGCAATAGCTTGAAGAGCTCACCAAGAACAAGCTTCTCTCTAGATCTAGAAATGAGAGAGAATGGGTTTCTTGTGAGGAAGAGAGCTTTTGATTAGAGTGAGAATGGCTATCTCTTTAGAACTCAATGAATCTCTTAATGGCAGCTCTAACCTAGATAGAAATGATCTAGGTTCGTATTTATAGGGTCCCATAAAAACAAGTTAGGCCATTCTCCAACGGAAAGAAATCTGTGAGAATTAGTCGGTCAAAGAACAATCACTGACCGACTAGTTCATCAACTAGTCGGTCAGTCAAACAGCATGGACCGACTAAGAGTAGATCTGAGAAGAGATAGAATTTCAGACCTAGAAATCTAGTCGGTCCAAGAAGACTGTCTGACCGACTAGTTTCACAACTAGTCGGTCAGTCAATGAACGTAGACCGACTAAGAGCAAAAAGAATTAGTCTGAAGACAAAGTGACTTAGTCGGTCCAAGAACAAAAGTTGACCGACTAGATTATCAACTAGTCGGTCATCAAACGTTCTTAGACCGACTAACGATAAACAGTAGTTTAGGAGAATTTTAGTATGAACATTAAGTCACAACTAGTCGGTCAAAGAAGCATCACTGACCGACTAGTTAACAAACTAGTCGGTCGGTGAGTCAACGTAGACCGACTAACAGTAAACAGTAAAGTCCAAGAAATTAAGGAATCAAACTAGTCGGTCCAAGAACAGTTGTCGACCGACTAGATCACCATCTAGTCGGTCAGTACTTGTTCTTGTACCAACTAGCATGCACAATAAAGTCCGAATCGAAGCGCGATGCTTCGAGGAAGTTAGAATGAACTTGTGCAAGGATCCTAGAGATACGAAATGAACGAAATGAAGATAGAAACGTAAGATATACTCAAGGCTTAACATTCTATATATCGAAGCTAAAAGACTATAAATAAAACCTTAATAAACGGTCTTCGAGAGCTTCGATTAAATCTTCATAACTTCCAAAATGGCGCAAGAGCTTCAACGAAGCTTTAGGCATAAAAACGAGCTTTGGGAAGTGTTGAGATGTCGCTTTGAATGTTCTCGTGAATTTGGCGACGATCTCCAAAACTGCGCTCACAAATTGTTAGTTCATGGATTATTTATGTTTGCTCATCATCAAAACCAAATCCGGGGAGTCCAATATTCAACAGTGATTTCCTTGTTCATAGGTGTGGAGTCCCCGATGCATGATACGTTTCTATTCTTATACTCTTCTCATGCATGCTTGAGCTACTATTCACCATTTATTCTAAATTGAATCGATATTTGGGTCTTTCCTTGGATTTGTGTATATGGAGCTTATTGCACAATGTAGATAGCGACACCGTCTGCTAGCACACGACCACACTC
This sequence comes from Scilla litardierei, assembly GCA_030789695.1. Lineage (NCBI taxonomy): Eukaryota > Viridiplantae > Streptophyta > Magnoliopsida > Asparagales > Asparagaceae > Scilla > Scilla litardierei. Next base: position 177,084,546 of record CM061133.1, on the reverse strand, counting down.
ACTTGCGCTTCACCGCGTGGGCCACGGCACTTGTTTGGACTCGTATTCCTTGGTTTAGTGTGGTGATTTGTCGTTTGATTGCTTGGTGTGCGGTTTTTGATTTTGTTGGCCCTGACGGGGGATTTAGGATTTTGATTCCTCTTTTTCTCTCTTTCTCTCTATTTTCTCCCTCCGAGCTCCTAGTCTCACTCGTCTTACTCGATGACGAGGAAGGGTTCAGCTTGGGGGATTTTACCGTGTGTGTATATTTTATATATTCATGCACGTCTTCTTTGTGTTTTTCCGTTATTCTCCGCCATCCCGTATCCATTTTTCTCGTGTTTTCTTGTTTTCTTTCACTTCTCCTTGTTTTTGTGTGTTTGCAAGAGATTGCCAGTGTAGGGGACACAGAACATAGATATCATAAGTCCCCGGAGCAATGGGAGGAGTCACACGCGATCCAGGGGGTTAAACGACCAAGATTGCCACTTTTCAGCCCCCACCCGATCGGTTGGAAACAGCCAACCGATCGGGTGATGCACGCGTATCCGACCCGGACAGCAGCTGAAGCAAAGTGAGGACCAACCGACCAGTTCGTAGACCGGTTCATCCTAATAGAGCTCTCGGGAATTCGGAGCTGAATTCCAACCGATCGGGTGAACTTCACCCGATCGGTTCATCTGTAGCCGATTATTCCAACAGACGACCCGGAGAGCTCACCTGACGTCCGCTGACCGTGCCAAATCGAAGCAAGTTTCTGTTCTTTTGGGCTTATTTCCAACCGATCGGTTGATTTATCAACCGATCGGTTCACCTGATGACCGCAAGATCCAAACGAAGAGCCGCTTGCGCCAACCGACCGGGTCACGTGAGCGGGTGAAGTTTCTGAAGACCGCTGCCGAAGAACGTAGCAGGTCACCCGATCGGTTGATACTTCAACCGATCAGGTGACGTCGTTTTCTATATATAGTTGCCCTAGGTTTTCAGAAACGAGAGCTGTTGTATTTTTCTGTCTTTTTTCTCTATTGTGACGGCTGGAATTTTATAGTTATTTGTAAGTTTTCTGATCTTTATGAAACTTTGATATTATCTTAATAGCATTGCTACTACTTCATTTCAATTGCCTGATTATGATTTCTACAGTCGATTTTCATTTAGATTGCTTTTTAGCTATAATGTGTGAGTAGTTCCCGAATCATGATTTTGGTGGAAACCCCTTCGTGGGTTCTCCCTAATGCGTCCATAGGACTAAGAAATCGATAGGGGGTAGGAATTTATTGGTTACGCTGGGTGTTTCATTGTCATCGGAGGGAAAAAGACCGCCTTTGACCGTTGGACCAAGGGGGAATAAACTTGGCGGTTGACTCCCTAGCCATAGCTCACGCCCTTAGCGTAGGCATCAAATCCTAGCGCATGGGAACGGCAGGATGAGATGTTGGTAGTCATCGTTGCAAGCTTAGTGCTCCCGGAGTCGGTCAGTGTTAATGGACATGGGAATGCCCACTGACCGAACCCGTGTAGTCCGGCGTATCATCCTGGGCACCGACCGGAATATCGGGCCCCTGGGACGCTAGTATCACTTTTAGAGGCAACGTCTCACCACTAAACCCTAATTCCGATCGTATTCTTACCCGCTGGTCGTAATAGCGAGAACACATGATAGGGTGGAAACCGAAGTCCTAGGTTTCCTTTTATATTGTTTAATCTCATATCTACATTTCGTGACAAATCATCTATCTATTCAGGCTAGCTCACCCATAGGGTGAACCGGTTCCTTTCTGACACAAGCACAACCACGCCTCCCTGTGTTCGACCCCCAAGCCACACTACAACACAGTGCGCTTGCGGTACAAATATTTAAATCTGGTATCCCCAATCTTATTTCACATTGCATGCTCACAACCGGGGGACGTCAGTTGTACACCTCAAGTAGAAAACATTGCCATCAACTCACGCATCAACTTGCCGCATCAACTTGCCAACGTCGACATCCATGATGCTACCGTTGTCAAGAAAAACATAGCCGTCGTGGGTCATCCTCCTTGCTTCCGCCACAGAGACTCCATCTTCATACCGTTAACTCGTCATCTCACTTGCCATGGTGTGTGCTTGGATCAAGAGCCATGAAGATCTCGCTGTCATCGTGAACCCATGCTGCTGCCTTTGAGTCGTTTTTCGATGTCGATCAAGTGGGTGCCAAAACTTCCCGTCGCTGGAATCAGACCGCCGCCGACCTCCTTTCCATCGAGTCGATGTTGTGAAGACAAAGTCTTATCGGAGAAGTCGAGCCCTAGGTGAAAGAGAGGGCACTGCACGGAGAGGATCCACCAGAGCTGATTGTTGCCGTTCAAAACCTCGCCGTCGGAGTAAGGTGCTGCCGTTGAAGATTCGATCCATCGAGTCTTCATCGACCCATCGGAGAAGTCGAGGTGAAGTAATCATCGTCGCCACTGGAGTAGAGGAGGCACTGTCGAAGTATATGTTACCGAAGGAGCCGAAGTAGAAGCGCCACCATCGGAGTTGAGGGTACAGACGTCGAGTCGCCGTCGAGTTATCGAAACAAGTCGAAGCCTCAGGCGAACATATGTTAGAAGCGGCGATTGCATGAAACTATTTTGCTGACGTGGATTATTTTTAAAAGTAGTTGATGTGCACACAGACCGCAAGTTATTTAGTTTGAACTGAGATTGCTTTACACACAGACCGACTTGTGCACTCAACTTCAAAGGGCTACAACTTGAGATCCAAGAGTCAGATCGAGACACCATTTGCACCAGACTGAAGCTGACGCCGTGCTAAATGACAGAGACAACACACCATCACAATCTGAGCATTTCTGAGCCCTTTACTTTAGCATTATATTTGTGATTGTGTGTAGATCTCTGTAGGGGAAACTTTACCAGTTTTTGTGTCTTTTGGGACTTGTCTGGTTGGGGCTAGACAAGAGGGTCGTGACGTGTGGTAGCAGTCAAGATATGCATTTACTAGGTTGATAGGGTTCTGCACTTTATTGAGTGTGGTACAGTCTAGGTGGGGAGTTGGAGCTAGGACCCCATTGTAGTTGTACAAAAGGAACATATTAATGCTAGTATTTGCTTGGATGTAGGTCGTTGATGCGACCGAACCAAGGTAAATCTGTGCATACTCTGTGATTGCCTCTTATTTACTCTGCTTGTGATTTTAACTGCGTGTGATCTCTTGTGGGTTGCACGAGAATATTTTTATAAGCCTATTCACCCCCCTCTAGGCTAGAATCCAGATCCAACAAGTGGTATCAGAGCAGGTTTTAGGATCTAGCCTAGGAATCCCATTGATAGTGCTTTTGCTGAGGGTCAATTAATATCACGTCCCCCTAGATTTAACGGAGTAGATTATGCTTATTGGAAAAATCGAATGAGAATCTACTTAATTTCTATTGATTGTAAAGCTTGGCAAATTGTTGAAAAAGGTTATAAGCCACCAGTCATTAAAATTGAAAATACTGAAATGCTTAAACCTGATGATAAATGGGATGATAATCATTGGAGACTTTATTCTCTTAATGCTAAAGCTATGAATGCTCTCATCTGTTCATTAGATAAATCTGAATTCAATCGTATCTCACATTGTCTAACTGTGCAAGAAATATGGCATACATTGGAGGTGATGCACGAGGGAACGTCACAGGTGAGGAGTCTAGACTTGCACTTCTGAGCACAAAGTACGAGGGATTTCGCATGGTACCATCAGAGACCATATTAGAGATGTTTGCAAGGTTCACCAATATCGTCTATAAGTCTAGCTCACTCGGTAAGCCATATTCTAGCCTTGAACATGTGAGGAAGTTATTAAGAGCACTGGCAAGCTCTTTCAGGCCTAAAGTCACCGCCATCCAAGAAGCGAAAGATCTGTCACAGATGAGGGTGGAGGACTTGATAGGTAACTTAATGTCCCATGAGCTTGAATTACAAAATATTGAAGAAAAAGAGCAACCTGAGGAGAAGGAAAAAGCTACAAAGCCACTTGCTCTGAAAGCTAGTGAAGATGAAGATGATGATGCGGATATAGCGCTAATGGTTAGAAATTTCAGAAAGTACGTCAGAACTCCTCAAGGAAGACCAAAAATGCATAAAAAGTTCATTTGCTCTAACACTTTTAATTATGATAAAAATTCTTCTGAACAAGATTCTGCTAATAGAGAGTTGAATGCTTCAAATGCAGGAAAAAGGGACACTTCGCGAAGCAATGCAGACAAGAGACTGCTTATGTTGCTAAAGATAAAGGAAAAGCCAAGGTGCTAACTTGGGACATGGACAGCGAAGCTGAGGATGAGGATGAAGAAGTGGTAGCCCACTCCGCTATCGTCTGCTTAATGGCAAATAATGATGAGGTAAATTCCTTCACTAAAGCTGAATTGTTAGACGTTTATAAAGGAATGCAAAATGAGATTACTGAGCTAGAACTCACGTTAAATGACTATAGGAATGCTAGCTTTAAATTAGAAAAAGAAAACTATGACATTTCTGATGAAGTAGATATTCTTAAAGAGAAACTTGTTGCATGTAACACTAAAATTGTGTCACTAGAAAAAGAAAAAGCTAGCATGCCTGAAAAGGCTACTTGTCTTTCTTGTCCTTCCTTATTGAATAATATTAGCATGCTTAAGCAAGATTTAATTAAGCTCGAAACTGAAAAGTATTATATGATTAGAGAGCTTAATGATAAAATGTGCATGTTAAATAACGATCTTAAAAGGAAAATGGTTGAATTTGAAAAGAAGGAGGAGGAAAACAAGAGAGCTTTTATAAGTAAATGTACTTTGCTTGTGGATGAGAATAAATTATTAAAATCCAAAGTTTCTAGTCTAGAATTGTCATTAAGAAAATTTTCAATTGGTAAACATTCGTTGGATACCATACTTGAAAATCAATTATATGACAATAATAGAAGAGGACTTGGATTTGTTTGAAAAACGTTGAAAAGCCCAAATTTAAGAAATTCCACAATGTGCCTTCTATTGTGAAAAATATGCATGCAAAGTGCTTTACTTGTGATAGCGTTGGTCACACATCCTATTATTGTAAGTTTAAGAACACAAACATAAAGTTCAAACAAGTGTGGGTTCCTAAAACTTTAATTGCTAACACTAGTGGACCTTGTTGGATTTCAAGGTCACACTTAACACCTTTCATGTAGGTGGGATGGAGATTTGGCAAGGAGCAGTGATTTTAAAGTCTCATTAGTTTAGCTCCTTAGTCAAATAGCGCCGCGAAGGTATATTTCTTTTTCCCTCTTTGCATGTATTGCATATCTTCATAGATTTTGTGTGTGCTTGATTTAATTTTTGCTTGTGTGCATGTTTGTTTGCTTTTTAGGTGTGTTTTAGTTCTTTATTAAAGAAAAACAAAACTAAAAAATTGAAAAACAAAAAAAATTGTGCTTAATGAATACCTCTTTATGATTCATTATAAGTGGTATTTTTTGATTGTTCATTCATATCCTCTGTATAAATCATTGTATTATTGTTATAGCTACATGCGCAAGTTAGAATCTATTTAGTAGCCATGACATGCTTCATGAAAAGATTAATTTGATTTCTATACCTACATACTCACTTCCATGAATATTAAACTTGTTGTACTTTTGGAGATTCTTTTGATGAATATTGGAAAGTGAATGTAGGATGAATAAAAACTGAAAAATCTAAGGGATATGATGTGTATTGCCATGAATAAAAATTGAGCACAAAAAGAATTGTAAATGAAATAAATTATATGAATAATGCTCCGTATGAAAAATGGATACAATTCATGGCAAATACACTACCCACGAGTATCCAACATAAGCTTTATGGGTAATCTTTAGCGTTGGTGTATTTTACTCGTCAAGCAATGCCAACCTCACATCTAAGAGTCCTTATAGGCTAAGTCTTTGGGGTTGGTACCTTGAACTCATTTTCAATGAGGTAGGAAAAATCAATCCTAGTGATATTCATGTTAAATGGAAAATGTGGATTGATTTAGCTAATGTTCTAGATTGAATCTTCCTGTGTACTTCAATGTTGATATTATCACACTTACACATTGGTGATGAAGTCTAAATTACGATTTTCAATGAATTTGAACTGTCTACTTTATGGAAAATACATGCACGTGCTAGCTATACTCAATAATACTTTATTTGTGCATGTGATATTTGATGACTTCATTAATCCACTTTTGATGATAACAAAAGGGGGAGAAAGTGTTGGAAAGATTTGGTATCAAATGGTGGTAATTGTTGACGGGGGAGCATGGTATTATTTGGTCAAGGGGGAGCTTGGAAATAGGGGGAGCATGCTTTTCACTTTGGTAAATTGTGCATGCTAGCAATGCTTGCTCATTGTATACATCATATTGCATTACATCCTTCATCACACTCCACACACGCACATTTATTTGCTCAAATCTTTTATGGGTTTGTCATCATTAAAAGGGGGAGATTGTTGTATGCGACGATCTAGGATCTCTAATTTGATAATAACAAACATGTGTGTTATATTTAACGTGTGTGCTAAGTGTGTTTCAAGAATGGCAAAGTCGTTATTCTAAGTGTTGGAGAAATTGTTATTCATATAACATCTTGGGAGAGAAAGGAAGTGGTGTGTACAAAGTATTTGGACTTGGTCAATGGAGAACAAAGTTGGACTTGGTCTATGGTGTAGAGATGAGGCCAAATCATATCCAAATCCTCCCAAATTCCTAAAGGCTGGCTCTCATATCTTCTAGGGAATTTGGTCGTACCCATAGCCTCTCCATGCCGTAATGACCAAAGGCGAATCAACTCTAGGCCATCCTATCCTCTAGCAAAATCCAAAAAAAAAAACATGAGATAACCCTAGCCTATTTAAGGCTACCTCAAAGGAGAACAAAAAAACAGAAGGGAGCAAAAATAAAGTGTCACGCAGCCATTACAAAAACCCCAAGTCCAAAAACCCTAAGTTCCTAATCATCCAGCCTTGAGAATACAAGCCAAAGCCAACACCTTTCCATCATCTTGCTCACGCAACACCACAAGGGTGAGAGCTGTACACCTCAAGTAGAAAACGTTGCCATCAACTCACGCATCAACTTGCCGCATCGACTTGCCAACGTCGACGTCCATGATGTTGTCGTTGTCAAGAAAAACCTAGCCGACGTGGGTCATCCTCCTTGCTGCCGCCACCGAGACTCCATCTTCATACAGTTAACTCGCCACCTTGCTTTTCATGGTGTGTGCTTGTATCAAGAGCCGTGAAGATCTCGTTGTCGCCATGAACCCCTGCTGCTGCCTTTGAGTCGTTTTTTGCTGTCGATCAAGCAGGTGCCAAAACTTCCCGCCGCTGGAATTAGACCGTCGCCGACCTCCTTTCCATCAAGTCGATGTCGTGAAAACGAAGTCTTACCGGAGAATTCAAGCCCTAGGCAAAAGAGACGGCGATGCACAGAGAGGAGCCACCAAATCTGATTGCGGCAGTTCAAAACCTCGCCACCGGAGTGAGGTGCTGTCGACCCATCGAGTCGCCGTCGACCCATCAAAAAATTCGACGCGAAGCAATCGTCGCCACCACCAGAGTAAAGGGGCACCGTCGAATTCTACATTACCGAAGGAGCCAGAGTTGAAGCACCACCATCGGAGTTGAGGGTGCCGACGTCGAGTCACTGTCGAGTTATCAGAAATAGTCAAAGCCTCAGGCGAACGTGTGTTAGAGGCGATGATTGCATGAAACTATTTTTCTGACATGGATTATTTTTAAAAGGAGTTGTTGTGTGCACAGACCGCAAGTTATTTAGTTTGAACTAAGATTGCTTTACACACAGACCGACTTGTGCACTTAACTTCAAAGTGATATAACTTGAGATTCAGGAGTCAGATCGAGACACCGTTTGCACTAGACTGAAGCTGACATTGTGCTGAACGACATAGACAACAAACCATCAAAATCTGAGCATTTCTGAACCCTTTACTTTAGCATTATATTTATGAATGTGTGTAGATCTCTATAGGGGAAACTTTACCAGTTTTGTGTCTTTTGGGACTTGTCTGGTTGGGGCTAGATAAGAGGGTCTTGACGTGTGATAGCAGTCAAAATACGCATTTACTAGGTTGATAGGGTTTTGTACTTTGTTGAGTGTGGTACAGTCTAGGTGGGGAGTTGGAGCTAGGACCCCATTGTAGTTGTACAAAAGGAACATATTAATGCTAGTATTTCCTTGGGGGCTGGATGTATGTTGTTGATGCGACCGAACCAGGGTAAATCTGTACGTATTCTGTGATTGCCTCTTATTTACTTTGCTTGTGATTTTAACTGCGTGTGATCTCTTGTGGGTTGCACGAGAATATTTTTATAAGCCTATTCACCCCCCCAGGCTAGGATCCAGATCCAACACCTACTGTTGAAGCATAGGGAATCTTTTGCATTTCTTGCTTTTCAAAGTCACTTTTAGAGCACTGTTTGAGACTAAACTTGTCTCCTTTAGATACATGGGTATCATCTGGTTTACAATTTTGATTGCCATATCTTTGAAGAACTTTTTTGATGTAGGCTTTTAATGATAATCCAAGAATACCCCGAGAACGATCTCGGTGTATCTGAATCCCTAATACAAAAGATGCATCACTAAGATCTTTCATCTCAAAGTTATTAGCTAGATATCTCTTGGTTTCATGCAATGAGCATATATCATTGCTAGCAAGCAGAATGTCATCGACATATGAAACCAGAAAAGAAAATTTACTCCCACAGAACTTATGGTATATAAATTCTTCAACCAGATTCATCTTAAAACCAAATGAGGTGATCTCTTGTTGAAACATAAAATACCATTGTCGAGATGCTTGCTTGAGTCCATAGATGTATTTCTTATGTTTGCAAACCATATTCTTTGGGTCTCCCGACACAAATTTTTTGGTTGCACCATATAGATTGTCTGATCAATGTCCCCATTAAGGAATGGTGTTTTCACATCCTTTTGATGTAATTCAAGATCAAAATGCATCACTTATGCCATTATAATCCTGAATGAGTCTTTTGTAGAAACTGGAGAGAAAGACTTATTATAGTCAATGCCTTTCTTTTGAGTGAAGCCCTTTGCGACAAGACGAGCCTTATATCTTTTCACATCGACTTTTGAATCCCTCTTGGTTTTAAATATCCATTTAGAACCAATAGATTTCACACCTTCTGACAACGGAACAAGATCCCAAACGTCATTGTCCTTCATGGACTTAATCTTCTCATTCATGGCACTATCTACTTTTGAGAGTTAGAACTTTCCATGGCTTGACAGAGGTTGAAAGGATCGTCTTCCATCACAACAAAGTCAACCTCATGTTCTTTGAGAAATACAATGTAATCATTCTGTAACGCCCCGCTTCCCAAAAACACCGGAAGCGAGAGCGTTACGCGGTCCGCTTGAACTGGAGCGGTGAAGCTCGAGTTCAATAAGCGTCTGTGATAAAAACACAGAAAAGAGAGTCCTTGCATTTGCGTATCAGAACAATCAGAACATTCAAAAATAAATGCCACATCCAGATATATAAGGTGTACACGAAATTACAAGACAAGCCACATCAGGGCTAAAGAATTTACAACAGAGCACTAATCCTACTACAAAGTACCAAAAAAACTCAAAGTAGTGACGAAGGCTCTAGTCTTCTGCAGAAAGCGTCAGGTGCGAACTCCTAGCTCACCAACTCTGGCGTCTCGTACCGGTCCTCCTGGTATACACAAGCTCTGAACCTGACATACATCCACAAACATGAATGTATGTCAGCTAGGGGTCTGCAAGAAAAGTCAGCATCCCAAGGAAAAGTGTATGACAAGTATATGAATTTTAGAAGCATCAATTTACTTTTTTTAAGAAAAGTGACTGCATCAATTTAACATTTAACAATTTATAGAAACGGAAACGACATCCCTAACATGCGGTTCTAAACAGTTGCAAGATTAAAGTTAAGATTTCACTGAGTTTGTTAGCATTTCAATTTCAAGATGTCCAAGTTAGCATTGCAATGTCCATGTCAAGAATTCTCATCTAATCTAGGGTTCTCTCCTTTAGGTCGTGATGAGAAGGTCGTTCCTCTCACGGGGGCTTACCGTGATTGACACTAACCCACCGCGTCGGGTGGTGCTCTTGAGGAGAGTACCTTTCATACGCCCAGTGGCCGCTCAACCCTAACCCCACCCAAAAGTTTTTCCGGAACACGAGCCAGCCTAGTCGACTCTCACGACATCACGATATCACGAGTTCGCCTTTGAGGCGCACGATTTCACGATGTCACTCTCGTTAATGACCAAGCAAGATGGACATGACTTAGATGTTGTCAATATTCTCGTTTTACAACGTTTACAATAAAAACAAGGTTGAGCAGGTTGGTGTAATGAACACTTTATAGTGAACGAATTACTTGCCAATGTTTAAATTTAATCCTTGTAGAGTTGTATGTCAAAGTGTCGCATTTTTGGTCTAAAACATTTTCATGTGCCGTTATATGCATGATTTTCAAGATATACATATTAAAGCAAAAGACGCAATTATTAATCAACTTCAAAAATTCATATTTAATCGCACACTTACCTGATTGCAGTGATTTTTGGATGTCCAGGAAGTCACGGTGAGGGAGGTGATTTATCTGCGATGACGGATTTATGATAATAAGCTAACTTGTTAACTTAATAAAATAACACCACAGCTTGTTCAATATAAGTTATGGTATAATTAATTCACTACTTATTTAATAAATATAATCTACTGATTACATACTAAACTTGTTGTTTATGTATATATATATAAGACTTACACCATCAACACACAAACGCCTATGATTTGGAAAACACAGTATGTATAGAATCTCAACCGACCGTACTGGGTGCTATATGGGATACTGTTCACTTAGGGAAATGAACACTGTCATAATTCACAGTAAAAACCATGCACTTACATCATTTATAAAAATAACTTACACGATCCCCTAGCTATCAAAGCCCTGTTAATAGTATATAATGACTTACGTATTGCCCGTCGTTGAGCTCACAGGTGGGGGAACTCGGGTCGGAGAGCGCCGGCGGTGTCTCGGAAGCGGGAGGTGGCGCCGACGATGGAGCGACGGCGTGAGCAGCGGTGTCGGGCTGGCGGTTGAACGGAGGAGAGGCACGGGAGGAGACCGGCGAATCTGCTGTCGGAAGTGCTACGGAGGAAAGGCGCCGACGGTCGGGTTGCCGGAGGTGGCGAACGGCGAGATGCTGCGGCGGTGATGACGGATGAAGGCCGCAGGTGGGTTCGCCGGCAGGAGGAGGACTGTCGAGGGGTCCAATCCAGTGTTGCCAGGAGGAACAACGACATCAATTGGAGCAACAAGTAATCAGCTCAACAGGTGTGATGATTTCAATAGTACCCTTGTTGATCTTGGTTGGAATGTTAAGCACCTGAAAGAAAGAGGTCTGCGACGGCGCTAGGGAGGGAGGAGATGGAGGAAAGAGGAGGAAGGAGAAGTCGATGGCCTGAGGGTGCCCGTGCGTGGAGGAGATGAAGGTGTTTGGCGTTGTCAAGTGAGGAAGAGAGTGGCTGATGCGGGCTTGGTGGTCGTATGAGCGGAGGGGGCTTTGCACGAGGGGGAGGAGGCTGACAAAGGAGGGGATGTCACCTTGGTGTTGCGGGGAGGCCGCTGCGACGTGTGCGTGTGGGAAGAAGGGGGAGGGAGGAGAATAAAGGCGGCGGCTTTGTTTCGTGGAGAAGATGGAGACGGGGTAGGGCTATGGCGGCTGCTGGTTGAGGGGGAAAGAAATGGTCCTAGGGTTATTATTAATATAAGAGAGTAGGGTTCTAAGAGCACGTGAGTGTCCTTGGGTTCAAAAAGTTGGCTGCAGCTCTAGTGAATTAGGTCCCTAGGGTTTCCTCTTGGGCTTCTTTCTATAGGTTAGCTGCAGCTGTAGGGTAGTAAAAGTAAACCGAGGTTTATTATATAAGAAGGGTAGGTCACGGTGATATAAAGTTGGCCTAGGTTTATATATTTATAAGAATTACATTAGGGTTTCTAAATAGGTTTCGAAAGACGGTACCGAGAGTGGGTAGGCCTTAACTGTTTGATTCTATAGAAAATAGGGTTTTTATAAAAATATTAATGTGTGTATTCCAATTGGCCGTTGTGTGTGTCAAACTTGTGCAGGGTGCGGCAATGGGTGTAGCGGCGTGGGCTAGGTTAGATCAGGAAATGATTTGAATTTTATTAATAGGATTTTGAAATAGTATTAATAGCCTATGGTTAATAGGTTTAAACAATGGAATAAGGGCTAATCAATAGGTTTAAATGGTTTTTTTAATAGGAAAGTTTTCATTTGAAAATTGGGAGTTTAAAAGGATTAGAAGGTTGAATTTTGAATTCTGAAAGTTAAAAAAAATAATCTAATAAGGGATACTTAAAAGAAATGATAATAATAATAACAATAATTTAACTAAGTGGCTTTAAAATAATGATAGTAATAATTAATATGAAAAAAAAGTTGGTATGTGTGCGGGAACAGATACGCCTAACTACGGATATGGAAGAATAATACACGAGAGGAAGACAGATAAATTGTATCAATAAAAACTGGTCGTTACATCCTACCCACCTTAAGAACGATTCCGCCCTCAGAATCCTATCGGCTAAGGTACCGGGAAAACGTAAGGGTTGTGCTCGCATCTCTTCTTCTAACGTATACACATCATAAATAATCATCGTGTCATATCCAAATTGTATTCCTAATACTAATATCAACACCAATAGTATTACCACTGATAGTTCTAATCAACGTCCACGCTAATAGCAGTAACCATGTATATACACACATCACTAATTACGTATTAAGCTAACGCGTTTAATATAATTCCATCTTACAAGTATAATCCAACCAATATTATACTCGGCGAATAGTAACACTTATTACACAACCACATCAATTTACTAGCCGTAAGTGTGCTATCACTCTCCACACTCACATCATTACTAATACACAAAATGGTATCATATCTTATACACTCACAATCTTTAAGGATATAGTACCACATGTCACTTAAACATACCACTAACATATAAATACAATCATTCTTAGTCAATTAACACTCCAATCGTACAACCACTTTTACATACCACATATTACTATATGCACATTATAATACATATCACTATACATATATACATGCACGTAATACTTTACACCATACACGGATTTATACACGCCTTACTCATAGTGCTAGGGTCATCGTAATCTACCCACCTTAGAATCAAGTCCGTCTTCAGACTTCCTAAATAGGCCGACATAGGGGTGAGCGGACTTAGACACTAAGGTGATTCTATCCCAGTCATACATACATTATAGTAAAACAATATACATCCATATGCATATACTTACTCATATATCACACACCTTCAAATACCTATACATACGTTCATTTCACATACGTATACACACTTACACTACTACACTCTTATCGCGTATATATACAAATCACATATACACTCACCGGTATGCACAACCATGGTAATTTATATAGGGCTAGTATACAATTTCATACATCCATATATACGTAGTCACAAACATACGTCTATGCATACTTCCTGGTATATACATGCTCATACATCATCTCGTAGGGGTAATACAATTTTATAATCCTACTATACGTAAAACACACTTTTTCATACAATATATATACACACATCTATAATTAACCACATACATATATACATACGAGTACACACCAGACATACCATCATATAAATCACACGATGAATCTACACACACAACTACACATACACTTATTAACATTGCACTTAATACGCATATCACTATACTAGCATCCAATTACAAACATCAATAAGTACCACTATGGTACATATACTCCTAGTTACTGGCCAAACTAAATTTAATATTCCTATAATGACATAGTCAATTACTCGCCTAAGTATAAACATAACACTAACTATTCTATACCCGCCTATATACATATATATCACAAATTATCGCACATGCACATATGACACAACAGACCATCACTCCATGGTAATATCCTAAAGGTAAGCACACTCATTCATGGGTGGTATATAGAGATTAGCATACGTGGGTCCACAGTCACTATATATATACATGCAACACAACACCATAATCAAGCTAATGGTCCCACTATACTTAAACTAAAATTGACACAAGGAAAGATGAGCTCTAATGTGGTAAATAAGCAAGGTGCAGGAGTGAGACAATGAGTTGATGTTGTGATGGACGGTTTTGAATGTGACATGGGTAAGAGGTCAACTGGTTGGGTGACATAAAATATTTATGAATCAAAGGTAAGAAGATAAGGATGATGTATGTGAAAATAATAATATCGCAAAATAGCGAACATATGGTATAAGTTAAAATGTAGAATGTGATTAGTCAAATAATATGTGAAGAGTAATACAGGCCTAGTGATGTGGTGCTCGTTTTGCAAATGGAAATGGGTTTAAAAAAATGTGAAGGCAATGATTCTTGAAACTGACACACAAGATTTGAAGTTCTATGGGTGGTATATAACACTCATTCATGGGTGGTATATAACGATATGGGAATGACTGTTTTTGAAATATGTTGGTAAGAAAAGATGATATTTTGAACTAGCAAAATAGAAATAAAGGTTTTTTTAAGGAAGTTCATTACATGAGGAAAATAGAGTGGCTATACCAGGTTATGCGAAATAGAAGTGCGGAGGACGTATGTTGGAAAATTGCTGTAAGATGGTAACTAAGGATCGTGTCGGAAAAATTTCATAATCAAGGTTGGGTTTAAGTCGACCGAAGTGGTAGAAACTCTAAGTGAAATTTTTGAAAGAATTTTAAACTTAGCGAAGAATTCAAATAATGAAATATCGAAAACACTTTTGGAAGTCCCTGGATCTGCAATGGTGAGGTTCAAGGTTAAAGATGGAGGATCTGAAGAGTTCATGCGAATCGAGGACAAGGATCAGGTTCGATGATTGAAACGTAAGTACGATTAAGAAGTACTCCGTGGATACGCAACGATGGCTTCCTACGATCATTAACACGGAAGTGTAGTGATCGGAAAAGTAAAATCGGGGAAAAATAATCATTGATCGACTAAGGTTTAGAACTAAGGTTCGTCAAAGAACTAGACTGTGATAGGGAAGCTGAGGTGGTGGTTCATAGAGGATCAAGGTCGGAATCTCATGGATCTGGAATGTTTTACGTCTCGTAGTCTACTCATTGCAGGCGTCTCCGGTTCGATTGGCTTGACGACGATCGCTACGGTC
The DNA here is from genome assembly GCA_030789695.1 of Scilla litardierei. NCBI lineage: Eukaryota > Viridiplantae > Streptophyta > Magnoliopsida > Asparagales > Asparagaceae > Scilla > Scilla litardierei. The sequence goes on along the minus strand of CM061133.1, from coordinate 177,069,286 downwards.
GGTTGGGTCCTAGATTCGGTAAATCTAAGCGATCGACTAATGGATTCTAAAAGGTCTAATAAGGTCAGCACTGGAAGGCCAATCGCTAGGGTGACTCCTAAGATGATAACACTAAGTCGTGGCACGGGTGTCTAACTTACGAGCACAAACGTCTATCTATTCCTATCATCCTGGTATAGGTTTCCTATCGTGCCGAGGCCAGGCTTTCGAGTAATTTCGCGTACGAACTAATCCTGGATGTTTTGGCTAATGAGAAGTGTTCTCATTGTTCTGAATTTCGCATTTGCAGGACCTGCATGGGCCACCACAAAAACCTGTAACGCCCCGCTTCCCAAAAACACCAGAAGCGAGAGCGTTACGCGGTCCGCTTGAACTGGAGCGGTGAAGCTCAAGTTCAATAAGCGTCTGTGATAAAAACACAGAAAAGAGAGTCCTTGCATTTGCGTATCAGAACAATCAGAACATTCAAAAATAAATGCCACATCCAGATATATAAGGTGTACACGAAATTACAAGACAAGCCACATCAGGGCTAAAGAATTTACGACAGGGCACTAATCCTACTACAAAGTACCAAAAAAACTCAAAGTAGTGACGAAGGCTCTAGTCTTCTGCAGAAAGCGTCAGGTGCGAACTCCTGGCTCACCAACTCTGGCGTCTCGTACCGGTCCTCCTGGTATACACAAGCTCTGAACCTGACATACATCCACAAACATGAATGTATGTCAGCTAGGGGTCTGCAAGAAAAGTCAGCATCCCAAGGAAAAGTGTATGACAAGTATATGAATTTTAGAAGCATCAATTTACTTTTTTTAAGAAAAGTGACTGCATCAATTTAACATTTAACAATTTATAGAAACGGAAACGACATCCCTAACATGCGGTTCTAAACAGTTGCAAGATTAAAGTTAAGATTTCACTGAGTTTGTTAGCATTTCAATTTCAAGATGTCCAAGTTAGCATTGCAATGTCCATGTCAAGAATTCTCATCTAATCTAGGGTTCTCTCCTTTAGGTCGTGATGAGAAGGTCGTTCCTCTCACGATGGCTTACCGTGATTGACACTAACCCACCGCGTCGGGTGGTGCTCTTAAGGAGAGTACCTTTCATACGCCCAGTGGCCGCTCAACCCTAACCCCACCCAAAAGTTTTGCCGGAACATGAGCCAGCCTAGTCGACTCTCACGACATCACGATATCACGAGTTCGCCTTTGAGGCGCACGATTTCACGATGTCACTCTCGTTAATGACCAAGCAAGATGGACATGACTTAGATGTTGTCAATATTCTCGTTTACAACGTTTACAATAAAAACAAGGTTGAGCAGGTTGGTGTAATGAACACTTTATAGTGAACGAATTACTTGCCAATGTTTAAATTTAATCCTTGTAGAGTTGTATGTCAAAGTGTCGCATTTTTGGTCTAAAACATTTTCATGTGCCGTTATATGCATGATTTTCAAGATATACATATTAAAGCAAAAGACGCAATTATTAATCAACTTCAAAAATTCATATTTAATCGCACACTTACCTAATTGCAGTGATTTTTGGATGTCCAGGAAGTCACGGTGAGGGAGGTGATTTATCTGCGATGACGGATTTATGATAATAAGCTAACTTGTTAACTTAATAAAATAACACCACAGCTTGTTCAATATAAGTTATGGTATAATTAATTCACTACTTATTTAATAAATATAATCTACTGATTACATACTAAACTTGTTGTTTATGTATATATATATAAGACTTACACCATCAACACACAAACGCCTATGATTTGGAAAACACAGTATGTATAGAATCTCAACCGACCGTACTGGGTGCTATATGGGATACTGTTCACTTAGGGAAATGAACACTGTCATAATTCACAGTAAAAACCATGCACTTACATCATTTATAAAAATAACTTACACGATCCCCTAGCTATCAAAGCCCTGTTAATAGTATATAATGACTTACGTATTGCCCGTCGTTGAGCTCACAGGTGGGGGAACTCGGGTCGGAGAGCGCCGGCGGTGTCTCGGAAGCGGGAGGTGGCGCCGACGATGGAGCGACGGTGTGAGCAGCGGTGTCGGGCTGGCGGTTGAACGGAGGAGAGGCACGGGAGGAGACCGGCGAATCTGCTGTCGGAAGTGCTACGGAGGAAAGGCGCCGACGGTCGGGTTGCCGGAGGTGGCGAACGGCGAGATGCTGCGGCGGTGATGACGGATGAAGGCCGCAGGTGGGTTCGCCGGCAGGAGGAGGACTGTCGAGGGGTCCAATCCAGTGTTGCCAGGAGGAACAACGACATCAATTGGAGCAACAAGTAATCAGCTCAACAGGTGTGATGATTTCAACAGTACCCTTGTTGATCTTGGTTGGAATGTTAAGCACCTGAAAGAAAGAGGTCTGCGACGGCGCTAGGGAGGGAGGAGATGGAGGAAAGAGGAGGAAGGAGAAGTCGATGGCCTGAGGGTGCCCGTGCGTGAAGGAGATGAAGGTGTTTGGCGTTGTCAAGTGAGGAAGAGAGTGGCTGATGCGGGCTTGGTGGTCGTATGAGCGGAGGGGGCTTTGCACGAGGGGGAGGAGGCTGACAAAGGAGGGGATGTCACCTTGGTGTTGCGGGGAGGCCGCTGCGACGTGTGCGTGTGCGAAGAAGGGGGAGGGAGGAGAATAAAGGCGGCGGCTTTGTTTCGTGGAGAAGATGGAGACGGGGTAGGGCTATGGCGGCTGCTGGTTGAGGGGGAAAGAAATGGTCCTAGGGTTATTATTAATATAAGAGAGTAGGGTTCTAAGAGCACGTGAGTGTCCTTGGGTTCAAAAAGTTGGCTGCAGCTCTAGTGAATTAGGTCCCTAGGGTTTCCTCTTGGGCTTCTTTCTATAGGTTAGCTGCAGCTATAGGGTAGTAAAAGTAAACCGAGGTTTATTATATAAGAAGGGTAGGTCACGGTGATATAAAGTTGGCCTAGGTTTATATATTTATAAGAATTACATTAGGGTTTCTAAATAGGTTTCGAAAGACGGTACCGAGAGTGGGTAGGCCTTAACTGTTTGATTCTATAGAAAATAGGGTTTTTATAAAAATATTAATGTGTGTATTCCAATTGGCCGTTGTGTGTGTCAAACTTGTGCAGGGTGCGGCAATGGGTGTAGCGGCGTGGGCTAGGTTAGATCAGGAAATGATTTGAATTTTATTAATAGGATTTTGAAATAGTATTAATAGCCTATGGTTAATAGGTTTAAACAATGGAATAAGGGCTAATCAATAGGTTTAAATGGTTTTTTTAATAGGAAAGTTTTCATTTGAAAATTGGGAGTTTAAAAGGATTAGAAGGTTGAATTTTGAATTCTGAAAGTTAAAAAAAATAATCTAATAAGGGATACTTAAAAGAAATGATAATAATAATAACAATAATTTAACTAAGTGGCTTTAAAATAATGATAGTAATAATTAATATGAAAAAAAAGTTGGTATGTGTGCGGGAACAGATACGCCTAACTACGGATATGGAAGAATAATACACGAGAGGAAGACAGATAAATTGTATCAATAAAAACTGGTCGTTACACATTCGACACTGCACTTCTCCTCTCTCTAGTGGATCACCTTAATGGCATATGTACTGGAGGTGCGAGAGTATGTTCTTCTTGAACAATTTCCTGAACGGGAGGATCTCTAACATTGTCTTGATATGTTGTGTCTTGATCAAGGTTAGGAATGAGATCCTGACCGAGGCCAATGACACCTGTGGGAATATCAACATATTCATCCTCAAAGACAACATCCCTGACTGAATGTCCCCTTGCAAACTCGACATCCTCAAAGAACTTGACATTTCTGGTCTCGAAAATTACATTAGATGTGGGATCATAAAATTTGTGACCATGGATCTTTCATAGTATCCTAAGAAGTAGGAACTAACTGTCCTTATGTCTAGTTTCTTTTCATTAGGCATGTAAGGCCTTGCCTTAGCTGGACATTACCAAACATGCAAATGCTTTAGACTGCCTGTCCAAAGTTCGTACGGTGTTTTTGTAGTTGCTTTAGTTGGAACTCTGTTAAGTATATAAGCTACAGTCTTAAGTGCTTCTCCCCAGAGTGATTCTGGTCATGAAGAATGACTAATTATACTCCTCACTATGTCCTTAAGTATCATATTTCACCTTTCAGCAACACCATTCATAGTGGACGAACCCGGCATGGTGTACTATGGGACGATACCGCATTCCTCTAGGAACTAGCAAATGGTCATGGACGTTGTTCACCTGAACCATCATATCTAACATAGTACTCACCGCCATGGTCATATCTAATGCTTTTAATCCTTTTGTTGAGTTGGAGCTCAACTTTAGCCTTAAAATTTTTGAACACATCCAGGGATTGTGACTTTTCATGAGTGAGATATATGTAACCATATCTTGAGTAATCATCTATAAACATTATAAAATATTGCTGACCATTCCAAGCAACCGTAGGGAATGGACCGCAAATATCTGTATGTATAAATTCTAAGACGTCCAAAGTCATGTTGGATACAACTCTCCTTTCATTGGTTTATTTTCTCTTTATGCAATTAACACAAACATCAAAGTCCGTGAATCTAAAGGGTTGAGAATTTCATCTAACACAAGTCTCTCGATTCTCCATCTAAATATATGTCCCAATCTCTTGTGACATAATGCAGCTGAATTCTCATTTATTAATTTTCTTTTCAAACCTCGTGTACTCAAATGCAGGGATTCATTTAATGAAGCAATTGTGTCAATCAAATAAAGATTATCATATACAGAAAAAAAACCAAAAGCAACTAATTTTGAATCTCGTGACAACCCAAGTTTCCCATTTCCAAATGAACAATGATAACCAAATTTGTCCAAAGCATAGATAGAAATTAAATTTCGTCTCAAAGATGGTATAATGAAAGTCTCCTTAAGATCCAAATACATTCAATTTTTCCCAATTGCCTCGCCCTTGACCTTCTTTCCATCACCCACATAGATGAATATTTCAACATCATTTGTCTTTCAGTAACTCGGGCAGCCCTGCATAGACACACTGATATGAGTGGTTGCACTAGAATCTATCCACAAAGTGTCTATTAGTATCAAAGTTAAATTAACTACAGAACAAACCAAAGTAAGGAGCATACCTTTCTTAGCACGCTAAGCGTGAAAGTTGGTACATTGCTTCTTTTGATGCCCTTCAGCCACACAGAAGAAACAACTATTGCATTCTTTCTTTATTGGTTTATTTTGTTGTTTCTTTTGTGTTGCTGTATCTGCAGCTTCTTTTCCATTTTTCATTTTCTTATCCTTTGAGGTAGAGGTCATATGAGCAATTTATGTCTTATATTGCTTCAGCCTTTCCTCTTCCTGAACACAGTGTGAGATGGGCTCATTCAGAGACCAAATCTCTTTCTGGCAATTGTAGCTAACTTTGAACTAGCTAAACTGAGTAGGAAGAGATATCAGCACCAAATGCACTAGCAAGTCCTCAAAGAGTTCTAGCTTTAGTTCTTTCAACTTAGAATCAAGGTGAGACATTTCCAAAATATACTCCCTAATGTTCCCCTTACCCTTATACATCATTGAAATTAGATTTGTTAAGAGTGTACCAATTTCAGCCTTTTCATTCTTGATAAATCTCTTTTCAATATCAAAAAGGAATTCTTTAGCTGTAGTGACTTTATCGGACATTGTGCCCCTAAAATCTTCTGGAATGGCTTTCTTCATAATCATTAAACACACATTCGATTTGACCTCTCCCACCTTTCATACTCCCACTTTTCATCAGAGGTACTTTTTTCTGTAAGAGGTGGGGGGAGTCAGTCTTCGTCTCAAGGTCAACATCCATGACCCCCAAGAACTATTACAAAATTCTCCTTCCATGACTTGAAGTTTGAGCCATTCAGAACTAGAACTGAATTTATGCTAGCAGTAATATTTGCAGGTGTTAAAGCTGAAAAGAGAACAACAAAAATATGCCACAAGCTCACATGAGTAACATTGAAAGCAATAGAAAGATAGATTTATATGGAATCTCACGTCTGATGGGAAATTTACTACTCAGTCTGCTTATCTGCAGTTACTAAAGAAGCATAACAGGGGACTGGAGGGGCATCCTACTATTGAGTATTGACTTCTCCCTTCTTGGTTTTGATGATGAGCAAACATATATACTTGTGACTAATCCCCTCCATGCAGTTAATTCATTGCCAAATCCAATCATGAAGATCAATTGTAATGAATGACAATCAATATCAATCAAAGCTCAAAGAGACGATTGAGTGATCAAGACAAAGAAAGAAGACTCAAAGACTTCAAGTTCAATCAAGAGAAAGAAAAGAAGATAAATCTCAATGCAAATCTTTTTGTTCTTTTGTTTCTTTCTCTTAGATTGTAGCCTTGAAGTAGAGTAAACTTGGAGCATACACACATCATTCAATCTATACTAGAAAACCATTAGAATTTATTTCCTAGGACTCTAAATCATAAAACCCTTAGTTGTGCATTATAGATGTCTGACAGCCGACTGCTACACAAATGCCAAGCAACTATCTCTGTACAGTCGCCTGGGTTTTCTCCTTCAAACGTCTATAATGCAAACACTTTTGCTAGGTTTTTGGGCTTTCAATATTTACTTCTAATCAGGTGACTTGTGTACAAAGTACAAGCACATGTCTATAGTTCGGGCACATGTGACTTATTAATCAGTCGCCTGTATCATCCTACCCAAAATCCCATTTTGTCAACTTACACACCTGTGCACATTCAGACACATGTCTATGGTTTTACAGGCGCCCGTCCATGGCACAGGAGCATGTCGATTCCACTATAGCCACTTGTCCATCCATGTCCAAAATTCTTATTTTGACAAGTTTCGCACTTATGCATTCAGACACATGTCTTTGGTTTTACAGGCACCTGCCCATGGCACATGCGCCTGTGTATACCACATCAGTCGTCTGTCCTTTGATTATCCAGATTCTTGAATTTGTGAAGTTACACACTTCTGCGACACATACGCCTACCTTTGGTTTCTCAGGCACATGTATGTTATTCACACACATGTCCTTCCTTAAGCAGTCACCTGTCCCACGTGGTAAGTTACCGTTTGTACTTTCACCTACCCTCTGACACATTACAAGAGGCGCCTGTTGGTCTTCATCAATCGCATGTCCTGACTGTATTTTTAATCTGTTGACCAATCAAAAACGTTTTTGAAGGGCTTTTGGGTAATCTCTTGGGGGTTTTGTGAGAGCTTATAAATACATGTTCTATTATTCCATTGTGGACTTCTTCTCAAGCTCTCTGGCTCAAGTTTTCAAGCTCTCAAACTCTCATGCTCACCAATCTAGAATCCATTCCTAATCTTCTAGCAATTGGTAGTGACAAGCTGAGGTGCTCGTCTCTTCATTGAAGAGACTACGACACACTCTCCACTCTTGCCTTTTCAAGTTCTCTACTTCAAGGCATAGGAGTTTTGTAAGTTTGATTTCATATTTCATAACTATTTTGTTATATTGATTTGCTCTCGGTTTGTGATAGTGTTTGCTTGATCCCAGGTTATGGGAATCAAAGAAATCAATAGTTGTATTGATTACACTTGTAAGGTTTCTACAAGTTTGTTTATTAGAAAACTCAAGCTAGGGTTTTAGCTTGAGTATCTTGGTGGTATCCCAGGTGGTAGGGACGTATGATTACCGGGAACAAGTCGGGTTTGACTTGGGTAATCCAGACCCTTGAACATCTTTTGTTTGCATTGTTCAATTTGTTGTTTCAAAGTTATTTCTGCATTATTGTTGGTTAGGATTTTAATTAGTCTTAACTTCCTCTTTAATTTTATAAACACTATTTAACCCCCCTTCTACTGTTTTCCTCATAGCACACGGTCCTTACACCTACATAGCTGTGGAAGTTGCCATTACCTACTAGGTGGTTATATTTCTTATGGCTAGTTTTCAAGGAGAGGATTGTAACAAATGTCCAACGATTTCAAATGGGAATTTCAGACTCAGACTTATGTTCATTATGTTAGGAAGATGCAGAGACTACTAGCCATGCTCTTCGAGATTGCATAGCAGCCCAGACTATTTGGAGGGGTTTCTTCTCTTCTTCGGCATTCCCGGATTTCTACCAACTTCCTCTTGTAGCACGGTTACGAGAATTTTTGAATAGTCAGACACATCCTCTGAATCAAGTTATCCTCTTTGATACATATTTGTGGACAATCTGGAGAGTTCGTTGTAGAAGGATTTTTCGGCCAATGATGTCGACGCTGAGAATATCTCCACTGTTCGACAGATCGTACATACTACTGCTGAGGTTGCATAGTTGTATGGCAAGCCCATAAAAGTCCCTCCTGCTACTACTCTTATTTGGTGGCTTCCCCCGAATCATGGTGTTATTAAGCTTAATATTGATGTGGCTAGTAAAGGGAATCCGCGGCTCGCAAGGGCAGGAGGCATTTTTCGAGATGATCAGGGTACATGGCTACTTGGATTTTCCACCTATATTGGATGCAGTACTAGTTTGAATGCGTTACTTCAGGCTATTCTGTTTGGATTGGAGATAGCTTGGCAAAAGGGGTTCTTGGTGATCATGTGTGAATCAGACTCAAAGGTTGCACTCATACTTCTCAACTCATCGGATGTCTACTCCAACCCTCTTTTGAATATGATTCTGGATATTAAACAGCTAACTATGAGATTTAAACTATGTTCCTTTCATCATGTCTTTAGGGAGGCAAACTTTTGTGCTGATGTGTTAGCTAACTTGGGATGTTTCTTAGAGGAAGAAGTGAGGATTTGGGAACAGGCTCCTGCTTCATTATCCCAATTGCTTATCTTGTGTGTAAAGGGAATTGGGTGTAATAGAGGTTTCTCTCTCTGTTTGTTTTTTCCGGTGTATAAAAAAGCAACAATAAATTCAAATTAAGTACAATTTCCATCGTACAAGATACCAAGAACTCCATTAATAATTATCCTTGGACAGCATATTAACTTGTAATTGATATATTGGTGTAGTAATTAAACACTGATAATCATTAACATGTCAAATAATAAACCTTCCTTTCGACCGATTTATAATTTACATGTAAAACTGAATAATTATCACGCGTTTATTACCACAAATGCACATATAATTATGTTAAATATTTAATCGTCCTTTGGGCCGATAAATATTTACATCAACTATATGCACAAAATCTTTTTTATATTGAAATAAAATTAATTTCCACAAGAGAGCCCACTTTGGTGGGTTATTGTTTCAATTAATTTACTTATATATATATATATATATATATATATATATATATATATATATATATATATATATATATAATAAAACAGGGACGTTATCATGGGTTATTGGATAAGAGTTGGATAAGAGATGAGAAATTGGGTAATACAATTGTTGGTTAATACAATTTATATATAAGACAAGAGAAATTGAATAAGAGAAATTGGGAAAAGAGAATTTGGATAAGAGGGACAATCTGACTAGGATGAGGTTTTGAGAAAAAATATGGAGGAAAACTTTTGAATTTGAAATTTGAAATTTGATTTTGAAACCAAAATTTTGGGGGACACTCAGGCCTCAGCCGCCCAACCGAAACCACACATCAAAATATATCCTTGATTTGTTTCCAACTATCGATCACATGCTTGCTAGACCTCTCCACATTAATTTCCACCTCTTAGAATCGCTTACCCTAAAAATTAGAATTGTTAGTGGAAAAAGGATCACGCAATGTCTCAGATCCCCAAACTTTTGTCCTCGCTCTCTTTGCTCTCCTCAGCATCCGCTCCTCCACCTCGGCAGCCTCAACGCTACCTACAATTTCCCACCTACAATTTATACACAGCCTCAATGTCGGGGCTCCTCCCCAATGGCACCACCGGCGATTTTGCCGTCTACTTCGACAAAGACTGCACATTCTCCCTTAAGGAATCCTCTTACGACCTCTGTAATAGATCCAAGGTATCGGGCTAAGCTCTTCCTTCATGCGATGGCATCGGAGATCAGAGCGCCTCTCTGTAAACTCTGCCGTAGTTACGGAATGTCCAATGGAGTTTGCTGGCGATTTGACCAACGCGATCCGTGGTAATAAAAATATTTCTTCTTTTTTGCGTAAATTTTATCTTTTTAGGTTGATTTGAATCTATTAGCATAACGGGGTACTCTGCATAATCGATGCTTTGTTCTTTATCCTTATTTTTTATTTCTAAGTTAATTTAACTGTTGAAGTGTTTATGTGCATAATTACTTCGGTGACTAGAGAGAGAATTGCTTTTTGCCTTCCCGAATGGAAAAGCTTGCATCTTTGCCTTTTTTTTCTTTTTTTTATTTTTGGCTGTTTGTAGAAATTTTGTGATTTATTTTTTAAGGTGACTGAGTTTTGGGGGATTGGTTTCCCTTTTTGGGCTCACAACTAAATCCTTTGCATCACTTTTTTAATTACAACACCCTTTGTGTTGAGAATTTGGGTTAAAAAATTAGATTTTTCCCAGTTTGGGAATATGGGTTGCTGATTTCAGGATGCTACAAATACCGTTGCTTTCTAAAGAGCATTAATTTATGAGAAGTAAACACACCCTTAGAAAATAGCATTAGTTATTATTTGAGAGATTTTGGGCTGTACAGATCTTTTTTAAAGCTAATTCTTTTTCGTCATTGTTCATTACTAGGTTGCTGGTGATTGGTGATAGTTACTATGAAGAACAGATTGGAATGGCGACGTTTCTTTAACTCTTTCTAATTTTTGTTTGTTTTTGCTCTTTACATGTATTCAAGCTGAGTTTGTTATATAGATGGAGACCTCTGCATGTTCTTCTTCTCCATGACTGAAGGTAACACCATTTTTTGTCCTCTGTCAACAATCTTTTTTCCATTATTTTTTTGTTGACACTCATCAGCATCAAATTCTCCACCCGACCTCTTCCAAGCGAATGGTCATGGCTGGAATCAAACCCCACCATGGAATCAGTTTAAAATACCCAAACTGTGTCTTAAAATAAATAAAAAATCTAACCTTTTTAATTGATTGTGTTCCCCCTTTTCTCATCGTACTCCCTTCATCATCATTTGGAATCTCCAGTGGGCCCGACAGCATGACGCTCTGACAGCCGGATGGAAGTCTGACGGACTCGGGGTGTGTCCTGCCAGGAGCGACGTCTTAGGGTACATCGACGACAGCAACGAGGCTGATTTGGTATGAGACATGGTTTCCAAAATGGGTATGCTTCTTCGGCTTCCCTTCAATTAAATTGAATTGATTTTTGTGAGTGAGCTCGAGAAATTCTTGCTGATTTTGGTAGTAAATGTGTGATTGAATCATGTGATTGGTCCAAGGGCAAGCCTAGGTTGGGGCATGCCTGCAAGAGGTAGTTCGCGATATGAGGTAGGTTTTCTTTTTGACTACTGTACAGTGATGGGTGATTTGTTTACATCGACTATATTCTTTATTGAAGAGCTTAGTTATCAATTCTATTAAGTATTTTAATTAGATCCGAATATGAGCATATGTTTGCTGGAAACGTTATTACAATCGTGTTAAATTCTCTCTCTCCATTCTCAATTTGATATTTTTGTGTAGCTTGATCTAACAACCAGTGTGAGATCTTAAAAGAACTCGAAATAATTGAACTGCTTTTAGAGTTTGAAAGAACTTCGCAATCTGAGGCTTGGAACCTGATACACGCGGTATATAATATGACCACATAGACATGGACCCCTTCTTTTATACCTTTGACAGAAGACAATGAAGAAACTGTTCTACTTTGTACATTTGTAGATGGTCATTAATAACGAGAACTGCATTTGCCTCTAAAAATTGTAATTCAACCTTTGATTCCCATTGAATTTTGAGGCATAATTGACTCCTTCAACTGCAAACTTATAATCCGATTGTTATGCAATGAGTATATCACCTACTGCTCATTAACACCGTGGCAAGTTTCATGTAATTTTATAACATTCTAAAATGTTGGATTTTGTCGTAGTTTTTTTCTTAGGGAGAACACATCCACATCATTTGTAATTAACAAACCTGCTTGGTGCTATGACAACCTTGGTTTCCATCTTAGCAATGATTGTAACCTCACCAATCAAAATCAAAACCTAACTCTTTGTAAACAAATTTCTTTTCATCAATCGAATCTTATTTTTTTCCTTTTCTGTTTATTTACTTATTCGTGAAGATATTATAGCCTGGTTTAAAGGGAGGTTGGACACTAGACTCCTGGCAAATGCAAAGAGGCTTTTTCAGTTTTGAATGGTTTATCAAGTCTCTATTAACCCCCTTCATAAGATAGTTTAAACAACACAAAATGATAGGTTTGTTAATTTTCTTAATTCTCAAGATACATTCCTCATTAGTTAGGAGTAAAGTAGAACAACATGAATAGGTATAAAACAGAAGGAAAATATTTGTAGGGCATGAAACAACAAGAACAATGATTTGGTCAGCAAATGAAACACTTCTTCTCATTTTCTATATCTTGATAAGATCTACATCCAAGTTATGAATTGGGACTCAATTGCAACATGTATGTGATGTGATGTCTTTCCATGCTTTTCTTGATATATTCACAAAAGTGTTGACAGGATCAGAAGAAATTTCTTTTGAAAGGGACGTGATCAAGTATCGGCAGAATGTTTGTAAGGCTAAAATACTGGGAGGTCTTGGAATTTTTTGCCTTCAAGACATGAACTAATCTTTTCTATTTGGAAGATGAATTTGGAGATAGTTCAGCTGCCCCAATGTATTATGGAGACAAATTGTTGATTACAATTATTATCAACATAAAAGTATTTCGTAAAATTATACTTCTATGTCAAAAAAATTTCTCAGTTTTGAAAAGGAATTGTTATAGTTTTGTAAACTACATATAGCATATTGGTACGAAGATGACAATGCAGATAGGAGTCATGCACAAAAGGTCTTCACAAAGGTCCAGTGGATCTTTCTCTTTCTTTATATGCCCTGGAGCTACATATAATGTAACATTAGACACATAATGTAACATTTACACTTAATTCAAAGACACGTTCGATTCATAATTTCATATTTTTATATTTGGTAAGTAAAATGTTTCATGTAAACAGGTTCTTAAGCTTACTGTGAATGCAGTGAGGGATAACAAGAAGACCAGAATCACCCCAAGGCACATCCAATTGGCAGCGAGGAACGATGAGGAGCTCACCAAGCTTTTGGGCACTGCCACCATTGCCAACGGTGAAGTGATGCCTAACATCCATAACCTCCTACTCTTAAAAAATTCTGGCACTTTAAAGGCTGCTGCTGAAGATAAGAACTGAAGAACTTTCTTTGTTTCTTAACTTTTTCATTTTGTACCTTTCGTTTTTTTGCTTGTAGATGTGGTTGTTTGGTTTGTAGATCTCTCTGTCATGGGGGTGTTTTTAGGAGGGATTAGCTTTCATGTGTCCTGTTGTCACGCCCCGCTTCCCAAAACAACGGAGGCGAAACGTGACTAAGGCCTGCTTAGGCCAGAGCTGAGAAGCTCTGACCCAATAAGCGTCTGTAAGGGTACTGATCACTCCTTATTTTACACTTTTTTCCCGCATGTTTGCATGCCATTTAGATCGCTCAAATCATGATTTTCATGATATATCGACGATATTGCGATGCTTTTCACGATTTCTTGTTTTTGTCGAATTTCAGGTGATTTGGAGCGATTTGGAGTGATCTCGAGATGCGCCTACTCTAGAGTGTCACCGATGACCTCCCCGAGGGGTATTTTGCCATTGGAGAGGAGAGGAAGAAGAAAGAACGTCGCAGGAGCGCCGAGGAGGCCAAAACAAGCTGTTTGGGCATTTTTGGTGTCCCACTCGGCTGAGTGAAGGAGTCACTCGACCGACCAGCGAGACACCGCTCGGCCGACCTGATCGGACACGCTTCATGTGTGCACTCGGTCGAGCGACGGAAGCCACATCGGCCAAGTGACGAGACCCCGTCCGCCCGAGTGGCGCTCAGACGAAGCAATTCAAAAATCGCCAACTTACTGTTTTTCGTCTGCCTGAGCTTCAGAAGACCCACTCGGCCGAGTGGCAAATGCCGACCGCCCGAGTACGAAGAAGCCATTGGCCGAGTGACGACAACTCACTCGGCCGAGCGACTCCCGAAGTGAAGACCCCCGAAGACCCAGACTTACTAAAAATTTACATGGTTTCTCACTCGGCCGAGCGACTTTTGTCACTCGGTCGAGTGCGACGCGCTGCCTGTAGCGAAAATTGCGGATTTCAGGCTGCACATGGGCATTTTAGTCACAGTTTTTTGGACGATTTTGGGGGGTATTTAACCCCTGTTTTTACCCTAGGTTAAAGAGCTTTTCTCTTAGATTTTTGCAGCTTTTTAGATTAACTTTTTAGCTTTATTCTTGTGATTGGAGAGGAGACAAAAGTTGATTTTTGTTGGATTATTTGAAGAACTCCATTGGTTTGTGTCTCTCTCCTCTAAAAATACTATTTTTATTGCTTATCTCAATATTGTGATGAATTCTCTTGTTAATTTCATTGATTATTTTTGTGTTTGTGCTATGAATTGTGAGTAGTCTCCACGTCTTGGGGCGTGGGGATGAACCCGACGAGCCCAATTTCAGATTTGCGATGAATTGGTAGAAATTTTGCTAGAATTGTTATTAGGGTTAGTTTGGGATCGATTTACCACGGATGGCTAGGTATTCATACCGATTGGGATTTGCAAGAGATTGGATCCCAATTCGATAGGAAACCCTAGAAATCCGAATTGGGTTGGAATCGAATTTCCGTAGTATCGGTTTGCAAGAGATTGGACCGATACTAGGGTTTCCGGTTGCAATTCCGTGTCGATACCCGTTTGCAAGAGATTGGACGGGTAGGAACTATCCCAACCTAGGTCGTGGCCCGAGTTTGCACGAGAGTGGGCTCGGGACGCGATTGAACGATGATGTTGATCCTAATGCTAGCTTCCCTAGGCTAGGGTTTGCAAGAGATTGGACCCGAACCTAGGATATCTATAGACCGGCAACAGCGCGAGAGCGTGAGCTAGGTTTTACATTCAGTTGCAACTAGTTCATCCAAAATTTTATTCTAGCAATTTTGATACCAATGAACCACGTTGACGAGATACGGTGAGTAGCGGGGATTCCTCATTCCCTAGACGTCCTTTATTTGATTTGATATCTTCGTACTTTGTCTGACGATTGTGACAGGATCGCCAAAGGCAAATTCTCTCTTTTCTGTTCTTAAATAGCCAGGTTGATTGGAGCAAGCACTTTCATTCGTCCTCCCTGTGTTCGATAACCCGCTCGCTGCTACACCGTGCGCTTGCGGTAAAACTACACGGTCGCACTTTTGGGTTACATTCCGGAGCGATCAAGTTTTTGGCGTCGTTGCCGAGGAGGCGATTGCGTTTGATCTTACCACCCTAGCTATTTCTTTCTTTTTGTTTTTATTTCATTATTTTTACCTAACCCTTCCATTGTGCTAATCAGTTCTTTGAAACTTTGTTTTCTCGTGCATGAACACGAGATCAACGGCGGACCCTGAAGCTATATTATTTGATCCCGAGATTGAGCGTACTGCGCGGAGAATCAGAGCGGAGAGAAGACAAGATCCGGAAGGGAGGTTTATAACCAACCCGGAAACATCGGAACAATTAGCGGCAAGAATGGCGAGGATTATTTCTATTCGAGATAGGCTTCGGCCTAAGACCTCTTCTACGACCTCATCCATTGGCATGCCGGAGTTGGCGGCTGACAAGAACTTTGAGCTGAAGACTGGACTGGTGGTTCTGATGCAGCAGGATCTATTTCATGGGAATGCCCATGAAAATCCCCACTACCACATCCAGCTATTTTTGTCGAAGTGCGCCACATTTCAGATGACGGGGGTCTCCATCGATGCCATCAGACTGCGTCTCTTCCCCTTCACACTAAAGGACAAGGCACTTTATTGGTTGAGGACGCAAGCTGAGGGAGTCTTTACCACATGGGACGAGTTGGCGAGTGCATTCATTGATAAGTTCTATCCGCCCTCCAAGACGGTAAAGATTCGGAGCGCTCTTATGTCCTTCAAGCAAGGACCCCAAGAGACGCTCTATGAGGCTTGGTAGCGTTTCAAAGATCTGCAGCATCAATGCCCGCACCATAGCATTGAAGATTGGGAGCTAGTTCATAGCTTCTACAATGGTCTACAACCGGGGACCAAGCAAATTATTGATGCCGCGGCAAATGGTGCTATCTTATCAAAGACTCCCGAAGAAGCTACGGCCCTAATTGAGGAGATGGCCTCAAACAATCAACAATGGGGCAACGAGCGAGGACACTCTACGTCCTCCTTGAAGCCAACTAGCATCTATGAGGCGAAGGCCGTAGCGGAGCTTACAAGCAAGTTTGATTCTCTCCACAAGGTAGTGGAGAGACTGGAGAAGTTCATCACGGAGCCCCAAGGAACCCCTTCCACCTCCACACCAACGAACCAAATGTGTGATTGGCAAGACCAATCTCAAGCCATGTATTTGGGAGGAGAGCAAGGAGAGGGATCCTTGGAGCAAGTACAATATGCCGCGGGGAACCAAGGATATTGGGCCCATCCGGCCACAAGAAATCATCCCGGTTTCTCTTATGCCAACAATGAAGGAGCTTTGAACCCGCCGCAACAACCACCTCAACAAGCTCGACCACCACCACCACCCCAACAACAACACTATCCGCCGAGGGGGCCTCCACAACAAAATTTCCAACCGAAGCAACAAGTTCCACCCTATAGGCCGCCCGGATACAATCAAGGGTGGAGAAATCAAAACACACCACAAGCTCAACAATGATCCGACTTTGAAGCTAGAGTGGAGGAGTTTATGGTCGAGCAAAAGAAGGTCAATGCTTCCTTGAAGGCAGGCCAAGACTCCCTTACAACCGTTGTGGCACAAATATCGGAGCAATTGGTGTTGCTCAATCGGAATACTCAACAATTGCCGGCTCAACCCGAGCAAAACCCACGGGGCAACACCGGCCACATCAATGCCGTGGTTGCCGTTACTACTAGAGGAGGGAAGGATACCACCCCGCCATGATTCCTACCGAGGAGCCCGTGGAGGAGAATGTAGAGCCAATGGAGCCGGTTGTTGAAGTTGAGAAGGAGAAAGAGCCGCACGAAAAGGAGAAATCTAGGGCGGAGCAAATGATTGAAGAGAGGCGCTTTATGCCACCGGTCCCGTTCCCCCAGAGGCTTGCTAGGGCAAAAATGGAGAAAAGGCTAGCAAAGTTTCTCGAGTATCTGAGGGGGGTTAGCCTCAACATTCCTTTCCTCGACGCCATCGTGGAAATCCCCACATATGCTAAATTTTTAAAGGATTTGATTTCGGGGGGAAGAGGAAGGAAAAGATTATGCTCGCCGAGGAGGGCTCTTAGTTCACCAAGAGAGAGAAGGAGTCGGCCAAATTCAAAGACCCGGGGAGTTTTCGAATTCCTTGCACCTTGGGCGGCGTCCCTCTACAAAAGGCGTTGGTGGATTTAGGGGCTAGTGTAAGCCTCATGCCTCTCTCCATGTTCCTAAGGCTAAACACCGGGACGAAGTTGAAACCTACCGACATACGGATACAATTAGCCGATGGACGGATAACAAGGCCGGTAGGAATCGCCGAGGACATCCCGCTACAAGTCCCGGGGGGCATATGTTTTCCATGTGACTTCGTGATCATGGACGTGAAGGAGGAGGGAGATACGTCATTGATACTTGGACGCCCGTTCCTCGCCACCGCCGGTGTCATTGTCAACGTGCGAGATGGTACCCTAACATTGAACGTCGGCAACATCGAGGTGGAGCTTCATATTCCTAAGGCAATGAAACACATGCCTTACCACGAGGAGCTTGACTACATGGACCTCCTTGACGAGGTTATTGAGGAGGCGATCCCTCATTCGATCGGCGCTCTATTCAAGGAGGATTTCGAGGAAGGCCCGGATTTAGACCAAGATGAGAAGAAAAATGATTCCCCCGACTTCTCCGCTGAGATTGATGAAGGCGACGTTGATGTCGCAAAGCTCTGCAAGCTCTCGAAATTAAAGTCTCCGAAGAAAGCTCCGCCGATACGGAAATCGGCGTCACCGGTGAAGCCGAGGACCGGAGCAAATGCTAGCTTGGGGGAGCCTCCCCCCAACACTATTTGAGACGATAGACCACCGAGGGAGAACACGCCGCCACAACTTCCGAATCCAGGCGTTCTCCCCGGAAAGTTTGACGGGTGCATCCCATATGCATCAAACATCCCGCATTAATTGAAAATCATAGGGGGTCGAGCTCACGACCTTAAACAAGTGCTTGTCGGGAGGCAACCCGACGGTTATTGCTTTATTTTCACTTTTCTTTTATTTTTGTTTTAGAAATTTTTAGTGTTTTGAGTCGTTCGCCTAAAAATCTTGTGATAACAGGTCCTATTTTTCCTGACAGGAGAGGAGAACGAGGTACCCATCATTAGGAGGATGCACAAGGCGACGAGGAGTGCCCCAGGAAGGCGCTCGATGCTTAGGAGGAAGATGAAATCGACGGGAGGAAGAAAAACAGAGTTTAGAGCCCAAACGAAGACAAACAGCAGAAAACAAGGCTCACTCGGTCGAGCATACTAGTCACTCGGCCGAGCACACAAGTTCGTCCGGCCGAGCACACAAGTTCGTCCGGCCGAGCCGCTCATGAACGAGGTTATTTTTGGGAGCTTAGGGGAGCCCAGGGAGCTTCCAGGGACTGATTTGGGCCACGTGGAAGCGTCGTCTTCACACGCTTCCATTGCTTTGCACTCGCGGCGTGTCGTGGTATATTCTTTCCTTTATTTTACGCACGCCGCACTTTTCACGCTTTTTGGTGCGCGCTCGGGGCCCATATGCCGCCCCGGACACGGCCGCGGTCGAGGAGAGCTTCCGCCAAGCGGAATCGGTCGGATGATGCTGGCCCCTCCCACGAGGTGGAGGACTCTCCTCCGCCTTCTCCACCACATCCCGTCCACCCAGCACAGCCTACAGGCCCCAAACATCCTGCACAGCCTGCAGAGCCCGCACAGCCTCTCCCTACCGCTCCACAGCCACCACCTCCGGCTCCACTTGTCAGGCCGCTGGGGATCACGTTCCGGAACGACGCACACCGCGTCGCTTTCGAGCGTATCTCACAGCGCTCGATCGTACCCTCCAGGTTCGCACACCTTGCTGACCTAGGACGCCTGGGGGTACTCGAGGGGATGCTTACGTTGTATGACAACGTGGGCTGGCGAGATTTCTTACAGGTGTCGGCGGACACGTTTATCCGTCTGACACTTGAGGTTCTTAGTTCGATCGCCCGGACCGACGAGGGATGCTCGTTTCGGTTCATAGACCGAGAGTGCCAGGTCACTCTCGGTATGATGAGAGCTTTCTTCTCGTGGCCCGATGTCCCCGGGGCCGATCGAGGTTACGCCCCCACCCATATCCCCCCTTCCTTCGATGCTGGTACCTTCTGGCCCCGGATTATGGGTCTTTACGCTGCCTTTGACCCTAGTAGGGCCATGGCCTCGGCCATTGTCCATCCCTGCCTCCGTATAGCTCAGCGCCTTATGGCGACGACCTTTTTGGCCAGATATGAGCCGTGCACGATGTCCACGTCGGAGCTCTATATGCTCTACGCGATGACATGGCCCAGAGCTCTATCTAGGGATGGCGATGAGTTGGTCCCTACCGTCGTGATCGATGTCGCGGCTTGGTTTTTGGACCGCATCATCGTATCGGTGGGCGCTCGCTCACCGATATGCTGCGGCGGCCTGATCATCTTGCTCGCCCTTATGACCGGCGAGGATTTTCCAGATGACCTGCGACGAGCACCGGGCCCCACTTCACTGTCCATTGATGTTATGGCCCGGATGAAGATGCTGCGTCCGCACGGTGAGCGACACTGGGTCTGGCTGCACGGCCCCTTCGGTGCCGATTACATGATTCTTCCGAGCCCAGCTTGGACTTAGATTGCACCGGCCCAGGTGGACTGGCTCCCTGCGATGGATGTTCTTATCCCTGCCGCATACGTGCTCGAGGCCGAGGAGGCCGAGCAGGCTCACGCTGCCCACGCTGCCCCCGTAGACCCTGTTGCGACTGCTGAGCCTGCTGCCCCTGTTGACCCCGTGGCCCCTCAGCCTTTCCCTGATATTTCTGCTGCTCCCGACACCTCTGTCCACACTGCTGTCGGTGTCGGGAGTATCCTAGCTGAGCCCACCTCCACTGCTTCCACGCCTGCCACCACCACCACTGGCCCTCTGTCTGCCGAGCCCGTTTCCTTTTCCCCACCCGAGCGGCCGCCGACTATAGTTGAGTGCGGAGAGCCCTCCTTTGTCACTGCCGTAGAGACCGTAGTCTCCACCTCTGTCTCCACCGCTGCTGTATTCTCTGAGAGTGTCGTGGCGTCTGTCCACACTTCTGTGTCACCAACCTCTCTGGTCGCCTCGTTGCCACTTTTGTATTCTTCTTTCGTTGCTGCTGCCTCCACTTCTCACCAGCCGGTGCCCCGGCCTCGCACTGAGGCCAGGCCCACACTTGCGAGCGCAGCACCTTTCGTTCCCTTGCCTGCTGAGCCCGTCACCTATGCCACCAGAGTACGCCAGCCCCGACCTGCACTGCCCAGACCGGTGCATCCCTCTGCACCACCTCCCCCCGACACTATACTCCAGAGCATTCGTGCTCTCGAGGGGGCGGTGAGTGGCCTCATAGGCGACCTTCGGACCCTGTCCTCCACCGTCACTGCGATGGCTGGCCGCTTCGACCTGCTCCCGCATATTCACTACTGCCTTACCCAGGTCCTGGAGCGTCTCCCCCGCGTACCCCCACCCACCCCGCAGGTCACCACCCCCACTTCTACACACACTCAGCCTGCTCCCACTTCCACACCTACACCCACACCCGCTCAGCAGCCTGCACCACCACCACCACCTCCGCCTCAGGACGGAGACGGCGCAGCCCCACCTTCTTAGGCACTCTTGATGCCATCTATTCTTTCTGCCGTTGTGATGCCCGTCTCTGCTGGGTCCTGATGCATTTTGCCCACCCCCCCTCCCCTCACTGTTTTTGGGTACACATTTTCTATATATATCTTCGTATATCTTTTTTGGGAGAGAGGGAGAGTTTTTGGTGCCACACCTTTATATCTGTATCACTCCTTTATTTGCATGCATCCTGTCCGCATCATATTTTACGTTTCTTTTATTTTCTATTATTTTTCCTCATGCATGCATCCTCACTTACCCCTCACATTACTTGTCTCTCGGTGTGCCACACTTTGCCCATTGAGGACACTGTGCCATTTAGCTTGGGGGAGTGAGTTCTCACGTTCTTTTTGATTTACCACCTTTGTTTTTAGTTTTTTCACGCCATTTTCCGCTTTTACACTTATTTTCATCATTTTTTCTTTTATTTTACCATGCATCACGTTTTTCTTATTTTTCTGTGTGCTGCATTGTAAATAGTTTTATTTTCCCCTTTATCTTTATTTTCTTTTCCATCTCATGCTAGAGATGACTTTTCTGTGATGACGATGACGTGGAGTCAGCTTACTCTATATGCATGCTATATTTGTCATGTCTTAGACTTTATTTCTGATATCATATGATGTGATTTGCCTTGCATTTAGAGATAGTAACCCACACTTTTTTCACATGAAAATTGATGAAATTTTATTATTAGCTGAGTCTGAATATTCATATGTATGCTATCGCAGAAAACACACCAAGATTCACGCATTGAATGCTTATATCTGGAGTACCGATTTCTTTTCCTATATCACTTCTATATGCATGATTTGTACATTTCACTTCAGGATGATTGAATGATGTTAGCTATGATAAATCTGGATTAGTTTAGCTTTTTTGTGATTGAAACTGAGTAGATTAGATTACCCTGCTAAAGTTGTCGTGCACGTCTTATAGAGTGAACCGAGAGATATATTTATTTCTTTCTCCACAAATATTGAACATCATTTCTCTATTTTAAAATCATTGGTGAATCTCCCCTTAGCGATTCTATTATATGGCATTTCCCCCGCTATTAATTCCTAGCTCCAAATTTCCCAAAACCAAAGAAAAAAAAGAGAAAAAAAATTCTTGTATGTTCTTACTTCTCTTTGAGTTGGGATCATTGTGTATATATGTCATTTGAAAAAAAAAAGAAAAAAAAGGAATAGAAAAAAAAGAAAAGAAAAAGAAAAGAGAAAAAACCTCAATAAAAGATCCAATCTCATGTTCTCTCTTTCTTCTCTCTTTTCGTATTTATTTTCATTACTTTTGGAGCTTTATGAAAATGGGGATGTAAATATTTTTTATGCCACCACGCTTATGGATAAGCTTGGGGGAGAGAATCCAATGACGTGTGAGAGAGTGACTACTTGACGTTGCACGACAACCTAGGCTAAGTAATATTCTATACTCGGTGAGATTATTTTTAGCTTTACGAAGTCCAGAAATCTATGCCTAGCACTCATTTCATGAAATCCACACTTATCTATTCTTTCTATTCTATTGTGTGATACTCTTATACTCCTCATAGAAAGCATTCAATTGAAAAGTGTGTGATCTGCGATTTGTATACCGCTTTAAATGATTCAGACGATGTTAATTCTAAAATTATTCCGTTTTTCATGATTATATCGTTGTTCATGGGTTTTCTATTTCTATTTGCACTATTATACTATGATATCGAAATAAAATTCTTTGACATGTGTTTTTCATTCGGTGCATGCTATAAGGGTAAGCAAAACCCACGTCCTGAGAAAATGATCTAGCAGCTTCCCTCTTCGCTTCTTTCTTTCTTCTTTGTTTTTATTTCGTTTTTCGTTTTCCTTCGTTTTTCATTTTTCGTTTTTCGCCGTTTTCGTTTTCCGAATCCACCGGGTTCGCCTTTTACTTATCTTCCTCGAGGACGAGTAAGAGGTAAGCTTGGGGGATTTTGATCACTCCTTATTTTACACTTTTTTCCCGCATGTTTGCATGCCATTTAGATCGCTCAAAATCATGATTTTCACGATATATCAACGATATTGCGATGCTTTTCACGATTTCTTGTTTTTGTCGAATTTCAGGTGATTTGGAGCGATTTGGAGTGATCTCGAGATGCGCCTACTCCAGAGTGTCACCGATGACCTCCCCGAGGGGTATTTTGCCATTGGAGAGGAGAGGAAGAAGAAAGAACGTCGCAGGAGCGACGAGGAGGCCAAAACAAGCTGTTTGGGAATTTTTGGTCTCCCACTCGGCCGAGTGAAGGAGTCACTCGACCGACCAGCGAGACACCGCTCGGCCGACCTGATCGGACACGCTTCATGTGTGCACTCGGTCGAGCGACGGAAGCCACATCGGCCGAGTGACGAGACCCCGTCCGCCCGAGTGGCGCTCAGACGAAGCAATTCAAAAATCGCCAACTTACTGTTTTTCGTCTGCCTGAGCTTCAGAAGACCCACTCGGCCGAGTGGCAAATGCCGACCGCCCGAGTACGAAGAAGCCATCGGCCGAGTGACGACAACTCACTCGGCCGAGCGACTCCCGAAGTGAAGACCCCCGAAGACCCAGACTTACTAGAAATTTACAGGGTTTCTCACTCGGCCGAGCGACTTTTGTCACTCGGTCGAGTGCGACGCGCTGCCTGTAGCGAAAATTGCGGATTTCAGGCTGCACATGGGCATTTTGGTCACAGTTTTTTGGACGATTTTGGGGGGTATTTAACCCCTGTTTTTACCCTAGGTTAAAGAGCTTTTCTCTTAGATTTTTGCAGCTTTTTAGATTAACTTTTTAGCTTTATTCTTGTGATTGGAGAGGAGACAAAAGTTGATTTTTGTTGGATTATTTGAAGAACTCCATTGGTTTGTGTCTCTCTCCTCTAAAAATACTATTTTTATTGCTTATCTCAATATTGTGATGAATTCTCTTGTTAATTTCATTGATTATTTTTGTGTTTGTGCTATGAATTGTGAGTAGTCTCCACGTCTTGGGGCGTGGGGATGAACCCTACGAGCCCAATTTCAGATTTGCGATGAATTGGTAGAAATTTTGCTAGAATTGCTATTAGGGTTAGTTTGGGATCGATTTACCACGGATGGCTAGGTATTCATACCGATTGGGATTTGCAAGAGATTGGATCCCAATTCGATAGGAAACCCTAGAAATCCGAATTGGGTTGGAATCGAATTTCCGTAGTATCGGTTTGCAAGAGATTGGACCGATACTAGGGTTTCCGGTTGCAATTCCGTGTCGATACCCGTTTGCAAGAGATTGGACGGGTAGGAACTATCCCAACCTAGGTCGTGGCCCGAGTTTGCACGAGAGTGGGCTCGGGACGCGATTGAACGATGATGTTGATCCTAATGCTAGCTTCCCTAGGCTAGGGTTTGCAAGAGATTGGACCCGAACCTAGGATATCTATAGACCGGCAACAGCGCGAGAGCGTGAGCTAGGTTTTACATTCAGTTGCAACTAGTTCATCCAAAATTTTATTCTAGCAATTTTGATACCAATGAACCACATTGACGAGATACGGTGAGTAGCGGGGATTCATCATTCCCTAGACGTCCTTTATTTGATTTGATATCTTCGTACTTTGTCTGACGATTGTGACAGGATCGCCAAAGGCAAATTCTCTCTTTTCTGTTCTTAAATAGCCAGGTTGATTGGAGCAAGCACTTTCATTCGTCCTCCATGTGTTCGATAACCCGCTCGCCGCTACACTGTGCGCTTGCGTTAAAACTACACGGTCGCACTTTTGGGTTACATTCCGGAGCGATCAGGTACTATTTTAAATATTTTCAAGTTCTTGCATTTATAAAGTTCGAAACAACAGAAAGTACAGAAAGGAAGTTGCATTCCTTAATATAAAGGGTTAATATCCAGTGAGTACAAAAGGTCTAAAAAGAGGGAAGCCTAAGCATGACAACAACTATCGAAAGAGCAAACTAAAAGTAGTAACCTCTGAAAGGTGGCGACCAAAAAGTCCTCAAGGTCTGGTCCTCGTCAGGCACGTACTCTGTGTCGACGTCCACGGGCTCCATGTACTCCGGTAAGTCTGCCGCGTCCACGAACTCTTGCTCAACCCCCTGATGTACAGCACCAAAAGAAAAGGAACTGTACGTCAGGTAAAGTCTACAAAAGAGGTCAGACTCTACTGCAAGTGTACCTAACTATTAAACATCGTTTTACTGGTTGATTAGCATGCTGGGGTTATAACTGAGAAGTAAAAGAAGTAACGTAGCAGGAAAGTAAAGCGCTGCAAACAGTAGTCGTAGCGTGTGCTACCGACTACGGGACTATCCTAAAGGTGACAGGACAAGACGAAACTAGACAAGACAAGACGGACAGGACACGTGAGACACGAAGGGTTCACGCCTTACGGTTCGAGGGGGATCAGACCCTCTCCCCGTGCGCACGCTCAACCCTACCCCAAACACAGGAACTCAGGACAAGAAGTACAGAGATCACTTCCGCTAGGGAAGCACCTGAAACGCCTGCAAGCTTTTTGTATCACTGAGATCACTTTCGCTAGGGAAGCATCTGAAACGCCTGAAGGCTTTTTGTATCACGGAGATCACTTCCGCTAGGGAAGCATCTGAAACGCCCGAAGCCTTTTTTTGTAACAGGGACATGACATGACAAGTGTAAGGGAAAGTTATTCTAGGGTGTCCACACGCACTCACACACAAGATAATCCTACGGTGCCAAAAGTTGTTGTTTGTCAAGCTTAGACTTCGTCATCAAGTCTAAGTTGTCAGGGCGACCCGGACGCTATCATTTTACGTCCGGTTCAATACACTCACAGTCTAACAGTTCTAACAATTTAAGACCAAGACGCGGTCAAAAATGTAAGTGGGTACACTTGCCTGTGATGGCGAGTGTGTCGTCAGTCCGGGGCATCTCGTCCTGTCGTCGCGTCCGTGGTAGTCCGTCTGAAAAAGGGTCACGGCGACGGTGTCATGTCGCGTTTTTCAATAAGTCCTATTTATGGTTTGTTTCTAGATTGTCGGGACTACCCTATTCGTCAAAGTCGCATTTTGGTGTTTTGTTCAACCTAGATCGACTACTATCCTATGTGCACAGAAAATTGTCCGATTGTCGATCTTTCTATGGTGAGCAGCGTTTTACAAGTACTGAAAGTAAATTTAGTTATAGTTGTCCAATTTTAGTTTAGGGTTTGATTAGCTACGGTGTGGGTTTTGCTACTCGTTAGGGGAACCAACCTCGTGATGTCGTCCAACAAGCGAAACTCGGGTCTGAACGGCGAAACGTCGGCGTCTTCTGGAACTCCTCGGCCGTGGGTAGCACAACGAGGTAGCTCTGGACAGCGGGGTGGTGACATGAAATCAGTGAGCTAATCAGCGATCTCCTTCCCGTTGAGGGTAGCGCAACGGATCTTCACGACGGCGGTGACGTCGGGTAAAAACACGTGTGCACGGTGATGCACGTGTATTCTGAGGGTCCAAGGGGCTGTCGGTAGATGAGGTAGGACCGGAGGAATATGCTCTGACCGGTCGATGGCCAACGGCGTGAGCGTACGGCGGTGGGTGGCCGTGAGAAGCCGGAGAGGACAGATTCATGTAACGTTTGTTGTCGCGCGTCCCAGAGGAATTCCAGCGACGAACAGAGAAAACAGGAAGTTGCAGAAGGTTAAGGACTTCAAGATGAAGCCAACGGCAGTGGAGTTGTCGCCGGGGGTGGTCAGAGATGATCGTGCACGGGCATCGAAGTTCAGCTTCTAGATCTGTGAAAACAGTCAATACGGCATGTTCCGACGTGGATTCTAGGAGCTACAGGTGGGCTATGAGCGTGAGTGAAGTTGCAGTTGGTAGGGGGGTTCGATAGGAGTCCAACGACGGTAGGGTAGTCGTCGTAGGTGGCCAGATGGCCGGTGGGTGCAAGTTTTCCCGGCGGTGGCGCAGATCTGTAAAACTGTCGTTACGTCGAGTTTGAGAGATGTTTCGAGGAGGTAGAGATGAGGAAAGAGGGTAAGGGGAGTTGGAGATGCTTGGGGGTCAAAGGAGAGTTCGATGGTGGTGGAGATCATCGAAGGGGGTGTCCAGAGGCGGGCGTGAGCCGTCGTTGAAGTTCAGCCTCCAGATCTGTGAAAAACAGCCGATACGGCGTGTTCCAATGAAGATTCCGGGAGCTACAGGTGGGCTATGAGCGTGAGGGAAGTTGCAGAGCGGAGAGGGGTCAAAGGGAAACAAATTGGCAGGGGTGGTGGCCAGAGGCGGCGGCCGGCGGTGGCTGGCTGTGAGTTAGATGGCCGGCGGCCAGATCTGTGCCATCTTGCGGCTATACGTCTTTTAGAGAGAGAAAATGGAGGAGAGAGAAAGGGGGTCGGAGGGGGATGGGTGGCCGACGGCCAGAGGTGGTCGAGGTGGCTTGGGGTGGCCGGAGAAGAAGAGGAAATGCAGCAAGAGATGGGTTAGCGTGGGATGTTGGCGGCTAGGTTTGTGTTGCCATATGAAGAAGTAGGGTTTTGATATTTAGCTTTGGGCTTTTGGTTAAATGGGAGAGATATATAGAGATAGGGAGAGTGGAGATAGGGAAAAGTGGATGTGTGAATAGTGGATGCAGCTAATTGTCATGATACGTGGGAGAATAATTAGGGATTGATTAGATTTGAATTTCAAATCGATTAGCGGTTAATCAACGGCTGAGAATTGATTAGGAGATATCTTCCACTACGGGCATCGAAAAAATAATCCGAAAATACCGGGACGATCATGGAGAAGAGAAGTATAGGGCTACGGTGTCCAATTGAGTGTTACACCTACCACAAATTATCGTAAAATCGGGAACCGCGTATTGGTGCCAAAAGACCAAAACGCCCTTCCATTCAAAGCTGTTTTGCGAAAAAACGAGCCGTGAGATGACGTTCCCAAAAATTACCATAAAATTCTACACTTTCATACGGGCACAATGGCATATCACATCGTATATACCAAAACCAAGAAAGAGTCAAATAAAATACGTGCACGAAAGGTACGTGCACGTAGAAAATACGAACGGTCGGAAAGCGGCCGTTACATTCTACCCACCTTAGAAATGATTCCGTCCTCGGAATCACCTATAATAATAATAATAATAATACCTATAAACACTTAAGCCTATAACTCCCATCTTCCACACAATGATCTATAATCCTATAACTTCAACATCGTTCCTCAAATAATCCATCGTAACCCGTCTTTTCACTGGATAGTGCCACGACTAAACTCACATTAACACTTAACTATAGACCCATCACTGCTGTTCAAATTTCCAACTCCAAGTTATCATAAAGGAATAATAATCATCTTCTCATACCATACCATTCCACTAAATATCATCGCTCAATAACATCTTTAAATTTCTCAATCTCTTTTCAATATTAATCAATCGCTAAAATGATGTTCTAGTCAATCACCAATACAAGACAAAAACTTTGTCGATCTTATAACACCTTTCACAAATCAACAATCGTCGTGTCCTCAATACATTCCTTGTCATATCTTCCCATAAATTTATCCGCCGAATAATTGAACTATCGAAATCACATCTTATCCTACTCACTATAACTAATCACAACCAATATTAAGTTCGACTACCTAACCATCCATTTATCTCAACACGTCGTGTTATTCCCAATGTCTTCTCACGTCAACATTAACAATCAAATCTTGATGCTTTAAATGCTCTACTCATTCTCATGATCACCTTAACTCATACTATACTCCGTAGCTACTCATATCTACCACTCGTCTAAGTCTCAAGTCTGATAAGTTATCATCCCCCCGCATATAATTTCATCCGACCAGAATTCTCCATTGAGTCCGTCACACGTTTGCATTATAAATAAGTCTTGGACACCTCATTCTTTTCATCCAAAGAAATCTAATCTAATATCTTTGTGTTCCAAAATCAACTATCCACCGTACAACATATCTCATCTCACTCTAAACCTACCCACAAAGATAACCCTATAACAATAACAGCTATTACTAACAATATCATAACAATCAAACTTAACACTCCCGAAGAGGGAAGGAAGGGAAGTTTAAGGCCAAAGACATATTTAAAACATTCGGAAAAAAACGTGTGGAGTTGTGGTATTGGATGAGGGAAGATAGGGGTTGTGATCTTATGTGCTAGTCTCAAAACTTTAAAATTGGGTTTAAAAGAAAACAAAATTTTTGATACAATCATATGCAGCCAAAGATAAGTCATACCATAATACGAAAGACTAAGTCTAAGGAATTGCCTGCTATGACTCTATCGATACCTATATGAATACCATCATTCAGAAAACTCCATACGTATATCACAGACCACACTGAGTATACATACACGACACAAGAGACAATCACTAATATCCTAAGGATAGCACACTCATACAGGTCCGCACACTCTACTTATATAATGCACCATGATGACATTACAAAACCACTGGACCCACTCCTAGCCTAGAATTGACACAGGCAACGATAAGCTCTAATATCCTAACAACAGAAAGGAATCTGAAACCAAAAGTGTACCGGAAAGATCGGTAGGAACGAGTTCAAATAAGACGAGGTAAGGAGATAGATGGTTGGGTGAGACAAAAAATATTGCTTAAAATAATTAAATGGATGTAAAGAAAAGTTTTACATGTAAAATATGGTATCATATACTTTTATACTTATAAAAATATGTAGAAAAAGTGAGCAGATGGTAGAAAACTACATCCCGGAAAAAGAGGGTGAGGTAGCGATTGTTTTGTAATGAAAAATAAGTTTATACAAAAAAATTCTATTGAAGTATGAGCACGATGAACATAGAACTGATATATACATAAATTTAAGTTCTCTTTAGTTTAGAAAGTGTTCTAAAAGTACGTACGGTAAGCGGGTAAAATAAATTTCGTACTTTAGAAAAAGTGATATATTGAATTCCTAAAAAAACTGAAATACAAAGGATACCGATTCGAAAATAAGTACGAGACAGTAACTTAAAAATTTCGACCAAGAAGGTTTCAAAAATCAGAGAAAGAATATATTTTTTTTCTCAACCGAAAGTAAGAAATTTAAATATTTAATAAGGGTTTTCAAAGAAGTTAAACCGAGCGAAGAATTTAATGAGGAATTTCGAAAATACTCTCAGAGGAAACAGAATTTGAAAACAGGGAAGGTTTCGAAGAATTAACGACGATCGTCGGGAAGCGATCGCGTGATTCAGGAGAGGAAAATGATCGCATGATGGATACACCTAGGATATGATTCATGAAAGCTGCGATAGATCTCTACGGCCGATAACGCAAAAGTGTAATAATCAGGAAGGCGCTAGAAGTCAGGGATTCTAGTTATCGGGCCGTCTATAGATCAGGAGAACTCGGCACTAAGACTTCCTAATGAGCTAGACTGTAATCAGGATCTAAGGGGAAGGTTCCTAAGAGAATCAAGTTACGTTCTGCTGGGCCCGAAGTCGATGGAACTGAGCGAACGACTAAAAGAAGGACTCTAGAAAGCTAACACGGCCAAAATCAAGTGAGGGCTACTAAGGTATCCTTAGACGAGGATGACTAATTCTTAACCAAGGCGTCTGACTATCAAACTGGGACGTCTACCTAAGTCTTCCTACCATCTAAGACAAGGAAACCTAACTTAGACTCGTACATGTTAAACTGGATATTAAATGAATGTGGTACTCTCATTGTTCCGAACTTTTGCATGACCTGCATGTGCCACCACTAAAACCTGTCACACCCCGCTTCCCAAAACAACGGAGACAAATCTTGACTAAGGCCCGCTTAGGCCAGAGCTGAGAAGCTCTGACCCAATAAGCGTCTGTAGGGGTATCATTTTAAATATTTTCAGGTTCTTGCATTTATAAAGTTCGAAACAACAGAAAGTACAGAAAGAAAATTGCATTCTTTAATATAAAGGGTTAATATCCAGCGAGTACAAAAAGTCTAAAAAGAGGGAAGTCTAAGCATGGCAACAACTATCGAAAGAGCAAACTAAAAGTAGTAACCTCTGATAGGTGGCGACTGAAAAATCCTCAAGGTCTGGTCCTCGTCAAGCACGTACTCTGTGTCGATGTCCACGGGCTCCATGTACTCCGGTAAGTCTGTCGCGTCCACGAACTCTGGCTCAACCCCCTGACGTACAGCACCAAAAGAAAAGGAACTGTACGTCAGGTAAAGTCTACAAAAGAGGTCAGACTCTACTACAAGTGTGCCGAACTATTAAACATCGTTTTACTGGTTGATTAGCATGCTGGGGTTATAACTGAGAAGTAAAAGAAGTAACATAGCAGGAAAGTAAAGCGCTGCAAACAGTAGTCGTAGCGTGTGCTACCGACTACGGGACTATCCTAAAGGTGACAGGACAAGACGGAACTAGACAAGACAAGACGGACAGGACACATGAGGCACGAAGGGTTCACGCCTTACGGTTCGAGGGGGATCAGACCCTCTCCCCGTGCACACGCTTAACCCTACCCCAAACCCAGGAACTCATGACAAGAAGTACAGAGATCACTTCCGCTAAGGAAGCACCTGAAACGCCCGCAGGCTTTTTGTATCACGGAGATCACTTCCGCTAGGGAAGCATTTGAAACACTCGAAGGCTTTTTTAATCACGGAGATCACTTCTACTAGAGAAGCATCTGAAACGCCCGAAGGCTTTTTGTGTAACAGGGACATGACATGACAAGTGTAAGGGAAAGTTATTCTAGGGTGTCCACACGCACTCACACACAAGATATTCCTACGGTGTCAAAAGTTGTTGTTTCGAGCTTAGACTTCGTCGTCAAGTCTAAGTCGTCAGGACGACCTGGACACTATTATTTCACGTCCGGTTCAATACACTCACAGTCTAACAGTTCTAACAATTTAAGACCAAGACGCGGTCAAAAATGCAAGTGGGTACACTTGCTTGTGATGGCGAGTGTGTCGTCTGTCCGGGGCATCTCGTCCTGTCGTCACGTCCGCGGTAATCCGTCTAAAAAAGGGTCACGGTGACGGTGTCAAGTCACGTTTTTCAATAAGTCCTATTTAGGGTTTGTTTCTAGATTGTCGGGACTACCCTATTCGTCAAAGTCACATTTTTGGTGTTTTGTTCAACCTAGATCGACTACTATCCTATGTGCACAGAAAATTTTCTGATTGTCGATATTTCTACGGTGAGAAGCATTTTACAAGTACTGAAAGTAAATTTAGTTATAGTTGTCCAATTTTATTTTAGGGTTTGATTAGCTACGGTGTGGGGTTTGCTACTCGTTAGGGGAACCAACCTCGTGATGACGTCCAACAAGCAAAAGTCGGGTCTGAACGGTGAAACGTCAGTGTCGTCTGGAACTCCTCGGCCGCGGGTAGTGCAGTGAGGTACCTCTGGACAGCGGGGTGGTGACGTGAAATCAGCGAGCTAATCAGCGATCTCCTTCCAGTTGCGGGTAGCGCAACGGATCTTCACGATGGCGGCGACGTCAGGTAAAAACACGTGTGCACGGTGATGCACGTGTATTCTGAGGGTCCAAGGGGCTGTCGGTAGATGAGGTAGGACCAGAGGAAGATGCTCTGCCCGGTCGATGGCCAACGGCGTGAGCGTACGGCGGTGGGTGGCTGTGAGAAGCCGGAGAGGACAGATTCATGTAACGTTTGTTGTCGCGCGTCCCAGAGGAATTCCAGCGACGAACAGAGAAAACAGGAAGTTGCAAAAGGTTAAGGACTTCAAGATGAAGCCAACGGAAGTGGAGTTGTCACCGGGGGGTGGTCGGAGATGATCGTGCACGGGCATCGAAGTTCAGCTTCTAGATCTGTGAAAACAGTCGATACGGCATGTTCCGACGAGGATTCCCAGAGCTACAGGTGGGCTATGAGCGTGAGTGAAGTTGCAATTGGTAGGTGGGTTCGATAGAAGTCCAACGGTGGTAGGGTGGTCATCGTAGGTGGCCGGATGGCCGGTGGGCGCAAGTTTTCCCGGCGGTGGCACAGATTTGTAAAACTGTCGTTACGTCGAGTTCGAGAGATGTTTCGAGGAGGTAGAGATGAGGAAAGAGGGTAAGGGGAGTTGGAGATGCTTGGGGGTCAAAGGAGAGTTCGATGGTGGTGGAGATCACTGGAGGGGGTGGCTGGAGGCGAGCGTGAGCCGTCGTTGAAGTTCAGCCTCCAGATCTGTGAAAAACAGCCGATACGACGTGTTCCAACGAAGATTCCGGGAGCTACAGGTGGGCTATGAGCGTGAGGGAAGTTGCAGAGCGGAGAGGGGTCAAAGGGAAACAAATTGGCAGGGGTGGTGGCCGGAGGCGGCTGGTCGTGAGTTAGATGGCCGGCGGCCAGATCTGTGCCATCTTGCGGCTATAGGTCTTTTAGAGAGAGAAATTGGAGGAGAGAGAAAGGGGGCCGGAGGGGGAGGGGTGGCCGACGGCCAGAGGTGGTCGGAGGTGGCTTGGGGTGGCCGGAGAAGAAGAAGAAACGCAGCAAGAGATGGGTTAGCGTGGGATGTTGGCGGCTAAGTTTGTGTTGCCATGTGAAGAAGTAGGGTTTTGATATTTAGCTTTGGGCTTTTGGTTAAATGGGAGAGATATATAGAGATAGGGAGAGTGGAGATAGGGAAAAGTGGATGTGTGAATAGTGGATGCAACTAATTGCCATGATACGTGGGAGAATAATTAGGGATTGATTAGATTTGAATTTCAAATCGATTAGCGGTTAATCAACGGCTGAGAATTGATTAGGAGATATCTTCCACTACGGGCATTGGAAAAATAATCCGAAAATACCGGGACGATCGTGGAGACAAGAAGTACGTGGCTACGGTGTCCGATTGCCTGTTACACCTACCAAAAATTATCGTAAAATCGGGAACCACGTATTGGTGCCAAAAGACCAAAACGCCCTTCCATTCAAAGCTGTTTTGCGAGAAAACGAACCGTGAGATGACGTTCCCAAAAATTAACATAAAATTATACACTTCCATATGGTCACAACGGCATATCACATCGTATATACCAAAACCAAGAAAGAGTCAAATAAAATACGTGCACGAAAGGTACGTGCACGTAGAAAATACGAACGGTCGGAAAGCGGCCGTTACACCTGTAATTTAGGATTATTGTGTTGGGTAATAAAATTTAAAGGTTTATCTGAGTTTGGTTGTTAAACAATGGATTAGGAATTTGGTCATTATTATGCATAAATATTTAGATTAATCTAAAAGGCTAGACACTCTTTAAGAAAGTGTAAAGTGGGTTTTGTTTGGTTGATAAGTTTTGGCCCATGGTACTAGGTTCATGGTTGGATTGTATGTGAATATATATTAGAAATTATGGCTTATTATAGGTTGCTTTGGATTTATTTTGGTTAAAATGTGTTTTTACTCATCAAAGATGGTATCAACTTGAAGTCTCAGAGCTTTATAAGGATATGACTTTTAGTGGTGGTTAAGGGGAACTAAGGTGGTGAAGGTCTTTTATTTAAGTAATGACTTTTTTAGGCAGAATCTTTAAACTTCATGTATATACTTTTATTTATAATGAAGATTGACTTGGGTATTGGAGGAGTGTAGGTTGGCATGTGCGAGTAATCTTAGCGTGGGAAAATTTTATCTCATTTTGATTGATAGCTTTCAACCTCACACCCTTTTAGGTTGATCCCCATCCCCATTGAATTAGAGCATCCCCATTCAAATAGCACAAAGTACCGTTCGAACCACTCAGTTATCAGCTTGAACCAAAACTGAGCAGTTCATACCACACATTCAGTAATGTAATCTGTTCTTTATTATTTCTGATTTAAAATTGATATATTATCTTTTAATTACTATTTTACGTTATATAATTAGCGAGATTGATATTCCTAATTAATTTGGGTGTTTGAGTTGGTTGGCCTTTATAGTAACAATACTTTATTTAGACATTATTTACATATATTATTCTTTTATTCATTTACATATAGTAACAATAATCCTTTCATGTTGTCACATTATAGGAAGCGTTTGTAGGAATTCATTTGGCATTGTTGCAAATGAATTAATGTAGGAATTGCATGATAATCAGAACATAGAATTAATAGTCTTTGGTACCATGAATTACTCCTGGGTTGATTGGTCTAGAGTGTTAGTTGTTAGTAATATAAGGGATTGGTTAAAAGTTGTCAGGAACCAAGTATTGCCCATTCTAGCAAATGATCAGGATTGCCATTCTCTCTTCTTCATTCTCAGCCTAGTTGTTCCCTTAGCTGTCTCCACGTGTTACTGTTTTATCGTGTTCTAATTTCAGTGTTCTAATGTCACAGACTAGCTTGCTCTGCTGTTTTCTGTGTTGACTGCTCATACTCAGTATTTCTGATATTGAACTCAACAAACGGGCTAAGACTTTTAGTATTGCCAATAGATTTTGTGCATAGTCATGAACATGCAGTTCGTCTTATATCTTTTTTTAGAATTCATTGCTTAGTTTCAAACTTTGTTCATGGGCTAAAAAAACAACAGAAAAGGGAGTGGAAATAAAGAGCTTACAATGCAATATCTGACCATGATTCTGAATGTTGGATGTATGATACAGGGGGAAAGTCACAGTGGCACCTGGGAAGGAGCATATCCTACTGGATGGGGGAAGGGTCGAAATGGAAGACAATCGAGTGGGGAG
This sequence comes from Scilla litardierei, assembly GCA_030789695.1. Lineage (NCBI taxonomy): Eukaryota > Viridiplantae > Streptophyta > Magnoliopsida > Asparagales > Asparagaceae > Scilla > Scilla litardierei. The sequence continues at coordinate 177,033,689 of CM061133.1, read as the reverse complement.
ACCATGAGAATCTGCATCGGACAAATTTGGACGTGTTTGGTTGAAAGGATACACTGTCTACTGCTACCTTCACTCTCTCTACATCTTATGAAACAGAGACCCAAGAAAAAGTGCAAAAAAAACAAAAATTATCTTTTCTTTGTTTTCCCCCTTTCCTAAAAGTCTCTGATCTTTTAGAGCTTTATCAATTTGACATTAAGTCTCGATGTTTCATCTCATAAGAAAGACATTGTTATTTTTTTATTATTACAAAGAGATCGCTAGATTCATGACAAAAATGCTAAGCATGTAGACTAATCTATGAACGATGAATGATGCAGGTTTGAAATCGGAGAGTATCTTTGGTGCCCAGTGTTGCAAATTTCAAACTATCAGAATACACAACTAAAGATGTATATGTTCTGCATTGAGATTTGCTGCTGGTGCCAAGTTGAAGAAGGGTGCAAAAGGCGGAGATGGTGATGCCCCAAAAGCCTCCGTCCTGACCAAAGAAATGAAAAGTATTGCAGTGGTTGGAGTCAATATTCTCAAGGATGGCACTGATCCCAAGATACTACCAGATTCTGACTACCCTGACTGACTCTGGCACTTGCTCAACAAGCGACCTCCGCTGAGCGAACTGCGTCGCTAGGATATGGAAAATCGTCCTTTCAAGGATCTCAAGCGCTTTGTGTAACTGGACAATGGAGCACAAATAAAAGATAACGATGCTGTCAGGGCCAAAAACTGATTTTAAATGTGCAAAGGATTGCTTCATTCTTCTTTTCTACTTCTTTCGGTTATGTTGTACTGCTTAGTTGTGGGCTTCTAGCTACTCTGAACATGTAAAACTCCATGTTCAATATGAATTGTATTTTCTGTTTCTCAAATTGATCATACTATTTTGTTTACTTGGGCATTGTTTTGGCTACTGATTTCAATTTTGGAGTACTCACCTTCTGTTTGTTGATGGCATTGTGTTGGTATGATTTCGTCTGTAAGCAGTGGTTTGTAGCTCATTGTATTATGTATGCCCCTTAACCAAAATCAGACATATTGATTGTGTAAGCACCACAAACTGGGATTCACATAATATAAAATATTATTAAAGCAGAAAATATTATGTCATGTGATTCATTGTGACAACAAATATAGAAATGCATGATAAACATTGTAATTTTAAATATGAAACTAAAAGCTTAGTTCAAGACCATAGTTTACATAGAGAGCATTCCATTTTTTGGTGAACTTATAAAACACCTACAAGCATACTTGAAATTTACCAAAAAGAGCGACATGTCCCGTTCATTTAAAAAAGGAAAATATGAACAAGAAGACAGAAATAGAAAAGAGAAACGTATACTGGGACTCCAATGTGAATGAGTTGCAACACATTGACATACTTGGTAAACAATTTTTGTCATGGACTAGAATTTTTGTTAGGAATTAAATAAACAATGTGGGAACTAAATTCTATGGAGGGACCAAAATTTTGGGGAACTAAGATTTTGAGGGGGGACCTAATATTTATTGCTCTGTAATTATTTCTGTTCGTTTAAAATTAGGGTGGCCGAATTTGTTGTTCCGCACTGAAGGCGCCCGCTTTTACGCTAATTTGTTGTTCCGCACCGAAGGCGCCCGCTTTTACGCTAATTTGTTGTTCTGCGCCGAAGGCGCCCAGGCCGAAGGCACCCGTGTTGCTAAATATTTTTACGCTAATTTATTGTTCTTTTAAATTTTAACTGTGAAAATAATTTTTTGGGAACAAAGATTTTGCAGGGGAAATCTTAAATGAACCGTGCCCTTTGGGCACGAGTATACATTTTAATTTTAATGTGCATCGAACCTGCGACAAAGGTGCCCGTACAATTTTAATTTTAAGATGAGAATAATTTCTCGAGCCGAAGGCGCCCACACAATTTTTTATGCTAATTTGTTGTTCTACGTCGAAGGTGCCTATGCCGAATTTGTTGTTCCGCGACGAAGACGCCCGCCGAATTTGTTATTCCATGCCTACAGCACCCGCGTCGAATTTGTTGTTCATCGTCGAAGTTGATGTTTTGCGTCGAAGGCGCCCGCTAAATTTTTTTTACACTAATTTGTTGTTCCGCACTGAACCTGTTGTTCTACGTCGAATTTGTTGTTCCACGCCGAAGGGGCCTGTGCCAAATTTATTGTTCCGTGTCGAAGTCGTGTGGGTCGAATTTGTTGTTCCGCGTCGAAGTCACATGTGTCGCTAAATATTTTTACGCTAATTTGTTGTTTTGCGCAATTCTGGCCGTGGAAATAATTTTTTGGGGATCAAAGATTTCGAACCGTGCCCTTGGGCATGGGTATTCGCTAGTACTCAAAATTCTTTCCAAGTCCCCCTGCACCGCGGCCCCCTTCCCCAGTCACCCCCTCAGCCTCCATTCTCCCCTACCGCAACCCCACCGCATTTGCGCTCCAGCATTCCGGGGGTTTACAGTTTTTGTATAGCTTCAGGTTCTTTTGTGTTTATTTGATTTTGATTTTAGGTTGTTTAAAGTTACTATTAATATCTTTTAAAAAAATATTTGAGCAAGTTTGTGTGCGAAATTTTCAGGTCTTCTGCGAGATTGGCAACCAGAGATAATGTGGGAGCTATTGGAGATGCTAAGGAAGCCTGTCGAATTGCTTCCAAATTTCCTCAGGTATTTATTTGATTCCATGATTACCAACATGTTTTTATAAAAAAACAATTTTTTTTCAAGACAGAAGAACTCTCGATACTGATGTAACCTTTTGATTTATTGGTAGGGTTTATTCGCTGCAGGTTGTGGCTGGGCTTTTGGACAATGGCATGCAGTTGGGGATTGTTGAGTATTGGACTTCTCTCTACTTGGTGTTAATGATGAGCAAACATAAATACTTGTGACTAATCCCCTATTTTGTAGTTAATCCATTGCCTAAGCTATTTATGAAGATCTACTAGCAATGGATGACTCTTAAAGATCATTGAAGGCAAATGAAATGGATTGGATGATTGTAGATGATGATTGAAGATCCATGAAGACTTTAAGCTCATGCGTTGGATAGAAGAGAGAGTTCGTGAATGTGAATTTCTTTTATCTCTTCTAGTATGTAGCTTAGAAGTAGAACATTGTTGGAGCACTCACACATATCATCATTTCAGTCTTAGGACATCATTAGATCAATTTTCCTTAGACTACATGGTGTTAATGATGAGCAAACATAAATACTTGTGACTAATCTCCTATTTTACAGTTAATCCATTGCCTCAACTATTTATGAAGATCTACTAGCAATGGATGACTCTTAAAGATCATTGAAGGCAAATGAAATAGATTGGATGATTGTAGATGATGATTGAAGCTCCATGAAGACTTCAAGCTCATGCGTTGGATAGAAGAGAGAGTTTGTGAATGTAAATTTCTTTTATCTCTTCTAGTATGTAGCTTAGAAGTAGAACATTGTTGGAGCACTCACACACATCATCATTTCAGTCTTAGGACATCATTAGATCAATTGTCCTTAGACTCCAATTCATTTCTTTAGTGATTATTCTTGGATTGTTTATAACAGTCGACTACTGAACGTTTTACAATCGTCTGTCTCAAAAACAGTCGACTGTGTTTTGTTCTACAGTCGCCTGTCATGCACAAACTTTTACAGTCTAGTTTTGGGCTTCTTTGTTTAATTCCCACAGGCGACTCATGAACGATTCACAGGTGCCTGTCCAAGTGACAGTCAACTGTGTTTTGTAAATCAGTCGCTTGTCTATCTTCTGCCCAAACTCTGTTGATCTATATTTTTACGGCCAGTCGACTAATGTTGAATATACAGTCGACTGTCCATTGGATCAGTCGACTGTCTATGATGCAACAGTCATTTGTTTGTGAGCCAATTTGTTGACTCAGCTCTTTGGACATTCTCAGGGTATTTGACAGTCGTCTGTATAAGGATTTACAATCGCCTGTTCTGATTATCAGTCGACTGTCTTTTTCTTATCAGTCGTCTGTCCTGCTATCTCAGACAATTTCCAGAATTCTTTAACTTACCAATCTCTCGGCCAGTCGCCTATAGAAATATTTACAGTCGCCTGTTGGTTCAACAGTCGACTGTCTATGCTTCATCAGTCGACTGTCCATGTGGTAAATTATCGTTATGAATTCTCACCTACCCTTGCTGACTGTGCAACAATCGACTGTGGTTTCCTCAACAGTCGACTGTCGCGAGCGCAGATTCTATCCGTTGAAATTTTTTCTCACGGATTCCAAAAGGGTTTTTGCCTAATCTGTTTTGTGGATTTGAGAAACCTATATAAGGAGCTTCTACTGTTCCATTGAGAGGTTACCAAAGTTGATATTCATTCTCTCAAGCTTTCATTCTCAAGTTTAAAGCTCTCAAATCCAAAGCCCTAAGAATTCCTATCTTTGATCTCTTACTCTCCAACCTAGAACCAAAGAGTTATCTTCTAGGCATTTGGTGTAGTCAAGAGAAAGGGCTTTCTCCTCTCTTCCAAGAGAGTCATCAACACACAACACACTTCTCCTTCAAGTCCTACTTCAAGGCATAGGTGATTGTAAGTGTTGCTTCCATATTTCATAACTTTCGTTATTTGGATTGCTCTCAGGTTGTGAGAGTGGTTTGCTTGCTCCCAAGTTGTGGGAGTCAAGGTCAATCGATTGTATTTCGATTCACTTGTAGGGTTGCTACAAGTGGGTTTTAAGGAAACCTAAAGTTAGGGTTCTAACTTGAGTATCCGGAGGTATCCGGGTGGAAGGGACGTAGGATTACCGGGAACAAGTCAGGAAGTGACTTGGGTAATCCAAACCCTTGAAACATCCTTGCGTTTGCATTTGTTTCAATTTGGGTTTATTTTCTATTCCGCATTATTATATTGGTTAGAATTTAAATTGATGTAACTATCGTTTTAAATTGCTTAAACACTATTCAACCCCCCTTCTCATGTTTTCTCCATAGCCAGGGCCCTTACAATTGGTATCAGAGCTCAAGGTTATAGATATGGCATCCAATAACAACAACGTTCCTCCGCCGACTTCGTACAACAATCACGACCGTGATGGAGCGTCCACACTTTTCGAAGGTCAATCTACGGTGCGTCCTCCGCGGTTCAATGGCACAAACTTTGGCTATTAGAAGTGTAGGATGGAGACGTTCCTAAGGAGTGCTTCACTTTGGAGAACCCTCCATAAGGAATACATCGAGCCCACCGAAGAGGATTTCGAAAAATGGACGACTTCTGAGAAATCCGCCGAAGTCAACAACGCAAAAGCAATGAACGCTCTTCATTATGCGTTGGACCCGAACGAGTTCAACAAGATATGCACATGTAAGCGTGCATATCAAATTTGGAACCATCTCATCGTTACCCATGAGGGAACGAACAAGGTAAAACTTTCAAAGTTATATGTTGTCGTGCAAAACTTCGATTTGTTTCATATGCAGAAAAATGAGAGCATTGCATCAATGTACGGACGTTTTACCAACATCACCAATGAATTAGAAGCCCTTGGCCAAACATACACCGAACCTGAAAAGGTAAGGAAGATCATCATGGAAATGACCTCCAAATGGGAAAGAAGAGCTATCGCCATCGAGGAGGTCAATGACTTTAAGACCTACACAGTTGTGAATCTTATCGGGACTCTCATGTCTTATGAAGTAAGACGGCAGAACCGATTAAAGATTCGAGCTATGATGAATCCTTCGGGGGCCAAGAAGAAAGCTTTGGCATTCAACGCCAATTAATCATCCTCCGATAGCGAAGATTCAGAAGATGAGATGGATTTGGGTGAAATGGCCCAAATGGCGAAGAAGTTCCAACGCTTCTTCCGCAAATGTAAATTTCCTTCTAACAAAAGATTTGAGTCTACTAATGCTACCTCCTCTCTTTGCTTTAAGTGTAACAAGCCAGGGCACATCAAGAGGGATTGTCCAATGCTAAGAAACAAAGAGAAGTGGAAGGCTCCGAAGTACCACAAGTCTGACAAGAACAAGAGAGATAAGAAGAAAGGACTCGACGGTACATTCGATGACTCAAGTGAAGACTCATCAAGTGATTCGGATGATGAGAAGGGTGAGAGCGCCCACATGTGCTTCATGGCACGAGAAGATCCACTCTCCGATGAGAGTGATTCCGACACGGATGATACCGAGTTAACAATGGATGAACTTCGTATTGCTAATGAAGAATTATTTGCTAAATATCAATCTTTAATTCTTAGATATACTAGCTTAAAGAAATTGAACGTTAGCAAGTCATCCATTCTATGCATTATCAACAATGACACCATTGTTGATACTTTAACTCTTGAGAAAGCAAATTTAGATTCTCAAAATGTCACTTTGAGAGATGAGGTTAATTCCCTCAAATCTCAACTAGATCAAACACATCCTAAGGATAACAGTGATCTAGTCACACGTCACACACAATTGGGTTTAGAGAATGATTCTCTTAAAACCCAAGTGCACAAGCTCAAAGCACGGGTGTCCTCCTTGGATACCAACATTGCTTCTCTTAAAGAGAAATATGAGCTCATGTCCTCCCATATTGTGAGATTCAATAAGGAAAAAGGATAATTGGACGATTTGCTTGCAAACCAATTTCCGGCCACACATCGTGTTGGTCTTGGTTTTGTGAAGGCAAATGCATCCAATGCTCGCACTTCCTATAGTGGTGTCACTATAGACTTTGTGAGGCCATCCTTCGGTGCATCCACAAGTGGTGTCAAAGACACTATAGGTAGCAATCCTACCAAGAAAGTCACCACTTCACCATCTCTTCCTTTTGGGAAGAAACCCACTAAGGGTGGAAACCAAAAGAGAAGCCATGCTTACATGTACACTAACATTCATCCACGTAGAAAACCTCCTACTTCACAAGTGGATAATCATGACACTTTTTATGCTCCACACCCACGGACACGTACAAATCCACACATAAGAAATGTTCATGTACGTGCTCCCATACACCCATATGCTCATACGTATCAATCTTACATGTATGCTCATCCTCCACATGTCATGCATAACCCATATGCTTCATACAACATGCATGTTCCCAAGCATACATATCATTCTCATATGTTCAATGCATATCCACCTCCTCATGTTTATGCTAGAAACCATGTTTTTTAAGAAGCATGCACCATATAGAAATCTAACAAGTATGCATGCAACTAGGAAAAGGACTCCCAAAACATACACCATTTAGGATCCTAAGAATACTAGCCTAAATGATAGGAATGCTTATGTTGATTCCTATTTCCATGATGTTACTAGGAATAGTAATTATGTTGGGAAGCGGAAGTCCACTTGGACTTGGCTTCCAAAGGGCTAATCCCCTTGGACCCAACAAACATTGGGTACCATGAGCTTATGGTATATTATGTAGGTACCCAAGAGAAAGAAGAAGAGCAGTAAAGGTCAAATTATCTCTAAAGGAAAAGGATGGATTCTCAATAGTGGTTGCTCCAAACATATGACGGAGATCCCTCTTTGCTCTCCGAGGTGATTAGCATCAAGGATGGTGCAACGGTCACTTTTGGAGGTAACCAAAAGGGAACCATCATTGGAGTAGGTATTGTCGGTAACCCTTCAAAATCCTTAATTACTAATGTATTTCTTGTTAGTGGTTTATGTCACAATCTCATTTCCATTAGTCAACTTTGTGACAAAGGTTACAAGGTTAACTTTGGAGAAGGATTGTGTACAATTGTTGATTCTAATTCGAATGTTTTATTTTTCGGTATTAGGCGTAAAAATATTTATTATTTGAGCTTGCCTAAAACCGTAGAACATTGCTTAGTTGCTAATACAAGTGAACAACTATTATGGCATCGCCGTTTTGGTCATGTTCACTTCAAGCACTTATATAAGTTAGCTAAGCATGATCTAGTCAAAGGTTTTCCTAAAATTGCATTTAGTAAGAAAAACTTTTGTGATTCATGTCAAAGAGGTAAACTAAGTAAATCATCTTTTAAACTTAAAGAAGGGATTACTTCTAAGAGGCCCCTAGAACTTCTTCATCTAGATTTATTTGGGCCAACTAGAACAGCTTCTTTAGGTAATGCTCATTATGGATTAGTTGTCGTTGACGACTTCTCTAGATTTACTTGGGTTTCATTCTTAACTAATAAGAATGAAGCTTATGAAGAGTTTACCATATTTGTAAAGAAGATTCAGAATCTCTTAGGATCCACCATTATCACTATCCGTAGTGATCAGGGAGGAGAATTTGAGAATGAATCTTTTACTAAGTTTTGTAATGACACCTGGATAACTCACATTTTTTCCTTCCCTCGGGCACCACCACAAAATGGTGTTGTAGAGAGAAAGAATAGGACTCTTATTGAGTGTGCTCGTACTATACTCCATGATAGTCATCTAGGACTACAATTTTGGGCAGAGGCGGTGCACACGGCATGTTATGTGCTCAATAAGATCCTAGTGAGACTCCGAACAAACAAAACTTGTTTTGAGTTGTTTTATGACAAAAATCCACAAGTTAAGTATTTTCATGTTTTTGGTTCAAAATATTTTATCAAGAAGACCTTCGGTAATCTAGATAAATTTGAGCCAAGATCCGATGAAGGAATTTTTGTTGGATATTCCAAACGTAGCAAAGCCTACCGGATATATAACAAAACTTCTTCAACGATTGAGGAATCTCTACACGTATCATTTTATGAAGATTTTGATTTTCCTCATGTTGATGATGATAGTGTAGATGTTTTGTGTGATCCTCTTAGTATTGTTAAGATTAATGATTCGATTATTGATACTAACACTACTAATGAGATTGTTGAAGATGTTCCAAGTGATGCAGGTATACTCAAAGCTTACCCGACCGTTCGCAACCATCCCCATAACCAAATAATTGGAGATATTGGTGTGGGTGTTCGAACGATGTCGAGAATTGAAGAATTCTCTCATTGTGCATTTGTCTCTACCATTGAGCCAAAGAACATCCAAGAAGCTTGTGAGGATAGCTCTTGGATAGTGGCAATGGAAGAAGAACTAATGCAATTCGAGAGAAATGAAGTTTGGGAGCTCGTTCCTCTTCCAAGTGGTCACCAAGTTATTGGGACCAAATGGATCTTCAAGAACAAGACCGATGAGAACGAGGTAATCACAAGGAACAAAGCAAGGTTAGTAGCTCAAGGCTACCGGCAAGAGGAAGGTATTGATTTCGAAGAATCTTTTGCCCCCGTAGCTAGATTAGAAGCTATTAGATTGCTTTTATCTTTTGCATCTCATAAGAATTTTAAACTATTTCAAATGGATGTTAAAAGTGCATTTTTAAATGGGATTGTCAATGAAGAAGTATATGTTTCTCAACCTCCCGGTTTTATTCATGAAAAATTTCCAAACCATGTTTTCAAACTTAAGAAAGTATTGTATGGGTTGAGACATGCTCCTAGAGCTTTGGTATGATCGACTCAAGACCTTTCTTTTGGATTTAGGTTTTAAAATGGGAGAAGTTGATTCTACACTTTTCATTAAAGATTATGAAAATGACATTCTCTTGATTCAAGATTATGTAGACGATATAATTTTTTATTCTACTAACTTTAATCTTTGTCAAGAATTTACTAAGTCTATGAAGGATGAATTTGAGATGAGCCACATGGGAGAGCTCACTTATTTCCTTGGACTGCAAATTCGACAAATGGAGAATGGAACCTTCATACATCAGACAAAATACACAAGGGAGCTTATCAAGCGATTCGAAATGGAATCGTCTTCAAGCAAAAGGACTCCCATGAGTACTACTACCCATCTACACAAGGATGAGAACGGAAAAGATGTTGACGTTCGTCTATATCGATGTATGATCGGTAGCTTACTTTACCTAACCGTTAGTAGGCCCGATATCATATTTTCAGTATGCTTGTGTGCTAGATATCAAGCTAGACCTAAGGAGTCACACTTGATTGCGGTTAAACGAATATTTCATTATCTCAATCATTCTCTAGATTATGGGTTACTTTACCCTAAATCTAGCACATATGAGTTAATCTCATATAGTGATGCCGAATTTGCCGGATGCAAGTCCGATAGAAAAAGTACTAGTGGCACTTGCCATATCCTAGGAAATTTCCTTGTCTCTTGGTTTTCCAAGAAACAGAATTCGGTGTCATTGTCCACGACTGAAGCGGAATATATTGTCGCGGGTCTTGCATGTGCACAAGTTCTTTGGATGAGACACACTCTTATGGACTATGGTGTCAATTGTGATACTTGCCCGATCATGGTTGATAACCAAAGTGCCATATGTCTTTCCAAGAATTCGGTACATCACTCCCGTACCAAACACATAGACGTGAGACACCATTTTATAAATGATTATGTAGCTAAGAAGGCCATCATCTTAGAGTACATTGAAACCCAAAAACAAATTGCCGACATCTTCACAAAACCTCTAAAATAAGATTCATTTATGAGATTGCGTAGAGAATTAGGAATTATGGGTGAATCTGAAATTTAGGAGCTCAACATTCTTGTTATAACACTTTTTGAGCTCATATCATCATGTTGCCTCTTCATTTGATATATCTTATATATGTGTTTAAAAAAGGCAATTGAGATTTATGTGATTTCATGAATTCTTTGAGATTGAGTTTAGAGATTTATGTTATAATTGATTTATTGTTTTACATTGTTTTTATGATGAGTTTGTGATTAGAGTATATGTCCTTGGGTGAGTGTTCATATCATCTGGAATTTTATCTCACTGTGCATTTTTTTGGACCAGGACAGACGACTGTCTTTCCTTGACAGTCGACTGCCCTGCTCTATTCTCTCAGTCAGAAACTTGTATCTTTCGCACAGCCAACTGATGACAATTTTACAGTCGACTGTTGTTTCAACAGGCGACTGCATTTTAGTCATCAGGCGACTGTCTTCTCTGTCAAATTTTTCCAGTGCTCTCTGTCTTTTTGATGAAGTTTATTGATTCTCAGTCAGTCGACTGTCCCTCGGACAGGCGACTGTATGTTACTCAACAGTCGACTGTCTGTCTTCCTAAGCTTATTTCTTATCATTTCATCCAGTCGACTGACTTTTGTTCATCAGACGACTGTCTCCTGTTGTGGCGGTTCACTGTTTCGATCTGAGCCGTTGAATCCTTGATCAAACGGCCTAGATTATTTCGCCCCTTCTTATATACATCGATACCGGTTCATTTCGACTCATATTTTCTCTCTCCTCTGACTGAAAATCACTTGACTTCCCACTCCAAATCTCCTGTAGATCTCTCCTCCGATCTTCTTCGTGGCAACTCGATCTTCCTCCTTTGTGTGGTTGCTCGTGTGTTTCTCACCTGTTGATCGACTTCTCTCCGGAATCGTGCCCTAGCTTGCTTGACCTAGCCTTCGATCGTTCGAGTGAGCTCATGGATCCTTATGGTCATCAGTTTCCTAAAGGTTCTTTCGACTTCCTCGACAATCTGATTCCTTCTCCTAAATCCACTGATCCGATTCCCACTTCCCCACCATCTTCTGGGGAATTCTTGAATATCATAGTCGGTGACCCCATTCCTTCGGAGAATGTTGGTGAACACTCTTCTGAGCCGGCCGATAATCCTCCTCGTACTCCTCCTTCTGTACCCCTTGAGGATTTTCTTCTCGGTAGGCTGTGTGATTGTGTCACCACTCTCGAGAAGCTTTTTTACTTCTATGGATGAGAAGCTCAATCTTCTTGTGGAGCTTCAATACAAATCCCTTATGCTTCATGGATTTCCCATCCCCGCCGAGCTTCAGGATCTGTTTGCTATGTTTGAGGACACTGCCCCTGTTCGTGCTCCTCCTCCTCCAGGCTTTGTGCCTGTGTCCCCCATTGTCCAGACCCCCACTCCTGCTCTTGCGGAATCCTCTGCCGCTCGTGCTTTGTCTTCCAAGAGGAAGACTCCTGCTTTTCCTACTCATCGCTCTGCTCGGCTGATGTTCCGCTCTTCTGGTCGTCCTTCGGACCCCACTATCATTCACATAGACGAAAGTTGCAGCTGTCTCTTTTTGTTCACTCATCCGAAGACCTAGATTTTTTTGGGTCTGTTTTGGTTGGGTTGAGTGGCTCTTCTATGTTTGTATGATGGTTATTTTTTGGGTAGTGATGGATATTTGGTGTTTGATGGAGTGTCTCTGTTGTGATGATGTATTCTGATATCTGATGATGTATGTTTGTTGGACATGTTGATGTCCATCTGCTGTGTACTCATATCATCTTTTGATATATATATATATATATATATATATATATATATATATATATATATATATATATATATATATATATATATATATATATATATATATATATGAGGAGGGATCAAATGACCCCCAAAAATAACCCCCAAAAATGACCCCCTATCAAAAATCCTATGTCACCAATTTTTTCGGAAGATCCGAACCGTTCATCTTGATCTCCACCCTCTAAATACCTGACCCACCAATTTTCAACCCGATCCCATGTGTTTTTCCCGTTCATCAACCTTTCGCAAAAGTTCTATTCATACGAAACCGTTAAATTTGGGTCAGATGGATGAACGGGCAAAAAACATGGGATCGGTTTGAAAATTGGTGGGTCAGGTATTTAGAGGGTGGAGATCAAGATGAACGGTTCGGATCTTCCGAAAAAATAGGGGGCATATGATTTTTGATAGGGGGTCATTTTAGGGGGTTATTTTTTGGGGGTCATTTGATCCCTCCTCTATATATATATATATATATATATATATATATATATATATATATGATAGTGCAGTTTCGTCTTTTATTTCACACATTGTGTATAATTGCTAATCATATCTGTGTGATGTTTGCCATATTGTCTCCATGAATGATATATTCTCCTCTGATGTGTTTTTGAGACAATATTGGACTTGATTTGGGATTTTACGTATTATATGTGATGTGATGCATTTTTGAGTTGGTATATTCCTTCGTATATCTAAAAATGTTGATATTGGACTTTCATTCCTCTATTCACATATGAATTTGATGTGGTTTTATGAGTTTTGATTCTATTTATCTTTATACTCCTTGATTGTTGTTAGTTCTTATTTAGCAAGATTTTTGTTGTTGTTATTTACTCCCATCTTTTTGGATAATGCCATAAGGGGAGAGAAATAAACATACAAGATACATAATGAATGTGCTAAGTATGTTCTAACACTTTGAATATAAGAGTGAAAATTGCCTTAGATTCAGGGGGAGTAAGATTACAATGAATATGGATTTTAATTCCTAGATTTCTTGAATTAAATTCATGCATATCTTACTCATTTGCTTCAATTGATATGTAGATGCCCCAATATTTGTTGACTAACTTGATTGGCATCTATGTAGGGGGAGTAAGTTTTCATTACGCACAATTATTTTTCTTTTTGTTTATGTTTGTTTGTCATCATCAAAAAGGGGGAGAATGTTGAGTATTGGACTTCTCCCTACTTGGTGTTAATGATGAGCAAACATAAATACTTGTGACTAATCCCCTATTTTGCAGTTAATCCATTGCCTAAGCTATTTATGAAGATCTACTAGCAATGGATGACTCTTAAAGATCATTGAGGCAAATGAAATAGATTGGATGATTGTAGATGATGATTGAAGCTCCATGAAGACTTCAAGTTCATGCGTTGGGTAGAAGAGAGAGTTCGTGAATGTAAATTTCTTTTATCTCTTCTAGTATGTAGCTTAGAAGTAGAACATTGTTGAAGCACTCACACACATCATCATTTCAGTCTTAGGACATCATTAGATTAATTGTCCTTAGACTCCAATTCATTTCTTTAGTGATTGTGCTTGGCTTGTTTATAACAGTCGACTGCTGAAAGTTTTACAGTCGTCTGTCTCAAAAACAGTCGACTGTGTTTTGTTCTATAGTCGTCTGTTATGCACAAACTTTTATAGTCTAGTTTTGGGCTTCTCTGTTTAATTCCCACAGGCGACTCATGAACGATTCACAGGCGCATGTCCAAGTGACAGTCGACTGTGTTTTGTAAATCAGTCGCATGTCTATCTTCTGCCCAAACTCTGTTGATCTGTATTTTTACGGCCAGTCGACTAATGTTGAATATACAGTCGACTGTCCATTGGATCAGTCGACTGTCTATGATGCAACAGTCATCTGTCTGTGAGCCAATTTGTTGACTTGGCTCTTTGGAAATTCTCAGGGTATTTGACAGTCGTCTGTATAAGGATTTACAATTGCATGTTCTGATTATCAATCGACTGTCTTTTTCTTATCAGTCGTCTGTCCTGCTATCTCGGACAATTTCCAGAATTCTTCAACTTACCCATCTCTCGGCCAGTCGCATGTAGAAGTATTTACAGTCGCCTGTTGGTTCAACAGTCGACTGTCTATGCTTTATCAGTCAACTGTCCACGTAGTAAGTTACCGTTATGAATTCTCACCTACCCTTGTTGACTTAAACAGTCGACTGTGGTTTCCTCAACAGTCGACTGTCGCGAGCGCAGATTCTATCCGTTAAGATTTTTTCTCACGGATTCCAAAAGGGTTTTTGCCTAATCTGTTTTGTGGATTTGAGAAACCTATATAAGGAGCTTCTACTGTTCCATTGAGAGGTTACCAAAGTTGATATTCATTCTCTCAAGCTTTCATCCTCAATTTTTAAGCTCTCAAATCCAAAGCCCTAAGAATTCCTATCTTTGATCTCTTGCTCTCCAACCTAGAACCAAAGAGTTATCTTTTAGGCATTTGGTGCAGTCAAGAGAAAGGGCTTTCTCCTCTCTTCCAAGAGAGTCATCAACACACAACACACTTTTCCTTCAAGTTCTACTTCAAGGCATATGTGATTGTAAGTGTTGCTTTCATATTTCATAACTTTCGTTATTTGGATTGCTCTCGGGTTGTGAGAGTGGTTTGCTTGCTCCCAAGCTGTGGGAGTCAAGGTCAATCGATTGTATTTCGATTTCACTTGTAAGGTTGCTACAAGTGGGTTTTAAGGAAACCTCAAGTTAGGGTTCTAACTTGAATATCCGGAAGTATCCGGGTGGAAGGGACGTAGGATTACCGGGAACAAGTCGGGAAGTGACATGGGTAATCTGAACCCTTGAAACATCCTTGCATTTGCATTTGTTTCAATTTGGGTTTATTTTATATTCCTCATTATTTTGTTGGTTAGAATTTAAATTGGTGTAACTATCATTTTAAATTGCTTAAACACTATTCAACCCCCCTTCTCGTGTTTTCTCCATAGCCAGGGTCCTTACAGGGATGATCGGTGTCGCAGTTGCTATGAAGGAGATTGGGAAGGCTGGGGATGAGATTGGGGTGGGGAGGTTATAGTTTGATTTTGTAAGTGATTATTGGATTAAAGTTGGTGTATTTATGTGGGTTTGATTTGGTGTTTAAGTTAATTTATTCGGGGGGGGAATTTATTTGTCTGCAGGTTGATGACAGGATGCTATTAGTTATTTTGATCATGTTATTAGTTTCATCCTGGTATTAGTTAGGTTGTGTTGATTTGTTGATGTACTTGGATAGCAGGATGATATTAGTTACATTTAAGGTACATTTCTTATATATGGTGTGTTGTTGATTTGTATGTATCACTGTATGTGTTCTGATATGAAAAAATGTATCACTTAACTTGCATAAAATATTCTGATATGAAAAAAATATCCTGTTAACCAAGAGCTGACTAGGAATGTCATCTTTACTGTAGGGATGTGTGAGCATTCTTATTAACCTAAAAGTTTCAATATTGTAGTGTATACGGTAAAGGGTAAGATACTGAGATATGTTTTTTTCCAAGACATCATTTATGTCTTTGTCCATGTTGAAAATCAAGTTAAAAAATATTATTTAGAATAAAGGTAACATATCAAAGTGATATATTAGTATTGTTTATAAAGGAAAATACAGTATGAATACAATCAGGAATGCAACTTGGATTTGACTTTCAATTCTAAATTTGGAAGCTTATTCCTTACTATTTCTGTATAAACTGGAACATATGCATGCTGGAATAAATAGGTCATTGCTATTTCTATTTATACAGGTCATTGTTAATTCTGGAATGTTTTGGTCACTCAAAATGTTAATTTTGGTGCAATAGTTGCTAAGGGAAACTCTTCCAATTTTTTCCAGTAGTAAGAGGATGTTTAGGATAAAAGAACTTTTAAGGTCTTCGTTTGGCATTCTATTTCAGTTTATCATGTAGATGTTATTTAAAAGTTCCGATGAATGTATTGTGTTGTTGAAAATTTGTAAGCAGCTATTAGTTCAAATCTTTGCTATGTCCATAGGATATGTGGCCTAGAGCCTACTTTTATCATAGAATGGGAAATTGCAGTCTAAATTACTAAACTCATGCAGGATTTCTCATATTTTTCCTTTGAAGCACAATCTTGTGCTATGTACTTTTTCTTTTTCTTTTTATTGTATTCCATGGGAGCAAGCGTGCGCACATAGGTGGATAATTGCAACATTTGTGACTGTATTTGGAGGATCATTGTTTATTCTGGACTGTTGATTTACAAATGAGTTGCACAGGTCATTTTGTATTCAAAAAAATTAAGCATTTAATAATTTCAATATGTTTTCATTGAATGTTATCTCTTTATGGCGGTAATCTTTGACTGCTATCTCTTAATAATTTCAGTATGGTTTCAATGACGGCTAACTCTTTTGAATTAATGCATGTTAACTACATGTGCTTGATGTTGAGAACTCAATTATATGCCTGTTAACTCTAAAGATAACTCAAAAGAGAATTACTGCATGTTAACTCAAAAGAGAACTCAAATGTGCTCTAGGTTTTGATATCAGTTTTTTATTTTCATAAAGAGAAGCTTAATTTGTGATTTCCTTAATAAGAACACCTTTTCGTTTCTACTTTTGTTCATTGATTCTTATAGTTGAATTTATACATTCCAAAATGCTCATTTTGATATGTAGGGGTTGTGTTTATCAATTTGCAGGGAAACACATATTGGTCAATGATGCATGCAAGCTCATATAAATGCGGATTTTTTGGTTATGGAACTAATCCTTAACACAATTTGAGTAAATCATATGAGATTCATGATTATGTACCAATATTAGATGGTGGGAGGAGGGTATGGGACAACTCTGCTCCATCAAACAGTTTAGTCTTGACTCTGGTAGTTGTGCATGAAGTAGAGGGAGTAGATACAAGTGCCAACACCATCATTAGGAATGTAAGTTATGTCTAACTCATCTCATAATTCATGCATAACATGTTTTTGGAGAAAGAAATGTTTTTGATGCAACTACAAAATAGAATCGGATCAGTTCTGTTGCTAGAATCGAATTTTAAATTGGGTCTTTGTATTTTGTGCTTTTTGATGATTTGGGTGTTTCAAGTTTGATGATCTGTAGTTATGTGTTTGATGATCTGTTTGATTAGCCAAAATGATATGCACAAAATCACAAAATCATCCAAAATGATACGTGGACTGGGTTGTCCTACGGCCAAAATGATATTGTTAGAAATTAAGCTGATGACCCCCTTTTGAATGCATGAGACTGCCCATTTTGAACACGAACCTGAACATGTCCCTTATGGCACAATTATGAGCCCCTTAATATGAGCCCCTTATGAACCTACCCTTTATGAATGCATGAGACCCCCTTTATGAGTCACTATGCCCTTTATGAACTCAAGTTTTTGCCCATTTTGAACCTGCCCCTTATGGCACAATTCATAGCAATGAGCAACAACTGAACCTGAACCTGATGCATGATTTGGCAAGGTTTCAATGTTAGCAACCATATCTTTTAGAAGAAATCCTATGAGCTAGCAAGTGTTTCACAAATTTAATGCACCCTAACACTTACAAACTATCAAGTCATACAGCTAATGCACCCTAACACTGGAACAATTTGACAATTTAGTGGTGAGTGTTTGCTTGCGATGCGTTGTCATTTTAGAGTTCATAACATGTCTTTGTTTCTTCATAGAGCCAGATTCTTTTTGCAGCAATTTAGATGTAGCCATTATCAGTTTATTTAAATTGTTGGGCATGTGTAGGTAATTTGTTAGCTGTGAAAGTCATTATAAACCTTAATGCTGCTAAAATTTTGAAAGTCATTTGGGAAATATTTCACAATATGGTGACATGCAAGTTTTGTAATATGGGAGAATGAATATAGCTCAATGGAGAATGTAAAGATGAAGATGCCAAAGAATGATATGAGAGCTAACAGTAAATTATGATAGTTGCATAATTGAATTCCGCATTGTTAAGTTTATGTGAGGACTAAATTTGTTATTTTTGATTATGTTAATATAACATCAAACAAATTGTGTTCTTTCATAATTTAAAGCCCGTTGTTTGATTAACATTTGATTAACATAGAGTTGTAACAACAAACAAATTGTGTCCTTTCAAAATTGTTAATATAACATAGAGTTATGTGAGCATATATAACACAATCAAATATAACTCAATTGTTAAGTTTATGTGAGGACTATATTTGTAAAAAATTGCACTGTCAATACTTGATTCTTATTTGGGTGTAGTATTGTGAATACTGGATTGTTTTTAATATAACATGGAGTTATGTGAGCACATATAACACAAACAAATATAACTCCATTGTTATGTTTATGTGAGGACTCAATTTGTTAATATTTGATTATGTTAATATATCAGTAAACAAATTGTGTTCTTTCAAAATTTAGAGCCCACTGTTTGATTATGTTGGTATACATCTGGAGAGTCACTGAGAGCTTTCAACCATCTAATTTCTGATGACTCCCTTTTGAATGCATCATGTTCAAGGAATGTTGGAATTTGTTGGGAGAGCATTGTTGAGTATTGGACTTCTCCCTACTTGGTGTTATGATGAGTAAACATAAATACTTGTGACTAATCCCCTATTTACAGGTAATCCATTGCCTAAGCATATCATAAAGATCAATTAGCAATGGATGACACTCAAAGATCAATGAAAGCAAGGAAAGTGGATTGGATGATCAAAGATGGTGATTGAAGCTCCTAGAAGACTTCAAGCTCATACGTTGGATAGAAGAGAGAGTTCTACAAATGTAATCTTCTTTTTATCTTCTAGTATGTAGCTTAGAAGTAGAACTCTGTTGGAGCACACACACACATCTTCATTTCAGTCACAGGAATACATTAGGTCATCTTTCCTTTGACTCCAATTCAATTTCTCAAGCATGTGCAATTTATGATTTCAACAGTCGACTGTTGAACGTTTTACATTCGACTGTCTAAAAACAGTCGACTTTGTTTTGTTCTACAGTCGCCTGTTATGCACATACTTAATCAGTTGATTTTTGGGGCTTCTAAGCTTTAACTCTTTCAGGCGACTGATGTACATTTCACAGGCACCTGTCCAAGAGATAGTTGACTGTGATTTGTTAATCAGTCGCCTGTCTATCTTCAGCACAACATCATTTTCAGTTTCATCTGGCTAGTCGACTGATGTTGTATTTACAGTCACCTGTCTAAGGACCAGTCGACTGTAAATGCTTCAACAGTCGCATGTCCATGATTCTTCTATAGGACTTGCTCTTTGGAATATTTATTATTCTAGTACCAGTCCACTGATGTGATATTTACAGTCGACTGTCCAGTGGAACAGTCGACTGTCAATACTTCAACAGTCGTCTGTCTTTGAGCTTCTCTGCAAACTCAACTCTTTGGAAAATGTCAGGGTTTGTGACAGTCATCTATAGAAGGAATTACAGTCGCATGTTGGTTTAACAGTCGACTGTCTTCTCTTCATCAGTCGCATGTCATGTCCTCCCTGACTTTTCTGAGATTTTCTCAACTTACCATGTTTGCGGCCAGTCGCCTGTAGAAGGAATTACAGTCGCCTGTTGGTTTAACAGTCGACTGTCTTCTCTTCATCAGTCGACTGTCCATGTGGTAAGTTATCGTTTGAATTCTCACCTACCCTCTGACACAGTGCATCAGTCGACTGTGTTTTGTTCAATAGTCGACTGTCGCGTGTGCAAAATCTATCTGTTGGCTGTTTCTCTACGGATTTCAAAGGGATTTTTGGGAATTCTATTTGAGGGTTTTGAGAAACCAATAAAGCCAGCCTATAGTGTTCCATTGAGAGGTTAAATCACTTGATTCTCATTTGCTCAAACATTCAAGCTTTCATTCTTCTTAGATCAAAGCTTCAAAATCCTAAAGCCCTAGAATTCCTATCTTTCAATATCTTGATCTCCAACCTAGAACCAAAGAGAAATCTTCTAGTAATTTGGTGCAGTCAAGAGAAAGGGATGTTCCTATCTTCCAAGAGAGTCTTTTAACACTCAACACACTTTGCTCCTTCAAGTTCTACTTCAAGGCATAAGTGATTGTAAGTGTTGCATTTCATATTTCATAACTTTCGTTATTTGATTTACTCTCGGGTTGTGAGAGTGGTTTGCTTGCTCCCAAGTTGTGGGAGTCAAGGACAATCGAGTGTACTTCGATTTCACTTGTAGGGTTGCTACAAGTGGTTTTTAAGGAAACCTCAAGTTAGGGTTCTAACTTGAGTATCCAGTGGTATCCGGGTGGAAGGGATGTAGGATTACTAGGAACATGTCGGGAGTTGACTTGGGTAATCCGAACCCTTGAAACATCTCTATGTTTGTATTGTTTCATTTTTAGGGTTAATTTTCATTCCGCACTTAATTGTTGGTTAGGAATTTAATTTGGTGTAACTACCATTTTAAATTATATAAACACTATTCAACCCCCCTTCTAGTGTTTTTCTCATAGTCAGGGACCTTACAATTGGTATCAGAGCGCTGGTTTAACACTATGGCATCCAGCAACAACAATAACATTCCTCCACCGACTTCGTACAACAATCACGACCATGATGGAGTGTCCACCGTCTTCGAAGGACAATCAACGGTTTGTCCTCCTCTTTTCAACGGCACGAATTTCGGCTATTGGAAATACCGGATGGAGACATTTCTAAGGAGTGATTCTCTTTGGAGAACCCTCCACAAGGAATACTTCGAACCCTCCGAAGAGGATTATGACAAATGGACGCCTTCCAGAAGTCCGCTGAAGTCAACAACGCCAAGGCAATGAACGCTCTACATTATGCGTTGAACCCAGATGAGCTCAACAAGATATGCACATGTAAGAGTGCATATCAAATTTGGAACCATCTTGTCGTTACCCACGAGGGAACGAATAAGGTAAAACAATCTAAACTATATGTTGCCATGCAAAATTTCGATATGTTTCATATGCAGGATGGTGAGAGCATAGCAACGATGTACGGACGTTTTACCGACATCACCAATGAACTCGAAGCTCTTGGGCAAGTTTATATCCAAGAAGATAAGGTGAGAAAGATCATAATGGGAATGATCTCCAAATGGGAACGAAGAGCTATCGCCATTGAGGAGGTCAACGACATGAAGAATTACACAGTCGTAAATCTCATCGGTACTCTTATGTCTTACGAATAAAGACGGGAGAACCGATTAAAGATTCAAGCAATGATAAACCCTACAGAGGCCAAGAAGAAAGCCTTAGCATTCAAAGCTAACTCTCCGATAGTGAAGAATCAGAAAAAGAGATGGACTTGGAGGAGTGGCTCAAATGGCGAAGAAGTTCCAACGCTTCTTTCGTAAAGGTAAATTTCCCTCCAAGAATAAATTTGATTCTACTAATAACACTTCCTATTTGTGTTTTAAGTGTAACAAGCCAGTGCACATCAAAAATGATTGCCTGATGCTACGAAACAAAGAGAAGTGGAAAGCTCCGAAGTACCACAAGTCTGACAAGTACAAGAAGGACAAGAAGAACAGACTTGTCGGTACGTTCGATGACTCAAGTGAAGATTCGTCAAGCGAATCCGAGAATGAGAAGGGCGAAACCACCCACATGTGCTTCATGGCCCGGGAAGATCCACTCTCCGATGAGAGTGATTCCGACTTCGATGAACCTGATGTAACTATGGATGAATTACGTATAGATAACGAAGAACTATTTTCTAAGTATCAATCTTTAATGGTTAGATATACTAGTTTAAAGAAATTGAATATTAGCAAGCCATCCATTACATGCATTATCAACAATGACACCATTGTTAATACACTAGCACTTGAGAAAACCTCCATGGTTTCTCAAAATGACATATTGAGAAATGAGGTAAATTCCCTCAAATCTCAACTAGATCAAATGTATCCTAAGGATAATAATGATCTAGCTTTTCACAAAACACACAATTGAGTTTAGAGACTGATTATCTTAAAACCCAAGTGCACGAGCTCAAAGAACGGGTGTCCACCTTGTATACCAATATTTCTTCTTTTAAGGAGAAATATGAGCTCATGTCCTCCCGAGTTATGAGATTTAATAAAGGGAAAGGACAATTGGATGATTTGCTAGCAAACCAATTTCTGGCCATACATCATGTTGGTCTTGGTTTTGTGGAAGCGAATGCATCCAATGCTCGCACCTCCTATAGTGGTGTCACTATAGATTTTGTGAGGCCATCCTCCAGTGCATCCACAAGTGGTGTCAAAAACACTATTGGTAGCAAACCTACCAAGAAAGCCACCACTTCACAATCTCTTCCTTTTGGCAAGAAACCTATAAAGGATGGAAACCAAAAGAGAGGTCATGCTTACATGTACACCAACATTCATCCACGTATGAAATCTCCTACTTCACAAGTGGACACACATGACACTTTTTATGCTCCACACCCACGGACACGTGCAAACCCACCATGAGAAATACTCATGTACGTGCCCCTAAACGCTCGTATGCTCATATGCATCATTCTTCCATATATGCACATTCACCTCATGTTATGCATGCCCCATATGCTTCATATAACATGCATGTACCTAAGGTTGCATACAACCCTTATATGTGCAATGCTTATCCACCTCCTTTGTCATATGCTAGAAAGCAAGTTCATAGGATGCACGTACCACCTAGAAATCAATCAATTGTGCATGCAACTAGGAAAAGGACTCCCAAAACATACACAATTTGGGGTCCTAAGAACACAAGCTTAAATGATAGGAATGCCTATGTTAATTCCTATTTTCATTATGTTATTAATAGTGTTAATTATGTTGGAAAGCGAAAGTCCACTTGGACTTGGCTTCCAAAGGGCTAATCCCCTTGGATCCAACAAACATTGGGTACCATAACCTTATGGTATATCATGTAGGTACCCAAGGAAAAAAAGGAAGCAATAAACGTCATATTGGCTCTAAAAGGAAATGATGGATACTCGACAGTGGCTGCTCCAAACACATGACGTGAGATCCATCATTGCTCTCCGAAATGATTAGCATCAAGGATGGTGCAACGATCACTTTTGGAGGTAATCAAAAGGGAACCATCATTGGAGTAGGTAAAGTCGGTAATCCTTCCTAACCACTCATTACTAATGTTTATTTAGTTAGTGGTTTAAGTCATAACCTTATCTCCATTAGTCAACTTTGTGACAAAAGTTACAAGGTTAACTTTGGAGAGGGTATGTGAGAAATTGTTGATTTTGATTCACATGTTTTATTTACCGGTAGTAGGCATAAAAATATTTATTATTTGAGCTTGCCTAAAACTGTAGAACATTGCTTAGTTGCTAATACAAATGAACAACTATTATGGCATTGCCGTTTTGGTCATGTTCATTTTAAGCACTTATATAAGTTAGCTAAGCATGATCTAGTAAAAGGTTTTCCAAAAATTGCTTTTAGTAAGAAAAACTTTTGTGATTCATGTCAACGAGGTAAACTTAGTAAATCATCTTTTAAACTTAAAAAAGACATAACTTTTAAGAGGCCCCTAGAATTACTTCATCTAGATTTAGTTGGGCCAACTAGAACCGCCTCTTTAGGTAATGCTCACTATGGATTAGTTGTCGTCGATGACTTCTCTAGATTTACTTGGGTTTCATTTTTAACTAATAAGAATGAAGCCTTTGAAGAGTTTACCATATTTGCAAAGAAGATTCAAAATTTCTTAGGATCCACCATTATCACTATTCGTAGTGATCATGGAGGAGAATCACCATCACAAAATGGTGTTGTAGAGAGAAAGAATAGGACTCTTATTGAGTGTGCCCGTACCATGCTCCATGATAGTCATCTTGGACTACAATTTTGGGCAGAGGCGGTGCACACTGCATGTTATGTGCTCAATAGGATCCCAGTAAGACCTCGAACGAACAAAACGTGTTTTGAGTTATTTTATGACAAGAAACCACAAGTTAAATATTTTCGTGGTTTTGGTTCAAAATGTTTTATCAAGAACACCTTTGGTAACTTAGATAAATTTGAGCCAAGATCCGATGAATGAATTTTTGTTGGATATTCTACACGTAGCAAAGCCTACTGGATATACAACAAAACCTCTTCAACGATTGAGGAAACACTACACGTATCATTTTATGAAGATTTTGATTTTCCTAATGTGGTTGATGATAGAGTAGATGTTTTATGTGATTCCCTTATTAATGTTAAAATCAATGATTCAATTATTGAGACTACCAATACTAATGAAATTATTGAAGATATTGCAAGTGATGCAGGGATTCCCAAAGCTTACCATACCGCTTGTAATCACCCACATGACCAAATTATTGGAGATATTGGTGTGGTTGTTCAAACGAGGTCAAGAATTGAAGAATTCTCTCACTTGCTCATTTGTCTCTACCATTGAGCCAAAGAACATCCAAGAAGCATGTGAAGATAGCTCTTGGATAATCGCAATGGAAGAAGAACACATGCAATTTGAGAGAAATGAAGTTTGGGAGCTCGTTCATCTTCCAAGTGGTCACCAAGTGATTGGGACCAAGTGGATCTTCAAGAACTAGACCGATGAGAACGAGGTCATTACAAGGAACAAAGCAAAGTTAGTAGCTCAAGGCTATCGGCAAGAAGAATGTATCGATTTCGAAGAATCTTTTGTCCCCGTAGCTAGATTGGAAGCTATTAGATTGCTTTTATCTTTTGCATCTCATAAGAATTTTAAATTATTTCAAATGGATTTTAAAAGTGCATTTATAAATGGAATTGTTAATGAAGCCGTTTATATTTATCAACCACCCGGTTTCATACATGAAAAATTTCCAACCCTTATTTTCAAACTTAAGAAAGTGTTATATGTGTTGAGACAAGCTCCTAGAGCTTGGTATGATCGACTCAAAACCTTTATTTTGGATTTAGGTTTTAAAATGGTGAGGTTGATTCAACACTTTTTATTAAGGATTATGAAAATGACATTCTTTTAATTCAAGTTTATGTAGACGATATTATATTTGGTTCTACTAATTTTAAACTTTGCCAAGAATTTTCTAAGTCTATGAAGGATGAATTTGAAATGAGCCACATGGGTGAGCTCAACTACTTCCTTGGACTTCAAATTTGGCAAATGAAGGATGTAACTTTCATACATCAAACCAAGTACACTGGGGAGCTCATCAAGCGACTTGGAATGGAATCATCTTCAAGCAAAAGGGCCCCCATGAGTACGATAACCCATCGACATAAGGATGAAAACGGAAAAGATGTAGACGTTCGTCTATATTGAGGTATGATCGGTAGCTTGCTTTACTTAACTGCTAGTATGCCCAATATCATCTTTTCCATATGCCTATGTGCTAGATATCAAGCTAGACCTAAAGAGTCACACTTGATTGCGGTTAAACGAATTTTTCGTTATCTCAATCATTCACTAGATTATGGGTTACTTTACCCTAAGTCTAACACATATGAGTTAATCTCATATAGTGATGCCGACTTTACCGGATGCAAATCTGATAGGAAGAGTACTAGTGGCACTTGCCATTTTCTAGGAAATTCCCTAGTTTCTTGGTTTTCCAAGAAACAAAACTCGGTATCATTGTCCACGACTGAAGCGGAATATATTGCTGTGGGTCTTGCATGTGCACAAGTTATTTGGATAAGACACACTCTTAAAGACTATGGTGTCAATTGTGATACTTGCCTTATCATGGTTGATAACCAAAGTGCAATTTGTCTTTCCAAGAATCCGGTACATCACTCCTGTACCAAACATATAGATGTGAGACACCATTTTATTAATGATCTTGTAGCTAAGAAGGACATCATCTTAGAGTACATTGAAATCCAAAAACAAATCGCCGACATCTTCACTAAACCTCTTAAAGAAGATTCATTTGTGATGTTGCATGGAGAATTGGGGATTACTGGTGAATATGAATCGTAGGAGTTCATACTCTCATGTTATATCATGTTTGA
Source organism: Scilla litardierei (assembly GCA_030789695.1). Lineage (NCBI taxonomy): Eukaryota > Viridiplantae > Streptophyta > Magnoliopsida > Asparagales > Asparagaceae > Scilla > Scilla litardierei. Next base: position 177,007,486 of record CM061133.1, on the reverse strand, counting down.
ACTCATATCATCTTTTGAACTTCTCTTGATTTGATGAATTATGTTCCACGTATATTTGCTTTCGGAGATGTAATTGAGCTTTTTTTGATGATTTCGATCGTTTGGATTGATTTACGAGTTTTATATGTTAATCGATAGATTGTTGATGACGATTTCTTGATTAGATTTGTGTTAGAGTATAGGTCCTAGGGTGAGATGTCTCTATCATCTGGATTTTAACCTCTCTGTGCATATCTGGAAAAGGACAGACGCATGTCATTCCTTTGATAGTCGACTGCCCAACATTATTTTCTTATACAGCAGACTGTATTTTTCGCACAGGCGACTGATGACAATTTTACAGTCGGCTGTCTGTACGACAGGTGACTGTAATTTGGTCATCAGGCGACTGTCCAAATCTATGGAGGTGACGTGCGTTTATATTTCATATATTTGCGCGCGTTTTCTTCCGTGTTTCTCCGTATTTTCCGTCGTCTTTTATTTGTTTTCTTGTATTTTCTTGTTTTCTTTCACTTTTCCGTGTTTTTGGTATTTTGCAGGAATTTCTAGCATTTTGGTCATAAAAACGACGATATCACAAGTCCCCGGCGCAACGGGAGGAGTCACGTGTGACCCAGGGGGTCAAACGACGATGATTGCATCATTCAGCCCCTCACCCGATCGGTTGAACAAAGTCAACCGATCGGGTGATGCACGCGTGCACCACCCGGTCTCAGCTAGAGCTCAAGCGGATGTCACCCGACCGGTTCTCAGGCCGGTTCATTGCGGCTGTTTCTCTGTCTTTTCGAGCCAAATGCCAACCGATCGGGTGACTCTCACCCGATCGGTTCATCTGTAGCTGATTCTGAGGAGCCAAGACACGGGCATCCAACCGACCACTTCACCCGATGGCGCCATGATCCAACCGGTCACCCCAAGAACTCAACCGACCGGTTCATCTGACCGGGTGAAGCTCCGCCATTTTCTGTTTATTATTTGTAACAGATCACCCGATCGGTTGACTTGTCAACCGATCGGGTGGCGTTTTTCCTGTGGTTTTGGACCCGATCCGTTAGGGCTCGGAATGGGGGCTATAAATACCCAATGCTGGCCGACTTTTAGGGCATCTTCTTCTTGGTTCTTCCTCAGTTTTTCTAGGGCTTTTTGCCCCCCTTCTCTTGTTAGTCTTAGGTTAGTTTAGATTAGGTCTTTTGTTCAATAAGTCTTGTATTGGATTGACGATTCAACTCAAGATAAGTATTTTCCTCTCTTTTTCTCCATTGTTTGTATTGTGTTTATTTTGCTTGATGGTGAAAGTTTATATGTCTTTTGTGTTGTTTGTTTATATGTTATTCACCATTGAGTAGTTTTGATGAACCCTAATACGGGTTAGGGTAGGATTGATGCTTGGTTGTTTCATTTGACTTGGTTGCATGGCATGTGTTCGATGAAATGCGTCAATGGGGATTTCTAGCAATCTGGGTCCAATTCGTATGGTAACACACTAGATGTGTTGGGGATTAGGGTCCGGTGCTTATCCTGTCAAGATCCGCTTCGATGTATTGCTAGAAATCACATTTGACCTATTTGGCCATTAGGGTTACGCGGGGGTGTTTCATTGTCATTGGCGGGAGAAAGACCGCCTCTGACCGTCGGGCCAAGGGGGAATAAACTTGGCGGTTGAGTCCCTAGCCACAGCTCACGCCCCTTGTGTAGACATCGAGTCCTAGCACGCGGGAGCGGCTTGGACGAAGTGTTGGGAGTTATCATTGTGGCCTTAATGCTCCCGGTTGCGGAAGGTGTTAATGGACATGGGAATGCCCACTGTCCGGAACCGGGTAGGCCTAGCGTGCTTGGCACTGACCAGAATATCAGGCCATGGACGCTAGGTACCACCTTTTGGGGCAATGTCTCACCCTAGATCAAGTCAAATGCCAAGTGTCATGAGTGCTCTAGCCCGTGTTGGCGGGGATTCATTTCGTGTCTTTTTCATCTCTTTCTTTTATTTCTACACTTCCACCCACATTATCCGCGTAGCTAGCACACAACCTAGGCGAGGCTAGTAGCCACTCAAGCCATCCACCTCCCTGTGTTCGATAAACCCGCACCCTACACTAACCGTGCACTTGCGGTAAAACGACACCGCGCTCAAACCGTTAACGGGGCGCCGGTCAGGAGGTCTCTATTTTTATCATCATTTTATTGATTCTCTGTTAGTCGACTGATGTGTTAGGAACAGTCGGTTGTCGCTTTGACATGCGACTATGAATTACCCAATAGTCGACTGTCTGTAAACCCAAGCTTATTTCTATCTTATTGACCAGTCGACTGACAAATGTTCATCAGTCGACTGTAAAATGCTGTGGCGGTTCGCTTATTTGATCTGAGCCGTCGATTATTCGATCCAACGGCCCAGATTCTTTGGACCCTCTTTATAATTTCGAGAGCTGTCGATAATTTCAGTTTCTTTCTCTCTCATCCGACGCCTCTCCCTCGTCTTCCTCCTTCGAAAATCCACTGAAGCTGTCTATTCTCTCTCCGATTCGAAGCTTCTCTCCACCGATCCTTAGATTGCTTGGTAGACTGACTTCCTCTCCATCGTCTTCTTTCGGATTAGGGCTCTTCGTCAGTTTTTTACTCATTTGTGCCATAATCTCCCTCGTTTGACACTTATGGATGTAGGGATCGTCTTACCCTTGCAATACTAACAACACACACTAGAGGGGGGGTGAATAGTGTAATGGCAATAAAATTGTCCAATTAAAATTAAACTTGCAAATGCGGAATTGTAAATGCAAGAGGAATTAAAAGGCACAATCAATCCAAACGCAAACACAACGAATTACCCTGGTTCCCCAAACTTGGGTACATCCAGTCACACCAATATCCACTATAATCCCACACAGAGAAGTGAATACAAATCTCACAAGGAGATACCCTACAAAGAGGATTTATGCCCTACACAAGGACCCAACCAACCCTACACAAGGGTCAAGACTCCCACACAGAGAATCACTAACTCCCACTCAGAGAATTAGGGTTAACCCTACACTAGTACACTAAACTCCCACAAAGAGAGTTACTCCCACAAAGAGAGTTATTCCCACAAAGAGAATATCCTAATCCCACAAAGAGATAACCTCCCACAAAGAGAGAAAGACTAATTCCCACAAAGAGAATTAGAGACAACAATTACACCAAGTAAAATAAATACTCTTACCTATGCCTTGAGATGCTTACTCATGAATGGATGCAAGGCATGGAAGAGGATCTCCAAGTGTTGAGATATGCTTGAGAGTACTTGGTTGAATTCCCTTGAGCTGGACTTCAATGCATGAAGATGAATAAGAGCTCTTGAGAGGGAATTGAGGGAGTTTGAGAGTGGCTTATAGATCTCTTGAGATATTCAATAGCTTCAAGAAGTATAAGAGATAGCAGCCCACTCATATATATAGGAACCCTATATCAAACCCCAAAACCTAAGAAAACAGCCAAAGAATCAATTCTGCAACGGCTAGAAACTGGGCGAAAACGACAGGAACAGTCGATTGATGATCAAAAGACATTCGACTGATCAACGGCTAGAAAATATCCAACGGCTATAATCTAAGCCAGGACAGTCGACTGATGAATACAGTACAGTCGACTGAGAACAGGACATGCGCCTGTAAAACCTTCAGCAGGCGACTACTGCAGGGGATGGAATAAAACAGAGAGCTGCACTCTTTCTCCAGTTTATCGCACATGCGACTGATGTCAATAATACAGTCGACTGTCTATTAGTCAGGCGACTGTAAAACCTTAATCAGTCGTCTGCTGAATAAGATGGAGAAAAGACAGAGAGATACAGAGATTGCACATACGCTACTCAGGCGACTGATGACCAATCTACAGGCGACCGTAAGAATACATGCGACTGTAAACTGACCAGTAGTCAACTGTGCGTAAAGCTCAAGTTTGAGTCAATTGAAATGTTGACTTGAGCTGTGCATATCAGGCGACTGTAGAAGGATCTACATGCGACTGGAAATCACCCAGTCGACTGTGTTTCCTTCATCAGGCGACTGATGGAAAGCCAGAGACTCCAAATGAGTCTTTGGACAAAGTGAACCTATTGAGTTAGATTCTAAGATAATCCTAAGGCTCACTAAGATGGTTAAATGCATATGCATGAATGAGTAAACCATCTAACAAGGCATTACATTAATCCTAGACTCAAAAGAGTGAGAAAGCAATAAAGTAAATTACATGGATTATAATGCTTTCCTTAGAGTCTAAGTCTTCAATCTTGATGCCTTGATTGCTCTCCATCATCTCCAAGCTTTGGCACACCTTGAGTCCAAGCTTTGGTCCTTCTTCACAAGATGTCCATCCTTGCACCAAGTGATTAGTCTCCAAGAAAGATATTCTTGAAATAAACTGAGAAACTAAAACATGAGAGTCATTAGCAACAACATAATGTTGTGATAATCATCAAAATAAGATTGGTATGAAACACCAATACTCAACAATGGAAACGGTTAGTCCACCGTCTTCAGGAGATTATTCGGGTATCTCTGTTGCTGAACCCATTCCCTCAGTAGCCGCCGCTGAACCCACTCCTCCTCCAGCTAGCCAACCACCTTCTTCTCCACCATCTACTCCTCTCGAGGATTTTCTCCTTACTCAGATGTGTGACCGTGTTACTTCGCTCGAAGCACAAGTTTTCAACATTGATCAGAAGCTCTTGCTTCTACTTGAGCTTCAGTTCAATTCGTTCCTTCATCACGGCATCACCATTTTGGCCGCTCTCCAGGCCATGTTTCCTCCCTCCGAGGATACTTCTCATTCGGCTGTCCCTCCTTCTCCATGCTTTACGCCTTTGTCCACTGCTGTACAACCCTATATGCCTGTTCCCGTGGCGTCTCCCGTAGCTGGTGCATCGTCATCTAAGAGGAAGGCTCGTGCTTATCCGACCCGTCGCTCCACCAGATTGGTGTTCCGTCAATCTGGTCGCCCCTCAAACCCATCAGTCATCCACATCGACTGATGATGCTGATGTTGTTCTAGACACTCACCCTTAGACTTAGATTTTGTTTTTGTTAGGGTTGAGTTTTTGAGTGTTTGTATATATCTTTTTGATGGTGTTTTGAGTGATGTATGGAAGTTGTCTATGTGTTGATCACATTTTTTTGGATATACATGGAGTTGTAACTTCATTTTGTACTCATGTATTTATGGCTGATATATACATGAAAATGTAGTTTACTTCATATTCTCTTTCACACTTTGTCTCATTGTAAATGTAAATGGTGTGAAATTCTGTGATATTGTCTCATTATATGCTATCTCATATATATGATGTGTTTTGCAACAATTTTATCTTATTGGATTGTAATGTTGATATTGGATTCTCATTCCTTTAGTCAACTGAGATGTCTTGTGTTTTATGAGCTTTCTGGTATGTATATATCCCTTTGTGATTAGCTTATCTCCGAAAATTTGTTAGCATCACTTTTGATATACACCCTATCTTTAGACTCTCTTGATTGTTTTAGTACTTATTTAGCACTATTGTTGTTGTTATTCTACTCCCAACTTTTGGATAATGCCATGGGGGGAGAGAAATAAACATATTCATAATTATGTGCTAAGTAAATTCTAATTCATAACTTGAATCTAAGATTGAAGTTGCCTTAGATTCAGGGGGAGTAATATATAATGCACGTGGATTATAAAATCCAAGATTTCAAGTTTTCATGGAAATCATTCCATTCATGCATATCTTACACATTTGCTTTATTTGATCTATGGATGCCCTAATATTTATTGACTAACTTGATTGGCATCTATGTAGGGGGAATAAGTTTTCTTTAAGCACAATTATTTATCTTTTTGTTTATGTTTGTTTGTCATCATCAAAAAAGGGGGAGAATGTTGAGTATTGAACTTCTCCCTACTTGGTGTTAATGATGAGCAAACATAAATACTTGTGACTAATCTCCTATTTGCAGTTAATCCATTACCTAAGCATATCATGAAGATCAATTAGCAATGTATGACACTCAAAGTCAATGAAAGCAAGGAAAGTGGATTGGATGATCAAAAATGTTGATTGAAGCTCCTAGAAGACTTCAAGCTCATACGTTGGATAGAAGAGAGAGTTCTACAAATGTAATCTTCTTTTTATATTCTAGTATGTAGCTTAGAGGTAGAACTTTGTTGGAGCACACACACACATATTCATTTCAGTCATAGGAATACATTAGATCATCTTTCCTTTGACTCAAATTCAATTTTCCCAAGCATGTGCAATTTATGATTTCAACAGTCGACTGCTGAACATTTTACATTCCCTGTCTAAAAACAGTCGACTCTGTTTTGTTCTACAGTCGCCCGTTATGCACATACTTAATCAGTTGATTTTTGGGCCTTCTAAGCTTTAACTCTTTCAGGCGACTGATGCACATTTCACAGGCGCATGTCCAAGAGACGGTCGACTGTGATTTGTTAATCAGTCGACTGTCTATCTTCAGACCAAGATCATTCTCAGTTTCATATGTCCAGTCGACTGATGTTGTTTTTACAGTCGCCTGTCTAAGGACCAGTCGCCTATAAATGCTTCAACAGCCGTTTGTCCATGATTCTTCTGCAGGACTTGCTCTCTGGAATATTTATTATTCTAGTACCAGTCGACTGATGTGGTATTTACAGTCGTCTATCCAGTGGCACAGTCGACTGTCAATGCTTCAACAGTCGTCTATCTTTGAGCTTCTCTGCAGACTCAACTCTCTGGAAAATGTCAGGGTGTGTGACAGTCATCTGTAGAAGGAATTACAGTCGCCTGTTGGTTTAACAGTCGATTGTCTTCTCTTCATCAGTCGCCTGTCCTGTCCTCCCAGACTTTTCTGAGATTTTCTCAACGTACCCTGTTTGTGGCCAGTCACCTGTAGAAGGAATTACAGTTGCCTGTTGGTTTAACAGTCGGCTGTCTTCTCTTCATCAGTCGATTGTCCACGTGGTAAGTTACCGTTTGAATTCTCACCTACCCTCTGACACACTGCATCAGTCGACTGTGTTTTGTTCAACAGTCGACTGTCGCGTGTGTAAAATCTATCCGTTGGCTGTTTCTCCACGGATTTCAAAGGGATTTTTGGGAATTCTATTTGAGGGTTTTGAGAAACCAATAAAGCCAGCCTATACTGTTCCATTAAGAGGTTAACTCACTTGATTCTCATTTGCTCAAACGTTCAAGCTTTCATTCTTCTTAGATCAAAGCTTCAAAATCCTAAAGCCCTAGAATTCCTATCTTTCAATCTCTTGATCTCTAACTTAGAACTAAAGAGAAATCTTCTAGGCATTTTGTGCAGTCAAGAGAAAGGGCTTTTCCTCTCTTCCAAGAGAGTCTTTCAACACTCAACACACTTTGCTCCTTCAAGTTCTACTTCAAGGCATAGGTGATTGTAAGTGTTGCATTTCATATTTCATAACTTTTGTTATTTGATTTACTCTCGGGTTGTGAGAGTGGTTTGCTTGCTCCCAAGTTGTGGGAGTCAAGGACAATCGAGTGTACTTCGATTTCACTTGTAGGGTTGATACAAGTGGTTTTTAAGAAAACCTCAAGTTAGGGTTCTAACTTGAGTATCTGGTGGTATCCTGGTGGAAGGGACGTAGGATTACCGGGAACAAGTCGGGAGTGGACTTGGGTAATCCAAACCCTTCAAACATCTCTACGTTTTCATTGTTTCATTTTTAGGGTTAATTTTCATTCCGCACTTAAGTGTTGGTTAGGAATTTAATTCGGTGTAACTATCATTTTAAATTGTATAAACACTATTCAACCCCCCTTCTAGTGTTTTCCTTATAGCCAGGGACCTTACAAGCTTCATAGCTGGATTGCCAAGCTTTCCTCCATAGATTGACCATGTTGATTGAGTAATGTATCATAGCTGGAGCAATGTATTATATCTGGTGTGAGTAATGTATCAACTTTTGGAGCCCACAGTTCAACCATTCCTTCAGAGATTGACAAGCTTGACAGCATCAAGTTCTGGGAATGTATCATAATTATGGGGGAACAATGTATCATATTTTTGGGAATGTATCAAATGCATCAAGTTTTGTCAATGTATCAAATTTTGGAGCACACATATTTATCAAAATTTGCTGGTATATGTATGGTAAAACTTTGTAGACCATAGTTCAAACATTCATGAGATTGAAATCCATGTATGATATATGTTATATGTATGTCAACATCCAGGTATCAAAATTGGATGTTATATGTTCTATGTATGTCAAAATCCATTAATCAAAATCCATGTATCAAAATCCATGTTTTATTAACATGATGTGCTCAAAATTTTAACGGTGTTGCAATGTATACAATGTTCTGGCAATATATACATTGACATAATATACATGATATGCTCAAAATTGCCCAGGTTTTGGAATGGTCATATTTATGGTATTATAGTTCTACTCTATGCTTATGTAAATTGTTTTGGAAACTTGGAGCAACTCCATAGTTTTACTCTATATTTCTGGAATTATAGTTCTAATCTACATTGATAAACAAATTGAGTGTTGTTAAATGCCATATGAAATTTAAACTTAAATTGATAAACAAATCTTAAATTGAGTGCCGTTAGCTGCCACATGAAATTGATAACCTACATTATCCGAAATTGTTAAACCGCCTCACAAGAATTGATAAACAATTTAATTTAAGATTAAGTTAATGAGGTTATAATGCAAATCTTAAATTGAGTGGTGTTACTGTATATCCTTACATTATTTGAAATTGGGTACTGAGGTTATCACGAAGAAATACGAAATTGAGTACTGAGTAATTTTGCACCACAACCTCACAAGAAAATTATCTACAAAAAAGTTTAACTATCAAGAATTTGGACAAGATAATTTGGACAAGAGATGAGATTTTGAGGGACTGAAGGCACCCGCGCCGAACCATGTTTTTGTTCTTTTATATTTTGGAGGGGGAAATAATTTTTGTGGAGAACAAAGATTTTGAGGGGATATCTTAAATGAACCGTGCACGAGAGCACGGGTCTGCGTCGAATGTGCCCCTGCCAAAGGCGCTCGCGCCGAATCCAAATAAAGTGTAAAATAGGCACCGGGTGGGTTAAGGACCAAGTTACGGCTCGCACCCTCCCATCCCTCAACTCCGGGGCAAGCTTATGAGCTTCAGCCTCGATAGGCGCCGGGTGGTTTAAGGACTGAGCTATGGCTCGCACCCTCCCCTCCCTCAACTCCGGGGCAAGCTTACAAGCTTCCCCCTCAATAGGTGCCGGGTGGGTTAAGGACCGAGCTACACCTCGCACACTCCCTTCCCTTAAGTCCGGGGCAAGCTTACAAGCTTTGCACTCGATAGGCGCCGGGCGGGTTAGGGACCGAGTTACGGCTTGCACCCTCCCCTCCCTCAACTTCGGGGCAAGCTTACGAGCTTTGCCCTCAATAAGTGCCGAGTGGGTTAAGGACCGAGCTACAACTCGCACCTTCCCCTCCCTCAATTCTGGGGCATGCTTACGAGCTTCGCACTCGATAAGCGTCGACTCCACAACATATTGCTTCTCATGGGCCTTAGCCACTTCCAAGCAGAAAGTTGGGGGCATACACACTAAGGCAAAAAGTGGCGATAAGCAGTAACACAAGCACAAATGATAAATAAGGCGAACCTCCTAAAGTAATACTTCATTAAAGTTAAAGATAATACATTTAAATTGAACTTTCTGCGCTAGGTCCTACGCATGTCCCCGAGACCGGCCCTACATATGCAACCACCCTCCAAAGACTATGCATCGTCGCCTCCTCCCTGAGCATCAACCTCCTCCTCTTCATCATCGGAGGCCATAGTCAACTTGGAGAAGTCGACCTCCAAGGCGGGGTACAGCTTCGCAAACCTCGTCTCCACCCTCCTAAAGCCCGCCTGCAACCCCTCTTCGACACCTTCCGCTCTCATTGACCTCATCATGGGGAGGTACTCTTCCTCCTGGTATTTGCCGGCCTCCAGGTCTGTCTTCCTCAGCACCACCACCTGTCGCTTGAGCTCGGTGATCTCCACCCCCTTGGCCTCCATTTCCACGGAGTGGACGTTCATGGAAACGACCCTTCGATCCTCCTCTTCCCAAAGTTACCGCTCCAGCCCCGCCACGATCTTCTCCACCTTCACGACCTCCTCTTTATGGGTCGCATACCACCCTCAGAGCTACTCCAGTCGATCCTCCATATCCTGCAGCATCCCGGCGACCTCGAATTTGGCCTCTATCGACGCAGCTTACCAGTGGCTGCCTGGAGATCAGCCTTAGTCTTCCTATGGCTCGCCTTGAGCACATTTACAGAAGTATGATGTTGCAAGGACTTCATTGTCGCGACCGCCTATAAGAGGAACAGAAAACGTAAGTACACCTGGAAGAAAGAAGACCGGCAGTGTGGAGTAGAGAGAGCGGCAAACCTGCATACTGTGCCATATTGCTGTATCGCAGATGCGCTCTGAACCAACATTAGATAGAGACTCTCGATCCCTCGGCAACAGACTGTTCTCTACCAGACGAGCTACGATGCTGGCCTCATCAAACACTGACTCCATGTTGCCTACCGGGTAGCTGGGTGCGAAGAGTCCTCCCTTCGGGATGGCATGAACCCCGGCCTTTGTTGCCTTGAAGTGGACGAGCATTGGTTCACAGCTCGAATGCCCTGGCTCCCCTGCTCCCAAGGGGGGCATCCATAAGGCCAACGCTTGAACGGGACCTTGCGGGTCTGTGCCGCAGGGGCGCCCTGAGTCGGCAAGCTCCGGGGCGTCACCTCCTTCTCACAAGTGCCAAGGTCGACGGAACCGCCCTGCGCTGCCTCACTGACCCTAGGGGTATGAACAGTTGCTACAGGCGTCTCCCTCACTCTCTTGTCGTGCTCACCCCTCTCGCCCCCAATGACAACCACGGAGCTCCTTTTCTGCCCCGACTTCCTCGCCAAGTTCTCGACCGCCGCCCCTTTGCCTTTCTCTTAGGCCCAAGGCTTCTTGGCCGTCAGTTCCGAGATCGCTGGCTCCCTAGCCCTCCTTATCAGCTCCTCCCGCGAAAGGATTATGGCCGCACATGCAAAGAGAAGAAAGATCAGGGTAAGCATATAGGGAGAAGGTCGCCAAGATCGCAGAACCTTCGGGCCAGAAAAACTGGTCGAACTGGTCGCCCTTAATCAAGTTTGCGTGCTTCCGGAACGCTTCGGGGATCTCCTCCAAGATCATGGAGTTCTCTAGGTCATGCCCCTCCAGGGTCACCCCTTTGTTCACTTCAGGATTCAGCATCCTCTAGTTCGACCTCAACACCAAGTCCGCCGGCATCAAGACAAAGACAAACCTCTCCCTCCACTCTCTCACCTCGCTCGGCAGATCCAAGATGAGATGCCGGCCACTCCTCGCACTAACACAATGATACATCCCCTTCTTCTTCGTCTCAAAGTAATGCTGGAAGAGCGATATGCTCGGATTTATCCCGCTAATAGTGCAGAGGACAACGAAGCAACCATTGAGCTGATGGAGTCCGGCGTTAGTTGGAAGAGAAGAAGCTCGAGGAAGTTCAACAAGTGAAGTAGGTGTGGGTTGAGCGGAAACCGCAGGGCGAGTTTAAAGGTCGAGTAGTAGACTCCGACTTCGTTGTTCCTTGGCGAGCAAACCCTCTCATTGGGTTCGGAGAGGCGAACTGTGCAGGGTGGCCGAATGTATTTGGAGCAGATCTCGGGGAGATTGATGGTGCTCGTTCTGCACCAGATAGCCCTGATCTCCGCCAGAATCGTGCCCTTGACTTTGCCAAATCCTGATCCGAGCCCTCGCTCTCTCCTCCTAGGCTCCCCCGTGCCGTCGATGATGAAGGAACAGCAGGATGTGCTTCCCACTCCTCCGGCCACACCATCGTCTCCTCCGTTGTCGCAGCACTCCCACTCCCAGACTCTCTAGAGCACCCCTCTGTGTTTGGATTGAAAGCTGAAGAACCAGAAGCCATTGATAGATCAAGACGTTACATAGAGAGGAGGAAGATCAATAGAGCTCCGACGAAGTGATGACCGACGGCGACAACTCTCGAGAGCAAAGAAGAGAAGAGAAGCCTTTTGAAATTCAAAAGCAGGAACCCTTTACCGTTTCCCCCTATCGCTGTTTTATAAAGGGCTGGCAAGATTTGAAGAGGAGGCATCGCCTCAGCTTCTCCCAAGGGTCGTACGCATCACGTGTCGTGCTCCGAGTGGCGGGGGCGCCTCGATATCTCCCCGCTACCGAATCATCATTATGACTTTAGAGATTCACTGATCATCTCGCATTTAATGCTATAATTGTTATCCAATAGAGTGAAGTGCGTCATCCGAGCCGATCCGGACTTCCCGTTTCGAACTCGAATGACGGAGGCAATTGTTACGACCTCAAGATCGACCCAGTCGATCTAGGCCCGTTTGTTCAAAGCCCAAGTCATGGCCCGCCGAATCTCCACAATGAAACCTAGTTTGCTGAGTCTCAGGGAAGCTCGCCCAAGCAGAGGGGCAAGTTCGTCATCCGTATAAGAGAAGAGAGCCCTCCGCCTGATCGAACACGTTATACGCTAGCAAGCCCCAGAATAGCTCGCCCTAGAGTAGCTCGCCCCAGATGCAGCTCGCCTACCAGCTCACCCTATGAAGGAGGTGACCCGCCACTAACACCACTGTCGGTCTCACTATAGACAAAGGCTGACAAAAGCGCACCTGTCCGCTTCGCAACCTGACAGCCTGTCGAAAGCACGCCTAGTCGTTTCGCTGCCAGACAGCCAGACAAAAGCGCACCTGACATTTACAGCTCTAACGGCCTGACAAAAGCGTGCCTGACACGTCCGACCCTGACATCAACGATCGAATCCCTGACATCCTGACACCGCCAGCTCAGCAAAAGTAACCGACTCCAGCAGCATATAAATACACCCTCTCCTCCAACGAGAAAAGAGTTGGTTGATTAATATGTAAAAAATCCTAACACATCTACTTATATTTAAGGTCGAAAATCTTCCACATATTCAGGCCTTCAACACTAGTTCGCCACGTAAGCGCCGATCTGCCTCTAAGATCGTCCTGCGTGTCCGACATTCTCCAAATAGTCACCAGCTGACTTAAGCAGGGCTGCGGGATGAGAGCCGGCCCAACCTTTCTAACTAGTTGCTCCTCTTGCAAGAAGTTCGCCCCAGCTACTAGCGGACGAGCGATCTGCGGCGACCTTCATCAACTTGCGGGCGACCTACTCTGATTGACGTGCGGCCTTGAGATCCTCATCTTCCAATCGTCCTCAGATCGTGATTAGCGTAGTCTTCCACCCCAAACTTGTAACTATCGCCCTTAGTTTCCCACTTTAATACAAATTCATTATGAGCGGATTTTACCCCGCAACACTGGGTAATACGTGGATTGTGTGCGGTGAGTAATTTCAATGACAAACTTGGTAATAAGTGGATTGTGCGTCGGAACAATGACAAACTTATAAACAAATGGTTCTTGTGTAGGGTAAAAACGGTCGGGCGCGTAGCAATTCCCTAATATTACGTTTGGTCGACTTTGAATCTTCTCAAAAAATTAAAATTGAAATGGGCCCCTCTTATTTATTGCCGAGAGGCTGGAAGACTAACGCAGTGCACGAGAAAGTCTCCTCCTATTGGTAGTTGAACTCCGCGTTCCCATTCTCACTCCCCCTCTCCATTCTTATAGGATTAGGGCTCTCTGGGTGTCTGCTTCAATCTTGCCCTCTTCTGCTTTTGCACATGATGATATTCTCGGTGAGTAATCAGCTCTTCTCTCCTTAATTCTGTGCTAAAGATTGCCTTTTGAGCTTGTTGAGCATCTGGGTACGTTCAAACATAGATGGGGTTTTGTGAGTTGATGTAAATTAGAGATTTTTATCATGGACTACTGGGTTAATTGTGTCAAAGATCGTATTTTGGACCGGCTTGATCATGAGGTTATCTTTAGTTCTGGTTGGGTTTTGATGTGCTGGTGCCAAGTTTGCAATTTGAAGTCTGATTCCTGCCGAAAAGTTGATGTTTTTATACGTGGGTAGGTTAATCTTTGTATTCAGTGGATTATCGATGATTTGGATGGACTGGTTGGTTTTGGTTTTAAACATCCAATTTGAAGAGATGATATAAACATCAACCACTGAAATTACTCCCCACAAAACCAAAACCAAAACCAAAAGAAAAAAAATTCTTAGTTCATATTTGACTTCCTAGTTTGTGGGGCCTGTTGTTGGTTTAGAACTTGATGTACCTTGACTTTGGTTGTTTAAAGTGTGATTTGTGGGAAAAGGAAGTTGGGTGGGTTATGGTTTGCAGTGGCTCTCTTAAGTTGGATTGCAGTTGGTTGTTGAATTGGCATTATTAGTCTCATAAAGAATGCTGGGAACTTATTGAGTTTTGTTTAGGGAATGAATTTATTAATGTTAAAGGGTTACTGTTCTATATCTAGTTGAATTTTTGTTTAGTTGACACGTGGTTTGAGGTTTAGACTGAAATCATAACATGTATACATTATCGATACTATCTATTTTGCTCTACTTATGTTGAAGCTTTTCGGCTTTAGCTGATTTTATGGGTGAAAATAGCATTGTTAAAATTGGATATTTGACAGCGGTGTTAGTTCCATTTCAGTGTTTCTGGATATGGGGAAGATACCTGATTGCCGAATCTCTTCCTTCAATACTAGCTGTCCATCTCGCATCTTGGATATCTTGATCTTGTCATAACTTAGATGGTGGTCACTATGTTTGCAGTTAGTTGCATGTTCTCTTCTTTTTTAATTGGGTTAGTAACTCAAAACGCACTTAACATTTCGTCAGAAATCATGAAGGCCCCCGTATTTTTTTGATTACTTAACACCCTTGGGCTGTGAACCTCGCTTACCTTGTTAAATTTTATTTATTTGATTACTAAAATATCTTTTTTAATTATATACATGGGTCTTTACCGTTCTCACTTCCCGCTCGAATCCAGTAACCTCCGTCAATCTCAATCTCTTGTCACGGGCTCCATCTCACTCAAGATTGGCGATGTCACCACCCACTTCCGGTGATGCACCGTCTACTTCTCCCTCCTCCACCTTCTCATGGTCTCATCCGTCCTTGCCACCAACTTCTTTGCCATCTCCACCTTCACATCATCCCCAAACAACCTCACTGCAATAACAACGGCACCGCTAACATCTCCCCTTTCCTATCTCAACACATCCCCTCCTCTGCGAGGTTGAGTGTGCAAGCTCACCAGTTTGAGCACAACCTTGCTGGATACTTCACCCTCGACCCTACCTCCCCAAGCAGAAACTAGGTGTAACTAGGATATAGAGTACTCGTACCATGGTTACATTGCCGTGGGCTAAACCGAACCTGTTTTTTGCAAGTTATCCGGACACATAGTATTTATGTAAAGGAAGTAACTAAACCTTGGAAGAACCTTGTTAAATGATACTCATGTTATCTTTGTAGTTTTTGTGGGTGTTATGCGCATAGTTGGTTTTGGGTTTAAAAAACTTATGCTTAACTTCGTTGTTTAGTGGATTTGCTCGGCCCACATGATGTATGATTGTATCTATCATCATCATCATCTGTGTGAAATGGTAGTGATTAATTTATGTTGATATTGACAATGAGGTGAAAATCCAAGGATGTTCTTGCTAGGAAGAGAGAGAGATGAGAACTACGCTAAGCTATTCAAAGCGTCCATTTGGATGATAATGTTGCGTGCAATGCATAAGATATGCATACGCTGCTGTCGCCGCATCAAATTACACATCAAAGCGATAGTTTGGGTTCTAACACATACTTGAAAGTTTTGAGGAAGATGAGTATGAAATGACATTTTAGTAATCAAATTAGGGGAGTTTACAGCCCAGTTAAGTGATAACAAACTATAGGGGCCTTAGTGAATTTTGAGGAAACTTTAGGGCTGATATGAGTTATTACCCCTTTTTAATTTTTAATCTTGTTTTGTGGTGACCTTAGATAGGCCTTTAGAAAATTATCGATCAATATACCGTGTAGTGTTCTGTGGAGACCATTATAACATGTTCACAAAATAACTTGTCCATGCAAAACATCACTTACTGTGTTAGCTTGAAAAAATTCAAATAAATACTTATATCAAAATGGATTATCCTATTGTGTACCAGGTGGTCATTGGTCGAATACGGTTAACAGACTGGACATTCCATAGGCTTTGATGTTTTTGAGTGTCAACTTACCAGGTAGCTTAAATTCTACGAACTGTGATAATGGGAGTTGCGATTATATGTGCATCTTCAATCTCCTAGTATTAATTAGATACCGTGTTCTTCTCACGTTCCCTCTCGCAAACTTGTGGTATTAATAAGATACCATATTCTTGTCTCACATCTTCTTACTCACTTTTTTGTTGCAAGGTTGTCTTTTCCTCTGTAAGGAATAACTTCCTCATCATCATTATCTTAGCCTTCATCCAAACAATTGGGGCTTGTTTCATGGACTTAATGGAAAAGAATTGCTTCCTATAGTTTTTTATTATTCTTTCCAGAGCTTGTTAATTTTGATGCATGCATAAATGCACATAACAAGGGTGTGAATGTGGAATATTTGTTATTTATTGCTACTTTTGTCTGTTGTTATAAGTCACATATCACAAAATTTTGGTCGTGCATCTCCATGTAACGCATGTTATATATTCCATGTAGGTACTTTCGGATTCTGTATGAGGTATGTATGAAGTAGTAATGGGTGGTTGACATAAAGATCTTCTTACTCAGAATTTGCAAGAAGGGTTCCATATTGCAGCTTCTTCCTTTTTGGTCATTGGCCATGGAAAGTGGGGGCGTTGTTTTTCTACTGCAAATCATCATATGGTTTTTTCTTAGCAGCAGATGTTATAGTTCTCAACTCGATGTTGAGTGCTTGAGGACTTTACAACAGTCAGTGAAAGACCCAGATAACAACCTAAAGTACACATGGAATTTTAACAACACACCGGAAGGGTCCATATGCAAGTTTACTGGTGTTGAATGTTGGCATCCTGATGAAAATAAGGTCATTAATCTCCGGCTGTCCAACATGAACCTTCAAGGTGAGTTCCCTTTGGGACTTAATAAGTGCCAGAGCTTGACTGGACTTGATCTCTCTAATAACAATTTCTCTGGACCGATCCCAGCGGACATATCAAAATGGATACCTTTTGTGACATCCCTTGACCTCTCGTTCAATGGTTTCTCAGGCGACATACCATCAAACGTGTCAAACTGTACTTATCTCAATATTCTCAACCTTCAACACAATCGATTAACAGGTGCAATCCCTTGGCAATTGAGCAGTCTAAGTCGATTGAGTAATCTCAATGTGGCTGACAATTTATTGTCGGGACCACTTCCCGTATTCCAGAATCGTTCCTTCCCAGCAGCAAATTTTGCGTACAATCCGGGGCTTTGCGGGAAACCTATTTTGGATGCTTGCGAGGTGCCTGCAAAGAAGGCCAATACTGGGGTCATCATAGGTTCAGCTATTGGCGGTGTTGCAGTGACACTTTTAGTAGTTGGAGTTATCATATTCTTCTGCATGCGGAACATTTCTGTCAAGAAGAAGAAAAAAGAGGAAGAAGAAAACAAGTGGGCAAAGAGTCTTAAGGGTCTCAAAGGCATCAAGGCAAGCTGATTCTATTTTCTGTGCATTTTTTTGCCTTGTGCACTTTTAATGGCATAAGTTAGACAATATGCATATACATGGATGGAAAAGGAAAGCAAGAGGAAGACATGCAGTCTTGCGCTTTCATTATTCCTTCAAGCAGATAGCTTTTTGTGCCCAAAATCTAAACGCATCCCTCCACAATGGGCGGATGTGCGATAAATCACTATATTTCTTAGGTTTCATTATCTGTTGTGCTATTTTATTATTAAGTCATACTGATAAAAAGTTGTATAACCAGGTTTCTACGTTCGAGAAGTCTCTTTCAAAGATGAAGTTGAATGATCTCTTAGCAGCTACCAATGACTTCAACAAAGAGAACATGATCGGCACTGGGAGAACTGGCACCATGTACAGGGCGTCACTTCCAGATGGAACCTACCTTGCTGTCAAGAGGCTGCAAGACTCTCAGCACACGGAGACCCAATTTGCGGCTGAGATGGCAACACTAGGAAGCGTCAGGCATCGGAACTTGGTTCCCCTGCTGGGTTTCTGTGTTGCCAATAAAGAGAGGCTTTTGGTGTACAGACACATGCCCAAGGGAAATCTCTATGATTCTCTACATCCTCCAGAGGGAGAAGAGAAAGCAATGGAATGGCCAATAAGGCTGAAGATCAGTATTGGAGCAGCAAGAGGTCTAGCTTGGCTCCACCACAACTGCAACCCTCGCATCCTTCATCGAAACATTAGCTCCAAGTGCATCTTACTGGATGATGACTATGAGCCAAAAATATCTGATTTTGGGCTTGCAAGACTAATGAATCCAATAGATACCCATCTGAGTACTTTCGTTAATGGTGAGTTTGGTGACCTGGGTTATGTGGCCCCAGAGTATGCTCGCACTCTTGTCGCCACCCCGAAGGGTGATGTTTATAGCTTCGGAGTTGTTCTTCTTGAACTGGTTACTGGTGAAAGGCCAACTCATGTGTCAAACGCTCCGGAAAGCTTTAAAGGGAGCTTAGTAGAGTGGATTAATTACCTTTCAAATACCTCCCTTCTTCAGAATGCTGTTGATGTCTCTTTGATTGGGCATGGCTATGATAGCGAGCTTCTTCAGGTTATGAAAGTTGCGTGTGCTTGTGTTTTGTCTGCTCCCAAGGAGAGGCCAACTATGTTCGAAGTATTCCAGCTTCTGAGAGCTATTGGGGAGAAATATCATTTTACTGCTGATGATGATATAATGTTTCTACCTGAAAGCACAGATGCCGATTACATTGATGAACTTATTGTTGCAAAGTAACATGGGAAATTGGTGTAAATGAGCAAATGAGAAACAAATGGTGAATGTTGGAAATGGCTCTGTGCCATCGCCTAACCAAAGATTGAATGGCCGGATCATTTCTTATCTACTGTACATCGGGAAGATTTTGTTGCTGCGCACATTGTCCTGGGTACGATGAAGCTTTTCTAAAAGCATACACGCATTGTCCACTAGAAATAGTTTGTTGCTATTTTTCTTTAATGTTCAACGACTACTTGTATATGTTAACATTGCAATTTCAATATAGTAGTAGTAGCTGCTGTTCCATCCATTCTGATGTTGTTGCATCACCTATTTATACATCTTGAATGAATTTCATCTAGCATGGAACAATACAGACTCCTTGTTTTAAACAATTATGCCGGTAGAAAATTGTCATATATTATGACTTATGCTTTGATGTGGGTTTTGTGGCATCTTTCAAGCCTTGGTGGATTATTACATAGTTTCTCTTTTTAGGATTCGATTTCTTCTTCTATCTCCTTCATTTTCTTTGTTTCAAGCACCATGCCATGAACTGATATTTTTTGTTATGTTTGCATAAAGCTTCTCCTGTGTATTATGAATTCATTTAGTTTCATGTATGATGATTGCTTCCTTGCAGTTGGTTGTCGTGTCCTGTGTACACAATATGCTTAACTGAGCAACATAGGATTATGTTTGCCTATATTGGTACCTGGAGAGGATATAGTTTTAGTAATTTGAATTTTCTACTATGAGTATGGCACTGGCTATAATCATAGTATGGATGAGCTGAGCATGTTTGTGATGCGAACCTAGATCTGGATCTGAAAATCAAGATCTGAAAATAACTATTTAAGGCTAAAAATAGGCTACTCGTTAATTTAACGACTACGAAATGAAATAGCAACTAGATAAGAATTGATCTAGGAGGATAGGAAAGCCTAATACATTTCATCTAAGGAATAAAGTAGAATAAAATTCACTCAACAATTTTCGCATCCCCCCTAGGGCCGGCTCAACCCCCTTTAAATAGAAAAACATCCCCTCATTGTTATTTTACGCAAACGCCCCTCCTCTTAATTTCCAGCCGCATCACTACTCCGCCCCTGAAAATCCACCTTGTCCTCAAGGTGGTGCATGATGTCCGTTGGCCATCCGTCCTACCCGGTCGATTGCACTCCTCCCGGATCAAACGGATGAGAGTGGTCCCCACCGCTTTCAACGACGCCCGGAGAAATATCGCTGGGCCAAGGCGGGATCCAAAAAACGTCGTCGGGCCCCCACAAGTACTTTAGATGGTCGTCGTCATCGATGCACTGCTGGAATCCTTCCCCGGGCCCCATAGATGGCTGAAATCCTGAAAATTGTGCTCCACGGACCTCGTGCGGGGCCTCCGGGGGCCTGGAAATCCTCGAAAAAAGCCTGTCGATCGTCCTGGAAGGTCGGTGGGGCCCCCAAGAGGTCCACCGGCCCTCGGGATCCCCCCTGGGGTCGGCCGAAGCCCCCCAGGGCGTCGCCGGGGGCGGCCGGCCCTGAAAATGGGTCGGCGGCCCCCAGGCGGTGCTCCCTGGGGCCGCCGCCTGCGCATGGAGGGGCGGCAGGTGCGGCCGCCCCTCCCGGGGGCTTGGCGGCCCTCCGCCGCCCCTCTTGGGGTTCGCCGGGCCCCCCAGAGCTCCCTGGGGGGTCGGCGGCTCCCCGTAGGGCTGCCGGGGGCCGGAATCACCCCGCCGGCCCCTCTGTCTTCGTGTCGTGGCGGCGCGTGGTCGTCCCTCTCCGCCAACAGATCTGCGTCGTTATACCCTGACTTCTTCAGATCTGGCTCCGGATCTGGTGGATCTACGCCTGGAAGCTCCAGATCTGACTCCGGATCTGGTAGATCTGGATCTGGAAATTCCAGATCTGTATCGCCGACAGCCGCAGGCTTCAGATCTATCTTTGTCTTTGCTGCGGAAAGATAGCGACGGTCGATCTCCGCCCGTTTCTCCTTGTAGCAACGATTGATCTCCGCCAAATTCTCCTCTATTTGACGGTACACCCTTTCCCTTCGCTCTACCCATGCGTCGATCAGATCCATGAATCGGGTGCTCGCCCTGGATCTAGTGCTCTGATACCAATTGATGCGAACCTAGATCTGGATCTGAAAATCCAGATCTGAAAATAACTATTTAAGGCTAAAAATAGGCTACTCGTTAATTTAACGACTACGAAATGAAATAGCAACTAGATAAGAATTGATCTAGGAGGATAGGAAAGCCTAATACATTTCATCTAAGGAATAAAGTAGAATAAAATTCACTCAACAATTTTCGCATCCCCCCTAGGGCCGGCTCAACCCCCTTTAAATAGAAAAACACCCCCTCATTGTTATTTTACGCAAACGCCCCTCCTCTTAATTTCCAGCCGCATCAGTTTGTAACCGCAGATCATGTGTATGTTGTCCCAGGTTGAGATATTTGTTCAAGCTTGTGGTGTTAGGGTTCTATAAACTGCTATAGATGCTGATGAACATTTCTACACATCGCAGCTGTTTGTACAAAAAATTTGTTTTGATTTGTTCTTTCTTTTATGCCAATATTGTTCTTTATGTCAATAGTGCTCTAAAGAGAAATATGGACCTCAATTAACCAAGGAGAAATTCTTCGTCGCTAGTGTCAGAACCCTTATTTTTTTCCATTGATCTGAACTGTTAATTCTGATCTTCGTATTTTTAAATCTCAAAACCCTAATTTTTAAGCGAACTTAGAGTTTTGCTTGTTCATGCACCCGTTGCAAATTTAACGGTTTCTGGTAACAGTTTTTGTGTGTGCAATGGTTAGATCAACGATCAGAACTTTGATATATGGTCAGCAACGGTGGAGAAGAATATGAATGGGGTTGGAGGGTTAGAGTAAAAAGTTTTAATAGCACACCTGATAATTTTTGAATGACAAACTTGTAAATAAGTGGTCTGTGTGGTCAGCAATATGGTCTGTGCACATAGCAACTCCGAGAACACAACTTTCCCTTTAGTTCTTGCACGCTATTGGTCCAAGTATCTTCTTGTTTTTTTGGGGATTGTACCACATGTTTTGTATTGTTCTCATATGTTATGGTACTCTTTGCTATGTATTATTTTGTATTATTGAACTGTGGTTCTTGTTCCATTAAATCCTTATTAATGAAACACAAAGAGTGTAATCACTCACCCATTTCTATCAAACATAGTAGATAAGAAAAGAAAAGAATGTCGGTGGTTGAAGGAATAAGAGTATGTGTTAAAGAAATTTAAGAGAATGATTAAGAAGGCAGGTCTAAGTTGATGTAAGAGTTGGATATTGTGTCTTATATATATCAGAAGGAATGATGTAGTTGTGCACGTGCACAACAAACCCACATTACCATTTTTTTTGAAATTTTTTATAAAAAACCGCTTAACCCCAAATATGGGTGAACACTAGGGGCATTTGATGCTCTATTTACATGTTACAAAAAGTTTTATCTTTTTGCAACTTATGAGACTCTTGAATTTGCAAGGATTAGATTGATGATGAAATAGCATTGGATTCATTTCATTTTTAGTTGATCATCCATGAGGGTGTACAACAATCCCATAAAAAATTTCAAAACAATATGGTAATTGTGTCAACTTATCAGTGCACGTGCACTTCAATATTTTTTTCTATATTTATATATTAGAAATATGTATTTGTGCTGTCAGCACATATGTTCTTGCAGCCGGATTTAATAAAAAAATTTGAAATTTTTGTATGTGATCACCACACCAAAAATCAAGTGAATCCAATGCTATTTGATCCTTGATTTACCCGTTGTAAATTTAACGATTTCGGAAGAATAGAACTTTTACAACGGATGGATTAATGGTCAGACGCCTCTAGAGTTCACCCGTATTTGGGGTTTTGGAGTTTTAGAATGTATACGACAACCCTAAAAAAGTTTTTTTAACTTCAATTTTTTTTAAATAAAGCGTGCGTGCAAGCACATATAAATTACATATGCTGTTAGCACCTATACATATCCCTACACACACAGTTGTCATGGTCCGTGCTCTAAGGGCATGGTTCATTTAAAATATTACCCTTAAAAAAATCTTAGATCCACAAGAACAACAATAAGTTAAGCGCAACAATTGTTATTTAGTTCCACCAAAAATTTTTAGTCCCCTCAAAATTTAGTTCATGCCAAAGAATTTAGTTCCTACAAAAATTTTAGTTTTCCCAAAAATGTAGTTCACTCAAGATTTAACCTGTGTCCTAAGGGCACTGTTCATTTAAAATATTGCCCTCTTCAAAATCTTGAATGGCCTAATTTTAAACGAACAATAACTAAAGCGCAATAATTGTTATTTAGTTCCCTTGAAAATTTTAGTTTTCCAAAATTTAGTTCGCTCGTTCATTTAAAATATTCACCCTTCAAATTCTTGGATCACCCTTTTTAAACAAACAGTAATAATTAAAACGCAATAATAATTGTTATTTAGTTTATCCCAAAAAATTTAGTTCCCCGTAAAATGTAATTTCTTTCAGAATTAGTTTTTTCCAAAATTTAGTTTCTCCAGAGAATTTAGTTTAAGTTTAAATTTTAGTTCCTTAAACTTTAGTTCCCTTCAGATTTAATTTCCTCCAAAACTTTAAGGTTTCTCCCCCAAAATTTTCACAAACTCCCAAATAGTCACTTGGTATTTAAAATATTTCGTCAAAAAATTTCAACACATTCAAAATCTTATGCCCAAAAAAACTTGCAGCCTTTTCAAAATCCAAAAAAAAAAACAAATTTTCAACCACCTTCAAAATATTTCCCATCAACAAAAAAGTTGAACCCAAGTAAATAATGTTGGGTAACAGAATGTGATTTATCATCAACCTATGTAATTTTATAAGGCTATGGATGATATTTATTTTTTTAGTCCCATCTTTTTGATAGCCGATTTGATGACTAAATTAGTACAACTATCTCCGTCAATGGTCACTTTGATTGATGTAGGTAAAGAAAACTTAGTTATTCGCCAATCAACCTCGCTCCTAGGTGTCGTAACTAGACACCTAATGACTTGTAATCGGGAACTAGAATCCTCTTCATCGTTATCTGTAATATCAGTAATCTTTGGAATATATACTTCTTCAATAATTCATCATCATTATTGATCTCTTCCATAAGTAGGTTTTTATGAGGGCACTGACTAGCAAAATGACCGAAGCCATGACATTTGAAACATTGCACCCATTTAGGTTAATATTGTAATGGTTCTACAACCCTAGCATTTCCATTTATCTCTTTAGCTGCATTAGCTTTTGCTTTAGTCATGTTGTCACTTGGCCGCTTAGCTTTTGCTTTAGTCATGTTGTCACTTGGCCGCTTACATTGCTCACCGGTCATAAAAGTAGACTTCTTGTCTATGGGGCTCTCATGTATTCCAAATTTAAGACTAGTTTAAATACTTATTGCTCATTGTCTACGGTGTGGGGAGGCATCTCACGCCTAATATTTGTTCTCAATCAAGAACGAAACTTAGCAAGGGTATATCACGGGTCTTCTTATAGCTCACTCCCAACGAATGTCATTGACTTAGTAATGTATTCTTCAATAGTCATGCTTCCTTAATGTAAGTCATTCAGTTTTTCTAGTAGGTGATCTCTATATGTAGAAGGTAAATATTTTTCTTTGGTCTTGATCTTCATATCATTCAATTCTGTATAGGTCTCTCTCTCTCTCTCTAGAAGGTAAATATTTTTCTTTGGTCTTGATCTTCATATCATTCAATTCTCTCTCTCTCTCTCTCTCTCTCTCTCTCTCTCTCTCTCTCTCTCATCCCTCAATGAATGTCCAGAAATTTTGGCAGATCATACTAGTTTTATCTCTCTATCCCTCCCTCCCTCCCCCCCTCCCCCCCGCATCTCTCAATGGATGTCCACAAATTTTGGCAGACCCTACCAGTTTTATCTTAGTGAATTGGACCTTTTGCTCGTTTAATAACTGGTACCTTTCAAAAAATGCTCCATCTCTGCTAACCAATCTGAGAAGGTCTGAGGATTATACGCTCCATCAAAATTGGGAGCATCTACCCTAATCCATCATGCAGAATTATCTCGACCCAAGTTACTCTTAAAATTCTCATCATGTCTCCAATTATTTTAATTAGCATTTTTGATCATCGTTGTTGACGTCCCCACGTTGTGCGTGTTTGATGTGTGCAATAATATGATTGGGGGCGTGAGATTTAAATATTTGTAACCGCAAGCGCACTGTGTTGTAGTGTGGCTTGGGGGTCGAACTCAGGGAGGCGTGGATGTGCTTGTGTCAAGAAGGATCAAATTCACCCCGTTGGCGAGCTAGCCCGAATCGGATAATGGGTTGTCACAGTAAATGGAATGCAAGGGATAAACAATATAAAGGGAAAACCCGGGACTTTGGTTTCCACCCTATCGTGCGATTCTCACCGATACGGCTTACGGGTAGGATAACGATCGGAATTAGGGTCTAATGGTGAGACGTTGCCTCTAAGAGTGGTACCAGCGTTCCATGGGCCCGATATTTCGGCCGATGCCCAGGATGATACGCCGGACTTCCCGGGTTCGGTCAGTGGGCACTCCCGTGTCCATTAACACTGACCGACTCCGGGAGTACTAAGTTCGCAACGATAACTCCCAATGTCTCGTCCTGTCGCTTCCGCGTGCTAGGATTCGACGTCTACGCTAATGGCGTGAGCTACGGCTAGGGAGTCAACCGCCAAGTTTATTTGCCCTTGGCCCGACGGTCAAAGGCGGTCTTTTTCCCACCGATGACAATAAAACACCTCGCGTAACCGTTAGATTCCTAATCCCTATCGATTTCCTAGTCCTATGGACGCATCGGGAAGAACCCACGAAGGGGTTTCCACCAAAATCCCAGATTTGGGAACTACTCACACATATTTAGTAAAAAGCGATCTAAAGCAAAATCGACCGTAAAAATCATGATCAGGCGATTGAAAAGCAGTAAGAGCAGTGCTAATAACATTATATTAAAGTTTATCAAAGATCGAAAAACTTACAAATATCTGAAAAATTACAGCCGTCAAGAGAGAGAAAAAACAGCAAAAAATAACAACTCCCGTTTCTGGAAAACCTAAGGGTCCTATCTATAGAATGCGATATCACCCGATCAGGTGAAAAGTCACCCGATCGGGTGACCTGCTTCGTTTCTTCGGCAGCTCAGAATAGGACTTCACCCGGTCACCACGGCACGGTCGGTTGAGGCTTGAAGCTGATCGGTTGGATCTTCGCGCCGTCGGGTGAACCGTTCGGTTGATCTCTCCGTGTCTTGGCTTCGGAGAATCGGCTACAGGTGAACCTGTCGGGTGAAGGTCACCCGATCGGTAGGCATTCAGTGTCAGAATTCCAGAGAGTTGGGGTGTTTGAACCGGTCTCTGAACCGGCCAGGTGACTTCTTAGCCGCTCCAACTTGTGTCTGGGTGGTGCACGCGTGCATCACCTGATCGGTTGGAAGTGACTAACCGGTCGGGTGAGGGGCTGAAAGATGCGATCTTCGTCGTTTGACCCCCTGGATCACGCGTGACTCCTCCCGTTGTTCTGGGGACTCATGATATCGTCATTTTATGTCCCCTACGTCGGTAAACTCCTGCAAAATACAAAAAACACGGAAAAGTGAAAGAAAACAAGAAAACACGAGAAAACGAATACAAGACGTCAGAAAATAACGGAAAAACACGGAAGAAAACGTGCGCAAATATATGAAATATAAACACACGTCAAAATCTCCCAAGCTGAACTCTTCCTCGTCCTCGAGGAAGACGAGTGAGAGTAGGAGCTCGGAGGGAGAAAATAGAGAGAAAGAGAGAAAAAGGGAACTCTATATCCTAGATCGCCCGTCAGGGCCAACAAAATCAAAAACGACACACCAAGCAATCAGACGCCAAATCACATCACTAAACCAAGGAATACGAGTCCAGACAAGTGCCGTGGGCCCACGCGGTGAAGCGCAAGTGAGTGTGGTCGTGTGCTAGCAGTCGGTGTCACTATCTACGATGTGCAATAGAGCTCGATATACATAAATCCAAGAATTGACCCAAATATCGATTCGATTCGAATTAAGCAGTGAATATATAGCTCAAGCATGCATGAGAATAGAGTGAGAATCGAAACATATCATGCGTCATGGACTCCACAACTAGGGTTAAGGAAATCACCACACTATAGCTAAAAAGTTCCTAAGCCAAGTGTTTTCGAAAACGATGGGGGTTGAGGTGATGTGGAGTAGAACACTCGGTGCAAACTCTCGCCTTCCTTTTATTCACAGCAAGTAGAAAAAATATTCACACGGGAATTTTTTTTGGGTTTTGGATATATGTATTTTTTTTGGTTTTTTGGCTATACAATTTTTTTCTTTTCTTTTCTTTTTTGGGTTTTTCTGGGGTTTTTTTGGCTTTACACATGTGTACTCTCCCAAGTGGGAGAACGGTACACGACGAGGGGATTTGCACCAAGTAAAACAAAAAAGAAATCGGAATCTAAACACTTGGGCAAAGGAAACTATTCTCGCTAATTAGAGCATGGGCTAAATGGGTTATCCTAGTCCTTAATTGTGGAATCCCGACACATGCGAAATGAAGCGTACGATATATATAGCATGCAGAAGAAGCAGACAGTAGAAACAAATACCATATATTCAAATCGAAGCATGATAATCTAGGGGTCATTCCTGGACATGTATATAAAGTAAAATCACAAAGTAGAAGCACACCCAACTCTAGTCACGACACATGACTCACATAAAAGCTAAGTGGATCCACGATGCATGAAATGCAAGAGGACTCGATAGCCTAGGGCTAGTGAATGTGATTATCGATGTCATGCTAGGTGTGTGTGATTTTGTGGCAATTCATCATAGGGTTCATCTCTAGGAGAGAGAGATAAAAAAGAAGAAAAGAAAAAGAAAAAGAAAAAGATGGAGAAAACGGCTCAAATAACGAAGAAAAAGAGACAAATGACGCACAGAGTGCGACTCCCCCAAGCTGAAACTTGCATTGCCCTCAATGCAATAGAATTAATTAATACGGGAGGGCAATGAATAAGGGGGGAATACGCACAGACACAAAATCACACGAAAGACAAGAAAATCATACAAACGAAACTGAAAATAAGAAATAAAAATAAAAAGCACACCACACGACATATAAACAGAAAAGAAAATAAAATAAAAAAAGGAAAATCACACGACACGACAAATAAACAAAAACACAGAGAAAAACGTAACACGACAGCACACCCAAAAAATTTGGCTTCCCCCAAGCTAGACGTGACAGTGCTAGCGATATGATGTGAACGTGAAGATGCAGAGATAAGCAAGGGGGAGGTCAGAAAACAAAATGAAATCAAAAAGCAAGAGATGGGGAGTCCTCGCCCTCCTCGGAAGAGGGTGTGGATGGGTGGTCGGGGGAGGCGGGGGGTGTGAGGAGAAGTGGGGAAAGAGGTGGAGGAATAGGTGCAGTGGGGGTGTGAATGATGGGTAAAGTGTCGGTGGAGGTGGGTGGTGGTGGAAGTACGGCGATCAAGGCGGTGGTAGAAGGGATAGAAATGGGGAGATAAGGCGTGATGGTGATGGTAGTGGGTGGCGGTGGGAGAGATCTAGAGCGCACCTGCAATTTCTTGCGGCGCACATATGAAGTGACGGTGGAGGAGGGAGGAGGTGGTGTGGGGGCGACAGAAGTGGTCGTGAGAGGAGAAGTGGATACAGGGATGGGAATAGATGTGGGAGGGGGGATGATCGCCTAGGTGGGGGTGAAGGAGGTGGGGATGGGTGGGATGGTGGAGGAGAAGAGTGTGATGGGGGAGGTGATGATCGTCGAGGTGGTGAAGGTGGTGGTGAGGGGTGTGGTGTGGGTGGTGGTGGTCCGTGGACGTGAGTGAGAAGGCGGAGGATGGCTGCCACGTTCCTCTCAAGTGCGAGGAAACGTGGGTGAGTGAGAAAGGAGGACGGTGATGGGTCCGAGGGGACAGAGGACGTGACAAGATCACAGAGAGCTGCGACCTCGGCCTCGAGAGCAAGACGAGCTGAGGCCTGGCGGTGACCAAAAGAAGTGGACTGACGTGAAGCGGAAGGGGCACCGGGAAGTGATGCGGAAGTAGTGCCGGCGGCAGTGGTCATGCCGGCACTGGACACAAGGCCGGAGATGGCCGCAGAAAGATCCTCAGCAGTGATAGGGCCAGGAGCACAGGTGGTGTGACTCGGCCAGCCCCGATATCTCCCCGGGACGCAGGAATATCCTGCTCACCTAAGCGGGCGGCAGGGGAAGGTGGTCTGTGTGCGTTCGAGGGAAAGAAAGGAAGGCGCAACCCCGCTAGAAACTCAGGATCGGGCGAAAAAGTCCAATCTCCCACTACATCAATAGTCATGCGAGCGGGGTTGGGGAGAACGGTGTAGGGGGCTGGAGGGTGGCCGTAGTTGAAATCGAAACGACGATCAGGGTGGGGCTTAATCATATGAATATGCAGCAGGACATCAAGGTCTAGACGTGAGGGTCCTGCGGTAGTGGGAAGATCACGGGGGATGTGGATATTAAATTGGGGATAAGAAGCAATGACAGTGATTATTCCCCCACAACAAATCTTGCCCTTGCCGGCTCGGCTAATCTCGAGGAGCTTCCGGCATGAATGGGGACAGTAGGGGCCCTAAATCTAATCCCATCATCGTCTCGAACGAAAGGGAAAGTCATGGCCCATAGAATGAAAAGATCAGGGATGGTCACGGTGCCTGATTCATCCCTGGGGAAAAATGCGGAGGATATGATCCGATGGGCCAGACGGAATATAGGATTGATGATTGAGGAGGCCTTGGCCTTACCTCGGGTATAGCGAGGGAGTATGGTGAGGCGGAACCAAAAGTTATTGACGTCGAATTCGGGTGGATATCCGTAGTGTCGGATGGCGTTGTCCCCAAGGATGGGGAAACCAAATATATCATTAATCGTGTTCAGGTGAGTGCGGATGGTTTTGTTACGCACCCGGAAAATGACGGTCGACCCCGACTCACAAACGAGTGAGGAAAGAAATTCTAGTGTGAGGGACGGGTAGGACACCGCAGTGGTGTTCAGGAAGGCTAACCAACCTAGGTTCGCGAAAAGAGTCTCGACCTCGGTGAAGACACCGAGATCGATAAGCGATTGGGTGTGTGCAAACTTGGTCGACAGATGCCCCCGAGCATCAAGCCTAAGGTAGAAGTCCTTATACTCTTGGTTCCTAAATCGATACCCATGCGGGCCCAACATTGGGTCCTCAGGGGGGATAACAGGTGTGGGAGGGGCTAGTGATAGTGCACGTGGTATATTGGGAGGAGGACGTGTTTGTTTGTGTCTCTTTCGAGACGGTTCCTCCTCCCGCATGATACCCTTCCCCTTATCACGATCCCGGGCCATAGTGAGTGTGATGCAAATGAGTGTAGAACACGATAAAATCACGCACACACAAACAATCAAGCGAGTAGAAATTCTAGGGTAAAAAGTAAACTTGAGCAGTGGAGCGAAGTTACCAAGCAGAGGTTGGAGTTCCTTGCTTGAAATTGACCCCAATACCGTGCAATCGGACGGAGTGTGGAGCCGCGGCACTTCTCTTCAGTGAAAAATCCAAAAATGGGGGGATTAGGGTTTAAGAAATCGAAATGGGGGAAAGAGAGGGAGAGAAAACGATGGAGAGATGGAAGGGGTAGGTGGAGAGAGAGGCTAGAGGGGGAGTGGAAATCGTGGGAGAAGATTTCCGACCGTTGGGAGCGCGGAGGAGACGAAACGACGACGGATTCGGCGAGATTGGGCGAGAAAAACGAACGGGGGGGGGGGTTATTTATAGGGTTTAAGTCGAACCGATCGGGTGAGTTGTCACCCGATTGGTTGACTATTAGGTTGAGATTTTCAGTTGAAGAAATGCTACAGGCGAACCAGTAGGTTGATAACTCACCCGATCGGTTGGCCGCTCCACAAATTTTTCCGAAAGTTTGGTACAGCTCACCTGGTCTGTCACCCGATCGCTCTGCGTATCAACCGATCGGTTGATCATTTCCCAAAAATTCCCAAGAATTCAGCCCAGTTCACCCGGTCTGCCAACCGGTCTCGCATATCTTCACCCGATCGGTTTGTTGAGCGACTGATACAGCCAGCAGCTGATACATCCCACCCGATCGGTTGAGTTATCAACCGATCGGTTGGGGTCTTGTTTTCTGCAAAAGTCCATAAATTGCCTAAGTCCCTCAACGGAAGTTATTGCAGCTAGATTTATTTATTAAAATAGATAAAATAAAGTTAAAAATAGTCCTAAAAATTTGAAGCAAAGGTTTAGAGCATGGGTTGCCTCCCATGAAGCGCTTTTGTTTAACGTCGTTAGCTCGACGCCCGTTGATGATGTTCAAGGTGGGTGATACGGGTGATGCCCAAAGTCTGGCATCGCTTCATCTCTAGGGCTGGTAGCTTTTGGTGTAGCCGGTGGCGACAAGAAAACTTGCTCGACGACCCTCCCTTTGTTGACGGGGTCCGTGGGCTTCTCCTTCATATTGGCGTCCACCGCCACTCGTTTAAGGATCCGGATCTCATCCCCGGTGAGCCCCATGGGCTCTTTGCCTTTTCTCCTCGTAGGAGGAGCTTTTGGGAATCTGGGAGGGATCACATGTCGGGCGACCGCCTCATCAGCAACTTCTTTCTTTGGTGAGCCAACTTGCTCTCCAAGATCTCCCAAGTGGTCGGGGCGATTTCTCGAGAGAATTTCCCAGGAGCTTGCCTCCACAGCTCTCTCTTCTCCAACTCCAGCACATTGCATCTTTGATCGTCCGGGGGATCGGGGTGCCTCATTGACAACCCTAGGTCAAATTCGACTTTTTCTTGGCCGACGTTGAGGGAAAGCTTCCCATTCTTCACGTCTATCAAAACACCGGCGGTTGCCATAAAGGGCCGTCCAAGGATAATAGGGGTGTGCTTATCTTCCGGCATGTCCATCACCACAAAATCCACCGGTACTTATACTCCACTCACATCAACGGGGAGGTCGTCTACTACTCCCACCGGGTATTTGACCGAACGGTCTTCAAGCTGTAATGTCATGCCGGTGGGCTCCAAGTCTCCCATCCCTATTCTCTTGTATAGTGACAGGGGCATTAGACTGACGCTCGCTCCTAGATCGACGAGCGCCATCTGGATTCGCACTTCCCCAATCGAACAAGGGATGGAGAAACTTCCTGGGTCTTTAAGCTTAGGCGGATTTGCGCGCTGAATGAGGGCGCTGCACTCCGCCGTTAATACGACCTTCTCCTTTCTGGATCCTCGTGTCACCAAGTCCTTTAGAAATTTGGTGTAGGAGGGAATCGTCTCGATAGCTTCGAGGAAGGGGATTTGCAAGCTCAGATCTTTGACCATGGCAAAGAATTTGCCATACTTCTCATCTATTTTGGCTTGGGCAAGCCGTTATGGAAAAGGCACAACGGGCTTGAATACTCTGAGGCTCCCTTCCTCATCCTTTTTCTTCTCCTCTCCATGGACTCCCTCCGGAGTAGTTGGCTTTGGCGACGAAGCACCGTTGTCATTTAATTTTTCAATTGGTCGTTCCACGACCAACGGTGCTTCCGGTTCCTGGGGGGGCACTCTCGTGGGGATTTGCGTTCCGCTCCTCAAGATGATAGCGGACACGTTCGCATGCTCATGCGTGAGTTCCAAGGTTTGATTAGCCCCCCTCGGGTTCACTTCAGGCTGTGGCAGTAATAGATTCTGTGGCCTCTGAAGGTTCGCCACTTGCAACCCCAGCTGGGTCACCTGATCAGTGAGAACTCTCTGTCCCATCTCCAGCTTCAGATTTATCTTCTCCTGGTTGGCGATGTATTGAGTCAAGAGGGACTCAACCGGAGAGATGGCCCTCTGCTGGCCATATTGCTGCTGGATGGGCTGCTGATTCCTTGGAGCATACTGCTGATACTGTTGTGGAGGTTGTTGATGCTGAAATTGCTGCTGCTGAAACTGCTGCTGCTGAGGCCTAGCCGGCTGATATATCTGTTGTTGTTGCTGCTGAGTCGGCTGTTGATACGGTGTCCTGTAACTAAGGTTGGGATGATTCCGGTTGTTTGGAGAGTAGGCCGGGTTGGAGTTGGTTCGTGGTGGAAAAGGCGCATTCCCCGTAGGATTGTAAAATAATGCGCTCGCCTGATCCAACGGTGGTGAGATATCACCACCATCGAATTCTCCAAAGACTTCGGATTCCACCGCAGCAATCTGTTGTGTACCGGCACCACCGGCGCCTACCATCAATGCGGAGATCTGGGTCGACAGCAAGTCAAACTTGCTGGATAATTTGTCGACGTCCTCGACCCTGTGGATGCCCCAGATCTAGGTGTGGCTCTCTCGTCACACCACCGCTCATTGTTAGATGCCATATTTTCCAGAATCTGTTCGGCATCTTCTTCGCTTCTTGATATAAAGGACCCTCCAGCCGCGGCATCCATGGATGATTTCAAATCGTCCCTCAACCCATTATAGAACAGATTTATGATCTACCACTTGGGGAGCTCATGGTGGGGACATCTCCGCTGTATCTCCTTGTATCTGGTCCAGGCTTCGTGCAGAGACTCGTGGCTGGCCTGAGAGAAGGATGAGATCTCACTCCTCAGCTTCATGGTCTTCCCCGAAGGAAAGAACTTCGTCAGGAAAGCATTTGATAGCTTCTCCCAGGTGTTGAATGTATTCGGGTCATTCCCCCCTAAGCCACAGCTTGGCCTTATCTCACAGAGAGAAGGGGAATAGCTTCAGACGGATCGCCTCAGTTGTGACACCGTTTATCCGGAAGGTGTCACATTTCTCCAAGAAGGAGTCCAAATGTTCAATGGGGCTCTCCATGGGTGCACCCAAAAATTGATCCTGCTGGATCCACGTCACCAAAGACAGCTTAAGCTCGAAGCTTTGGGCCGTAATAGCAGGAGGACGGATGTCGGAGGTGGACTCGATGGATGGCATCGAGTACTCCAGCAGGGACTTGTGAGGTGGGGTGTTCTCCCCCATGGTTTCATGATCCTCTCTTCTTCTTCTCGGGGGCCAAACACCTTAGGGTGGCGTTTATCTCTGGATCAACTGGAATCAAGTCGTCGAGACTTCTTGAACTCCTGCGCATGAAAAACAACAAACACCCGTGAAGCGAAAAGTGGGAAAGAAACAGATAAGATAAAAAATAAAAATAAAAATAAAAATAAGAAAATAAAAAGGAAAAAGAAGAATGCGAAAATTATCGCGAGGTAGGGATGAGAGCTAGACACAAGGGTTCATGAAATCCTAAAATAACAAGCACGTTGCCTCCCCGGCAACGGCGCCATAAAGCTTGACGTCCCCACGTTGTGCGTGTTTGATGTGTGCAATAATATGATTAGGGGCGTGATATTTAAATATTTGTAACCGCAAGCGCACGGTGTTGTAGTGTGGCTTGGGGGTCGAACTCAGGGAGGCGTGGATGTGCTTGTGTCAAGAAGGATCAAATTCACCCTGTGGGCGAGCTAGCCTGAATCGGATAATGGGTTGTCACAGTAAATGGAATGCAAGGGATAAACAATATAAAGGGAAAACCTGGGACTTTGGTTTCCACCCTATCGTGCGATTCTCACCGATACGGCCTACGGGTAGGATAACGATCGAAATTAGGGTCTAATGGTGAGACGTGCCTCTAAGAGTGGTACCAGCGTCCCATGGGCCCGATATTCCGGTCGGTGCCCAGGATGATACGACGGACTTCCCGGGTTCGGTCAGTGGGCACTCCCGTGTCCATTAACACCGACCGACTCCAGGAGCACTAAGTTCGCATCGATAACTCCCAACGTCTCGTCCTGCCGCTCCCACGCACTAGGATTCGATGTCTATGCTAAGGGCGTGAGCTACGGCTAGGGAGTCAACTGCCAAGTTTATTCCCCCTTGGCCCGACGGTCAAAGGCGGTCTTTTTCCCGCCGATGAGAATAAAAAAACCCGTGTAACCGTTAGATTCCTAATCCCTATCGATTTCCTAGTTCTATGGACGCATCGAGAAGAACCCACGAAGGGGTTTCCACCAAAATCCCAGATTTGGGAACTACTCACACATATTTAGTAAAAAGCGATCTAAAGCAAAATCGACCGTAAAAATCATGATCTGGCGATTGAAAAACAGTAAGAGTAGTGCTAATAACACTATATTAAAGTTTAACAAAGATCAGAAAACTTACAAATATCTGAAAAATTACAGCCGTCAAGAGAGAGAAAAAACAACAAAAAATAACAACTCCCGTTTCTGGAAAACCTAGGGGTCCTATATATAGAATGCGATATCACCTGATCGGGTGAAAAGTCACCCGATCGGGTGACCTGCTTTGTTTCTTCGGCAGCTCAGAATAGGACTTCACCCGGTCACCACGACATGGTCGGTTGAGGCTTGAAGCTGATCGGTTGGATCTTCGCACCGTCGGGTGAACCGGTCGGTTGATCTCTCCGTGTCTTGGCTTCGGAGAATCGGCTACAGGTGAACCGGTCGGGTGAAGGTCACCCGATCGGTTGGCATTCAGCGTCAGAATTCTAGAGAGTTGGGGCATTTGAACCGGTCTCTGAACCGACCGTGTGACTTCTTGGCCGTTCCAACTTGTGTCTGGGTGGTGCACGCGTGCACCACCCGATCGGTTGGAAGTGACCAACCGGTCGGGTGAGGGGCTGAAAGATGCGATCTTCGTCGTTTAACCCACTGGATCACGCATGACTCCTCCTGTTGCTCCGGGGACTAATGATATCGTCGTTTTATGTCCCCTACGCCGGTAAACTCCTGCAAAATACAAAAAACACGGAAAAGTGAAAGAAAACAAGAAAACACGAGAAAACGAATACAAGACGACAGAAAATAACGGAAAAACACGAAAGAAAACGTGCGCAAATATATGAAATATAAACGCACGTCAGTGGTTCATCATCAAAAGAACTCTATGTTTCATCCTCAAAATTTTATTCTTTTGTCAATGTATTATCCAGGGCTTCTTGGCGATCTCCTTTTCGATTTATGTTGGCTTTTAGTTCCTAGTATATCTTTTGAAGTTGATTTTCTATCATTTGAATAATATTATCATTCTGGTCTGATCCTAGGGTATTGCCACTGCATAATAATATGCAATGCCAATCAATCATATGAATGCATAAGCGAAACACCAATTAAATGCATGTAGTAATTATGCAAATAAAATAAAATCCTAAGGTCCAAATTTATATGTCAAATTGCAATCCTAAATATGGTAATGCGTCACACAGATCAAGAGTAGAAAAATGTGTAATGCCAATGATATCAACAAATCTGAACAAAATCAAATACAAGAATTTTTTCTCTTTTTTTTGTTTCTTTTCAAATATTTTGTTTTTTATTTAAAACCTCACTAACTACAAAAAAGATTTTTTTTTGATGAATAAGGAAAAAAGCAGACAAACCAAGTTTAAGCTCTGATACCAAATTGATACAGAATAGAAGCGTGAACGAATGTGATGAGAATTTGGAGAAGAAAAAACTTAGGAAGTATTGGGGATCCTTTAGATGGCAAGCAAACACTAGGATGTGGGTGTGAATATTGTTATCTGAAAATAATCACAAATAAAAAATAATCCCTCTATGTACGCTTAAGATTCCAACTATAGTTACCTAACTTATATCTTAATCAACAAGCTCAAATACTTTGCAATAGAGAGAAAGAGCATAGCGGAATTAAATAACATAATGCAAGTAAAGAGATAAAAACCCAAGAGACAACAATCGCAAACACATGAGATTTTTACCCCGATTCATCCACTCCTTGGGCTAGTCCAACATTAAGTATATATATATCTCTCTCTCTCACAAGAGAGCAATTTGCCTTAACAACTTTGAGGACTTCTACAACCCCTCTCTTAACTAGAGGACAAATGCAACCACCTTGTCTCTAGCAAGGATTTCCAAGTACAACAACATCTTCAATGAAGAGGACATCAGACCTGAGGCTTTTTACCCAAATACAACCAATGCAAGTCACTTACCATCACATCCTTATGTGGATTTCACTTACATTTTTATGTGAGAATTACAATCCTTCATATAGCCTTCAAGATTGAAGCTTTGAGTATGTGTGTGTGGATAAAGAAAACTCTTATGATCTCACGAACAATAAAGATTAAAACTTTGGATATCAAAAGAATATTCACTCTCAAAAAATAGAGATGAAGCTCTTGTGAGATTGAAATCAATTTGGCCAAGGAAACAAAGAATTCTGAAATACTTTGAAAGAGTTTAAAATATTTTTGGCCAAGAAAACTTTTGAAGGCTTTTATGGCTTAAAATCACTAGAAAAATCTTTTAAATTGATCAATAATTGCATAATAACTTCATTAACAAACCCTATATATATATAACAAATTTGCCAAAAACAGATTACCATTTTTTCCCTCCAATGTCTCTACAGCGGCTAGTCAAAGTCCAAGTCAAATTGAGCTGTTGGGGACTGGAAGTTGACTCTAGTTCATTCAATGGTCGATTTTTGGAACACAAATCGACTCCTAAATAGGAGTCGACTTCCTACAATATCCAGATACTCCCTAGAGCAACCAATTGCTCACTGGTCGACTCATGTGTTAAAAGAAGTCGACCAGTTTTCTGATACACAATTTTGTATCAAAAACTAAGGGATACTCTATCTAAATGATTTTAAAACATTTTAAAAATAATTTTATGAGTTAAAAATATTTTTCTAAGTGTTTCTATATCTGTGGAGCTTCAATCTCAAGGCCTTAAAATGAATCTAAAGACATGAACTAAAATATATCAAAATTACCATACTCTTTAGCTTTGATGTAGCTTTGAGTTTTCATCTTCATGTCTTTGACACTTGAGCTTGAGTTATTAAGCTTCATCCACACTTCCGTCTTGACCATGTGCTTCCCAATTTGAATATCTTCATGGCTTTAAGTGAGCTCCATTGGTCATGATGTAATTCTTTTGTCCATAGCTTTGAACTCATCCAATTGTAATTTACCTTTGTATATATGCACTCATAAACGTAATGAGCACACTTCATTTGTTTAACCATAATCAAAATTATGCTAAGGGTGTCTTAATATCTAATGTTGTCTCCATTTTTGATGATGACAAACAAATGATATAAAAATGAAATTTCAAAAAGTATATTTATTCAACCTATATTGATGCATGGTGTTAGAAATTATCTTTGGACTCCCCACTGCATCTTTGCACATTAGATAAGTATAAATAAAACACAATTTCATAATTTCATCACAATTGGTGTGCCAAAAGAGTGTGTTATGAGTTCAAGCTAAAAAATTATAAATCCAAGTGTTAACATATATGAACTACTAAGCGTGAAGCGTATGAAGTGTTAACTAATCATGAATATCATTTTTTATACGCATTCTATCTTTCTCGTCATTTGGCATGATCAAATAGTTAGGAGACAATAATATATTAAATTTTATGAAATATGAAACTTAGTTCATCAAGAGTGACTCAATAGCTCAAATTTTTATTAAAAGTCATGAAATGAAATTCTATTGTGAACCAAATGTTCAAACTCTGAAAACTTCAAATATGATTAGGATACAAGTGTTGTGTTATTGTGTTGCATTAAATATATATGTCATGACCTCAAACATGAACATATATGAGATAATGAGCCAAAAGATATCTTAGGAACGACAAACACCCTAGGAGGAGGAGGAGGGTGAATAGGGCGAAACGGAATTAAAAAATATTTAGACTAACAAGCACAGGTAGTTATATGATTTACAGAAATAATCACATGCCATCAAAAGATATGCAGAAAATATCAGACAACCAATCACACTAAGATGTACCCTGGTTCGGTCGAACCTCGACTTACTCCAGCAACCCCCAAGATCTACTCTTTGATTAATCAGTTTCTCCTCGCCTACAAGACAATATGAACTCGCAACTCCCTTTGCTACATTCCCAATAGCTCTCTAGACTCGCAACTCCCTTTGCTAAACTTAACTAACAAAACAAGCTTGACCATGTCTCGATCATATCACATGCACGGAGAATCCCCCAAACTACAACACATAGCTTGCACACAAGTTTGTAAAAATACGATGTACAAAGATCAACGCAATGACTCAATAACAAATTCAGAGTTTAGAAAAGCTTAGATTGAGTTGTTGCGATGTCTTCGTCCTTCTAGGCGTGTACAGCTTCCCAATGGCTCTGTACGTTCGTCATTTGGATGCTTGTGCAGAAAGTTGTCTCTGTCCTAAGTTTGATCGTCGCATCTTCTCCTTCTTTAGCTATAAAGAGCCCCTGGATTTTTTTCTTCAGATCTTCAGTTTCTCAATCTCAGGTTGTCAGGAAAGTCATCAGGAACGCGTAGGAGAAGACGGCTCGTCGTTTCGACGTCTCTAACTCTTGGAATTGGCAAAATACCCTAGGTATATACATTGACGTATATAGAGTAGAGTTGTATAGGGGTTGGAACTGTAAAACGGGTCAAAACCCGCTTAAAACGCATCCAGACCCTAGATCCAAGTCAGCAGAAATCCTGGCCGTCGGATCAGCCTTCAAAATGTGGGATTGGCTGATGTGATGACACGTGTCCAAGAGATTTGCTCAAATCCAAAAACCATGCGAAATCCTGGCCGTCGGATCAGTCGTATTTGAGTGTATTTTGGCCTCTAAAAAATTCGTAAATTCATGAAAGAATCATCAAAATTCCCAGAGCCCATTCTTCACCTTGTAGGATTTTCTCAACCCTTTATTTCCACTGTAGCTCACATTTCCTTTATAAGAACTGCGTTTCTTCACATATTTCTCCCATATACGTGACATTTCATGTACCAAAAATATTCTTAAATTCACCATAAAATTCTTGAGAGTTATTTGACATACTCTTCACTGTCTTGAAGAGTTTCACTTCATTTCGTCGTTGTTTGCTTTGACATCCCCTTGTAAGTACTCAATTTTCCTTCGTATTCAATGGTATTACTCCGTATTTCTTCGCATAATCAACTCCATCATGAGTATTGTCTCCACCATCATATTTCATAATCTTCATAGCCCTGTAATGACCTGAAATACACTTAACAAACACATTAAAACAGTTCACACAGGTTTGTTATCATCAAACAAGAACTCATCGACAACGATGTTTTCAACAATCTCCCCCTAGATTTGATCATATAAAACTCATCATGCTTGTGTTTGTGACGTGTGATCATGCAAGTTAATGATCAATGGGATATTGTCATGCACGCTTCCCATAATACTTGGGAGCGAGGACACGAGCGGGTTCGCATGTGCTTAAAGTAAAGAAGAAGTACTTTTTTCTTTCTTTTTTGACTTAAGCACAATAATCGTTGTTTAGCAAAGCAGGTCCCTGCACGCGAATTTCTCAGAAGCAGCGTAAATAGTCATTACACTTTTATTCCAGCATTTTTAAAACAAAGAACACAAAGTAATTAAGGCCTAGAATGGCCGTAAAATTTGCTGAAAGTAAACAGACCTGAAAATCAAAACGTACAACTAATGAAACTGAAGTAAAAACGACTCGCTCTAGTCTTCAGCAGGGAGGATCTCAGCGTCCTCGTAACTCTGATCAGCGGGTCCACCTTTAAGGTATGATACTCAAAAGCGGGGTTATCGTTTTACTCTGTCTCTAAACCTTACATATATTTCATAAATTTATTTGAAATATATGTCAGCGATTGCTCGGCAAGATTTTGAAAATAATAAAAGTATTAAACAAAAGAGAGTGTTAGATCAATTAAAGGAAAACACGTGCATATCATGTGAATATGAGCATGCTGAAAGTTGACATCTGATTTAAAGTATACAAGTGTTAAGCATGCGAAATAAGAAAACAAAAGAGCGTTAGAACATATAAAAAACATGTGCATGATGAATGATTATAAGCATACTGATAGTAATGACATAAGAGAGTTATCAATAGTTAACACAAAATTTGCATTTCAAATAAAGTAACGGTGGTTTGCAAGTTGAATATTTTTCGTTGTATGTGTTAGTGACTAGGTCCATGTCCGGGAATATATAATGTTCTTGATGCAACCTATCATCGGGGGTTTACCGCGAAACTTCTTGTCATCTCTGTTGGATACAATATGTTGTTGAATATAACGATCGATGACTTCATGTTTGATGATAATAAATGTGTGTGAATGATTTAATGTATGTGCTAAGCGTCTTCAAGAATGGCACTCTCGCGAATACGTAGACTAGCCAAAATTGATGGAGGAATTGCTATATACACTTCAAGTGGACTAAGTCAAAGATGGAGAATATGGCTACAACAATTGGACTAAGTCAAAGATGAGAAGATAAGGAGCAAATCAATTCAAATCCATATTTGAATTCAATTGGTGCAACATTCAAATCCTAATGCCATGCAAATTGGAGACTTGGTCAAAGATGGAGAGATATGGAGAATCTCATGCAAATCAAAGGTGATTAAATGAGATCTAATTCAAATCATATAGCTACTCAAATTCAAATCCATAGCTATCCATATTCAAACTCCATATCTTTAGAGATTCATTCAAATCCTAATCAAATTAGGATTCCTTCCAATCTGCATCAATTATGAGATTCTAATTGATTCTATCATATTCCATCATCTCCTATATAAACCCATATTCCAAGAGAGAGATTTTTGAGAGAGAGGACAACAAAAATACCAAGAGAAATTCGGCCAAGAGGGATGCCATAGCCGCAACTTTCCATGCCCATAACTCCAATATTGCGCAAGTTACAAGGGTGTTCTCATATTGCAAAATGCTTCATCTCTACCTTGCGCAAGCCTCTTCAAATCTCCATAGCCAAATCAACTCCAAGGCCAAAGCATCCTACCTCCTATCTCCATTGCCATACTCCTCCCTAAGGCCGCAACTTGTACAAGCTTCCATGCTTATCCATTAGATACAAGCATACCCCTTGCGCAACCTCCCACATCCAAGGCAAAAAACATCAAAGCTCCATCCCTTCTACCTATTGCACAAGCACAAGCCAAGACTCCTCCTTTAGGCCGCAATATCCTAGCTACATTACTCATGGCCGCAAGTTACTAGGAGCCCCTCCCATCTACTATCTTGCGCAACCAAAAAGAGAAAGCATCCACATCTTGTGCAACACTTCAAGGAGCTCTTCATCACATTGTGCAACTCTTCAAGGGGGTATCCATCCAAGGCCGCAATTTTTCATGGGAGAGATCATCTAGGCCGTAACTTCCAGAGGAGGACATGATCTTGGCAACGACATCCAGTTAGATACGATCTGACCTGAGCTGATTGACAGAGGCGACTGCCGCTACACAAACTGAGATTCTCTAAACTCTTAATTATTATTTTGTGTAGTTGTATAGATCTCTGTAGGGAAAACTTTACCATTGTTATATGTTTTGGTGACTTGTCTAGTGGGGGCTAGACAAGAGGGTCTTGACGAGTTGTAGCTAGCCAAGATAGAGCGTTTACTAGGTTAATAGTGTTTTGCACCGGTGGTGTGTGCTACGACTAGGTGAGGAGTGGGAGCTCAGGACTTATTGTAGTTGTGCAATGAAACATATTAATCTAGTATTTGCTTGGGTGCTGGACATAAGTCGTTGTGGCGACCGAACCAGGGTAAATCTGCGCGTACTCTGTGATTGCATACTTTTACTCTGCTTGTGATTATAACTACGTGTAACTTTTCGTGGATTGAACGAGAATTTTTATTAGCATATTCACCCCCTTAGGCTTAGATCCAGGTACAACATGTGGTATCAGAGCAGGTTAGAGGATCTAGGCTAGATTGACCATGAATAACTCTATTGATTATGCTTTTTCTGAAGGTTGGTCTATATCTCGGCTCCCAAAATTTAATGGAGTAGATTAT
Organism: Scilla litardierei; assembly: GCA_030789695.1. Taxonomy (NCBI): domain Eukaryota; kingdom Viridiplantae; phylum Streptophyta; class Magnoliopsida; order Asparagales; family Asparagaceae; genus Scilla; species Scilla litardierei. Next base: position 176,964,704 of record CM061133.1, on the reverse strand, counting down.
GCTTATTGGAAATCTAGGATGAAAATCTACTTAATATCTGTTGATTATAAAGTTTGGCACATAGTTGAAAAAGGTTATAAGCCACCTGTTATTAAAGTTAATATTGAAATGCTTAAACCTGAAGATAAATGGGATGATGCTGATTGGAGATTATATTCTTTGAATGGTAGAGCTATGAATGCGCTTATATACTCTCTTGATAAATCTGAATTTAATTGTATCTCACATTATCAAACTGCACAAGAAATATGGCACACGCTGGAGGTGACGCATGAGAGAACGTCACAGGTGAAGGAGTCTAGACTTGCTTTGATGAGCACAGAGTACGAGAGCTTCCGCATGCTTCCATCAAATTCCATATCAGAAATGTTTGCGAGTTTCACGTACATCGTTTACAAGTCTAGATCCCTTGGTAAGCCATACTCTAGCCTTGAGCATGTGAGGAAAATCTTAAGGGCACTGCCAAGCTCGTTCAGGCCTAAAGTCACTGCCATTCAAGAAGCGAAAGATCTATCACAGATGAGAGTGGAGGACTTGATAGTCAACTTAATGTCCCACGAGCTTGAGCTGCAGAATATAGAGGCTAGAGAGAAACCAGATGCGAAGGAAAAGGAACCGAAACCACTAGCTCTTCAAGCTAGCGAAGATGGGGACGAGGATGATGAAGAGATATCACTGATGGTCAGAAACTTCAGAAAGTATGTTAGAACTCCTCAAGAAAGAGAAGAAATGCATAAAAGGATCACTCGCTCTAACAATTTTAATTCTGATAGAAATCCCTCTGAACAGAATACTACTAATAGAGTTGAATGCTTTAAATGCAGGAAAAAGGGGCACTACACGAAGTATTGCAAACAAGAAACGACTAATGTCGCAGAGAAGAAAGGAAAAGCTGTGGTGCGAACGCGGGACATGGACAGTGAGGATGCGACTGAGGAGATTGTAGCACACTCATCCCTTTGTTTCATGGCAAAAGATGATGAGGTAAGATCTTACACCAAAGCTGAACTTTTAAATATTTATAACGGAATGCAAGAAGAGATTAATGAGCTTGAACTTACTTTAGATGACTATAAGAATGGATATTTTGAATTCCAAAAAGAAAATTGTGACATGTTGAAAGAAATTGAAAATCTGAAAGAAGAACTTGTTGTTGGATCTGGATCGTAGCCTAGAGGGGTGGTGAATAGGCTATTAAAAATATTCGTGCAACCCACGAACAACCACACGTAGTTATAAGCACAGACAGGGTAAAAAGAATGCAATCACAAAGTACGCACAGATATACCCTGGTTCGGTCGTCCCCACGACCTACTCCAGCCCCGAAAGCAACTACTAGATAGATATGTAATCAAGTACAGCTACAATGAGTCAAGATCCCAAATTTACTCTCACCTAGCTCGTACGCACACCACGTGCTCTACACTCTCAATCTAGTCAGATGCTCTCCCTCTGTGACGACTCCCAAAGTCGTCAGGTCCCCAAAAAGTAACACATATAACGGTAAAGTTTCCCCTACAAAGATCTATCACAATTGCTACACAAAATAATAAAGTAATGAGTTTAGAAAGGTCAGATTGTGCAGCAGTGATGTCTTCGTTAATAAGCACATGTCAGAAATCGTCTGATGTAGATGTCGTAGTCTCCCCTCTCTTCACAACTCAAGTTGCAGCTCTTGGTGCTCAAAGGGGTTTGCACTTGAACTTGCGGCAATTAATAGACTTGAGACAATTAATAAAGTTACGGCTGTCAGTGCCCTTGGAATCTCTGCAGTTTCTTCTCTGTAGCGTGACGTCAGCACGTAACTTGTACTGCTTCAATGGCATGCACCTGCTTCCTCTCTCTCCCTGAGATAGTTGCGGCCGATGCTTCTTCACAATTAATTTTGCTTTGAATCAAACTGTTAAAGCCTTCTTTGTGCGGACCCTACACGCATACACAAACAATTTACTTCTGAATAGTCAATAAAACAAAAGGGCAAACCTCAATCATTGGCCTTTGTGTGCATGAGTGGAACAAATTTGCTACTCCTTAATTTGATTGCCTCTGTAATTTCCTTGAAGAAAACAAAATAATCTAACCATTAATTCCTTTTGTGTATGAAAAAGATGAAGCTGTGTTCATCGAATTTTTCCCTTCAAAAAATTACATGAAGAAGAGGTGAGGCTAAAAAATGAGAAGCAAAACGTGGATGTGCCCTTTGTGATTCCAAAAAAAATGAAGAGAAAAAACGTTCAGAAATTTTTGCGTGCTCTTCGAAAATCTTGATGCGAGCACCCCTGAGATAATTCGGCTGCCACCTCCTTTTAATTCTTGCGACCAACTGTGGGGATACCAAGCTCTAAAAAAATATAAAACCCTAAAGAATATATATATGGCCGGCTCTTGCAACTTTTGACGGGGGATTCAAAATAAATCACAAAGGGGCCGGCCTTGGTAATGAACGCAGAGAGATCAGAAGAGCTCCCCTTGGTTTCTGTTTTTAGGGCTAATGGGATTTTTTTGAAATACGGCAGCAAAAAGTATCGGCCTCTTGGAACGGCCGAGATGATAGAACTTAGGAAATTTTTTTGTCAAACTTTTAAACTTGTGGCTTTTCTTTGTCAATTAAATTATTGTTCAACAATGCCTGTAAAATAAACCAGTAACATCTTAAACTTAATTAATTAAAATAAATTAAAGCACTAACCTTTTCTTTATTCCAAGCATTAGCATAATTTGGTTATAATGCGTCACTTTTTTGTTGTTGTGCTCTTTAATTAATTTACCCCATGAAGACAAGTTTATTGCAAGGCCTCCTTTAAATAATCATGTATACAACCAAAAAGGAGATTATTCAATCTTGATTAAGTAAGAACAAATCAAACCTTGTAGCAGACAGATTTTCCTTGGATGTGCATGCGGCAAGGCCGAATTTGGCTTGTAGCAATTGGGTGACAGGTCTCTCTCTTTGCTCATGTCTCCAATTGCGCATCTGCGAGAGTGCCACTCCTGAAGAACACTTAGCACACACATCAGTACGTTCACATGTGTTTTCTTCATCAAACTTGAAGTCCTAGATCGTTGCATCCAACAATCTCCCCCTTTTGATGATGACAAACCAATACAAGATTTGTTCTCTAACGATTTAAACAATATCATCGTGACATGTGTGTGTAGTGCAATGGAGGATATATGCAAGTACGTAGTACATGATGTTCAAGCACACAAGCATGCAATACAATAGCGCTAGTATGTCTACCATGCTCCCCCTATTTTCATGCTCACCATTTTCATGTATTTTCAAAGCTCCCCCTTCAATCAATAATACTGTATTTTGCCAACATTACCACAAATCTTTTTCAACACTTTTCTCCCCCTTTGTCATCATCAAAAGTGTATTCTTGAAGATTAAAACATACCAGATGAAAAAAAGAGAGCATTATTAACTATAACTAGCATTTGCATGTCGTCATTCTATAAGTAGCACTGCAAATCCAACGATAATAATAATTAGAATTCAACACCATCGTTTAAGTGCAATTATTAAACATAGAAGTACAAAGGGAGATACTTTTACAAACTCAACCAAATCAATCCACCATTTTCCAAATAACTTTGTATCACCTAGGATTGATTTTTCCCACCTCATTAAAAATGAGTTCAAGGTATCACACCCCAAAACATAGCCTAAAAGGACTCTTAGATGTGGGTGTGACATTGCTTGACGAGTAAAAACACCAACGCTAAAGATTACCCATAAAGCTTATGTTGGATACTCGTGGGTAATGTAATTGCCAAGGATTGTATCCATTTTTCATACGGAGCATGTTTACTATCTTTTTTTATTTTTCATAACATGAAAACCAATTCTTTTTAGCTCAATTTTTATCCATGGCAACTCATATCATATCCCTTAGATTTATCAGTTAATAATCATCCTACATTCACTTTCCAATATTCATAAATAGTATCTCCAAAAGTACGACATAGTCTAATATTCGTGGAAGTGAAAGTAGGTGTAGAAATCATATTATTAAAGCATTGAACTTGGCATGGCTATTATTGAAATAAAACATACACATGTAGCCAAAATAATAATACTACAATTTCTACATGGATATGATCATCATTCAGTTGTAGCACTAGAATGATGCAAAGAGGAAGATATGCAACAAGCTCAATTTTTTTGGCTTTTGTCTTTTTTTCATTTTTTTTGGTTTTATAATGAACCAAAAAACACACTAAAAATAATCAAGCAAACAAAAAACAAAAACAAAGAAAATCCAAGCACACAAAAAATGTTAACAAAAAACAAATGCTATGAAGGTATGCATTAAGTTCAAAGAATGAGATATACCTTCGCGTCGCTATTTGACTAAGGAGCAAAAATATTGAGACTCTCAATTTATCGCTCCTCGCCAAATTTCCGTCTCACCTACAAAAGAGGTGTTATGTGTGACCTTGGAATCCAACAAGGTCCACTAATGTTAGTCAACAAAGATTTAGGAACTCACACTTGCTTGAATTTAATATTGGAGTTCCTATATTTGCAATAGTACGATGTGTGACCAACACTATCACACGTAAAACACTTTGCATAAACATTTTTAGCAATGGAAGGCACATTGTGAAATTTTTTATACTTAGGCTTTTCAACATTTTTAGCACTAAATCCAAGTTCTCGCCTATTATTGCCATAAAGTTGATTTCCAAGAATAATGTCCAAATTTTGTTTTCAAATGGAAAATCTCTTTAATGACAATTCTATGGTGGTGACTTTGGATTTCAAGATATCGTTTTCATTCACAAGCAAAGTGCATTTACTAATGAAAGCTCGCTTGTTTTCCTCTTCTTTCTTTTCAAAATCCCTCACTTTTTCTTTAAATTCAAGATTTAGCATGTTAATCTTTTCAGAAAGCAATTCATTTTCAACTTCAAGCTTTGTCTTATCTAGCTTATACATGCTAATATCCTTTAATAAAGAGGGACATGAAAGACAATCAATTTTTTCAGGCAAGCTAGCTTTCTCCTTATTTAACATGTCAATTGTAGCGTTACATGCAACAATTTCAGTTTTCAGTTTTTCAATTTCCTTAGACATGTCATACTCAGATTGTTGCATATCAAAGTTATCATTCCTATAACTATCCACATCAGCTTCTAGCTCATTAATAGTATTTTGCATTCCTTTCAAGATTTCTAACAATTCAGCTTTAGTGGGAGATCCTACCTAATTGTGTTTGGCCATTAATGCCATGCAGGAGTGGGCTTCATGTTCCTCATCCTCCTCCTCAGCTTCGCTATCCATGTCCCACGTCAGCACTTTCGTTTTTTCCTTTTGCAACTTGAGCTGTGTGTTGTTGTGGGCAATCTTTTATGTGGTGCCCTTTCTTCCTGCATTTAAAACATTCACGTCTATTAATAGCTTTCTGATCAGAGGAATTTCTACCAAAATTAGAATTATTAGAACGAATGAACCTTTTTCCCATCTCAGCTCTTCCTTGATCAGTCTGAATGTATCTCCTGAAGTTTCTGACCATTAGAGCTTGCTCTTCATCAAGATCGTCATTGTTAGCTTGAAGAGCTAATGGTGTGGAAGCTTTGGTCTTCTCTTCAGGTTTCTCTCTGGCTTCTATACTCTGCAACTCAAGCTCGTGTGACATTAGGTTGCCTATCAAGTCCTCCACTTTTATTGTTGACAAGTCCTTAGCTTCTCGAATAGCGGTGACTTTAGGCCTGAACGAGCTTGGTAGCGCCCTTAAGATCTTTCGAACCTGTTCATGGCTAGAGTATGGCTTACCGAGGGAACTGGATTTGTAGACGATGTCAGTGAACCTCGCAAACATGTCTTTAACTGATTCTGTTGGTAGCATGCGGAAGCTCTCATATTCAGTGCTCAGCAACGCAAGTCTGGATTCCTTTACTTGCGATGTTCCCTCGTGTGTCACCTCCAGAGTATGCCAGATTTCCTGCGCAGTTAGACAATGTGAGATACGATTAAACTCAGATTTATCAAGAGAGCATATAAGCGCATTCATAGATTTACCATTAAGAGTATAAAGTTTCTTATCAGCTAAATCCCACTTGTCTTTAGGCTTAATCATAACATTGTCTTCAATTTTAATAGTGGGTAGACTATAACCATTTTCAATAATATCCCACACATCATAATCTACAGACACTAAATAGATTTTCATCCTAGCCTTCCAATATGCAAAGTCTACACCGTTAAACTTAGGGGGACGGGCTATAGACTGACCTTCAGCAAAAGCACAATCAGATATATTCATGGTCATCTAAAAATCTAGACTAGATCCTCTAAACTGGCTCTGATACCACTTGTTGGATCTGGATCGTAGCCTAGAGGGGGTGAATAGGCTATTAAAAATATTCGTGCAACCCACGAACAACCACACGCAGTTATAAGTACAGACAGGGTAAAAAGAATGCAATCACAAAGTACACACAGATATACCCTGGTTCAGTCGCCCCCACGACCTACTCCAGCCCCGAAAGCAACAACTAGATAGATATGTAATCAAGTACAGCTACAATGAGTCAAGATCCCAAATCTACTCTCACCTAGCTCGTACGCACACCACGTGCTCTACACTCTCAATCTAGTCAGATGCTCTCCCTCCGTGACGACTCCCAAAGTCGTCAGGTCCCCAAAAAGTAACACATATAATGGTAAAGTTTTTCCTATGAAGATCTATCACAATTGCTACACAAAATAATAAAGTATTGAGTTTAGAAAGCTCAGATTGTACAACAACGATGTCTTCGTCAATAAGCACAGGTCAGAAATAGTCTGACGTAGATGTCGTAGTCTCCCCTCTCTTCACAACTCAAGTTGCAGATCTTGGTGCTCAAAGGGGGTTGCACTTTGTTACGCCACGCTTCCCAAAAATATTGAGGCGAAGCGTGAGAAGGTCCGCTCAGACTTGAAGCTGCAAAGCTGCAAGTCTGATAAGCGTCAATCAAATTTAAAACTGCAGGTCCTTGCAACGCGAACGAAACAAGATAATAATAATGACATGAGACAAAAGAATAATCTCAGAATATCCATAAATATAAATTCCAACATCGCAGAAAAGCCACCAGGCTGAAAAGAAAAAGAGTTTAAAGGCCCAAACATGGCCAACAAAAGTACAAAGCATAGGTGCCACGCACCAACAACTAACAAAAGGCCTAAAACAAAAGAAAGCTCATCAAAGACTCAAAGAATGGTCACCGGTGTCCACAAAATCCTCCTGGGCAGACATGGACTCAGGCTCAGCGTCAGCAAAACACCACGTACCCAGCAACGGTCTCTGGCTCAGGGTCTAACATGTGACACCCAAAAGAGCAAGGGGCACATGTCAGCAAGTCTACAAGAGACTTGTGCAAGGAAACTGAAAGTATGCAAAAGTAAAGCAACCTAGCAGTTCTAGCATGAATGCAATGACATGGCGGTTAAAGTATGAGTGCAACAGGTAAAGTAAAGTAACGTAAAGTAAAGTACGAGCATGGCATTGAAACATGGCATGGATGACAAGTATTACATGAATCATTCACAAGACAAGTACAAGACAAGGAAAGTAAGCACCTCGTGCACAGAGATTCCGTCTTCTGGCTAGAGTGGCTGATAGGGCCACTCCTAAGCTCAGTTGACCGTTTATCCCTACCCCTCCACGTGTATCGAGCCAGGGCCTTACCCTCGAACGGTAATGCTCGCTTCTGGATCACGAGCCAGGAAGTGTTTTTAACAAGTATGGCATAGGGGTGCACCTAGCCGGACCAGGAAACCAGGCATTGGCTTTTGACCAACACATGAGGCCCGTTCCCCGGAAGTAGTATTCAAGGAGTACAAGTATTGTAGCGTGTGCTACGAATGCAACAATCAACTGGGATGACATGTAAGATGCAATGCATGGCAGTTAAAAGTGCGTACAGATAAGGAAAGTAAATGTGACAGTTTAGTATGCATGAACAACAAGTTTAAAGGGTTTGATCTAGCTTCGTTGTCAAGCCAGATCAATTAGGTGACGGATCTAGTTTCGTTGTCAAACTAGATCAAGTAGGCGTCTAGCCAGCTATCATTTCACTGACTAGTCTCTTTTACGCTAAAAACAAGGAAGTGGCCTAAAAACATGGCCATACACAAGAGTTAGCAAGTTTCACTTGCCTGCAAGTACAACGTCTGAGAGACACCGTCCAAGAGAGTCCAAAATCACAATTATCCTACGTGCACAAGTCCACCGGCCTAAATCCCAATTTATTAATCTTGATTAGTGAATTTAAAACATTTAAAACATTTTAAAAATACTGATTTTAGTCTTGATTAGCATGCAATTGGGTTGGGGGTCCTAGGGGTGCAAAGCGTTACCTCAACACGACACGAAAGCTACACCGGCGTCGGGTAGCGACGCCAGGGGTTGGAATAAGAGAACGCGCTCCAAGTCCTGATTCTAAATTAGTTTCCTCGCTGGAAAGTTCAGAGCATCAACCGGAGAAACGGTTCCAGATTCCAAAGCTAGCACGTGCGACGACGGGCTACGACGTGTCGCAACGTCGTACACGGCGAATCGTCAAAGAGAAAGCATCTAGGTGGGGCCCACAGTAGTCCTAGGGGCCCATGGGGGACCCACAATACCTCTGGAGAACTTGGGGGGCCCACGGTGGCAAGTGGTGCGACGGGTGCGGGGTTGCGACGTTTGCTCTCGGTCGTACACAGCCAAATGCGGGGAGCTCTCTCGGTCGGACACGCTTGGTGCGGGGTTTGCAGTGTAGCGGTCGGTGCATCAGCGGGTGCGGAGAGCTCCATCGGTCGGTGCGGTAGAGCGGGTCGGTCACAGCGCTGTGCGGGCGTTGCAACGTTGCAACGTTGCAATGAAGTGGCGATGCAGCGTGAGCGGGGGAGCGCTATGGTCGGACACGGGGCGGAGCGGGGTCGGTGCGGGTTCTGCGAAGCGGGCTGTGCGGTGCGGGGGTTGGGGCGAAATCTCTCGGTCAGACTGAGACATCCTCTCGGTCGGGCACGGAGATGCGAGCGGGCGGCTGCAGCAGGTGCGGAGCGGAGCTTGGTGCGGGGGGTGGCCTCGGTCAGACCGAGGGAACGGGGCGGAATTCTTCGGTCGTGCACAGGCGACGGCTGCAACGTTGCGACAAATCGTCGCAAGTGGGTTTTTGGGTTTTGGAGGCGGCTAGGGTTATTTTCTTGCGAAAATAGGTCTTCCTAGTGGTTGTTTATATAGTGTAGAGGGGTTGACTAGGTCTAGGGCTAATCCTAATGAGATTAGGAGTTTAAAATAATTTAAAATTCAAATCTAACCAACTCCAACTCACCCAAGGCTTTGATGCGGTCCAAATGAGCTGGAATTTGGCTCAAAAATTCTTTAAAACGTTTTAAACTCAAAAAAATTTTATTTGGCCGAAATTAATATAAAAATTAATTATTAAAAATATTATAAACCTTGTTAAAAATATAAAAGTGGTCAAATGAACTCCAAAAATTATAAAATAAATATCGGGGTGATCGTGATGACGAGAGTGAGCTAACTAAGAAGACGGATCTCAATTTTGACGTCGAATGACGAAACTAAAAATAGAAACGTCTCCCGTCAAAGTTGAAAATCGCCACGTCTCATCGAATAAGTTTAAATTGTGGGAAAACGACTCGAGAAACGTCGTTCCAAAATAGTGCCACTATTTAATATTCTCAGAGACGTTCACAACGGCATATCACACGAAAGTGTTCACAAACGAATAAAGTCTAAAATAAACACGTGCACGGACAAAAGCACGTGCACGAACAACGTACGACGAAAATTGGTCGTTACATCCTCCCCACCTTAGAATAAAGTCCGTCCTCGGACTTTCTAATATAGCTAGTCACTCTAGTAACTACCCCAATCAAGTCACTTTATATTTCAAACCAGGTATAGTCATTACGAGTGCTTATATATGCACTAGGTAGTCAAACATTATCACTATCAACACGTATATATATATACATTCACGTACGTCATATATTTATACTTATTATAGTCAGTCAACTTCATACATGTATTTCAATCATACATCCCTTATATAACTACTACTCACAAAACAATAGTTCAGATACTTATATAAGTATGATCCCACACTTAGCAAATACAATCATTGCTCTACATATAGATTGCTACCTATGCCCAAACATCAAGGGTATACGACCCTCTAATATTTCCTAGTTCACATCCAATACCAAACACATCAACTCATGTAGTCACACCATACCATAATTAAAACAAGTTTCACTATATATATATATATATATATATATAGGAAAATTTTCAAATGAGAACATTTCGCACGGTGCGAAAATGTTTTTATCTTTTTTTTGAAATTTTTTTTTTCAAAAATTCTTTTTTCCACCCTCATTATATGTTGTTATACCCCCCTCAAAAAATAATGGTTGAGAAATAATGTCATTTGGTCTTCGATCAAGGCATTTCATCAAATTCGCATGATTTGAGACCGTTAAATTTGTAACGGGTGGATGGGTGCTCTAATGCCCAACGGGTTCACCCATTATTTTCCCTGGGGTATATATTTGTATGGATTAAACATCAAAAAAAGAATTTTTGAAAAAAAAAATTTCAAAAAAATATAAAAAATGTTTTCGCACGGCTTTCGCATGGGTTTTTTCGCAACGGAAGATCGCTCTATATATATATATATATATATATATATATATATATATATATATATATATATATATATATTCACCACTACTATAGTTTCACAATATATAGTCATTCAAATGCATGCAAATAGTTCACCATATATTCTCATCACATACGGTCTTATAACTGTATTTACGACACGCCACATATATCATAGTCATCAATACCTATAACTAAGTACATACTTACCCGTGCATGGTGCACACCCATACACGCTAACTTTTCACTCACGTATACCAATCATATCATTATATAACTACCACACCTACGCACCTATTTTTAGCTAGTACACATACGTTCACACAGGCAAGTCCTTAGTAGATAACTATACCACAAGGCCAACACCTATAACTATATACTGGTATAGCGACCCACAATCATGTGCGTAACACAACCAGGCACAAACACTCCTATCACCATACATACATCAAACATCGCTATATTCAAACTTCAGACATACATTCAATATATTTAGAGTATACCCACTCAAGCTTGAGTGAGACTCAATACACATATCAGAATATTCTATATACGTAACACGGCATTTATACCTATACCGATACCACTCCAATATATATATATATATATATGTCTACCAATGCAACCATATACATACCATAAGTCATTCACCTAATATTTAGTCAGGTAATACTCACATAGTTAATCAATTTATATACCATAATAACATTACAGACATCAGCACCCACATATTTATAATACCCTCCCTAGTACAAACGTTCACCGTATAGTCTCACATAAGTAATGTATATATTCACACCATAGCCTACTACCTATAATTAGTATACTAACACATCCACACATACATAATTAAGATGTGCAATAGTCGTGTATACCTCACGGTATGCACGCATGCAACATCCCGCGAAAGCAAACAATACCAATCAAAATTATAATCTTACTACTATATGTATATCTCTTATATACTCATGCAACAAAACATAACTACTTACGTCTAAACACAATACATACCCACATACGAGCACATACTCATACGTGCTAATATATGGGTCACTCAATAGGCCTACTCCCTTAACCATACATACACTTATTATTATCACACCTAACATACACATAGCTTTACCAATCATTTTATTTCAACCATTACAAGTATCTCTAACTACATACACAACTTAGATATTTCAACGCTAACTCTTATATACACAGGCATCCCTAGTATAGTATAGCTATCCACACCAAAATCTATAACTACTAACACACAACAACTTCATACTATCACGAATAACTCCGGGTATATATATATATATATACCACACAATAGGCAAGCATCAATATACTATGGGGATTCTCATTCAAGCCCACGTACACAACTTAGGTACGTGCACCACGACAACATCACAAGGGTCCAATGGCCTACTAACAACTTAGAGTTGACACAGACATTGACGGACCCTAAGGCCTAAGCAATAAAGAGAGGTCGAGAGCGTGACGAGGGAAGGGTCGATAAGCACGAATCCAGATAGGATGTATACAAGGAGACAGCTTAGTTAGGGAAAACATTGGCTCAATGGTGATGTTTAGGTTGAGGGAAAAGGAGATGTAGAGATGCTTAAATAGGATACAGAAAAGATAATAGGGTAAATAGCATAAGCTAAAATAAGTGGAGTTTGAAAACTGTCGTTCTTCAAAAGTTAAAATCCTCGCCTGTAAAGAAATATTTGGAGATCGATAAAACGAGTTGTTCAAAATAAGTTTGAGTCGAATATTCATAATAAGAGGAAATGTTTTATTGGCTTATCGCAAATCATTAAGAAAAGAAAGTAAATAATTCACACGGACATTAAAGACATAATTTTTCAGAAAATTTTATACGTCAGTAATTTAATATAATGTTGTCAAAAGTTTTTGAAAGTCAAAGAATGGAATCAAGCAACGGAAGAATTTAAACTCAGGTTAAATGCTTTCAGAACTTTAGGCTATGGAAAATTGGAAATAATCAATTTGAAACTACTTTTAGAGAACCAAGGTTTGCCAAAAATGAAAAACTGATTTACACAAGGTTCTTAATATACGAGCACAACAAATCTGGCACGGATATAAAAATAATTGAAAGTATGTATGGTGCACGGAAAAATAATAATAATGACTTAGTATAAGAATTATCAAGATCGAATAGCAAGTATTTAAAATCAAATCACAGAGGGTCTAAATCAGGAAGTGGTTATGAAAATAGTAATTTTGCAAAAATCTGAAATAGCGAGAACGACGAGCAAAAACCAACTTGCTGAAAGCTGAAATTCCATGTGTCTTGAAAGTATATTAAAGTAAACACGACGTATCATTCGTATAACAAAAATAAGAAGGAAAATTATTAATCGAATTGGGCAAAGCAAAAGTACGGTTCAGAATAAAATTAATATATGAGGGGACAACACATTTTCATACGTACGAAAAATATAAGCTGGAAAAATATTATAATCTAGAGTTCAAAATTTCCGACAAAAGTTTTTAAAATTTTAAATCAACGAAGGAGGATGAAGTATAAGTATATATGCATTAAAATTTGGAACAAGGTTTAACTTCGGAAAGGAGGAAGTCGAAAAATACTTTCAAGAGTTTCAAGGTTCGTAATGGAGAGGTTCGAAAATTGACGACGATCGTCATGAGGCGATCTCGTGAATCGAGGCAAGGAAATTGGTCGGATGATCAAAACATTCATATGCCTAGGTTATGAGTCAGGAGAATCTACGGGGAAACTCCTACGGTCGACCAACTAAAGGTTAAGAACTAAGCGCTAAGACCTTCTAAGGAGCTAGACGGTAATGAAATGCGTTCAGCTTGGTCCGAAATCGATGACCCCAAACGAACGACCGAAGGAAATTCTAGAAGCCTAATATGGTCAGAGTTGGGCAAGAACCACTAAGGTAACCCCTACGACGAATAAATCAATTGCTAGAAGGGGGGTCTAACTAACAATCAGAGGCCTCTAACTAGCATGCACAGACGTCTAACTAAGTCTTCTTATCACCTAGTGTCCTAAGAAAACATCTTGACTCAGGGCTTTTGACTCGGATGTTGCAATTTATTTAATGGACATTCCGTTATTATCGTTGCTTCGTTAATTCGCAATTGCAAGACGAACCTGCATGGGCCACCAACAAAACCTGTCACGCCCCGCTTCCCAAAAATATGGAGGCGAAGCGTGAGAAGGTCCGCTCAGACTTGAAGCTGTAAAGCTTCAAGTCCGATAAGCGTCAATCAAATTTAAAACTGCAGGTCCTTGCAATGCGAATGAAACAAGATAATAATAATGAAATGAGACAAAAGAATAATCTCAGAATATCCATAAATATAAATTCCAACATCGCAGAAAAGCCACCAGGCTGAAAAGAAAAAGAGTTTAAAGGCCCAAACATGGCCAACAAAAGTACAAAGCATAGGTGCCACGCACCAACAACTAACAAAAGGCCTAAAACAAAAGAAAGCTCATCAAAGACTCAAAGAATGGTCACCGGTGTCCACAAAATCCTCCTGGGCAGACATGGACTCAGGCTCAGCGTCAGCAAAACACCACGTACCCAGCAACGGTCTCTGGCTCAGGGTCTAACATGTGACACCCAAAAGAGCAAGGGGCACATGTCAGCAAGTCTACAAGAGACTTGTGCAAGGAAACTGAAAGTATGCAAAAGTAAAGCAACCTAGCAGTTCTAGCATGAATGCAATGACATGGCGGTTAAAGTATGAATGCAACAGGTAAAGTAAAGTAACGTAAAGTAAAGTACGAGCATGGCATTGAAACATGGCATGGATGACAAGTATTACATGAATCATTCACAAGACAAGTACAAGACAAGGAAAGTAAGCACCTCGTGCACAGAGATTCCGTCTTCTGGCTAGAGTGGCAGATCAGGCCACTCCTAAGCTCAGTTGACCGTTTATCCCTACCCCTCCACGTGTATCGAGCCAGGGCCTTACCCCCGAACGGTAATGCTCGCTTCTGGATCACGAGCCAGGAAGTGTTTTTAACAAGTATGGCATAGGGGTGCACCTAGCCGGACCAAGAAACCGGGCATTGGCTTTTGACCAACACATGAGGCCCGTTCCCCGGAAGTAGTATTCAAGGAGTACAAGTATTGTAGCGTGTGCTACGAATGCAACAATCAACTGGGATGACATGTAAGATGCAATGCATGGCAGTTAAAAGTGCGTACAGATAAGGAAAGTAAACGTGACAGTTTAGTATGCATGAACAACAAGTTTAAAGGGTTTGATCTAGCTTCGTTGTCAAGCCAGATCAATTAGGTGACGGATCTAGTTTCGTTGTCAAACTAGATCAAGTAGGCGTCTAGCCAGCTATCATTTCACTGACTAGTCTCTTTTACGCTAAAAACAAGGAAGTGGCCAAAAAACATGGCCCTACACAAGAGTTGGCAAGTTTCACTTGCCTGCAAGTACAACGTCTGAGAGACACCGTCCAAGAGAGTCCAAAATCACAATTATCCTACGTGCACAAGTCCACCGGCCTAAATCCCAATTTATTAATCTTGATTAGTGAATTTAAAACATTTAAAACATTTTAAAAATACTGATTTTAGTCTTGATTAGCATGCAATTGGGTTGGGGGTCCTAGGGTGCAAAGCGTTACCTTAACACGACACGAAAGCTACACCGGCGTCGGGTAGCGACGCCAGGGGTTGGAATAAGAGAACGCGCTCCAAGTCCTGATTCCAAATTAGTTTCCTCGCTGGAAAGTTCAGAGCATCAACCGGAGCAACGGTTCCAGATTCCAAAGCTAGCACATGCGACGACGGGCTACGACGTGTCGCAACGTCGTACACGGCGAATCGTCGGAGAGAAAGCATCTAGGTGGGGCCCACAGTAGTCCTAGGGGCCCATGGGGGACCCACAATACCTCTGGAGAACTTGGGGGGCCCACGGTGGCAAGTGGTACGACGGGTACGGGGTTGCGACGTTTGCTCTCGGTCGTACACAGCCAAATGCGGGGAGCTCTCTCGGTCGGACACGCTTGGTGCGGGGTTTGCAGCGCATCGGTCGGTGCAGCAGCGGGTGCGGAGAGCTCCATCGGTAGGTGCGGTAGAGCGGGTCGATCACAGCGCTGTGCGGGCGTTGCAATGTTGCAACGTTGCAACGAAGCGGCGATGCAGCGTGAGCGGGGGAGCGCTTCGGTCGGACACGGGGCGGAGCGGGGTCGGTGCGGGTTCTGCGAAGCGGGCTGTGCGGTGCGGGGGTTGGGGCGAAATCTCTCGGTCAGACCGAGACATCCTCTCGGTCGGGCACGGAGATGCGAGCGGGCGGCTGCAGCGGGTGCGGAGCGGAGCTTGGTGCGGGCGGTGGCCTCGGTCAGACCGAGGGAACGGGGCGGAATTCTTCGGTCGTGCACAGGCGACGGCTGCAACGTTGCGACGAATCGTCGCAAGTGGGTTTTTGGGTTTTGGAGGCAGCTAGGGTTATTTTCTTGTGAAAATAGGTCTTCCTAGAGGTTTTTTATATAGTGTAGAGGGGTTGACTAGGTCTAGGGCTAATCCTAATGAGATTAGGAGTTTAAAATAATTTAAAATTCAAATCTAACCAACTCCAACTCACCCAAGGCTTTGATGCGGTCCAAATGAGCTGGAAATTAGCTCAAAAATTCTTTAAATCGTTTTAAACTCAAATAAATTTTATTTGGCCGAAATTAATATAAACATTAATTATTAAAAATATTATAAACTTTGTTAAAAATATAAATGTGGTCAAATGAACTCCAAAAATTATAAAATAAATATCGGGGTGATCGTGATGATGAGAGTGAGCTAACTAAGAAGACGGATCTCAATTTTGACGTCGAACGATGAAACTAAAAATAGAAACGTCTCCCGTCAAAAGTGAAAATCGCCACGTCTCATCGAATAAGTTTAAATTGTGGGAAAACGACTCGAGAAACGTCGTTCCAAAATAGTGCCACTATTTAATATTCTCAGAGATGTTCACAACGGCATATCACACGAAAGTGTTCACAAACGAATAAAGTCTAAAATAAACACGTGCACGGACAAAAGCACGTGCACGAACAACGTACGACGAAAAGTGGTCGTTACACACTTGAACTTGCGGCAATTAATAGACTTGAGACAATTAATAAAGTTGCGGCTATCAGTGCCTTTGGAATATCTGCAGTTTCTTCTCTGTAGCGTGACATTAGCATGTCACTTGTACTGCTTCAATGGCGTGCACCTACTTCCTCTCTCTCCCTGAGATAGTTGCGGCCGATGCTTCTTCACAATTAATTTTGCTTTGAATCAAACTGTTAAAGCCTTCTTTGTGCGGACCCTACACGCATACACAAACAATTTACTTCTGAATAGTCAATAAAACAACAGGGCAAACCTCAATCATTGGTCTTTGTGTGCATGAGTGAAACAAATTTGCTACTCCTTAATTTGATTGCCTCTGAATTTCCTTGAAGAAAACAAAATAATCTAACCATTAATTCCTTTTGTGTATGAAAAAGATGAAGCTGTGTTCATTGAATTTTTCCCTTCAAAAAATTACATGAAGAAGAGGTGAGGCTAAAAAATGAGAAGCAAAACGTGGATGTGCCCTTTGTGATTCCAAAAAAAACGAAGAGAAAAAACGTTCAGAAATTTTTGCGTGCTCTTCGAAAATCTTGATGCGAGCACCCCTGAGATAATTCGGCTGCCTCCTCCTTTTAATTCTTGCGGCCAACTGTGTGGATACCAAGCTCTAAAAAAATATAAAACCCTAAAGAATATATATATGGCCGGCTCTTGCAATTGTTGATGTGGGCTTCAAAATAAATCACAAAGGGGCCAGCCTTGGTAATGAACGCAGAGAGATCAGAAGAGCTCCCCTTGGTTTCTGTTTTTAAGGGCTAATGGGATTTTTTTTGAAATACGGCAGCAAAAAGGATCGGCCTCTTGGAACGGCCGAGATGATAGAACTTAGGAAATTTTTTTGTCAAACTTTTAAACTTATGGCTTTTCTTTGTCAATTAAATTATCTTTCAACAATGCCTGCAAAATAAACCAGTAACATCTTAAACTTAATTAATTAAATTAATTAAAGCACTAACCTTTTCTTTATTCCAAGCATTAGCATAATTCGGTTATAATGCGTCACTTTTTTGTTGTTGTGCTCTTTAATTAATTTACCCCATGAAGACAAGTTTATTGCAAGGCCTCCTTCAAATAATCCTGTATACAACCAAAAAGGAGATTATTCAATCTTGATTAAGTAAGAACAAATCAAACCTTGTAGCAGACAGATTTTCCTTGGATGTGCATGCGGCAAGGCCGAATTTGGCTTGTAGCAATTGGGTGACCGGTCTCTCTCTTTGCTCATGTCTCCAATTGCACATTTGCGAGAGTGCCACTCCTGAAGAACACTTAGCACACACATCATTACGTTCACATGTGTTTTCTTCATCAAACTTGAAGTCCTAGATCGTTGCATCCAACACTTGTTGCATGCAAATTAACCATCACCATGTTGAAAGAAGAAAAATCTAGCTCACCTGAAAAAGTTGATTGTCTTTCGTGTCCCTCTTTGTTAAAAGAGATTAGCATGCATAAAGAAAACTTTATTAAGATTGAACTGAAAATAAATTGCTTATTGAAAAAATGTGCATGCTAAATAATGAGCTTAAAGAAAAAATGATTGTGTTTGAAAAGAAGGAAGAGGAAAATAAGAAAGCTTTCATTAATAAATGCACTTTACTTGTGAACGAAAACAATATATTGAAATCCAAAGTCACTAGTCTAGAATTGTCATTAAAGAAATTTTCAATTAGAAAAAAATTGTTGGACATTATATTGGAAATCAACTTTATAGCAATAATAGGCGAGGACTAGGATATGGTTTAAAAAATGTTGAAAAGACTAAATACAGAAAAGTTCACATTGAAACAACAAAGGTTGGAAATATGCATGCAAAGTGCTTTACTTGTTCTTGTGTTGGTCATACATCGTATTATTGTATGTTTAGGAACACGAATATGAAATTCAAGCAAATATGGGTTCCGAAATCATTTATGACTAACATGAGTGGAGCTTATTGGATTCCAAGGTCACACATAACATCTACCATGTAGCTAAGATGGAGATTTGGCGAGGAACTACAATTTAAACTCTTCATTATTTAGTTCCTTAGCCAAACGACGACGTGAAGGTATATTTTTCTAATTTGCACTCAATGCATACCTTCATAGCATTTTGTTTTGTTTTGTGTGTTTGATTTGATTTTTATTTTGTTTGCTAGGTTGTTTGCTTTCAAGCCTGTTTAGGTCTTCATAAAGAAAAATAAAAAAAAATTGAAAATGAGAAAAAGCGAAAAAAAATAGTGCTTAATGTATATCTTTTTCTTTGTATCATTCAAGTGATATTTATGAATGTCATTCATATCATTGTAGAAATCATTGTATTATTGTTATAACTACATGCGCATGTTAGTATCTTTAAATATCCATGACATGCTTAATGAATTCAGTAACATGATTTCTACACCTACACTTTCACTTCCACTAGTATTGAATATTGTTGCACAAATGGGGGTTCTTTTATGAAATATTGGAAAGTGAATGTATGATGAATAATAACTGAAAATCTAAGGGATATAATGTGTTCTTGCCATGGATAAAAGTTGAGCTCAAAAGAATTGAATATGAAAAAAAATATACATGAATATTGCTTTGTATGTAAAATGGATACAATTCATGGCAAGTATACTACCCACGAGTATCCAACATATGCTTTATGAGTAATCTTTAGCATTGGAGTTATATTCGTCAAGCAATGCCAACCTCACGTCTAAGAGTCCTTATAGGCTATGCTTTTGGGGTATGGTTCTTGAACTCATTTTTAATGAGATGGAGAAAATCAATCCTAGATGATTTAATTTTTAATGGAAAAGTGGATTGCTTTTGGTTGAGTTTCATAAGAGTTTCTTCCTTCGTGCTTCAATTATTTAATCATCACACTTACACGATGGTGTAGAAGTCTACTTACACTTTTCATTGAATTTGAAGTGCTTATTTTAAGAAAAATGGCATGCAAGTGTTAGTTGTAATTTATAATACTCTATTTTTGCATGTGACATGAATTAGACTTCGTTTAAACACTTTTGATAATGACAAAAGGGGGAGAAAATATTGAGAAAGATTTGAATGATTTGGTGTGTGCATTAATGCTTATAAGTTGTATATATGAATATTGGTTTAAGGGGAGCATTAATGTATAATTATGAAAATGTGCTTATTAAATATATGAATATTGGTTCAAGGGGGAGCATAAAGAAAGTGGGAGCATGCATACATGTTTGAATGCTTGAAACATCATTGTTGCATGCTTGTATGCTTGCACATCATTGCCATACTTGTTGCATATAGCATACATCCTCCATATTTACACTTCACACACACATGTCACGATGAAATCATTTGAATCGTTATTGCTCAAATCTTATATTGGTTTGTCATCATCAAAGGGGGGAGATTGTTGGATACAACGTGTTGTTGGATACAACGATCGATGACTTCGTATTTGATGATAACAAACATGTGGTAACGATTTCATGTGTGCTAAGTGTCTTCAGGAATGGCACTCTCGCGAATACTTAAAGAGAGACTAGCCAAAAGTGATGGAGTAATTGCTATACACACTTCAAGTGGACTAAGTCAAAGATGGAGAATATGGCTACAACAATTGGACTAAGTCAAAAATGAGAAGATAAGGAGCAAATAAATTCAAATACATATTTGAATTGATTTAAATCAATTGGTACAACATTCAAATCCCAATGCCATGCAAATTGGAGACTTGGTCAAAGATGGAGAGATATGGAGAATCTAATGCAAATCCAAGGTGATTAAATAAGATCTAATTCAAATTCTATAGCTACTCAAATTCAAATCCATAGACATCCATATTCAAACTCCATATCTTTAAAGATTCATTCAAATTCTAATCAAATTAGGATTCCTTCCAATCTCCATCAATTATGAGATTCTAATTGATTCTATCATATCCCATCCTCTCATATATAAACCCATATTCCAAAAGAGAGATTTTTGAGAGAGAGGAAAACAAAAATACCAAGAGAAATTTGGCCAAGAGGGATGCCATACCCGCAACTTTCCATGCCCATAACTCCAATATTGCGCAAGTTACAAGGGTGTTCTCATATTGCAAAAAGCTTCTTCTTCTACCTTGCGCAAGCCTATCCAAATCTCCATAGCCAAATCAACTCCAAGACCAAAACATCCTACCTCCTATCTCCGTTGCCATACTCCTCCCTAAGGCCGCAACTTGTACAAGCTTCCATGCTCATCCATTAGATACAAGCATCCCCTTGCGAAACCTCCCACATCCAAGGCAAAAAACATCAAAGCTCCATCCCTTCCACTTATTGCGCAAGCACAAGCCAAGACTCCTCCTTTAGGCCAAAATATTGCGCAACCACAAAGGGAAGGCATCCACATCTTGCGCAACACTTCTTCATCACATTGCGCAACTTTTCAAGGGGGTATCCATCCAAGGATACAAGTTTTCATGGGAGAGATCATCTAGGCTGCAACTTCCAGAGGAGGACGTGGTGTTGGCGACGACATCCAGTCAGATACGATCTGACCTGAGCTGATTGACAGAGACGACTGCCGCTACACAAACTGAGATTCTCTAAACTCTTAATTATTATTTTGTGTAGTTGTATAGATCTCTGTAGGGAAAACTTTACCATTGATACATGTTTTGGGGATTTTTCTAGTGGGGGCTAGACAAGAGGGTCTTGACGAGTTGTAGCTAGTGAAGATAGAGCGTTTACTAGGTTGATAGTGTTTTGCACCGGTGGTGTGTGGTACGAGTAGGTGAGGAGTGGGCGCTCATGACTCATTGTAGTTGTGCCAATAAACATATTAATCTAGTATTTGCTTAGGTGCTGGATGTAGGTCGTTGTGACGACCGAACCAAGGTAAATCTGCGTGTACGATGTGATTGCATACTTTTTACTCTGCCTGTGGTTATAACTGTGTGTGATTTTTCGTGGGGTCCATGTCCAACATCCGCCCTCCGGCCATCACGACCGAAAATTTCGACCTGAAGCCATCACTCGTGGCTTGGATCCAGCAAGACAAGTTTTTTGGAGCTCCTATGGAGAATTCGATCGAGCACCTGGACTCATTTCTGGAGAAGTGCTGGACTTTCAGAATCAATGGCGTGTTAACCGAGGCGATTCGGTTGAGGTTGTTCCCATTCTCTCTGCGGGACAAGGCAAAACAATGGCTAAAGGGGAAGGACCCCAACACGTTCACAACCTGGGAGCGGCTCTCAAATGCTTTCCTGAACAAGTTCTTTCTTCCGGGGAAGACAATGAAGCTGAGGAGCGAAATCTCCTCATTCTCCCAGGCCAGCAATGAATCCATGCATGAAGCATGGGTGAGATACAAGGAGATGCAGAGAAAATTCCCTCACCACGAGCTCCCCCGATGGCAAATTATCAACTTGTTTTACAATGGATTGAGAGTCGACTTGAAGTCGTCCATGGATGCCACAGCAGGAGGATCCTTCATGGCAAGGAATGAAGTAGATGCCGAAATATTCTGGAAAATATGACATCGAACAATGAAAGGTGGAGCAATGAACGCGCTACACCGAAAGCTGGAGGAATGCATCGAGTCGAAGAAGTAAATAAACTATCGAGCAAATTTGATTTGCTTTCGACTCAGATTTTGGCATTCATGGTCGAAGTCGGTGGCGCTAACACTCAACATGTAGCAGCGGTTGAAACTGAACCAATGAGAGATTTCGATGGTGGAGACATCGCGGCACCGGTGGATCAAGCAAGTGCACTATTTTACAATCCAACAGGAAATGCACCCTATCCACCGAGGACGAGTTCCAATCCCGCATATTCCCCCAACAACCGGAACCATCCCAACTTCAGCTACAGGGCACCGTACCAGCAACCTCAGCAGCAGCTGATATATCATCCCCCTCCACCTCAGCAGCAGATATATCAGCAGTTCCCTCCTAAAAATCAGCAACCCCTGCCCCAGCAGCAACAATACAATCAACAACTGGTGGTCTCTCTGAACCTACTGACTCAGTATATATCAAATCAGGAGAAGATTAACCTACAACTGCAGATTGGACAGAAGTCTTTGGCCGACCAAGTGACCCAGCTGGGGTTACAAGTGGCCAACCTTCAGAGGACACAAGGGCAGCTGCCGGGCCGGAGGTGAACCCAAGGGGACCAATCCAAACACTATCCTTGACACATGGTCAAGCAAATGTCTCTGCAATAGTTCTGAGGAGTGGTACAAAGATTCCGACACGGGAGGCCGTGAAAGAACCTGAAGCACCATTGGTCAACGAGAGACCAAATCTGGAAGTAAATGACAATGGAACTTCGACGTCGAACCACATGACTCTGGAGGGAGTTTCTGAAAAGAAGAAGAAAAATGAGGGTGATAACTCAATGGTCTTCAAGCCTACAGTGCCATTTCCACATAGGCTTGCCAAAGCAAAAATCGATGAAAAGTATGGCAAGTTTTTCGAAATGGTGAAGGACCTCAGTCTGCAGATCCCCTTTCTGGAAGCAATCGAGACCATCCCCTCGTATGCAAAATTTCTGAAGGACTTAGTTACGAAGGAGACGAGAAAAGAGAAAGTTGACCTCATGGCGGAGTGCAGCGCCCTAATCCAAAGAGCTGATCCGCCAACGCTTAAGGACCCGGGAGTTTTTCTATCCCGTGCTCAATTGGGGAGGTATTAATTAAAAGAGCGCTTGTCGACTTGGGAGCAAGCATAAGTCTGATTCCCCTATCTCTATACAAGAGGATAAATATGGGTGATCTGGAGCCCATGGGGATGACTCTGTAGCTGGTAGATAGGTTGGTGAAGTACCCAGTTGGAGTCGTTGACGACTTGCCTGTCAATGTATGCGGTATGCGTGTGCCAGTCGATTTCATAATTATGGACATGCCTGATGATAATCACACTCCGATTATCCTCGGGAGACCCTTTATGGCAACAACATGCATACCCATCGACGTCAAGAAGGGGAAACTGTCCCTGAACGTCGGAGATTAGAAAGTAGAGTTTGACTTGGCGTTGTCGACGAAGTCACCACCGGAGGAACATAGATGCAATCTACTGGAGATGGAAGAAGAGAGGGTGATCGAAGCAGGAGCTTGGGAGGTTCTTTCAAGGAACCCCCCTGAAGGTTTGGATGGACTTGAGGATCACAATGGGCTGGGAAGAGAAGAAGTTGCTGAAGAAGTATGTGTCTCCAGGTCGACTCCCCCTCGATTTAGGAAGGTTGCTCTGACAAAGAGCAAAGGAAAAGTGCCTTTGGAGCTCACAGCTGATGAAGTCCGAGTTCTAAGGAGAATGGTGATTGACGCCAACATGAGGGAAAGGCCCCCGGACATCACTAGTGGGAGAGTCGTAGAGACCATCCACCTTTCGCCTCTGTCAACAACAAGAGCCCCTCCCCCAACAGCTGAGAAGACGCCGATCGTTGGGCGTCACCCGTACAAACCCCTATGAATATCATATATCGGGAGTCGAGCGAACGACTATAAACAACAGCGCTTCTTGGGAGGCAACCCATGTTTCAGTGTTTATAGGATTAGTTTACTAATTTTTGTGAATAGATATTGCTGTGGGAATCTTCGTTGGGATACTTAGATGATTTTTTGTATTTGTGCAGGAATTGCCCACACCCGATCTGTTCATGCATCTACCGATCGGGTGGTCAGTATCAGTAAGTGGCCAACTTCAACATGTGAGCGAACCGATCGATTGACAAAATCGAAGATCGGGTCGCTGATCGGAGATGATGACAGAAGTCTCGGATGTTTTGGGGAGCGGTTAACCGATCGGGTAAAATCTCATCCGATTGGTTCACCTGTAGCTACTGATCCGACAGTGATTTTCGAAAATTGACCCAACCGATCGGGTGAACCTTCACCCGATCAGTTCATCCACCCACCTATATATATAACTCCCTCACCCGACTCCACTTCACTCGACCCCCAGAATTCCCGTTCGAGCGGTTCATCTCCCCTTCTTCCCAATCGATCTCCTCTCTCACTCCCACTACTCCCAAAATCACTGCCACACTTCCTCCACCACTTTCTGACCATCAAACACCCTTCCATCAACGAAATTCTAACCGCAGTCGTCCAAAAGACCTAGCCTTAGCCCCAAATTTTCGAAATTTCAGTTCTTGTTGGATTAGCGTGCGGCGGCTCCCAAAATCACTCCATGGTACAGCGTGGGATCTTGTGGGAGCTAAGACTCGCTTCATCGCTGGGTAAAATCGCTCCTTAGCTTAATTTTTATATCGCCCAAGTATTATTGTTTTGCTCCCTTGTCATTTGTTGTGTGCCCCATCATATTATCTTGCATATAACTCCATATCGCCACAACATCATGGCCAAAGATAAGGATAAGGGTAAGCGAATCATGGTGGAAGAGGAGCCGTCTCGCAAGAGACAAAAATCCACACGTTCTACGCGTGGACGCGCTCCTCCACCGCCGCCTACCCAACCACCACCCCAACCTATCATACCTGTGGTGGACCCATTGATGGGACCGCAGGGAGTCCGTTTAATGAGTCTGGCCCATAAAGATGTCTATTCTAGACTCAGCCAACGATCTCACTTAGCCACCAAGTTTGCTCACGATCGAACCCTACTCGATCTCAGAGTTCTCTCCGGAGTCGAATCCCTATCTGCAAATTTAGGTTGGCTTAGTTTCTTTCACTCACATGCCCCATCCTACCCCGCTCTCACACTCGAATTTCTCTCCACCATTAAAACTGAGGCGAGGTCGATTATCGATTTTCGCCTTCGAAACCGAAACTTTCGTACCCATGTGTCCACCATCAACAACATTTTTGGTTTCCCCAATCTAGAAGGCAGCATCCTCCCCTATGAATTGCATGCCGACTTCGATGTTGACCACTTTTGGGGATGCCTCACTTTGCACGATTATTTTCCTAGAGGCAAGTCAAGGCCTCTTTCGTCATCCACCCGGTCTTCCGTCTCACCCACCGTATAATCTCTAACACTTTCTTTTCGCGGGATAAGTCCGGTACTGTGATCATCCCCGATCTTTTCATCCTTTAGGCGATGACATTCGATTTCATTCCCGGTGTTGACGGGATTACCTTCGAGGCCCCGCGCATTTGCATAAACGCCGCTGTGTGGCTAATTCAAAAGCTAATTGATATTAGCTGTGCAAACAAGGGTAAATATTACTACGGCGGCCTCATCACTCTCATAGCCTCACACCCTCCCTTCAACATCGTGACCCCCCACCCCCCCCCCCCCGATTTGCCCCGTGCCCAAGGATCCACATATCTTGCCCTCGACGTCCTGAGGCACACACATATGATCCGACCGCGAGGAAACAGTCAGTTTGCTTTCTATTACGGCCACCCCTACACCTTATACCATTCTGCCAAAACCGGGCCGCATGTCTATTCACCTTGAGGCAGATTGGTCGTTTCCTCCAGATCCTGAGTTTGTAGGGGGATTACACCTTCAGTTTCCTCTTCCTGACGCTCCCAGACCATCTTCCCCTGCCGTCCACTTGGGTGACCAGGACATCCCAGCATTCAGAGAGGACCCCGGGGCTGGACCTAGTGTCACCACCCCATCTGATATCCCTGTTTGTTCTGAGGCCCTTACTACGGCCCTCTTTGGCCTAGCCTCTGGTGCCGACACGACCACTACCGTCGGCACCACTTCTACTGTACGCCGGGCCACCTCTACTCGCCTCGCTTTTGAGGCCGAGATGGCTGCTCTGTACGCTGGCACATCCTCCTCGACCTCCTTGGATCCATCCACTTCCTTCTTATCACATCCCCGTTTCCTCGCTCTCGAGCAAAACATCACCGCCATTCTCTGCCTTCTTACACACATTCACGGTCCTCCACCACCATCTCCACCCCCATCGCCCCTTCCATCACCCATAGGAGATCATCTCCTCCTCCCACCACAACTACTGTTGATCCTTCACTCCCTCCACCCTTCACATCTATCCCTGCCTCCTACTCGCGTCGCAAGAAGCCCGCTGTGCGCGCGAGATCACTACCCACACCATCCTCATCACTCTCCGTATCCCTCCCACCTCCCATTACCACCGACACTCCACCCATCATTCACACCACCACCGCACCCATCCATCCACCATCTCCACCCCTTTCTCCACTTCTTTGCATGCCCATCACCTCTCCATTCCACACCCCTCCAGCCTCTTTCGAGGAGGATGAGGAGACTGCCTCTCCTGCTCCTTGATTTCCCTTTTTTCTGATTTTCCCCTAGCCATTTGCTCTGCATCACCATGATCACATCTCTTTTCTGGCATTGTCATGATCAGCTTGGGGAAATCAATTTTCTGTGATTGTTGTCGCGTCATTTGTTTGTCGTGTGCTTGTTTTGTGTGTCGTGTGTATGTGTTTGTATAGTTGGTTTGGATGTTTATTTTCTTTATTTTTCCATATCTCGTTTTGTGTGGTTTTCATGTTTTCCCGTTTATTTTTCGGTGCATACTCCCCTCCCATCTTTCGTTACCCTCCCGCATTTACTCCTATTGCATTTAGGGCAATGCAACGTTCAGCTTGGGGAGTCGTACTTTGTGCGTCAGTCGTGTCTTTTTCACCGTTTTGAGTCATTTTCGTTGTGTTTTTCTTTTTGTTTCTTTCCATCCTTTTATTCTCCCCCTCCTAGAGATGACCCTACATGATGAACTGCCACGGAACCACACACACTTAGCTTAGCTACGATAATCATTCTCACTAACCTTAGGAAGCCGAGTCCTATTGCATTTTATGCTCCGTGGGTTCACTTTGCTTTTGTGTGAGTTGTATGTCGTGACTAGCTAGTTGGTGTGCTTCTACGTTGTGATTTTGTTTTATATGTCTGTCATTAGATGACCCCTAGACTATCATGCTTCAATTTCGAATATGCGGTATTTTGCCTCCACTGTCTGCTTCTTTATGCATGAATTATTTATATATTTGCTCTTAAATTCGCATGTGTCAGGACTCTACAATAGGACTAGGATAACCCATTTTGCTTTTGCTCTGATTCGCGAAAAATATTCCTTTTGCTCAAGTGTTTAGAATTCGAATTCTTTTTTGTTTTACTTGGTGCGAATCCCCTCGTCGTGTACCGTTCTTCTACTTGGGAGAGTACACAATTTAGCCAAAATCCAAAAAAATCCAGAAAATTCAAGAAGAAAAAAGAAGAGAAAAAAATATGTATAGCCAAAAATCCAAAAAAATATACAAATACCCAAAACCCAAAAAATTTCCGTTGTGAATATTGCTCCTATCCACCGTGAATAAAGGGAAGGCGAGAATTTGTACCGAGTGCTCTCCTCCACACCTACTCAACGCCCTTCGTTTTTGAACACACTTGGCATAGGAGCTTTCTAGCGATCATCTAGGCAATCGTGCGGTGATTCCCTAGTTCCTAGCAGTAGAGTCCCTGACACATGATATGTTTCTATTCTACTCTATTCTCATGCATGCTTGAGCTATTATTTGTCGCTAATTCGAATTGATTCGATATTTGGGTCATTCCATGGGTATGTGTATATGGAGCGTTATTGCATAATTTAGATAGTTACACCGTCTGCTAGCTCATGACCTCACTCACTTGCGCTTCACTGCATGGACCCACGACACTTGTAGGGACTCATATTCCTGGGTTTAGTGAGATGCTTATCGCATGCTTGCTTAGTGTGGTGTGTTAGTTTTCGTTGGCTCTGACTGGTGATCTAGGATTTTCTTTTCTTTTTCTGTTTCTCCCTTTCTATTTTTCCCTCCGAGCTCCTATTCTCACTCGTCTTCCTCAAGGACGAGGAAGGGTTCAGCTTGGGGGATTTTGACGTGTATTTATATTTTATATATTCGCACACGTCTTCTTCGTGATTTCCCGTCGTTTTTCATTATTTTGAGCCCGTCTTTCTGTGATTTTTAGTTCCTTTTCACTTTCGTTGTGTTTTTGTGTTTTTGCAGAATTGCTAGCATAGGGGACATACAAATCTAACATCATGAGTCCCCGGAGCAAGGGGAAGTGTCACACGAGAACCTGAGGGCCAATCGTCAAGAAAGAACATGTATCAACCCATAACCAATCGGGTAGACAGACCCACCCGATCGGTTCGTGCATCGTATCAAACCCGAGCATGAAGCGAAGAAGGAGCAAACCCCAACTGATAGGTTCAGCGATCTGTTGGGTGTGACAGTGCTCTCTATTTTTGTGTGCCAAAGTCCACCCGATCGGTTGACTTGAACCGATCAGGTCACCTATAGCAGTAGCATCCCTAGCTCCAGAGCCCAACGACCTCAACTGATTGGTTCAGCGATCGGGTGGGGTTATTCAGAGCCGAAGGCCTATTCCAACCGCTCCCTCACCCGATCAGTTGATGTTTCATCCGATTGGGTGAGCGTTTATTTTTGTCTTCTAGTGGGAATATTCCCTGGCATCTTGCCAGAATGTATAAATAGCCCTAGGTTTCCTAGAAAACGAGATCCCCATTTTCTTAACTTTTTTTAGGGTTTTTGGCTGCTGAGAATTTATTTTGATTTGTAAGTTTCTTGATCGCTTTAATACTTTAATATTGCGTTTATAATACCGTTTACTCTAGTTATCCATTGCTTGATTATCTTTTTGATGGCTGAAATTTGTGTTATTGAATCTCTTGCAATGATTAGTGAGTAGTTTTCTAATCTGGGACATTGGTGGAAGCCCCTTCGTGGGTTCTCCCTAGAACAACCATAGGATTAGGGATTCGATAGGATATAGGGATTTAGATGGTTACGCAGGGTGTTTTATTGTCTCTGGCGGGAGAAAGACCGCCTTGGACCGTCGGGCCAAGTGGGAATAAAATGGGAGTTTGATCCCCTAGCCACAGCTCACACCCCTAGCATAGACATTGATTCCTCGCACGCGGGAACGGCTTGGATGAAATGTCGAGAGCAATCGTTGCGAGCTTAGTGCTCCCGAAGTCGGTCGATGCAAGACATGGGAATGCCCAACGTCTGAACCTGGGTAGACCTAGCGTATCATCCTGGGCATCGACCAAAATATCGAGCCCATGGGACGCTAGGTACCACTCTTAGAAGCAACGTCTCACCACTAAACCCTAGAATCCGATCACACTCCTATCCGTCGGTCGTGATAGAGAGAACTCATGATAGGGCGGAAGCCAAAGTCCTAGGTTACTTTTTATATCTTACACATTTCCGTAGTTTCATATCGTGACAACCCACCAAGCGATAGGGCTAGCTCACCCACTGGATGATCCGGTTCCTGTTTGATCACAAGCACATCACAGGCCTCCCCGTGTTTGACCCTAAGCCACACTTCGACACCGTGCGCTTGCGGTTATAAATTTTAATCCTGGTATCCCCGTTCCGATTTTTACATAGTGAAACCGGCGGGACGTCAACGATAATCAGAGAGGGAGGAGGCATCAGGAGACTTTGGCACAAGGGTAAGGAAGGTGTGGTTCATCTGCTGAAGGAGAGAGCCTGAGGAGAAGAAGGAGTGCACCGCTGCAAGGACATCACGCCCCACTATCCCCCAGAGCTCCTGAAAGAAGGAATGGGAAAAACCATCAGGGCCAGGGGATTTGTCTTTGTCAAGGGCGAAGATGGCGTCCTTGATCTCCCCATCAGAGACCCCCTACCCATCCAGGCACTTGCCTCAGGAGTCAACACATGTTTAAGCACCACCTTAGGAAAAACATTCCAATACCACTATATGTATATGTATATGTATATGTATATGTATGTACACATAAATGTATGTAGACACACACAGATACATACACAAATACACACAATGTGTGTGTGTGTGTGTGTGTACACATGCGCACACACACACACACACATACACATACACATAAATGTATATACATAATCTACATATAGCTACACACTACACACTGTACACATCACAACATACATGTCCTTTAAAATATCTCTAGATACATACACATATCAACAATATATAGTCACATACAACTGTTTACAAATATATAGTCACAGAATTATAGTATTTCACACAAATGGTATTACACAAGCACATGTGCACTATCTCATGTTGTCTCCAAATAGAGTGGATAAGAGACCAAACACTACCATCACTATGTTAAAGATCAACGTATAATGGTTTATTCGAAATATCAATGTATCATCTTGATATTCCTACTGTTAGGACCGGTGGATGCCTAAAGGCACGTGTAGAAATCATGTAGATAGTAGACTAAATTCTAGATGGGGGTGATTAGTGTTTCAAAAATTCTTGCACAAATAAAAATCAATCCATCTACTTTAGCCTAAGCTACTTTATAGTGTTACATATTCAAGAGCTTAATCAACACAATCTAATTACTTGCAATGGAATAAAGAGTGATGCACATCGAAATATTAATCACAATTTGCAAGTAACAAAGAATAGAGACAATCATAGAAAATCAAACGCAATCACAAGAAAATTTTTATCCTGGTTCACCCTCTCTAGAGGGCTACGTCCAGACCCCAACCGCGTTGGGAATTGCACTAACCAACTCTCTTCAACAAGAGAGCAAATGCCTCACCAATGAGGGCTTCCAATACACTTGCCTAGCTTCTATTACTAGGGCTTCCAACAATCGCACCTAGTTCCCAAACTAGGAATTTTCACAAAACCAATACCAAGCTCCTTTTTCTAGGGTTTCCCAAATGCCACACCACAAGTGGCCTTCTCCTTCACCACAATAACAACAACACTACCACCTCACAATGAGGACCTCTAACGATTGAGCCTTTTTCAAAAACCCAACAAATCTCAATCGCTCACTTCCAACAAGTGAGGATACTCCAATGAAATTAAAATAATACAAATTCAAATAGCCAAAAAGTATGATGCATGCGAAGGTGATTATAGGCTATAGAAAAAATCTTAACTTGATCTCAATTAATAGTATAACGATACATAGAGATCAAAACATCAATTTGTGTTCTTATGAAAGTAAAGCTTAAATACATAAGATAAACACAAATGACAAGGCAAAAATGAAGCTTAAAATCTTAGATGAAAGTTAGAAAATGGTTGCCTTGGAGAAGGACATTTTGCTCTCGAAGTTTCAGCTCTTGAAGAATTTAAGGATTGAAACCTTTACTCAAAAAGATGAAATTCTTCTTGTAAAAATGTTCTAAAGGAGCTGCAAAATTCTCTCATCAAACCCCTTTAAATAGCCTACAAACCGCATCAAAGAAATGGCCCAAAATCCCTCTCAAACGGACAAGAAAATGGCTAAAAATCGGACCGTTACAACCTTCCTGGCAGGTATTAGTCGACTCCCATATGTAACGTAGTTGATTGACTCTAATACTGCGATTGACTAATTTTAATGCTGCGGTTGAATATCATCAGTAGAAGAGAGCAAAATGGTCATAACTTACACAAATGAACTCCGAATTGAGTGATTCAAGATGCATTGGAAAGATAATGAAGTATGATATTTAATGAGCTATAACTGGATGAGAAATTATAAATGTGGAAAAATTGTCAGATATATGAATGCAAAACAGCACCCTTTCCATTCATTAGCCTAAGCTAAGTCTTAATCAACTACGGGTTTGATCCAAAACTATAAGAGATGAATTTTAAATGAAATAAAAACCATTTAAATAAAATAAATTCATTTTCCTTTGTGTGTATGCATGCCTCAAAATTTGGCTTTAACAATCTAAGACGTACTCAATAAAATGTAAAAATACATCACTTAGACTCTTGAGTGTTTATGCATTCTTCTTGGGTCATGAGTTGTCTTCAGAAGCTTTGCACTCCACTTGTCTTTGGATGAGCTTCATGGTCATCGTCTTGAGCTTCAATCCATGAATTCATCAACTTTAATCTTCATGGTTCATTTCAACATGTCTTTGAGCATGAGTTGAATATTGTTGACTTTGTTCCTATACTCACAATAAATCTCATAAAGAATAATTAGTCACACTAATTGTTTTCTTAATCACCAAAACCAACTTGGGCTGTTGCAATAACCAACATTCTCTTCCTTTTGATGATGTCAAACAGTTTGATAAAAATTATGAAATTACAAAAAATGAGATACTTACCCCCTACACAAATACATGATTGCTATGGAGAAGTTACTCCTCTTGCATTATTTTATTTAGAGATACGCAACAAGTGAAACATATGTATCATAATTTTTAATCAAGGTGCCAATGTGAGTGTGAAGTCAATAATTGGGTATATATGGTGATGTCAACATATTATTAACATTATTTTAATCAAATAACCATTGTGACACTCACTTACCATCCTCTCCCCCTTTTGACATATCAAAAAGTAAGGGTGAGGTTGTATAACCAACATTGAGTGTGTCACATATAAGCATAATGAATGATACTCAAATGATATGCAAAAAGTGAATTATGTCAATCATAGTGTATTAAGAATAAATATGTCATAGGAATGTGATTAAGATATGGTGTAACACAAGCATATCAAGATACTTATGAAAATTATGCATTCGTGATCCAACAGTGAAAAAGAGAAAAAACTATTTTCTTCATGCATATTCATGTGATACATATCCTCAATATGCACAATGTCTCATAATAAAGTTCTAACTATGCATATTCAATCTAGAGAAAATGTTCCAAATAAAATAGCCAAAACATTATATTTTTCTCAAAAATAAAATCCAACATGAAGTATGTTTCTATAAAGCATATATCTATACGAAACATATTTCCATACAATTTGTTGGAGATATTTAGAGAGATATATATATATATATCATTCACTTTTCTCTCCAATCATAAAACATGAATACCACATGTTAATACATATATCCATACGAGATTCTCAATATTGTACATGAACAAAATGTACTGAAGCATTTTAAACATATTATACACAATTAAGTTAGGCGACTCAGTATCTACAATGAGTCAAACCTTATGATCCTAGCATGCATTTCATATCAAACTGTAAATATGTTTGTCAAATCATGAGAAAATATGCATGTGACATGTCTAGATCATTGATCACATGTATAACAAAAGATTATCTCATAAAGCATACAACATATTACTGAATCACACATATTCATAAAATTTCATGAATGCTGCCAAAAATTATACAACCAAGTATTGTGTAACTATAATATACATTCTAAACGTATACCAAGTATTGGGATAAAATGTGTTGAGATAGAATTATAACAAACTTAAAAATTTGAACTCCCCCTACAAAATTGCATACCAACTCTTAATCATCTCCTGTGAGTAAAATTCTTTGTGAACCAAGGAGTGGTATGAGGGTTCACATCAATATGTAATTAGTACCAGAAAATATGAAACTTTTGGTACCCAATTTGAATTTTAGGGTCCAAAGGATTAATCATGAATCATATTTAATTTTATTTATCAACGACTATAAAATTATATTCCAATATAATTAATTCTATTTAATCATCATGCAAATATCAACAAATGAGAGTATAGACATGAATGTTCAAACATGACAAACTCAATACAAATCATAGAGTAATGAATTCTACAGGAAAAACACAGAATTAGTCGACTAATTTACGAAAGTAGTCGGCTTCCTTTCAGTAAAAGTGACAGATTTCGCAATATGAACTGGTAATCGATTATTTTTCAGAGGTAGTCGGCTCTTTATCTACAAAATGAAAAATATGATTTAATGGACATAAAGAATCGATCTCGTTCAAATAACCATAATCACGATTTGATTGATCATTCATTTTATCATTCTACACCAGGGTATAATCAAAATAGTTATGCAAGCACATGGATACCCCAAATTCATGGTTCAAGCAAATCTAACCATTAGGAACCCAAATCAGACAAGGATTTGATTTCCTATGCATATGCACATAATCACGAAATTTATATATATTATGCATAACATTGTCAATATAAACATTTCTATCTCTATCATTCAAATGTCTAGGAACCCAAATCATTCCACCATGCTTCCTAATATTATTCTTAACATGGTGAATAATGTGTTTGTGTAAAGCAATATGTGTAATATGTGGAACATGTGAAGCTTGTGGTCCATGGTGTGTCACATTGTATGCAACATGTGATTTGTGTATAACATTATGTGTCATATTTGGTAACGCACGATGCACATGATGAACACTATTTTGGACATGCTTACCATATATAAATGCATAATTCTTTCTACTATTAACATGCACAACATTATATTTAGCAATAACATTAACAGTCTTACCATGAGTGCTAGGATGAGTGGCTTTAGCATTTGGGTTGTTCTTAATCTTTTCAGGGTGTTGAACCAGCTCATCATGCTTGACCTTACTCAAAGCAATATTATTTGCGAGGGTATCTATTTTATCATTTAAAGTAGATGTCACGCCCCGCTTCCCAAAACAACGGAGGAGAAGCGTGACTAAGGCCCGCTTAGGCCGGAGCTGTGAAGCTCGGACCCAATAAGCGTCTGTGTGGTACTCCAAGACGAAGGAACATGTCCCTGCATGTTAGTACAGAACAATAAAAGTACTGAAAAGAAAACATTCATTTTATTCCAAATTTATCAATCCAGAGTACTGAGAGTCTAACAAAGCCTGACTCGGCTACAACAACAGAAAAGTAAACAACTGGTGCAAGCACCCAACCTAGACAGAAAATAAACGGTGCTACGCACCCAACTAAACTGCAGAGAGGCCCCCGGATCAGCAACGTGAAGACATCTAGCTCTGGACCTCCTCGGGCACGTACTCCAGATCGACGTCCTCCAACTCTACGTACTCTGGCAGGTCCGCCTTGTCAACATACTCCGGCTCGATACCTGACGTACATCACCCAAGAGAAAAGGAACTGTGCGTTAGGTAAAGTCTACACAGAAAATGTCAGACTCTACTGCAAGTGTATTTTAATTTAAGACAACTTTTTACTGGTTGATTAGCATGATGGGGTTATAACAGAGTAACAAAAGTAAACGCAGCAGGAGAGGTAAAACGCGTCAAGCGGTAGTCGTAGCGTGTGCTACCGACTACGGGACTAACCTAAGAGGGACGAGACAAGACAGGACAAGACGGGACAAAGCAGGATGGGACAAAACATGTGTACACGAAGGGTTCACACCTTACGGTTCGAGGGGGATCAGACCCTCTCCCCGTGCGCATGCTCAACCCTACCCCAACCCAGGAACTCAGGACCAGAAGGTACAGGGATCACTCCCGCTAGGGAAGCATCTGAAACACCCGTAGGCTTTTTGTATAACAGGGATCACTCTTGCGTGGAGAGCATCCGAAACACCCGGAGGCTTTTTTGTAACAGGGATCACTCTCGCGTGGAGAGCATCCGAAACGCCCGGAGGCTTTTTGTGTAACAGGACACGACACACAAGGAATTGTTATTCTAGGGGGTCCACACGCACGCACACACAGGAAAAACCCTAAGGTGTCAAATGATGTTGTTCTTGTGCTTAGACTTCATCATCAAGTCTAAGCCGTCAGGGGCGTCCCGGACGCTATCATTTCATGTCCGGTTCTCTTTGTTCACAGTTTAATAGTTATAATAGTCTGAGGCCTAGGCATGGCCGAAAATGCAAGTGAATACACTTGCCTGCGGTGGCGAGTGTGTCGTCCGTCCAGAGCGTCTCATCCAAGCGTCGCGTCCTCGGTAGTCCGTCTGAAATAGGGTCACGGCGAAGGTGTCAGGTCACGTTTTCAATAAGTCCTATTAGGGTCTGTTTCTAGATTGGCGGGACTACCCTACTAGTCAAAAGTCACATTTTGGTGTTTCATTCAACCTAGATCGACTTCTACCCTATGTGCACAGAAAATTGTCCGATTGTCGATCTTTCTACGGTGAGCAGCATTTTACAGATACTGAAAGTAAATTTAGTTCAAGTTGTCAAATTTTAGTTTAGGGTTTGATTTTGCTACGGTGTGGGTTTGCTACGAGTTTGGGGGACCAACCTCTCCGGTGTTTGATGCAGAATGGACGTAGAGTCTGAACGGTGAGATCTCCTCGTTGTCTACGGTGTCTCGGCTACGGGTAGCGTAGCCAGACATGTTCTGGCAGCGAACTGGAAGTACGGGCAGTGAGCAAGGTCAGTTCGTTGGCAAGATAGCGTGCACGGCCAACACAACGACAAAACGGCGTCAAGGAGTCGCGGAACAGTGAGCAAAAGGGAAAACAGCGGCCACGGAGCCAAAACAGCGAGCACGGAAGCGTACGGTGACACGGAAAAGTGGGCAGCGAACGATAAGACCAAGTCAGCGAGCGAGGGGGTGATTGGCGTCAAAAACAGCGAGGGGGCACAAAACAGCGAACACGTGATCGCTGAACGATGCCGGGAGCCGAGGGGGTGATTGATCGGATCAGAGGAGTCAGCGGCGAAGGAAAAGAGCAGTCGGAGGGCTGCTATGGCCGCTCGCCTGTGCGAAGAGGCAACTTCCGATCGGCGATAGCAGCAAACGCAACGGCGGTGGAAATCGCAGCAGCACAGCTCGTGGCTGCCTGCTGCTGCTGTTCACACACAGAAGCACCGACGGGGACTGCTGACGGCGAGTGCAGCTGAGGGAGTCGTCGACAGTGACTTGGTGAGGCCTCTGGTGGTGCTGGCCGTCGAGTGGTGGCGGAAAACAGCAGCAGCATCGGATCTACTGCTGATACGGCCTGCTTGTGCGAAGGGGAGGCCGGGCACGCTGTTTACGGCGGTCGAGGCGGCAGTTGGTCGGAGATGCGAGGACATGGTGCCGGGGGTGACTGTCGGAGGCGAGTTGGCTGCCGGCGTGGGTGTGAGCTGCGAGGGAGAGCGACGTATCGCGAGGGAGAGAGAGAGAGAGTTACGGGGGGGTTGTGTATGTTGGTGGCAGCTGAGAATACTCAGCCCTAGGGTTCACGTGAATGAGAAAATAGATGTTAGGGTTAGTTTATAAAATGATTTAATTAGCTATATAGTTATATGATATTTTTTATTTGGAAAAGAGAGATAGTGATAGGAAGAGTGGGGATGGGAAAAAGTGTAGTGCCAAATAGTGGTAGAAGATTTACCCTTGATACGTAAGAGTATCATTTGGGATTCAATTAGATATGGCTACAATTTGAATTTCAAATGGTTAAGGGATAAATCAACGGTAGAGATTTAATCGGAAGATATCTCTCGCTACGGGCGTCGGAAAATTAATCCGAAATACCGGGATGATCGTGGAAACGAGACGCACGGGGCTATGGAGTCTGATCGTGCGTTACGCCTACCAAGAATTTTCGTAAAATCGGAAACTGCGTTTTAAGACAAAAGACTAAAACGCCCCTACCATTCCAAGTCGTTTTACGAGAAAATGAGCCGTGAAATGACGTTCCCAAAAATTACTATAAAATTCTACACTCACATACGATCACAATGGCATATCACAATGCATATATCGGAACCCGGAAAGAGCCAAATAAAATACGTGCACGACAAAGCACGTGCACGTAGAAAATCCATAAGGTCGGAAAGCGACCGTTACATTCTACCCCACTAAAATAAAGATTCCGTCCTCGGAATCAACAACACTAATCAGCAAACAAGAATGTAAAACACTCTCTCATCTCCTCCTCGCGCTCCCAAGTGGACTCTCCAGGTGATCCGTGACGCCACATCACTCTCACCAGGTCGACTACCTTATTTCTCAATTGCTTCTGTCGACGGTCCAAAATCTGCATATTCTGCTGGTCATATGTCAGGTCCGAGCGAACCGTAATCTCAGAGAAATCAACCGTGTGCGACGGATCACTGACGTATCGACGTAGCTGAGATACGTGGAATACGTCGTGAACTCCCTCCAGAGATGGTGGCAAAGAAAGGCGGTAAGCCACTGCTCCCACGCGCTCCAGCACGTCGAATGGTCCAATATACCTTGGACTCAGCTTTCCCTTCTTCCCGAAACGAATAACTCCGCGGTTCAGAGAAATCTTCAGGGAGACGTGATCTCCAGGCTGGAACTCCAAAGGTCTCCTCTTGGCATCTGCCCAATGCTTGAATCGATCCTGCGCAACTCTGAGCTTCTCCCTGATGTCTCTCACGACATCCACAGCTTCCACTATCATCTCTGGACCCAACAGCCACCGATCTCCGATGTCATCCCAGCTCAGTGGCGATCGACATTTCCTCCCATATAAGGCAGCAAACGGCGCCATGCCAATGCTCGCCTGGTAGCTGTTGGTATATGAAAACTCCACCAAGTGAAGATGGTCCTCCCAAGATCCCTTCAAATCGAGCGTACAAGCTCGCATCATATCCTCCAGAATCTGAATAGTCCTCTCGGACTGGCCGTCGGTCTGCAGGTGGTATGCCGTGCTGAAACTCAGACTCGTACCCAAATTCTCTTGCAAACTCTTCCAGAACTGAGATGTGAACCTCGAGTCTCTATCAGACATGATGCTCATAGGGACTCCGTGTAAGCGTATGATCTCCTGCACGTACACGGTCTACGTCACAACTATCTCCAAGAGGAAAATTTAAAAGAGGAGTAAAAATGAAATTTTACCTCTAGATATTTCCTCGCCAAGACTTCCGTAGACTGGCCCACTCAGAAGGGGATGAAATGCACAGACTTAGTTAACCGATCAACGATCACCCAGACTGCGTCGTTCGTCTTCGGGATCCGAGGTAAACCAGTCACGAAATCCATCGTGATATGTTGCCACTTCCACTCCAGAATAGGAAGCGGTTGTAGCAATCCAGCTGTACGATGGTGCTCAGCCTTCACCTGTTGGCATATCAAACACTTGGCAATGCTCCGTGCCACACTCCTCTTCATACCAATCCACCAGTAATTCAGACGGAGGTCCTTATACATCTTGGTGCCTCCGGGATGTATAGAATATGGCGAGCTATGAGCCTCGCTCAAAAGCTCCTCCCGAACATCACCTGCAGGTACGCAGAGCCTACTGCCGTACCACAGCGAACCATCCTCATGAATAACAAACTCCGTCTGGAGTCCAGCTTCAAACTGCCTCCTGATCCTCTGTAGCTTCGGATCTCCTGCATGTGCTTCCTTGATCCGATCCACGATCGTGGACTGAATCTGTAAATTCATGATGAAAGAACCACACCAGATATGACGACCTCTAAATCCATCTCTCTCAGCTCCTGCTGTATCCTCTAGTCGGCAGTATGCATCATCGCAGTAGGAAGCCTACTCAACGCATCAGGCACTACGTTCACCTTCCCCGGGTGATACTGCAAGTCTATCTCATAGTCAGCCATGAGCTCTAACCATCGTCTCTGACGCATGTTGAGCTCCTTCTGCGTAAATATGTACTTCAAGCTCTTGTGATTGGTGAAAATCTTTACGCTCTCACTCAGCAAGAAGTGCCTCCAGATCTTCAGTGTAAATATCACCGCTGCCAACTCCAGATCATGCGTCAGGTAATTCTTCTCATGAGTCCTCAACTGACGAGAAGCGTACGGGACCATGTGGCCATGCTGATGCAAGACACATCCTAGGCCCTTCCCCGATGCATCACAATATACTTCGAAGCCTCTGCTCCGATCCGGTACTGCCAAAACCGGTGCCGTGGTCAACCTCACCTTCAAGATACTGAAGGCCTCCTCACAAGCATCTGACCAAAGGAACTCCACATCCTTCCTCGTCAGCTTCGTCATCGGCTCTGCAATCTTTGAGAAATCCTTGATGAACTGCCGATAATAGCCTGCTAAGCCAAGAAAGCTCCTGATGTCTGACGCTGACTACGGAGTCGGCCAATCTCTGACAGCTCTGACCTTCTTCGGATCTATAGATATGCCATCACCAGACACCACGTGTCCCAGAAACGCGACTCTGTCTAGCCAAAACTCGCACTTACTATACTTGGCATATAGCTTATGTCATCTCAGCGTCTCCAGCACCGTCCTCAGATGACAGCTGTGCTCCTCCTCAGACTTCGAGTAAATAAGGATGTCGTCTATAAAGATAACGACAAACTTATCCAATAAGTCGTAGAAAATTAAGTTCATCAAATTCATGAATACAGCTGGAGCGTTGGTTACGTCGAAAGGCATAACCACGAACTCATAATGTCAGTACTTCGTCCGGAAGGCTGTCTTCGGAATATCGTCCTTCTTCACCTTCAGCTGATGGTATCCGCTCCTTAAGTCTAACTTCGAGAAGACTCTCGAACCTCCCAATTGATAAACAATATCATCGATGCGCGACAGCGGATACTTATTCTTCACTGTGACAGCATTCAGCGCTCGATAGTCCACACACATCCTACGGGACCCATCCTTCTTCTTCACAAGCAAGACTGGTGCACCCCACGGTGACACACTAGGGTGGATGAAACCCTTCTGCAGCAACTCATCTAATTGCTTCCGCAACTCCTCAAGCTCAGCAAGAGCCATCCGATACAGCGCCTTCGATATCGGCTGCACTCCCGGCATAAGATCAATACCAAATTCTAGAGCTCGGTCGGGTGGTAAGCCTGAGATATCTTCCGAAAAGACGTCGTCGAAGTCTCTGACGACTGCTGGTCGGTCGATCTCCATCTGCATAGCTGCAACAATCGGCACTTTCGGCTTGGCCCGAAATCTGATGGGCCCAAGCGACTAATCTCTGCTACGGAACTCGAACTCCGGATGACCTGGAATCCTGAATACCACCCTCTTGCTGTGGCATTCGATCGAGGTGTGGAAGTCTCCCAGCCAATCGATGCCAAGAACGACATCGAAATGCGGTAGGTCGTAGACGATGAAATCTGCAAATAATTTGTGTCCACTGACCACCAAGGGGATCGATCGACAACCCAAATTCACAGTCACCACTCAGTTCCCTGTGGCGATGTCCCAACACTTAGGAAGTGTTTGGGTGGGAATGGAGTGCCTTGTTACAAATCTCCGGGATAAGATGCACATGGATGCACCAGAGTCGAACAAGGCCAAGGCCGGGTGAGTGAACACTAGAATGATGCCTAAGATATAAACGAGCTAAGGTCAAACAACGCTATTCTAGCAAACAAGGCAAAACAAACCAATGCTAACAATAAGATCTAAACTATGGAAAAGAAAGACTAGATCTGAAATAATACCTGCAATGACTCCATCCAGCTCCTCAGTCTCAACAGCGGTCATGGTGTAAGCCGGCCTCTGGGGTTGCACTGCCTGCTGAAACATCTGCCTCTGTGGCGCCAAGGGTGGTCCACGGACAGTAGCTCCTCTCTGAACCGGGGCAGGCGCTCTACTCTGTAGCGGGGCTGGTGCTCCGACTATGGCATGATGCGCTCTCGGACAATCCTTAGCAGCGTGCGAGGCATCTCCACAAACCAAGCACAATCCTAGCTTCTTCCTGCAATCATTCTGAACGTGCCCTGGCTTCCCGCAGTAATGACATGGTCCCTT
Source organism: Scilla litardierei (assembly GCA_030789695.1). Lineage (NCBI taxonomy): Eukaryota > Viridiplantae > Streptophyta > Magnoliopsida > Asparagales > Asparagaceae > Scilla > Scilla litardierei. The sequence continues at coordinate 176,922,599 of CM061133.1, read as the reverse complement.
GCTCTGACTCTGTATGGGTGCTCCGGGCCTCTTGAAAGGCACTGTCTGAACTAGCCTCATCGCCGGCCTAGCAGGTGACCGGTACTGCTCCATGGGAGGCTTCCTTCTATCAGCTGGAAGGTCAGGTAGACGCGATATGGTCTCATGGTTCCTCGCGGCATTCAGCACAGCTCCCATGGTCATGAAATCTACCGAAGACATAGAAGCCTGAATCTTCGGACTCAGTCCCTGACGAAAACGATCAGCTCGTTTCTCCTCCTTCCTCACCATATGTGGGGCAAACCGACTCAGCATCTCGAACTCTGCCTCATACTCGTCGACGGTCATATCCCCCTGCTTCAGGTCTACAAATCTGCTCAACAGCTCCCTCCTAGTAGCCTTGGTGAAGTACTTCTCCTTGAACATCGATCGAAAGGTCCTCCACTCCACTGGCTTATACAGGCGCCTCTCCTCAATGCGCCACCAGTTCCTAGCATTCTCGGTCAGCTGCATCTTCGATATCTCAACTTGGGTATCATCAGAATCTTCGCAGCAATCAACTTCTCCTCAGTACTCAGAATCCACTCATCAGCACTCAACGGTCCTTCCTTCCCAGAAAATGTCTTCGGTTGAAGCTCATTGAACTGCTTCACTCCCGGAGCAGCTCGAGGGGCAGGCAGAGGCGGTAGTGGTGCAACTGGAGGAGCATGGGTAGCACGGTGGGACTGCTGAACCAACTGGTGCTGCACGTCCAGCATCTCTTTCATCACGCCCAGAAACTGGCGGAACTCTCCGCCCTGGTCTTCCGAAACTCCATCGCCTGAGTTCCCGGATCGGATGACGCGTCGTCCTGCCATCCTATTCACAAGAAAGACACAGATTAGACTCGTACGATTTTCTGGATAACAATAAAATGAATGTCAATACTTATATTGTTCCGAACTTGCAGAAAGGATGGGACCTGCATGGTCCACCACTAAAACCTGTCACGCCCCGCTTCCCAAAACAACGGAGGCGAAGCATGACTAAGGCCCGCTTAGGCCGGAGCTGTGAAGCTCGGACCCAATAAGCGTCTGTGTGGTACTCCAAGATGAAGGAACATGTCCCTGCATGTTAGTACAGAACAATAAAAGTACTGAAAAGAAAACATTCATTTTATTCCAAATTTATCAATCCAGAGTACTGAGAGTCTAACAAAGCCTGACTCGGCTACAACAACAGAAAAGTAAACAACTGGTGCAAGCACCCAACCTAGACAGAAAATAAACGGTGCTACGCACCCAACTAAACTGCAGAGAGGCCCCCGGATCAGCAACGTGAAGACATCTAGCTCTGGACCTCCTCGGGCACGTACTCCAGATCGACGTCCTCCAACTCTACGTACTCTGGCAGGTCCGCATTGTCAACATACTCCGGCTCGATACCTGACGTACATCACCCAAGAGAAAAGGAACTGTGCGTTAGGTAAAGTCTACACAGAAAATGTCAGACTCTACTGCAAGTGTATTTTAATTTAAGACAACTTTTTACTGGTTGATTAGCATGCTGGGGTTATAACTGAGTAACAAAAGTAAACGCAGCAGGAGAGGTAAAACGCGTCAAGCGGTAGTCGTAGCGTGTGCTACCGACTACGGGACTAACCTAAGAGGGACGAGACAAGACAGGACAAGACGGGACAAAGCAGGATGGGACAAAACATGTGTACACGAAGGGTTCACACCTTACGGTTCGAGGGGGATCAGACCCTCTCCCCGTGCGCATGCTCAACCCTACCCCAACCCAGGAACTCAGGACCAGAAGGTACATGGATCACTCCCGCTAGGGAAGCATCTGAAACACCCGTAGGCTTTTTGTATAACAGGGATCACTCTTGCGTGGAGAGCATCCGAAACACCCGGAGGCTTTTTTGTAACAGGGATCACTCTCGCGTGGAGAGCATCCGAAACGCCCGGAGGCTTTTTGTGTAACAGGGATCACTCTCGCGTGGAGAGCATCCGAAACGCCCTGAGGCTTTTTGTGTAACAGGACACGACATACAAGGAATTGTTATTCTAGGGGGTCCACATGCACGCACACACGGGAAAAACCCTAAGGTGTCAAATGATGTTGTTGTTGCGCTTAGACTTCGTCGTCAAGTCTAAGCCGGCAGGGGCGTCCCGGACGCTATCATTTCACGTCCGGTTCTCTTTGTTCACAGTTTAATAGTTCTAACAGTCTGAGGCCTAGGCATAGCCAAAAATGCAAGTGAATACACTTGCCTGCGGTGGCGAGTGTGTCGTCCGTCCAGAGCGTCTCGTCCAAGCGTCGCGTCCTCGGTAGTCCGTCTGAAATAGGGTCACGGCGACGGTGTCAGGTCACGTTTTCAATAAGTCCTATTAGGGTCTGTTTCTAGATTGGCGGGACTACCCTATTCTTCAAAAGTCACATTTTGGTGTTTCTTTCAACCTAGATCGACTTCTACCCTATGTGCATAGAAAATTGTCCGATTGTCGATCTTTCTATGGTGAGCAGCGTTTTACAGATACTGAAAGTAAATTTAGTTCAAGTTGTCAAATTTTAGTTTAGGGTTTGATTTTGCTACAGTGCGGGTTTGCTACGATTTTGGGGGACCAACCTCTCCGGTGTTTGACGCAGAATGGACGTAGAGTCTGAACGGTGAGATCTCCTCGTTGTCTACGGCGTCTCGGCTACGGGTAGCATAGCCAGACATGTTCTGGCAGCGAACTGGAAGTACGGGCAGTGAGCAAGGTCAGTTCTTCGGCAAGACAGCGTGCATGGCCAACACAATGACAAAACGGCGTCGAGGAGTCACGGAACAGCGAGCAAAAGGGAAAACAGCGGCCACGGAGCCAAAACAGCGAGCACGGAAGCGAGCACGGAAGCGTACGACGACACGGAAAAGTGGGCAGCGAACGAGAAGACCAATTCAGCGAGCGAGGGGGTGATTGGCGTCAAAAACAGCGAGGGGGCACAAAACAGCGAACACGGGATCGCTGAACGATGCCGGGAGCTGAGGGGGTGATTGGTCGGATCTGAGGAGTCGACGACAAAGGAAAAGAGCAGCTGGAGGGCTGCTGTGGCCGTTCGCCTGCGCGAAGAGGCGGCTGCCGGTCGGCGATAGCAGCAAACGCAATGGTGGTGAAAATCGCAGCAGCACGGCTCGCGGCTGCCTGCTGCTGCTGTTCACGCACAGAAGCACCGACGGGGACTACTGACGGCGAGTGCGGCTGAGGAAGGTGTCGACGACCACTTGTGGAGGCCTCCGGCTGTGCTGGCCATCGAGCGGCGACGGAAAATAGCAGCAGTAGCTGATCTGCTGTTGCTGCGGCCTGCTTGTGCGAAGGGGAGGCCTGGCGGGCTGTTTACGGCGGTCAAGGCGATGGTTGGTCGAAGATGCGAGGACAGGGTGCCGGGGGTGGCTGTCAGAGGTGAGTTGCCCGCCGGCGTGGGTGTGAGCTACGAGGGAGAGCGACGTATCGCGAGGGAGAGAGAGAGTTACCGGGGGGTTGTGTATGTTGGTAGCGGCTAAGAATACTCAGCCCTAGGGTTCACGTGAATGAGAAAATAGATGTTAGGGTTAGTTTATAAAATGATTTAATAAGCTATATAGTTATATGATATTTGTTATTTGGGAGAGAGAGATAGTGATAGGAAGAGTGGGGATGGGAAAAAGTGTAGTGCCAAATAGTGGTAGAAGATTTACCCTTGATATGTAAGAGTATCATTTGGGATTCAATTAGATATGGATACAATTTGAAATTCAAATGGTTAAGGGATAAATCAACGGTTGAGATTTAATCGGAAGATATCTCTCGCTACAGGCATCAGAAAATTAATCCGAAAATACCCGGGCGATCGTGGAGATGAGACGCACGGGGCTACGGAGTCTGATCGTGCGTTACGCCTACCAAGAATTTTCATAAAATCGGAAACTACGTTTTAAGACGAAAGACTAAAACGCCCCTACCATTCCAAGTCGTTTTGCGAGAAAACGAGCCGTGAAATGACGTTCCCAAAAATTACTATAAAATTCTACACTCCCATACGATCATAATGGCATATCACAACGCATATATCGGAACCCGAAAAGTGCCAAATAAAATACGTGCACGATAAAGCACGTGCACGTAGAAAATCCATAAGGTCGGAAAGCGACCGTTACATTCTACCCCACTAAAATAAAGATTCCGTCCTCGGAACCAACAACACTAATCAGCAAACAAGAATGGAACACACTCTCTCATCTCCTCCTCACGCTCCCAAGTGGACTCTCCAGGTGATCCATGACGCCACATCACTCTCACCAGGTCGACTATCTTATTCCTCAATTGCTTCTGTCGACGGTCCAAAATCTGCATATTCTGCTGGTCATATGTCAGGTCCGGGCGAACCGTAATCTCAGAGAAATCAACCGTGTGCGATGGATCATTGACGTACCGACGTAGCTGAGATGGTGGCAAAGCAAGGTGGTAGGCCACTGCTCCCACACGCTCTAGCACGTCGAATGGTCCAATATACCTCGGACTCAGCTTTCCCTTCTTCCCGAAACGAATAACTCGGCGGTTCGGAGAAATCTTCAAGGAGACGTGATCTCCAGGCTGGAACTCCAAAGGTCTCCTCTTGGCATCTGCCCAATGCTTGAATCGATCCTGCGCAACTCTGAGCTTCTCCCTGATGTCTCTCACGACATCCACAGCTTCCACTATCATCTCTGGACCCAAAAGCACCCGATCTCTCATGTCATCCCAGCTCAGTGGCGATCGACATTTCCTCCCATATAAGGCAGCAAACGGCGACATGCCAATGCTCGCCTGGTAGTTGTTCTTATATGAAAACTCCACCAAGTGAAGATGGTCCTCCTAAGATCCCTTCAAATCGAGCGTACAAGCTCGCACATATCGTCCATAATCTGAATAGTCCTCTTGGACTGGCTGTCGGTCTGCGGGTGGTACGCCATGCTGAGCCCGCGAAGGAATGGCCCGCTCCTTACGGAGGACTCATTTGTTTGGGGGCGAGGTCAATGGCTCCTCAACTTACGTCCAACGAGGATCGTCCGGTGGTGAGGGGAGCGGCCCCTGCCTTATGAAGGACTCGTTCGTACGGGGGTGAGGGGAACGACCACTCGACGTACGTACGACGAGGATCGTTTAGTGGCGAGGGAGCAACCCCTCGACTTACATCCGATAAGGATTATTTGGTGGTGGAGGAGCGACCCTTTGACTTAGGTCCGACGAGAAGCTCGACGAGAATCGTTTAATGACAGGGGAGCACCTCTCGACTTACATCCTCCGAAGATGATCGTTCAGGCTTAGGGGAGTGTGAAGGGTTTTGGCAGACCCTCAGGGCTCAGATCTGTGCTCATCCTATGTCGGACGGACAACAGAGGTGAAAACATGCACAGCGGAAAAACATAAACATGTTAAACATTTTGGCGAACCCTAAGGCGAGCCATAACCTTGCCAAGATCTATGCCAACTTGGGGTAGATTTGACCACCCCAAGAGGGATCTAGCCTACTGTGACATTAATAAAAATTATTCTAAAAAGCTACTAACTAACATACCCGAAATCTTGGCCTTGGGACAGGCAAGATGTGCTACACCGCATTCTTTCGCTCCTCGTAGCCGAGCCGCCTTGCACCCTCGAACCGATCTACCTGAGCCGCCTCCAAGCCGATCACTTGCAGAAGAAAGTTTCACTTGAGCAGATCCGCGTCAAAGATGTCTGGATCCGATCCAAACCTCCTCGTAGTCTTGCTAGGACCCAACAGGTGGATAGGAAGAAAAAGAGGAGAGGAATATTTAAGTTCACGATCGAGCGTGCTCAAAAGTTAGGAGCTTCTCGATTCGTTCACTTGGTGTGTTCTACAATGAAGAGGGGGTACCCCTATTTATATAGGGAGTCGGCTCCTCCCTTTTCGTCATGAGCAATGTGAGACAAACTTAAAGAAAGAGGGATTTTAATTAAGTTAATGAAGTTAGTAAGCCTTTCACAAAAGCCTAACTTCAACCAATTAAATCTCCCTTGCTATTAAGCTTTAGAGACGATACAAGTTATCATTTTGAATGGCTTCGAATGGTGAACGCGTAGGAACGAACGACGACGAATTTCGACTTCGTTTGACCCCTCAAATAATTGCCCAAAATTGGACAAAAATCATAGTTCGTAGATGTCACATGGGTTTCAAAAAACCCTAAGTCAACTTAAGTTGCGGGCGCGCCCGCCAAGGGCAATGGGCGCCCCCAGAGCGGGCGCGCGGCCTGCTGCTCTCAGCGGGTCGCACCCACTTGGTTCAGTGGGCCGCGCCTGCTGAACACAGTGGGCCACACCCGTTACTCTTCTGGGTGGATCCGCTTGCCTAAGTGAGTCTAACCCACTCTTGTATTTGACTGTTTTTGTGTTTCTAGGCTCGTTTGAGCTCTGTTTTCGACGCAATTTGAACCTACGTTTAAACCGGGACGATCACATCATCCAGGTTATCTTTCCAACGCGTTTATTCCATTAAATATTGTCGTAAACAATTTATGAAACATTTAATCTAGCTTGCATCACATGCAAAGTTTGTCCCCGATCAAAACTTGAACCCACAATAAACTTGTGGACTTAAATATTCCATTTCATCAAATGAATTCCTCTTAACATTCTTTCTATTACACGTGGATACTACTAGGTGTGAGACCCTACAGCCTGACCATACTACAGGTTGGGGCACAAAACCCCTAGACGACGGTAACCACTAGCAGCAGGCGTCGTCCCTGTTTCAGAATCATACTTACGTGATCGACCCACTGACGAACGTGTCGTCGGGATCACTCTGACTGTGTCAGTGATGAATACCGTAGTTTTAGTCCCTTCATCAAGACTGTATCTCTGCATGACCTAGGGTATGGTTTGCCGTCAACCCCACTAACCAGCATTGGTCAGTCTACAACGGTCTTTGTTGTATTCACGTTGTACATCCTACAACATACCCAGCCGAGGATTAACACAAAGACCGTACTGATCTAGTGACACTAACTTTAGTCATCTACTTCCTCGTGAGCTTCAGGTGTCACCCAACCTATGTAATGGACCCTGTGGGGCTACACACACACACACACACACACTAAAGGAGGGGTGAATAGTGTAATGGCAAGCAAAGTGCTTAATTAAAAGTTACTGAAATTAAAGCACAATAAGAAGCGGAAATGAAACAGAGTGCTCAACAACAACAATCGCAAACACAAAGATTTTACCATGGTTCTCCAAAGCTTGGGTACGTCCAGTCACACCAATATTCACTATATTTCCACACAGAGAAGTGAATACAATCTCACACAGAGATACCTCACACAGAGGATTTAAGATTCCTACAAAGAGATATCCTTACTCTCACACAGAGAGACCTCACATAGAGGATTTTGTTCTTTCACACAGAAAGAACCACTCACACAGAGAGTAACTTCCACAAAGAGAGTAACTAATTTCCACACAGAGAATTAGGGGTTTTGAACAAAAACCAAAACAAAACAACACTTACCTATGCCTTGATATGATCTTACCAATGTGAAGAAGAAGAAGGCATGCAAGTTGTTAACGGGACTAGTTTGGCCGGGCCCGGAAGAGCCAAGTCAACTACGACTGGTCAACCAGACTACTACGACCTTGGGGCCTCGGCCCAAGGATCTCACGGGCGGGCCGCGCTTCTCCACACATGACGAAGGCCCACTTCCACAATGGAGGAAATCGGGGCCCAAGTCAAGGAAACATTCGCCAAATATGGCAACCGTCCAAAGCCATCACTCTCTAGCCATCATGGCTCGGCTTAATGGCTCAGCTTAATGGCCCGACTTAAATGGCCTTCACTCTATAGCCATCATGGCTCGGCTTAATGGCTCAGTTTAATGGCCCGACTTAAATGGCCATCACTCTCCAGCCATCAAGGCCCGCCAGATATGGCAACCGCCCGAGTCCATCACTCCAGCCATCATGGCCACCTTCAGGACATTCATCTCCTCATCAAGATGGGCGTAATTAGTGGAGGTCAAAACTTCCCACATTTGCACGTCCCCATGAATGATGGCCATGATGTCACATCATGGCACATTATCAGGACGAGTCACCTATATGAGGGGAGGGTGGGCATCATCCAAAGGGACCGCATCTCAGGTAACAAAACCTAAGGTACTCCATCAACGACCTCGTTCCCCCAATTCATCTCCTTCCTCCCCCGCTCGCGCCGAGAGACGCCGTTACGATCTCCTCACGAGTCGGACCGTCTCCGCCGGGCCTCCTTTCTCAGATCTCTATCTGACTTAGGCATCGGAGGGGATTTGGCCGGAACCAAGGTCCGGCCCCCTGACGAGCGTTCTCGTCTGCGCAGGTGGACAGCAGATCAACGGGCCGAGGCTACCCCTCGCCCCTCTCCGACCACTCGATCAACCGGACAGTGAGGCTTCCCCTCACCGTCAGCCTGCCGTGGCCGAGCACGCCCTACCGAGGCCGAGCGTCTTAATCGGGTCCGAGACTCTCCCTCGCCACCCGTCAGCCGTGCATCTACCCGGGCGACTGAGGCTACCCCTCGTCCCCCTTCCAACCGAGGCCGAGCACACCTGTCCGAGGCCGAGCGTCTCAACCAGGGCCGAGGCTTCCCCTCGCCCCTTCTGCACCGATTCGAAGCCCCCGAGGGACCCAAAGGGGGCCCCTTGACCACGTTGACCGGGTTCTCCACAGTCAACGCACTGTAGTGAGAAAACACTCTGAAACATCTGGCGCCGTCTGTGGGAACGAGTCGACATCCACGACGTCAACCACATAGGTAATGGCTCGTTCCTTTAATCAAAGATCTGAAGGACCGGACTGCGGAAGTAAAGGCATACCACGTCATCGTACTTTCGCACACTCTCAACTCGTGAGGATTTACCCCTCACGCCCTTCATCCCCAAAACCCCATGGGGAAGAAACACCAGCATTTGGACCTAAAATTCCTTTTCTGCACCATGGCTTTCTGAAAGATGAAGCCCCCCTTTTCCTAATCTCAAGGTTCAGATTCTCGAGCATGGGTCCGCCGTCATCCGACCTTATTACACCATGTGCTCGACCCATCTCTCACCTTGGCGAGATCCCGCCACACCTTTCAACCCGCTTGACGGCGATCTCGACGAGTTCGGTGACGATGAGGTGTGAGTCTTCTTCCCCATCTTCGAAGGACAGCGATCCCATGGGTAAGTTCTTCGATGAGGCGTGGATGGAGACTCCCCTGAAGGGGAAAATGCCACCGGCGATAACGACAGATCCCGCCTGGTAGGGAGTTCAGGACCACGAATCAGCGGATCTCGGCGGTTTTGGGTTCAGGCGATCCCGTCGTGACGCTCACCGGCCATCTCTTCTCCGACAAGAAGCTCGACCCATGCCGGCTGAGGTTGTCCCTACCACCGGAGGACAGGTCGCAGGGGCCGCTAAGATCGAGGGTGAGATCCGAGATCGCGACGTCGGACCATTCGATTTCATCACCGAGGGCTCTGGAACGCACGAAGTCTCTGGCAGAAGCTCCTCTGCCTGAGGAAACGTGAGGCCACCTCATCGGCCTCCAAGCCCGATGGCTTCACCATCTACACCAAGCGCAAGATCCGGGATGCTGATGTCATCAAGATCAACCACCCCCCAGCGAACCCCAGGAAGGTGACCATGCTAAGGAGCTCGGACGGCGAATAATTCGAGATTGAGGAAGCCCGGAGATCTCCGCGAGTATCACGACGAAGATCTTGTTGCCTGCGATCAACAACCGACCCTGCGGTTTTGCAAGTCTACAAAGGAGGCTTGTGCCTGGATCTGCAAATCAAAGACCACCGAGCTCAGGGATTTTCTCTCCCTGAAAATGTCGATCGTTGGTTCTTCATCTGAACAAGCAGATGTTTGTTTCTTCATCTGAACAAGCAGGTCTCCACCCGCCTGTGTGTCGGATCGGCTGAGCTGTTCTTATCGTACCAGTCCAGGCCGAGGCCGAGGCCGACCCCAGACGAGGCCGACCCCTGAGGAGGCCGACCAGTTCAGGCCGAGGCCGACCCCAGAAGAGGCCGAAGCCGACCCAGCAAAAAGGTCAAACTGTCCTCTTCCCCCTTTGCTAATTAATTGTGTGCTTTCAGACCACTACAAGAGCATCCCTGACAATTCTCCTCTCTTAAACTTCTTGCGAGATGGTGATAAAAAACCACATCCCCCGGTTTCAACAAATGTCTCACAAAAAGCTTGTCGATAAGGCTGCCATGGTCGCGACAACACCGGAGCACATGGCGACCGACATTGCGGTCTCGGCCAACTTGAGGGAGAGGCGCAAGGAGTGCGTCTAGATCCGGGGACGGGCCAGGAAGACGCGGGGCTACGAGTGGCCTGGCGAGGTCGCCAAGGAGAATGAGATCTCGATCGAGTTCAGACAAGAGACAGCACCGACGACCCTCACAGGCGTCGGGCTTAGCCCCGACTCGGCCTTCATCGATGGCCCTACCACCATCTCTGGCCATTGTCTCGACGTCCGCCATACCAACACCATGCTGCCATCGCCAAGCATATGGGTTGAGCTCCCATCACTGTGCCGCCCTTGCCGAGCTACCTTGGTCGTACCGCCAAACAGACAAAAGCGGGAGCCGGAGCTAGAGCAGGAGCTGGAGCAGAAGCTAGGATCCAGACAAAGCTGGAGCCGGAGCGGGAGATGCGGTCTAGACAAAAGCTATAGCTGGAGCTGGAGCTGAATTTGGAAATAGAACTAGAGCTGTGTCTAGACGAGGCCGACCCATCCAAGAGGAGGCCGACCACACCATTTCAACCGACCCAGGAGGAGGCCGACCAGACAAGTCCGACCGCCTTGCCAAGTATCTGAGTTTCAACGCCAAGCCACCTCGTCGAGCTTACAAAGTTATCCCCACTGCGATGGGGCTGTTGAACCAGTCGAGCATCCAAACCGCTCCTCCGACCGTGGCCGAGCCGTTTTGCCGAAGCACCACCGTCTGAGTTCGAGCAACCAAGCAGCTCCTCCGATCGAGGCCGACCAGTTCAGGCCGAGACCGAGGCCGACCCCAGAGGAGGCCGACCGGTCCAGACGAGTCGGACCACCCTTCCAAGCCTCCGAGCCACCTTGTCTCAAAGTCGTCCTCATCCTGGCCAAGCCGATCTGGCCGAAGCACCCCCGTCCGAGTTCAAGCACCCGGATCGCTCCTACGACCGTGCTGCTGGGTACCCGCTTACCGAACAACTCCTGCATCCACCGATCTGGACGAAGCAATGGCAGAGCGCCACCATGGAATCTTCGAAAGGCTTCACAAGGTCCTCACCCTTTTCGCCGGCCGTAAGCCGAGGGGCAACTCCCCTCGCCACCGGGCGGATCTCCTTTGCCGGCCGTAAGCCGAGGGGCAACTCCCCTCGCCACCAGGCGGATCTCCTTTGTCGGCCGTAAGCCGAGGGGCAACTCACCTCGCCACCGAGCGGATCTCCTTCGTCGGCCGTAAGCCGAGGGGCAACTACCCTCGCAACCGAACGAACGGATCGGTCAAAGAGCTGGGGGCAACCCCCCAGTAGGCCGAGCACTCCTTCGTCGGCCGTAAGCCGAGGGGAAACTCCCCTCGCCACCGAACGAATCTCCTTCGTCGGCCGTAAGCCGAGGGGCAACTCCCCTCGCCACCGAGCGGATCTCCTTCGTCGTCCGTAAGCCGAGGGGCAACCCCCCTCGCCACCGAGCGGATCTCCTTCATCGGCCGTAAGCCGAGGGGCAACCCCCCTCGCAACCGAACGAACGGATCGGTCAAAGAGCTGGGGCAACCCCCCCAGTAGGCCGAGCACTCCTTCGTCGGCCGTAAGCCGAGGGGCAACTCCCCTCGCCATCGAACGAATCTCCTTCGTCGGCCGTAAGCCGAGGGGCAACTCCCCTCGCCACCGAACGAATCTCCTTCACCGGCCGTAAGCCGAGGGGCAACTCACCTCGCCACCGAGCGGATCTCCTTCGTCGGCAGTAAGTCGAGGGGCAACTCCCCTCACCACCGAACGAATCTCCTTCGTCGGCCGTAAGTCGTGGGGCAACTCCCCTTGCCACCGAACGAATCTCCTTCATCGGCCATAAGTCGAGGGGCAACTCCCCTCGCCGCCGAACGAATCTCCTTCGTCGGCAGTATGTCGATGGGCGACTCCCCCATGACCGAACGAATCTCGGGCTGACGATTTATCGTCCCCGGCCAAACTCCGCAAGACGGGCCAAAGTTTTGCAGAGAGTACAACTTCTTCCACATTATACTACATCTCCCGACCTCCACCTCAACAATGGTAGAGCTCAGAAGATGGGGGCATGTTAACGGGACTAGTTTGGCCGGGCCCGGAAGAGCCAAGTCAACTACGACTGGTCAACCAGACTACTACGACCTTGGGGCCTCGGCCCAAGGATCTCACGGGCGGGCCGCGCTTCTCCACACATGACGAAGGCCCACTTCCACAATGGAGGAAATCGGGGCCCAAGTCAAGGAAACATTTGCCAAATATGGCAACCGTCCAAAGCCATCATTCTCTAGCCATCATGGCTCGGCTTAATGGCTCAGCTTAATGGCCCGACTTAAATGGCCTTCACTCTATAGCCATCATGGCTCGGCTTAATGGCTCAGTTTAATGGCCCGACTTAAATGGCCATCACTCTCCAGCCATCAAGGCCCGCCAGATATGGCAACCGCCCGAGTCCATCACTCCAGCCATCATGGCCACCTTCAAGACATTCATCTCCTCATCAAGATGGGCGCAATTAGTGGAGGTCAAAACTTCCCACATTTGCACGTCCCCATGAATGATGGCCATGATGTCACATCATGGCACATTATCAGGACGAGTCACCTATATGAGGGGAGGGTGGGCATCATCCAAAGGGACCGCATCTCAGGTAACAAAACCTAAGGTACTCCATCAACGACCTCGTTCCCCCAATTCATCTCCTTCCTCCCCCGCTCGCGCCGAGAGACACCGTTACGATCTCCTCACGAGTCGGACCGTCTCCGCCGGGCCTCCTTTCTCAGATCTCTATCTGACTTAGGCATCGGAGGGGATTTGGCCGGAACCAAGGTCCGGCCCCCTGACGAGCGTTCTCGTCTGCGCAGGTGGACAGCAGATCAACGGGCCGAGGCTACCCCTCGCCCCTCTCCGACCACTCGATCAACCGGACAGTGAGGCTTCCCCTCACCGTCAGCCTGCCGTGGCCGAGCACACCCTACCGAGGCCGAACGTCTTAATCGGGTCCGAGACTCTCCCTCGCCACCCGTCGGCCGTGCATCTACCCGGGCGACTGAGGCTACCCCTCGTCCCCCTTCCAGCCGAGGCCAAGCACACCTGTCCGAGGCCGAGCGTCTCAACCAGGGCCGAGGCTTCCCCTCGCCCCTTCTGCACCGATTCGAAGCCCCCGAGGGACCCAAAGCGGGCCCCTTGACCACGTTGACCGGGTTCTCCACGGTCAACGCACTTTAGTGAGAAAACACTCTGAAACATCTGGCGCCATCTGTGGGAACGAGTCGACATCCACGACGTCAACCACATAGGCAATGGCTCGTTCCTTTAATCAAAGATCTGAAGGACCGGACTGCGGAAGTAAAGGCATACCACGTCATCGTACTTTCGCACACTCTCAACTCGTGAGGATTTACCCCTCACGCCCTTCATCCCCAAAACCCCATGGGGAAGAAACACCAGCATTTGGACCTAAAATTCCTTTTCTGCACCACGGCTTTCTGAAAGATGAAGCCCCCCTTTTCCTAATCTCAAGGTTCAGATTCTCGAGCATGGGTCCGCCGTCATCCGACCTTATTACACCATGTGCTCGACCCATCTCTCACCTTGGCGAGATCCCGCCACACCTTTCAACCCGCTTGACGGCGATCTCGACGAGTTCGGTGACGATGAGGTGTGAGTCTTCTTCCCCATCTTCGAAGGACAGCGATCCCGTGGGTAAGCTCTTCGATGAGGCGTGGATGGAGACTCCCCCGAAGGGGAAAATGCCACCGGCGATAACGACAGATCCCGCCTGGTAGGGAGTTCAGGACCACGAATCATCGGATCTCGGCGGTTTTGGGTTCAGTCGATCCCGTCGTGACGCTCACCGGCCATCTCTTCTCCGACAAGAAGCTCGACCCATACCGGCTGAGGTTGTCCCTACCACCGGAGGACAGGTCGTAGGGGCCGCTAAGATCGAGGGTGAGATCCGAGATCGCGACGTCGGACCATTCGATTTCATCGCCGAGGGCTCTGGAACGCACGAAGTCTCTGGCAGAAGCTCCTCTGCCTGAGGAAACGTGAGGACACCTCATTGGCCTCCAAGCCCGATGGCTTCACCATCTACACCAAGCGCAAGATCCGGGATGCTGATGTCATCAAGATCAACCACCCCCCAGCGAACCCCAGGAAGGTGACCATGCTGAGGAGCTCGAACGACGAAGAATAAGAGATTGAGGAAGCCCGGAGATCTCTGCGAGTATCACGACGAAGATCTTGTTGCCTGCGATCAACAACCGACCCTGCGGTTTTGCAAGTCTACAAAGGAGGCTTGTGCCTGGATCTGCAAATCAAAGACCACCGAGCTCAGGGATTTTCTCTCCCTGAAAATGTCGATCGTTGGTTCTTCATCTGAACAAGCAGATGTTTGTTTCTTCATCTGAACAAGCAGGTCTCCACCCGCCTGTGTGTCGGATCGGCTGAGCTGTTCTTATCGTACCAGTCCAGGCCGAGGCCGAGGCCGACCCCAGACGAGGCCGACCCCTGAGGAGGCCGACCAGTTCAGGCCGAGGCCGACCCCAGAAGAGGCCGAAGACGACCCAGCAAAAAGGTCAAACTGTCCTCTTCCCCCTTTGCTAATTAATTGTGTGCTTTCAGACCACTACAAGAGCATCCCTGACAATTCTCCTCTCTTAAACTTCTTGCGAGATGGTGATAAAAACCACATCCCCCGGTTTCAACAAATGTCTCACAAAAAGCTTGTCGATAAGGCTGCCATGGTCGCGACAACACCGGAGCACACGGTGACCGACATTGCGGCCTCGGCCAACTTGAGTGAGAGGCGCAAGGAGTGCGTCTAGATCTGGGGATGGGCCAGGAAGACGCGGGGCTATGAGTGGCCTGGCAAGGTCGCCAAGGAGAATGAGATCTCGATCGAGTTCTGACAAGAGACAGCACCGACGACCCTCGCAGGCGTCGGGCTTAGCCCCGACTCGGCCTTCATCGATGGCCCTACCACCATCTCTGGCCATTGTCTCGACGTCCGCCATACCAACACCATGCTGCCATCGCCAAGCATATGGGCTGAGCTCCTATCACTGTGCCGCCCTTGCCGAGCTACCTTGGTCGTACCGCCAAACAGACAAAAGCGGGAGCCGGAGCTAGAGCAGGAGCTGGAGCAGAAGCTAGGATCCAGACAAAGCTGGAGCCGGAGCGGGAGATGCGGTCCAGACAAAAGCTATAGCTGGAGCTGGAGCTGAATTTGGAAATAGAACTAGAGATGTGTCTAGACGAGGCCGACCCATCCAAGAGGAGGCCGACCACACCATTTCTACCGACCCAGGAGGAGGCCGACCAGACAAGTCCGACCGCCTTGCCAAGTATCTGAGTTTCAACGCCAAGCCACCTCGTCGAGCTTACAAAGTTATCCCCACTACGATGGGGCTGTTGAACCAGTCGAGCATCCAAACCGCTCCTCCGACCGTGGCCGAGCCGTTTTGCCGAAGCACCACCGTCTGAGTTCGAGCAACCAAGCAGCTCCTCCGATCGAGGCCGACCAGTTCAGGCCGAGACCGAGGCCGACCCCAGAGGAGGCCGACCGGTCCAGACGAGTCGGACCACCCTTCCAAGCCTCCGAGCCACCTTGTCTCAAAGTCGTCCTCATCCTGGCCAAGCCGATCTGGCCGAAGCACCCCCGTCCGAGTTCAAGCACCCGGATCGCTCCTACGACCGTGCTGCTGGGTCCCTGCTTACCAAACAACTCCTACATCCACCGATCTGGACGAAGCAATGGCAGAGCGCCACCATGGAATCTTCGAAAGGCTTCACAAGGTCCTCACCCTTTTCGCCGGCCGTAAGCCGAGGGGCAACTCCCCTCGCCACCGGGCGGATCTCCTTTGCCGGCCGTAAGCCGAGGGGCAACTCCCCTCGCCACCGGGCGGATATCCTTCACTGGCCGTAAGCCGAGGGGCAACTCCCCTCGCCACCGGGCGGATCTCCTTTGCCGGTCGTAAGCCGAGGGGCAACTCACCTCGCCACCGATCGGATCTCCTTCGTCGGCCGTAAGCCGAGGGGCAACCACCCTCGCAACCGAACGAACGGATCGGTCAAAGAGCTGGGGGCAACTCCCCAGTAGGCCGAGCACTCCTTCGTCGGCCGTAAGCCGAGGGGCAACTCCCCTCGCCACAGAACGAATCTCCTTCGTCGGCCGTAAGCCGAGGGGCAACTCCCCTCGCCACCGAGCGGATCTCCTTCGTCAGCCGTAAGCCGATGGGCAACCCCCCTCGCCACCGAGCGGATCTCCTTCGTCGGCCGTAAGCCGAGGGGCAACCCCCCTCGCAACCGAACGAACGGATCGGTCAAAGAGCTGGGGCAACCCCCCCAGTAGGCCGAGCACTCCTTCGTCGGCCATAAGCTGAGGGGCAACTCCCCTCGCCACCGAACGAATCTCCTTCGTCGGCCGTAAGCCGAGGGGCAACTCCCCTCGCCACCGAACGAATCTCCTTCGCCGGCCGTAAGCCGAGGGGCAACTCACCTCGCCACCGAGCTGATCTCCTTCGTCGGCAGTAAGTCGAGGGGCAACTCCCCTCGCCACCGAACGAATCTCCTTCGTCGGCCGTAAGTCGTGGGGCAACTCCCCTCGCCACCGAACGAATCTCCTTCGTCGGCCATAAGTCGAGGGGCAACTCCCCTCGCCGCCGAACGAATCTCCTTCGTCGGCAGTAAGTCGATGGGCGACTCCCCCACGACCGAACGAATCTCGGGCTGACGATTTATCGTCCCCGGCCAAACTCCGCAAGACGGGCCAAAGTTTTGCAGAGAGTACAACTTCTTCCACATTATACTACATCTCCCGACCTCCACATCAACAATGGTAGAGCTCAGAAGATGGGGGCATGTTAACGGGACTAGTTTGGCCGGGCCCGGAAGAGCCAAGTCAACTACGACTGGTCAACCAGACTACTACGACCTTGGGGCCTCGGCCCAAGGATCTCACGGGCGGGCCGCGCTTCTCCACACATGACGAAGGCCCACTTCCACAATGGAGGAAATCGGGGCCCAAGTCAAGGAAACATTCGCCAAATATGGCAACCGTCCAAAGCCATCACTCTCTAGCCATCATGGCTCGGCTTAATGGCCCAGCTTAATGGCCCGACTTAAATGGCCTTCACTCTATAGCCATCATGGCTCGGCTTAATGGCTCAGTTTAATGGCCCGACTTAAATGGCCATCACTCTCCAGCCATCAAGGCCCGCCAGATATGGCAACCGCCCGAGTCCATCACTCCAGCCATCATGGCCACCTTCAGGACATTCATCTCCTCATCAAGATGGGCGCAATTAGTGGAGGTCAAAACTTCCCACATTTGCACGTCCCCATGAATGATGGCCATGATGTCACATCATGGCACATTATCAGGACGAGTCACCTATATGAGGGGAGGGTGGACATCATCCAAAGGGACCGCATCTCAGGTAACAAAACCTAAGGTACTCCATCAACGACCTCGTTCCCCCAATTCATCTCCTTCCTCCCCCGCTCGCGCCGAGAGACGCCGTTACGATCTCCTCACGAGTCGGACCGTCTCCGTCGGGCCTCCTTTCTCAGATCTCTATCTGACTTAGGCATCGGAGGGGATTTGGCCGGAACCAAGGTCTGGCCCCCTGACGAGCGTTCTCGTCTGCGCAGGTGGACAGCAGATCAACGGGCCGAGGCTACCCCTCGCCCCTCTCCGACCACTCGATCAACCGAACAGTGAGGCTTCCCCTCACCGTCAGCCTGCCGTGGCCGAGCACGCCCTACCGAGGCCGAGCGTCTTAATCGGGTCCGAGACTCTCCCTCGCCACCCGTCGGCCGTGCATCTACCCGGGCGACTGAGGCTACCCCTCGTCCCCCTTCCAGCCGAGGCCGAGCACACCTGTCCGAGGCCGAGCGTCTCAACCAGGGCCGAGGCTTCCCCTCGCCCCTTCTGCACCGATTCGAAGCCCCCGAGGGACCCAAAGCGGGCCCCTTGACCACGTTGACCGGGTTCTCCACGGTCAACGCACTGTAGTGAGAAAACACTCTGAAACACAAGTGAATGGCCAAATGCTTGAGATTAGCTTTGATTGCACTTATCGATCTTTCTCTCTTCTAGGAATGAATCCTAACACTTCTCACTTGAGTGTATGAAATGAAGGAAAGAAAGATGTTCTCCAAGAAGAGGAATGAGATTGAAATCCCTTGAAGAAATTTTCTAGAGCTTAGATGCTATAGCATAAGATTGAAGCACTAATTAGGGAATGGTGGAGGAGTGGCTTAGAGAAGAGATTAAATGATCTTCTATGATTTCCTAACCCTTTCAAGAGTTGTAACTAAACTAAGCCATCTCCTATATATAGAAAGCCAAGAAAAGCCCATAAAACCAACCAAAACCCCAAAGGGAAGAAATCTGCAACGGCTAGATTTTGGCAGTTTATGGCACAGACAGTCGACTGATGAACAAATGACAGTCGACTGTTCAACGTCTAGAAAAATCACAACGGCTATAATCTAAGCCAGGACAATCGACTGTAGAAGACTACACAGGCGGCTGTAAAACATACAGTCGACTGTATATCCTTCATCAGGCGACTGCTGCAGGGGATGGATAAAAACAGAGAGATACAATTTTTGCACTTACGCCTTTCAGACAACTGTTGACCATTTCACAGGTGACTGTAAATATACAGACGACTGTAAATACTTCATCGGTCGAATGTCTTGCAAATTGGGATGAAGCCCAGAAAATGTAAGTTGCACTCAGACGACTGTTGAGCAATTCACATGCGACTGTAAATTGAACATCAGTAGACTGATGCGAAAAGCTGAAGTAGAGTCAATAAAAAGGTTGACTTGATCAGTGCACCACAGTCGACTGTAGAATGCTCGACAGGCGGTAGGAATCACCCAGTCGACTGTAAAACCTTTAGCGGGCGACTGTCGGAGAGCCAGAGACTCCAATTGAGTCTTTGGGCAAGATGAACCTATTGGATTGGATTCTAAGATATTCCTAAGGTTCACTAAGATGTTGAATGCATACACATGAGAGTATGACCATCTATCAAGGCATTACAATAATCTGAGACTCAAAAAAAGAAATTTAAGTAAGTGAAATTACATGGATTACAAATTGCATCTCCTAGAGTCTAAGTCTTCAAGCTCACGATACCTTGATGCTCTCTATCATCTCGAAGCTTTGGCACCCCTTGATGAGCTTTCCTTCATCAAGCTCCAAGCTTTGTCATTGCTTCTCTAGATGTCCATCCATCATCATGCTCCAAGCTTTTGCTTCATTAGATGATCTTCATGACTTCATCCAAGCTTGAGCACTCCATCGCTCTTGGAGGTCTTTAAGATATCTCTTGTAATATCCTCCAAGTATTATGCTTTGTCTCATCAACATATAATCATTTAGATAAACTGAGACTAAAACATAAGATTGATTAGCACACTAACATAATGTATTGATCATCATCAAAACAACGTTAGTCCTGAACCCAATAACTAACAATCTTCCCCTTTTAATGATGACAATCCATTATGTCAAAATATAATAAACATTGAAATAAATAATGTGTGCTAACACACTCTCCTAATCAATTTGCAAATGTACACAAAATAAAGACATATAAAGCACACATCATATTGATTGTTGTTATGCAAAAACATACCAATTGATAATAATGCATAAACAAGCACAAGGTATATTTTTAAATAACCTATTTCTCTCCCCATTGGCATATCAAAAAGATGGGTAATAGCCAAATAGGAAAACCAAGGGCAAGAGAAATAACCATTTCATATGTATAAACATAATGTGAATGAAATTCAATGTGACATATGAATGGAAAAATAATGCTAGCAAGCAAAAATTTCATACTCCTCCATAATCATACATAATAGGCAAACATGGGAGTAATGGACACACTCACAAAAATGTGGGTACAAAAAGTAAACATACAAGCATGGTACCCAAGCAATGAATAACAATGTGAGTGAGCTAGAAAGTTGGAAACCAAACAAAAGTGGAGTTTGGTTTCTGTATATAGTCATATGAAATTATAACATGACGAACATATTATTCTATATACGAGTTACTATCAAGCCTAGAAACATTCTTAGGAATCCATAACGAAAGTGATTTTGGATTCTTAAGAAGTGGTTTTGTTAAGGCATGAGTAGGAGGTGAGGGTGCAAGCTTATGAGGTGGAACATAAACATTGGCGTGCCCCGTGTATGAAACATGAGATCTATCATTAGATGTAATCACACAAGACTTTCTACCATGCATAGGAACATATGAAGCATGCAAAGGTTTATCATCAATTCTAGCATGCAAGCAAAGTAAGTTATTCCCATGGGTAGATTTATCATGCATATCAACATATGAAGAAGCATTCACACCAATGGGTTGTTGAATATACTTCTTATGCAATGGGGTGTACATAAATGCATGATTCTTCTTTGGCTTAATATTCAAAGTTGATTTTTAGCTAAAAGAAGACTTGGATGTGACTAACCCCTTAGAAGGCTCCCTCACAAAATTTATTTGGGTGCTTCTAGGGGAAGAGCTTGGTTTGTTCACCTTCAAAGTAGAGAATCCCAAAACCTTTTTCTTACTCAATTTGAAGTTTTCAATTTGAGTGGACACTAGCTCACATTTCTTCAAAAGCGAAGAAATGTCATCATCCCTAGCGGATAGACGTTAGATAAGCTTAAGACATTGAGATTTGAGAGCCGATGTCTCATTCTCAAAGCGTCAATTTGAGAATCTCTCTCAAGAATGAAGGAGTCACATTCCGAAACGTGAGTACATTTAAGTGAAGCATTCTCCTCACGTAACACACGAATATGAGAAAGAAAAACTTCTTTCTCGGCATGCAAAAATTTAATCATATTAATATGTGAAGCATGCAAAGAAGCGCAAGTACGAGAATCATCATGAAAAGAATTTGCACTACACTTATGAGCAATTAAAGAATTTTTATCAGTAAAATCATTATGCTCATAGGTAGATTGAGTTTGAGATACCTCATTATCGCTAGACTCAATTTCATCACCTCCGGTGTACTTGGCCTCAAGATAGCTCCACATTTCATGTACCGTCACCATGCATCCAACTTCTTCATTTTCATGGTCACATGTGGAGATGCACAAAGCTCTTTTGGCGTGGGCATCCAACATGAAGTTTGACTCTGTGACATCCGAAATCACTGCATCCAAGAGATTGTTCTTCTTGTGGTTATTGATCATTTTGTTCCTCCATTGAGTATAGTTCTCCGGATCGAACATGGGATGATGTTGTTGAGAGATAGAAGTCATGCTTGCAAAAGCCACCAAACCAAGGCTCTGATGCCAACTGTAAGGGACCATCTGGGGCTACAAACACACTAAAGGAGGGATGAATAGTGTAATGGCAAGCAAAGTGCTTAATTAAACGTTACTGAAATTAAAGCATAATAAGCAACAGAAATTAAACAGAGTGCTCAGCAACAACAATCGTAAACACAAGGAGTTTATCCTGGTTCCCCAAAACTTGGGTACGGCCAGCCACACCAATATTCACTATATTCCCACACAGAGAAGTGGATACAATCTCACACAGAGATACCTCACACAGAGGATTTAGGATTCCCACAAAGAGATATCCTTACTCTCACACAGAGAGACCTTACACAGAGGATTTTGTTCTTTCACACAGAAAGAAACAAACTCTCACACAGAGAGTAACTCCCATAAAGAGAGTAACTAACTCCTACACAGAAAATTAGGGTTTCGAACAAAAAACAAAACGAAATTACACTTACCTATGTCTTGATATGACCTTACCAATGTAAAGAAGAAGGCATGCAAGTGAATGACCAAGTGTTTGAGATTAGCTTTGATTGCACTTGTTGATCTTTCTCTCTTCTAGGAATGAATCTTAACACTTCTCCCTTGAGTGTATGAAATAAAGAGAAGAAAGATGTTCTCCAAGAAGAGGAATGAGATTGAAATCCCTTGGAGAAATTCCCTAGAACTTAGATGCTATATCATAAGATTGAAGCTCTAATTAAGGAATGGGGAAGGAGTGGCTTAAAGAAGAGATTAAATGATCTTTTATGATTTACTAACCCTATCAAGAGTTGTAACTGAACTAAGACATTTCCTATATATATGAAGCCAAGAAGAGCCCATAAAACCAACCAAAACCCAAATAGAAGAAATCTGCAACGACTAGATTTTGGCAGTTTATGGCACAGACAGTCGACGGATGAACAAATGACAGTCGACTGTTCAACGGCTAGAAAATCCCAAAGGCTATAATCTGAGCCATGACAATCAACTATAGAAGACTACATAGGCGACTATAAAACAGACAGTCGACTGTATATCCTTCATCAGGCGACTGTTGCGGGAGATGGATAAAAACAGAGAGATGCAATTTTCGCACTTACGCCTTTCAGACGATTGTTGACCATTTCACAGGCGACTGTAAATATGCAGGCGATTGTAAATACTTCATCAGTCGACTGTCTTGCAAATTGGGATGAAACACAGAAAATGCAAGTTGCGCTCAGATGACTGTTGAGCAATTCACAGGCGACTGTAGAAACACATGCGACTGTAAATTGAACATCAGTCGACTGATGCGAAAAGCTCAAGTAGAGTCAATAAAAAGGTTGACTTGAGCAGTACACCACAGTCGACTGTAGAAGGCTCGACAGGTGACTGGAATCACCAGTCGACTGTAAAACTTCAGCAGGCGACTGTTGGAGAGCGAGAGACTCCAATTGAGTCTTTGGGCAAATGAACTTATTGGGTTGGATTCTATGATATTCTTAAGGTTCACTAAGATGGTTAAATGCATATGCATGAGAGTATGACCATCTATCAAGGCATTACAATAATCCTAGACTCAAGAAGAGAAATGCAAGTAATTGAAATTACATGGATTACAAATTGCATCTCCTAGTGTCTAAGTCTTCAAGCTCACGATACCTTGATGCTCTCTATCATCTCCAAGCTTTGGCACCCTTGATGAGCTTCCCTTCATCAAGCTCCAAGCTTTGTCATTGCTTCTCAGATGTCCATCCATCATCATGCTCCAAGATTTGGCTTCATTAGATGATCTTCATGACTTCATCCAAGCTTGAGCACTCCATCACTCTTGGAGGTCTTTAAGATATATCTTGTAATATCCTCCAAGCATTATGCTTTGTCTCATCAACATATAATCATTTAGATAACTTGAGACTAATACATAAGAGTGATTATCACACTAACATAATGTATTGAGCATCATCAAAATAACGTTAGTCTTGAACCCAAGAACTAACAATCTAAGATCTTTCAGCAGGCCGAGCCTCAAAGCTAGATCACAGATCTAAGTGACACTATCCATTCACAGGTTCGTACTGACGACTTCAGGTCTTAAGGACCAGCTTGCCTATCATTACTCTAGAGTTATTATTAACGGTCTGGTTAAAGCTTAACCATTTAATATCTCTAAGTTGGTTGTTCAGTGAAATCAGTCTCTAATGAGCACCTATGTCTCGTCTCTGACTTTGCCAAGTCGAATGACTATGAGATCATCATTATCCTAAGGTAAGACAAAGACACAATGGTCTAACCGATGTGTCGATATCCTATTTTCGATACATCTATGATCATGAACCTTTTAAGACTTAAGTTTCTAATCGGTCACTACCTTCTCATAATCGAGATCTATATCTGAATACGTAATGACTTGACTATAAGTCTAAGGAAATTATCTAAGTATATGATTCTACAAATTCATACTTAGGATAATTAATACCATATAATTATTAGAATGAGATGATTATCTTAGGATAAATGCCTCAAGAGCATACGTCTTCCTACAGAGCGGCCCCTCAACTTACGTCTGACGATGATCGTTCAGTGGCAAAGGGAGTGGCCCCTCGACTTACGTCTAACGAGGGTACTGAGTTCATCCCCGATCATCTAGCTCAATCGGCCAGCAAAGGGTTGGCCCTCCGATCGTATAGCCTAACGGCCTGCTGAGTAATAAGAGTTATCCTCATGCGCATAACAAGGTCGGCCTGCGAGGGAGTGGCTCCTGGTAGTATAGCTGGCCGGCTTACGAGGTATCCTAAGCTGACTTGTGGACATGCACACTTTATTAAAGTGAAAAATAGGGTCGATCAAATGCCCTCTTAGGGTGCACTTGTCGAAGATATGTCAGCTCATCAAACACATGTTAGTTCTACAAGAACAAAAAACATAAGAGTTTACTTGGTTGGGTTTGTTGTACCAATAATACATCTTCCAAGTTGTTAGATGATCTCAGGTGACAATACATTTCATTCTGGATAAATTATTCTGCTTGGGTCGTTTTGGACTGGTCGTCCTACATAGGTCCTCCTGGGTTGGTTATCCTGTATGGGTCGTACTCAACTGGCCCTCCTACATCGGTCGTCCTGGACTGGCCCTCCTGCATCTGGACTAGTCCTCCTGGACTACTCATCTTGCATGGGTCGTCCTAGACTGGCCCTCCTACACATGTCGTCGTAAAGTCTGGATGAGTCATTCTCCCCCAGGATAGGTCATCCTCACTCCCGGATAAGTTGGTAGGTCGGACGCATTTCCCCCACCTTAACGTTTTTGCCCCTTATATGACAACTAGATGAAAAGCATATCAGGGAATCTTTCCTATCTGATTAGTTGATGTGGATGGCGTTGTTAGAGACCAATACAGAAGTGGCGATGGCAAGGAGGACATAGGCAGATGTAAGGCAAGGAAGTCCATGTAAAACTGCATTTGTGGAGCCGTGTTCGGCCAGCCAAGCATCCTACATGGCTACCATGAGCTCAAAAATCCATCTCACCAATGGGAGAGAGAACAAAGTGTTTTAAGTAGGAATTGTGAGCAATAGAGACCAAAAAAGTAGTCCCTTATTTTAATTTCTAATTGGAGCAAGGATGGAAAGAGGTGACATGGTAAAAACTGATTTATCATCCTCCATAGTTTGGTAAGATCTGGAAGCTCGGCGAGTTTAGCAGCGAGTTTAGCAGCAGGTTCGGGAAGCTTGGTAAGAGGCCTTGAGCTCTGGGCTCTGGAAGTTCGGCGAGTTTAGCGGCAAGCTCGGGAAGCTTGGTAAGAGACCTTGAGCTTTGACCTCGACATGGTCGGCAGCTAGAAGGGAAGCTCAGAGGCTACATAGTGGGAGCTCGGAGGCTACATAGTCAGAGCAGGAGCGCAAACTAGTTACCTGGACTAAGTAGTTGCCTACGAGCTTGAGCACAGACGGATGTCAGTAATCGACACGTCCGGGCTTGAGCTGAAGCAGTTACCAAAAATTTAGCTTCCAATCTCGAGCGAGGCCATAGAGCTTGAATCGAGGCACGGAAGCTTCAGTCTGGTTGGTCTGCAATGAGGAGACAGAAAGAACAAATGTGGGTTATTTCAAGAGATGATGGATAAATAAATGTAGAGAGATATGATTGTGTAACTCATATCTTCTATGGAGAGAGAGATACATATATGGGGGATTATGTAAACTATTCATATGGAGAATGTTATTGATTTTATTTCAATTGGTTTATGTAATCCACACATATTATATGTCACCATTGTTCATTATCTCAGTTTACTTTCAATTGTTATAATGAGAATTTACAATTGTTTATCTATGATTTTACAATTGGTGCATATAAATTGGGGGAGCTCATTAGCATTGTGCTTTATTTTCTATATGTTTACATAATGTGTGTCATCATCAAAAAGGGTAAGATTGTTAGGTATTGGTGTTTCATACCAATATTATTTTGATGATGATCACAACATTACGTTGTTGCTAATTACTCTCATGTTTTATCGCATAGTTAACATTTCAAGAATATCATTTTTGGAGACTAAGTGCTTGGTGCAAGGATGGACATCAAGAGGAGCAATACCAATGATTGGACTCAAGGGCTACTAAATCTTGAAAGATGATGGGGAGCATCAAGGCATCAAGAGATTGAATATTAGACTCTAAGGGAAGCAATGTAATCCATGTATTATTTCATTTATTGATGTTCTCTTTTCAAGTCTAGGTTTATTGTAATGCCTTGATAGATGGACTAACTCATTCATGCATGTGCATATAATCATCTTAGTGAGCCTTAGGATTATCATATAATCTACCCCAATAGGTTCACTATGCCAAATGACTTAATTGGAGTCTCTGGCTCTCCTACAGGCGACTGCTGAAGGAAGGACAAGCGACTAAGTGATTGCAGGCACCTGGCCGGCCTTCTATAGTCGACTGTAGTGCACTGCTCAAATCAATTTTTTATTAACTCATTCTTGAGCTTTTGGGAACAGACGACTGACGTTCATTATTCAGGTGCCTGGGGATTGTCCTACAGTCGTCTGTTTGCCAAAGTGCGTAACTTGCACTTTCTGGGCATCAACCCACTTTGTGAGTCAGTCGACTGATGTTGAGTTTACAGGCACCTGTAATTTTTCAAGCGCCTGGACTTTGCCCGTCAGTCGTCTAAATGCACAAGTGCATAAGTTGCATTCTCTCTGTTTCTGTCCATCCCACGTGACAGTCGCCTGCTGAAGAATATTCAGGCACCTGCTCATTTACAGGCGCCTACGTTGTCTTCTACAGTTACATGGCCTGGCTCAGATTATAGCCGTTGGGATTTTTATAGCCATTGACCAGTCGACTGTCTGTCCTCTTTCAGTCGACTGTCCTAAGCGTAAACTGTCAAAATCTAGCTGTTGCAGATTTATTTATTTGGGCTTTTTGCTTAGGTTTGAGAGTTTATTTGGGGTTCCTATAATAGGAGAGGGCTTAGTTCATTAGAGCTTCTTAATACTATTGAAGATCATTTGAGAATCATTAAGCCACTCTCAAACTCTCTCATTTTCCTCTTAGAGCTCTAAGTCTCATTCATGCATTGAAGTCAATCTCAAGGAAAATCATCCAAGTGAAGTCAAGCTCAATCTCATCACTTGGTGATCCTATTACATGTCTTGCATTCATCAATGAGTAAATTCATCATCAAGATATATGTAAGAGTATTTGTTTTACTTTGTTTTCTTTGAAACCCTAGCTTTATGTGTGAGAGCTAGTTACTCTCTGTATGAGAGTATAACCTTCTATGTGAAGGTTGGTTGAGATCTCTTTTTGTGAGAGTTATAGTCTCTGTGTGAGAGCAAGGATTTCTCTGTGTGAGAATCCAAATCCTCTGTGTGAGGTATCTCTGTGTGTGATTGTATTCACTTCTCTTTGTGAGAATTATAGTGGATATTGGTGTGGCTGGAGTACCCAGGATTGATTGTGTTGATTAATTCCTCTTGCACTTATTATTCTGCATTTGCAAGTTAAATCTTAATTGCACAATTTATTGCCATTACTCTATTCACTCCTCCCTCTAGAGTTTATTGTTAGTATTGCAAGGTAAACGTTCCTTACAGGGATCTTCAGGAAGATATGCATCATAGGAAAATCGTCAGGGGGTCGGGGTTGGGGCCTGACCAAATCCCCTCTGACGCTCAAGTCAGTGGATGACTCAAAAGGGGCTCGGGGTGGCTAGAATCAACCTATAAGGAGGTAGTCCGATCACCGTCACGTCGAGCTATAGAGGAAGTATGAAGTGGAACTTAAAGTGTATTGTGATATCTCAATGTAGGATCTGGCCTCCATCTTCCATTGTCTCATGTGACTTTTATATCTCCCCATTGTCTTGTAACCACCAGGCTAATCGTGTGGCAGTATTAGCGTAAGAGTCACCTTTAATCTAGCCCTTAATTGCTTAATTAACAGCTATTGAATTGGGCCGTGATGGAGTGTAACCGCCCACCTTTTAAGGTCCTTTGTGAAGGAGGTGGGGGTAGCTTACCTCTTACTCGTCCTCGAGGAAGATAAGCAAAAAGTAAACTTGGCAAATAAAATAAAGAAAAATCAAATAGATGAAAAAGAAGATGAAGAAGGGAAGATGCTAGATCATTCTCTCAAAACTCGGGTTTGCTTACTCAAGTAGCACAAGCAATGAATACAAACATCACTAAAGCTTTTATTTCGATATCATTTCATATGGGTACACTTGATAGAAAAACTAAGAACAACGTGAATCAAATGAAGTATGAAATCATTTTAGAATCAAACATTGTCTAAGGCATAGAAAACGATATGCATAATTATAGACAACACACTTTTCAATTGACTGCTTCTATTTGGAGTATAAGAGATATCACGCAATCCAAACCAATAAGAATATAAAGAGATGGTTTTCATGAATTTCATGCCAACTTTTCAATTCATAGATGTCGTTATACTCTAAGTCATTTCCCTAATTAGCAGAAATTACCTAGCTTATGCCGTCATGCACATATAAGTAGTCACACTCTCACACATCATTGGATCTCCTCCCCCAAGCGTATCTATAAGCATGGTGGCATCAAATATGAACTTTTTCCAAATTTTTTGTAGCTCAATATATAAAAAGGAAAATAAGAAAGAAGTAAAGAAGGGGATTGTGTATATACAATGAAACTTTTCTTTTTCTTTCTCTTTTTCTCTCTCTTTTTTGTTATATACACAAGAAAAATCCTAAAGAAAGATGCAAAGATATACGTTTTTCTTTTCTTTTGATTTTTGGGATCATGGAGCTTATTTCTTTTTAGCATGGGGAAGATAAAATAATAAGATTCACTTAAAGGGAGATTCACCAGTGATTATATGTATAGAAATATTTTTCAAGATATGTGGAGAAAGAATATATAATAACGCTCGGTTCAATTTTTTGTAAGCACAACAACTTCAGCATTCTAAAAGTAAACTAATCTATTCATATCAAAGGACAATCAATTCATTCAACCTGGAAGTTTAATACATATTTCATGCAATAAGAAGTGATATAAAGATACAAAGCAGTACTCGAAGTAATATGCAGTAAAAGCATGAATCTTGGTGTGTTTTCTATAAAAAGTATACAATAATGTAATTCTCAGACGAGTCAACGCTAAATTTCATTCATAGACAGATAATAAACACGTTGGAAGTTCTTTTTCTCATGTGCATGAAAAATATGTTGCAGATGATATCAGAAATGAAATCAATATCATGTCAAGAGATACATGCATAAGAGTAAAGCAAAATCCAAGCTATATTCATCATAGGGAAGTCATCTCTAGCAAAGAAAGTAAAAGAAATAAGGATAAAATAAAATCTAACATACACATGCAAGCACTCCAAAAATGAAGAAAACATGATGCATGGTTAAAAATTGAAAAAGTACGTGAAAATAAGCAGAAAATGAAGAAAAGTGAAAAATAAATATAAAAATAAGGAAAATAAAAAAGTGTGTGAGCACACCCACTCTCCCAAGCTAAACATTACATTGTCCTCAATGTGCGGAGTGTGGCACTAGGACATATAAGATAGGGGTGGGTGGATGTGGATGCAATATGATGCTAAATAAAGGAAAATAAGGAAAATAAAATATGATATGATGGTATATGCAAAGGATATATGCAAAGAAAGCATGCAAAATGATGTATGGATGGATGCAAGATGGGGGCCCAAAGGTACATACTCTCCCCCAAGCTAAAATATACAGTGCCCTGCAAAAAGGTGAAGACAGATGGGCATACAAAATAGTGGGGTGAGATGTGAAGCAAAAATATGACAGGCATCAAGAAGTCGTGCCTACACTAGTGCATCGCCATCACCTCCCTGTTGTATGGATGGTGGTGGCTGAGGGGCTGGCTACTGAGGGGCTGGCTGCTGCTGCTGCAGGCGGTAAAGAATCTGGTTCAGCGTGAGCTGAATACCATGAATCATGGCAATATGGGCCTGCTGATCAGTGACAGCTGTCGTGAGATCCCTAAGGTTAACTCTAAGTCCAATCACTACCGACTCGACAGCACAGAGGCACTGCTCTCTGTCGTCATAACAAGAGGTAGAGGGAGGTGGAGGTGTGCGAGCAGGGGGGTCTCACACGGCCTCCAAATACTAGTGGGGCTACTATCGGATGTGTGCGGGGAGCGAAGCTCACAACAAGACGCTCAGCCTCCAGGGGAGGCTGAGACGCAGGAATGCTCTCAGAAATATGTGCAACAGAGGAAGAGGTCGAAATATCAACAGATGACGAGATGGGCTGAGAGGTCGTGGCAACAGTTGTGGTGAAAGACACCATGACACTCTCGGTATATACGGTAGCAACAGAGACTGAAGCATCGACAAGTGCGGTGGTCGTGAAATCAGGAGATAATGACACCCCCGGAGTCGAGAAGTCAGGTGTGTCGAGGGTCTCTACAGTCACAGAGGAAGAAGGGTCGCCTCTCTCAAAAGAGGTGGGGACATCACTCTCAAAACTAATATATGATATCAGATCAACTCTCAGCTGCACGGTGGTGGTGGAATCAGACACAGTGGTAGAAGTTGAGCTCTCAGCACGAGCAGAAGTGAAGACAGATGTATCGGGCTCAGGGATCGGATTGGAGGCGGACTGGGAAATCGGGATCTCAGGGGCGAGGGGCGAGGGGCTCGACATGGGGTACCTGCTGCTTTTCGTCGGGCTCTAGTACATAAACAGATGGGGTGAGGAGGTCCATCTGGAACCTCCACTCTGCACCTGAGGGTCCAATATGGGTCCGAACGGGGTTCGAAAGCACTGTATAATCAGCTGAGAACTGACCATGTAACCAGACCCAATGATGCTGTCCGTGAGGACGGATTATGTGCATACGAGCCAAAACATCTAAAGATAAAGATTTGGGTCCCGTAGCACAACGTAGGCCAGCGAGAAGCTGGATGTCGAAAATAGGTGCTAGGAGGGTGATCAGACCACAACAACATATCACCTTGGTGGAGGCGACCAAAGAAAAGATGCGGTCAAAATACCATCTAGCAATATCAATAGAAATAGTGTGGACTAAGACGTCCCCGTCGTCCTCGAAGGCTCTCTCCCGAGTCATCGCATAGAGCATGAAAAGCTCTAGCGTGGACATGATTCCAACCTCTGGCCTGGCTAGTATGGTGGTCGCCAAAAGGTGCTGTGTAAGCTACAGGCAGGGGTGGACAGCTGAAAAGACAAATGGGGTGTGGTGCGTGGGACCATAAGCTTTGTCAGGGCCTAGGATATGGGGCCAATTAAAGTACGCTCAAGCCATGTTGTGCGAGATCTCGCACTCCTGGTCCATGAGCCTGAAAGAATAGCCCCTAGGAGTCCTACGAATAGAACTCAAGACTCTAGTTTCGGGTGGATGTAGGTGTCCGCCGATACCGACAAAAAGTCACCCCACCCCATGTTGTCATACAACTGGTGCAGGCCCTGAAATACCCCTAGGCGCTCAAGTGTATCTATATGCACGAACCTAGTGGGTATGATCTGGTGTTGCAAGATCCTCTCAAATTTGACGCGATGTGCGTCATCTATGAAAGAGATCATGTACGTCTCGATCGGATGGACAGGCTATGCTAGTGGTGGTGCTGGTGGTGCAAAGGATACTGGGAGTGCAGCTATGGGGTCGCTATGCAGTGGTGGCACCGTCCCAGAGGAAGAAGGACCGGAGTCACCAATCTTCTTCGGCTTGGCAGCGTGCTACCGAGTGCTAGATCTAGTGGGTGGGTGGCATCGGTGAATGCCATGAGATGCACACTAATCAAGTGCTAATCAAAATGCTCAAAATAAAATATGGAACAAGTGTACCGAGCACGATGCAACTCCAAGCTAGCAGATGAGCGTGAGGCAACTTCCCTAAGCTCCAAATCAGCAAAAGATCTCATCCAAGATTTTCTGATACACAAAAACAATTAATTAGAATTAAGAATTCATAATTCATAATATATGGGGTAGATCAAGAGAAGTCGGTGAAAAATAGGGTTGAATAGGGTTAGCTGTTCGATTTGGGCTTACAAAATGGATAGGAGAAGATATAGTGCCAAATAGGGCAAAATGGGAGTGATTGCCGGAAGAGCACTATCGGATAAGCGACCGGTGGTGGCACCCCTGTCAACCGGGGTCTCCATGCTCGGGCGAGTCGATGTGGCCTCGGGCGAGTCACGATGGAGCAGCGGTCGAGTCGGAGGACAGAAGGGGGGCGCTGTCGATTTGGGGATTTGGCTGTGGGTGAGTGGATTTGGGGATTTTATAGAGGTGGCCTGACTTAAGTCACTCGACCGAGTGACTTTCGTCACTCAGTCGAGTAGCCAATTTTTAGAAAATTTTGAAATCTTTGCAGTTTGGCTGAGTCGAGTGACTCGGCCGAGTGGTTGGAGTCGCTCGAGCGAGTGACAAGTTTCACTCGGTCGAGTGAGAAATAAAAACAGAGTGGGTTATTTTGATGATTCTGCTGCAGTCTCCTACTCGGTCGAGTAGAATTAGTCACTCGGTTGAGTGAACAAATGACTCGGCCGAGTACATATGCCTTACAGAGCATGATATATGAGCTTTCTGCTACAGAGTTCATTCGATCGAGTGACATAGTGACTCGGTCAAGTGGCATAAAATTTATTGAGTGAGGTTTTTGGGACTTCCCTGTTCAGTGCATCATTCGATCGAGTGACTTCTTCACTCGACCGAGTGAGAATCTCACTCGGTCGAGTAGGCTGTCTGTTTCAGCTCTCTACTCTTTGTTTTTATCCCTCTTCTGTTTCTCCTTCTCTCGACAGTTTCTTTCTTCCTTTATCTTTTAAGCATGTCCTTGGGGTTGCTATAAATTCCATGGCTACCCTCCATTCGAATGGATTCCTCGTATCTTCTTCCTGCGATAAAAACGTTGCCCATTGTCAGGTTTTTTTCCCTCTAGACTCTTAACTCACTAAACTAATAAAAATCTAAAACAAAAATAACAACTAATATTCAACTAAAAAGAACCAAGATAGGAACATCGGGTTGTCTCCTGATAAGCGCTCGTTTAAGGTCTTGAGCCGACCCCTTATGATTTTACGTTGAGCGCGTGATGTTCGGTGCCTAGGAGATGCGCGTGTCAAACTTTGTGAGGAGGCTGGTAGGATTCAGGTGTTGCGCTTCTTCTTTCTTGGCCTCATTTAAACACGATTCCTCTATAATGATGGTGAGGGATGACTCTCCAAGCTTTGGTTCTTGGCTTCTTTGTTCTTTCCCGGTGGTGGTGAAATGTTTGCCGGTGGCGCATTCTTTTCTTGCTTCACTGACGGGAGCTTGCAGAGCTCTCTAATTCTCACAACATCAGCGTCATTCTCCTCTTCCTCGATGAGAGGATCGAGGGTATGCACCGTTTTCAGAAATTGGAACTCCGTCAAGACTATCTATGTGTAAAGCTCCAATGGCATATGGCATGGCTTCATCGATGACCTCATCAAGTAGGTCCACATAGTCGCTCTCCTCCAACAAGGATATATTCTTCTTGGCACGTGGAAGATGGAACTCGACTTCGATATTTCCAACGTTGAGTGACAACGTTCCCTCTCTCACATCCAAGATTCCGGCGGTAGCTAAGAATGGGCGCCCAAAATAAGAGATGTGTCTCCCTCTTCTTTTACGTCCATGATGACAAATTCGCATGGAACGCAAAGTCCTCTTGGTATTTGAAGCGGCACATTTTCAGTGATTCCCACCAGCCTAGTGATACACCCATCGACGAGTTAAATCTTCATGTCGGTGGCCTTAAGGTCGGTCCCCATATTGAGCTTCTTGAACATGGTGAGAGGTATGAGACTCACGCTCGCACCCAAATTTACCAAAGCCTTTTGTAGGGGGACTCCACCAAGTGTTCATGGAATTCTAAAGCTTCCAGGATCCTTTAATTTCTTCGGCAACTTGTCTTCTTTAACGAACCAAGTACCTTGTTCGGTAAGCATGATCTTCTCCATTCGTTTCCTTCCCATAATCAAATCTTTGAGAACCTTCGCATACGTCGGGATTTCAATAATTGCATCTAGGAACGGGATGTTCAAGCTTATACCTCTCAAGTACTCCAGAAATCGAGCAAACTTTTCTCCAATTTGGCCTTTACCAACCGTTGTGGGAATGGTACCAGTGGCACATATATCCTCTCCTTCTGGAGCTCATCAACTTCGGATTTTTCCTCATTATTTGTCGCCGCCATGGGCTCTCCTCTTCATTTCTTCCCTCTTTCTCAACCGGAACTTCATCCCTTGGGCCACTAGTTTGAACCATGGTAGGAGTAGTATTCTTCCTGCATCTAGTAGTCACCGTCACTACCGCATTGATGTGGCCGTTGTTGCTTCTTGGGTTTGGCTCCAGTTGAGCCGTCAATTGATTTTGGGCATTGTTGAGCAATGTGATTTGCTCCACCAATTGTGCCACGATGGTGTTGCGGCTATCTTGGCCCGCCAATAGTTTAGCATTGATCTTCTTCTGCTCGGCCATAAGCTCCTCAACTCTAGTCTCATGCTCGGATCTTTGTAGCCACCATCCTTGATTAAATCCGGGGGGTCTATAAGGCCTCACTTGTTGCCTTTGCTGGAACTGTTGTTGTTGTGGTGGCCTTTGTTGATAGGATTACTGAGGTGGCAGGCGAGCTTGTTGTTGTTGTTGAGGGGTTAAAGCTCCACTATTATTTGCATATGAAAATCCGGGGTGAGACTTCCAAGCCGGATTCACCCAAGACCCATTATTTGCTCCACTTGACTTGTAATCAGAAACATACAGAACCTGCTCAACAGGTTTCTCATGTGCCTCGCCGCCAACGTACATGACTTGGCCTTGCCAATCATTTGTGTGCCTATTTGATGTCAATGTGTCAGGCACAACATAAGGCTCATACAACTTCTTCTCAAGTCTCTCCACCACTCTAGATAGAGAGTCAAACTTTGTCGCCAATTCTGCCACTGGGTTGGCTTCATATATGCTCGCTAGCTTCACAGATGCTGATGTTTGGCCCCTCTCATCAGCCAACTGCTGATTGTTAGAGGCCATCTCCTCTAATAACGTCGTAGCATCTTTTGGTATCTTTGATAATATCGCCCCATTAGTGGTGGCGTCAATAATCATCTTCGTATCCGCTTTCAAACCATTGTAGAAGCTATGCATTAGCTCCCAATCGTCTATGTTGTGGTGGGGGCATTGGTGTTGTAGATCCTTGAAGCGCTCCCACACCTCATATAACGATTCTTGGGGCCCTGCCTGACAGACATCAAAGAATTCTGTATATTAACTATCTTTGAAGGCAGATAGAACTTGTTGATGAAGGCGCTTGCTAGCTCGTCCCAAGTAGTAAATGTGCCATGTGCTTACGTCCTCAACCAATATTGAGCTTTATCTTGAAGAGTGAAGGGAAAAGCCGCAGGCGGATGGCATGCTCTGGTACACTAGGGATCTTAAAGGTGGCGCACTTCACTAAGAACATCTGGATATGTTAATGCAGATTTTCATGCACATCCCATGGGAGGGATCTTGTTGCATCAGCACAACAAGTCCCTTTTTCAGCTCAAAATTCTTCTCTGGCGGCAACTCTGGCATAAGTATGGATGAAGTACCCGAGTGGTTTGGAGTAAGCCTATCCCGGATGGAAATAAGCCTGGCAGTTCGTCGTGGAATATTTTCTTCTGCCATTTGATCTTCCTCTAAAGTTTGTCTCTTTTCTGCTCTTAATTTCCTTGCGGTGTGCTCGATCTCAGGATCAAATAATATATCTTCCTCGGTTGCCCTCGATCGTGTATACATGCATAGAAAAAGAGAATTTACAAAGAAGTGTTAGCACAATAGAGGAATAAAAGAAAAAATAAATAAAAAAAGGAATAGCTAAGTAAAAATATAGAATACTGTCGCTTCCCCGGCAACGACACCAAAAACTTAGTCGTCCCGGATAGTAACCCCGAAAACAATGTAGTTTTACTGCAAGCACATGGTTAGGTAGTGAGCGGGTATCGAATCACATGGAGGAACTATTGGTATCTATATGGATTACTAAGCTATTATGAAATGGTGGCAAAGAAAAGTTGGTGTGACAATCGTTCAAAGTGTTGATTGTAAATTTAATTTATTAGAATGTCTATGGCTTGGGAATCCCCACTATAGATCTCAAGCAATCAATGTGAAATATGAATCTCTATATTACTACTCTTGATTTAGGATGAACTTGTTGCAACTAAATTAGGAACCAACGCATGCTCTCACGCTACACAAGTCTTTAGTAATCTAAACTAGAGCCTTGCTCTCATGCAAGCCTAGTTTAAACTATTCGTATTAAGATCGACAATAATATCCAATTCCAACTCAAGCTCGCTCTCGTGCAACTTAAGTTCGAATCTAGATCGTGATAGTTCGTATCCGTTTTACCATCGTACAAACGAATATAATTATAGAAATATAATAAAGATGCTAGCTTTGTGTTGAGTATTGGACCTCTCCCTACTTGGTGTTAATGATGAGCAAACATAATTACTTATGACTAATCCCTTATTTGCAGTTAATCCATTGCCAAAGCATATCATGAAGATCTATTTGCAATGGATGACACTCAAAGATCATTGAAAGCAAATGAAGTGGATTGGATAATCGTAGATGGTGATTGAAGCTCCTAGAAGGCTTCAAGCTCATGCATTGGGTAGAAGAGAGAGTTCGTCAAATGTAACTTTCTTGTTTCTCTTCTAGTATGTAGCTTAGAAGTAGAACTTTGTTGGAGCACACACACATCTTCATTTCAGTCTTAGGATATCATTAGATCAACTTTCCTTAAACTTCAATTCATTTCTATCTATATTGTGCATGTCATGTTTTTAACAGTCGACTGCTGAACGATTCACAGTCGCCTGTCTCAAAACAGTCGACTGTGTTTTGTTCTCCAGTCGCCTGTTATGCACAAACTTTTTCAGTCCAGTTTTGGGCTTCTCAGCATTAATTCATACATGCGACTTATGATTGATTCACAGGCCACTGTCCAAGTGACAGTCGACTGTGTTTTGTTAATCAGTCGCATGTTTATCTTTAGCCCAATTCTATTTCTATGTTTGATCTGGCCAGTCGACTATTGTTGGATTTACAGTCGACTGTCCAATGGAACAGTCGACTGTCAATGCTACAACAGTCGTCTGTCCTTGAGCCTATTTGATGAATCAACTCTCTGGAAAATGTCAGGGTTTTGACAGTCGTCTGTAGAAGGAATTACAGTCGCCTGTTGGGTTTTTCGGTCGATTGTCTTCTCTTCATCAGTCATCTGCCCTATATTCCCAGACTTTTCTCAGATTTCCTCATCTTACCCGCTTACGGCCAGTCGCCTGTAGTAGGATTTACAGTTGCCTATTGGTTTAACAGTCGACTGTCTATGCCCCATCAGTCGACTGTCCACGTGGTAAGTTACTGTTATGAATTCTCACATACCCTCTGTTACTGTGCAGCAGTCGACTATGAGTTCTTCAACAGTCGACTGTCGCAGGCGCAGATTTTATCCGTTGAGTTTTTCCTCACGAATTTCAAAGGGGTTTTTGGTGATTCAGTTTTAAGGTTTTGAGAAACCTATAAAAGAAGCCTATACTGTTCCATTGAGAGGCTAGACATTTTGATTATCTCTTGCTCAAACATTCAAGCTTTCAATTTAAAGATCAAAGCTCTCAAAATCCAAAAGCCCTAGAATTCCTATCTTTCATCTCTTGCTCTCAAACCTAGAACCAAAGAGAAATCTTCTAGGTATTTGGTGCACTAAGAGAAAGGGCTTTTCTCTCTTCCAAGAGAGTCTTTCAACACACAACACACTTCTCCTTCAAGTTCTACTTCAAGGCATATGTGATTGTAAGTGTTGTTTAATTTCATATTTTCATAACTTTCGTTATTGGATTTACTCTCGGTTTGTGAGAGTGGTTTGCTTGCTTCCAAGTTGTAGAAGTCAAGATCAATCGATTGTATTTCGATTTCAATTGTAAGGTTGCTACAAATGGGTTTTAAGGAAACCTTAAGTTAGGGTTCTAACTTGAGTATCCAGTTGTTTACAGGGTGGAAGAGACGTAGGATTACCGGGAACAAGTCGAGAAGTAACTTGGATAATCCAAACCCTTGAAACATCCTGGTGTTTGCATTTGTTTTAATTTGGGTTTACTACTATTCCGCACTATTTGTTGGTTAGGAATTTAATTTGGTGTAACTATCTTTTTAAATCACATAAACACTATTCACCCCCCATT
Organism: Scilla litardierei; assembly: GCA_030789695.1. Taxonomy (NCBI): domain Eukaryota; kingdom Viridiplantae; phylum Streptophyta; class Magnoliopsida; order Asparagales; family Asparagaceae; genus Scilla; species Scilla litardierei. The sequence goes on along the minus strand of CM061133.1, from coordinate 176,884,309 downwards.
CTAGTGTTTTCCTCATAGCCATGGACCTTACAATTGGTATCAGAGCACTGGTTTAAAGCAATGGCATCCACCACCACCAACGTTCCACCACCGTCTTCTTACAACAATCACGATCGTGATGGAGTGTCCACAGTTTTTGAAGGACAATCAACGGTGCGTCCTCCGTGTTTCAATGGCACGAACTTCGGCTATTGGAAATGCCGGATGGAGACGTTCCTAAGGAGTGCTTCCCTTTGGAGAACCCTCCACAAGGAATACATCGAGCCCACCGAAGAGGATTTCAAAAAATGGACGGCTTCCGAGAAATCCGCCAAAGTCAACAACGCAAAGGCAATGAACGCTCTTCATTGTGCGTTGGACCCAGATAATTTCAACAAGATATGCATATGTAAGAGTGTATATCAAATTTGGAACCATCTCGTCATTACCCATGAGGGAACGAACAAGGTAAAACTTTCGAAACTCTATGTTGCCGTGCAAAACTTCGATATGTTTCATATGCAGGAAAATGAAAGCATAGCATCAATGAACAGACATTTTACCGGTATCACTAATGAACTGGAAGCTCTTGGACAAGTCTATTCATCGGACAAGTCTATTCCCAACAAGATAAGTAAGGAAGATCATAATAGGAATGACCTCCAAGTGGGAAAGAAAAGCTATCGCCATCGAGGAGGTTAACGACTTGAAGACTTACACAGTTGTGAATCTTATCGACACTCTCATGTCTTATGAAGTAAGACGGGAGAACCGATTAAAGATTCGAGCTATGATGAACCCTTCAGAGGCCAAGAAGAAAGCTTTGGCATTCAAAGCCAATTCCTCATCCTCCGATAGTGAAGAATCAGAAAATGAGATGGACTTGGATGAAATGGCTCAAATGACGAAGAAGTTCCAACGCTTCTTTCACAAAGGTAAATTTCCCTCTAAGAATAGATTTGATTCTACTAAGAACACTTCCTCTCTTTGCTTTAAGTGTAACAAGCCAGGGCACATCAACAAGGATTGCCCAATGCTACGAAACAAAGAGAAGTGGAAGGCTCCGAAGTACCACAAGTCCGACAAAAATAAGAAATATAAGAAGAAAGGACTAGTCGGTACATTCGATGACTCAAGTGGAGACTCATCAAGCGAATCCGATGATGAGAAGAGTGAAAGTGCATACATGTGTTTCATGGCCCGGGAAGATTCACTCTCCGATGAAATTGATTCCGACATGGATGAAACCGAGGTAACTATGGATGAATTGCGTATTGCAAATTAAGAATTATTTGTTTAGTATCAATATTTAATGCTTAGATATACTAGTTTAAAGAAATCGAATGTTAGCAATCCATCCATTCCATGCATTATCAACAATGACACCATTGTTGATACATTAACTCTTGAGAAAGCAAATTTAGCTTCTCAAAATGTCACTTTGAGAAATGAGGTGAATACTTTCAAATCTCAACTAGATCAAACACATCCTAAGGATAACGGTGATTTAATTTCACGTCACACACAATTGAGTTTAGAGAATGATTCTTCCAAAACCCAAGTGCACGAGCTCAAAGCACGGGTGTCCACCTTGGATACTAATATCTCTTCTCTTAAGCAAAAATATGAGCTCATGTCCTTTCGTATTGTGAGATTTAATAAGGGGAAAGGACAACTGGACGATTTGCTAGCAAACCAATTTCGGCCACACATCGTGTTGGTCTTGGTTTTGTGGAAGCAAATGCTTCTAATGCTCGCACCTCCTATAGTGGTGTCAATATAGACTTTGTGAGGCCATCCTCCGGTGCATCCACAAGTGGTGTCAAAAACACTATAGGTAGCAAACCTATCAAGAAAGCCACCACTTCACCGTCACTTCCTTTTGGCAAGAAACTCACTAATGGTGGAAACCAAAAGAGAATTCATGCGTACATGTACACCAACATTCATCCACGTAGGAAATTCCCTACTTCACAAGTGGATACTCATGACACTTTCTATGATCCACACCCATGGACACATGCAAATCCACACGTGAGAATTACTCATGTACGTGCTCCTATACACCCATATGCTCATGCCCATCATTCTTACATGTATGCACACCCTCCACATATCATACATGACTCATATGTTTTGTACAACATGCATGTTCCCAAGCATACATATAATCCTCATATGTCCAATGCATATCCACCTCCTCATTATTATGCTAGAACACATGATCCTAAGAAGTATGCACCACATAGAAATCTAACAACTATGCATGCAACTAAGTAAAAGGACTCCTAAAACATACATCATTTAGGGTCCTAATAACGCTAGCTTAAATGATAGGAATGCTTATGTTGATTCCTATTTTCATGATGTTATTGATAATGGTAATTATGTTGGAAAGCAGAAGTCCACTTGAACTTGGCTTCTAAAGGGCTAATCCCCTTGGACCCAACAAAACTTGGGTACCATGAGCTTATGGTATACTATGTAGGTACCCAAGAGAAAAAGAGAGCAATAAAAGTCAAACTAGCTCTAAAAGGAAAGGATGGATTCTCGACAGTGGTTGCTCCAAACACATGACGGGAGATCCCTCATTGCTCTCCGAAGTGATTAGCATCAAGGATGGTGCAACGGTCACTTTTGGAGGTAACCAAAAGTGAACCATCATTGGAGTTGGTATAATCAGAAACCCCTCCAAACCTTCAATTACTAATGTATTTTTAGTTAGTGGTTTGTGTCACAACCTCATCTCCATTAGTCAACTTTGTGACAAAGGTTACAAAATTAACTTTGGAGAAGGATTGTGTAAAACTGTTGATTCCAATTCACATATTTTATTTATCGGTATTAGGCGTAAAAATATCTATTATTTGAGCTTGCCTAAAACCGTAGAACATTGCTTAGTTTCTAATCAAATGAACAACTATTATGGCATCGCCGTTTTGGTCATGTTCATTTCTAGCACTTGTATAAGTTAGCTAAGCATGATCTAGTCAAAGGTTTTCCAAAAATTGCTTTTAGTAAGAAAAACTTTTGTGATTCATGTCAAAGAGGTAAACTTAATAAATCATCTTTCAAGCTTAAAGACGGCATTACTTCTAAGAGGCCCCAGAACTACTTCATCTAGATTTGTTCGGGCCAAGTAGAACCGCTTCTTTGGGCAATGCTCATTATAGATTAGTTGCGTTGACGATTTCTCTAGATTTACTTGGGTTTCATTCTTAACTAATAAGAATGAAGCTTTTGAAGAGTTTACCGTATTTGCAAAGAAGATTCGGAATCTCTTAGGATCCATCATTATCACTATCTGTAGTGATCAAGGAGGAGAATTTGAGAATGAGTCTTTTACACAGTTTTGTGATGACACATGGATAATACACAATTTCTCTTTTCCTCGTGCACCACCACAAAATGGTGTTGTAGAGAGAAAGAATAGGACTCTTATTGAGTGTGCTCATACCATGCTCCATATAGTCATCTTTGACTACAATTTTGGGCAGAAGCGGTGCACACGGCACGTTATGTGCTCAATAGGATCCTAGTGAGACCCCGAACGAACAAAACTTGTTTTGAGTTATTTTATGACAAAAAGCCTCAAGTTAAATATTTTCGAGTTTTTGGTTCAAAATGTTTTATCAAGAACACTTTTGGTATCTTAAATAAATTTGAGCCAAGATCCAATGAAGGGATCTTTGTGGGATATTCCACACGTAGCAAAGCCTAATGGATATACAACAAAACCTCTTCAGCAATCGAGGAATTATTACACGTATCATTTTATGAATTTTTTGATTCTCCTCATGTTATTGATGATAGTGTAGATGCTATATGTGATTCTCTTAGTAATGTTAAGATTAATGAGTCTATTATTGAGACTAACACTACTAATGAGATTGTTAAAGATGTTCCAAGTGATGCAGGTATTCCCAAAGCTTACCCAACTGTTCGCACCCATCCTCATAACCAAATTATTAGAGATATTGGTGTGGGTATTCGAACGAGGTCTAGAATTGAAGATTTCTCTCATTGCGCATTTGTCTCTACCATTGAGCCAAAGAACATCCAAGAAGCATGTGAGGATAGCTCTTGGATAGTGGTAATGGAAGAAGCCTTATGCAATTTGAGAGAAATGAAGTTTGGGGGCTCGTTCCTCTTCCAAGTGGTCACCAAGTTATTGGGACCAAGTGGATCTTTAAGAGCACGACCGATGAGAACGAGTTCATCACAAGGAATAAAGCAAGGTTAGTTGCTCAAGGCTACCGACAAGAAGAATGTATCGATTTCGAAGAATCCTTTGCCCCCGTAGCTAGATTAGAAGCTATTAGATTGCTTTTATCTTTTGCATCTCATAAGAATTTCAAATTATTTCAAATGGATGTTAAAAGTGCATTTTTAAATGGTATTGTTAATGAAGAAGTTTATGTTTCTCAACCACCCGGTTTCATACATGAAAAATTTCCAAACCATGTTTTCAAACTCAAGAAAGCGTTATATGGGTTGAGGCAAGCTCCTAGAGCTTGGTATGATCGACTCAAGACATTTCTTTTGAATTCAGGTTTTAAAATGGGTAAAGTAGATTCAACTCTTTTCATTAAGGATTATGAAAATGACATCCTATTGATTCAAGTTTATGTTGACGATATTATATTTGGTTCTACTAACTTTAATCTTTGCCAAGAATTTTCTAAGTCTATGAAGGATGAATTCGAGATGAGCCACATAGGTGAGCTCAACTACTTCCTTGGACTACAAATTCAACAAATGAAGGATGTGACTTTCATACATCAAACCAAGTACACAAGGGAGCTTATTAAGCTATTCGGGATGGAATCGTCTTCAAGCAAAAGGACTCCCATGAGTACGACAACCCATCTACATAAGGATGAGAACAGAAAAGATGTAGACATTCGTCTGTATCGAGGTATGATTGGTAGCTTACTCTATTTAACTGTTAGTAGGCCCGATATCATGTTTTCTGTATGCTTGTGTGCTAGATATCAAGCTAGACCTAAGGAGTCACACTTGATTGCAGTTAAACGAATTTTTCGTTATCTCAATCATTCACTAGATTATGGGTTACTTTATCCTAAATCTAGCACATATGAGTCAATCTCATATAGTGATGCCGACTTTGCCGGATGCAACTCCGATAGGAAAAGTACTAGTGGCACTTGCCATTTTCTAGGAAATTCCCTAGTTTCTTGGTTCTCCAAGAAACAGAACTTGGTATCATTGTCCACGACTGAAGCGGAATATATTACCACGGGTCTTGCATGTGCACAAGTTCTTTGGATGAGACATACTCTTAAGGACTATGGTGTCAATTGTGATACTTGCCCTATCATGGTTGATAACAAAGTGCTATATGTCTTTCCAAGAATCCGGTACATCACTTCCGTACCAAACACATAAATGTGAGACACCACTTTATCAATGATCATGTAGCTAAGAAGGACATCATCTTAGAGTACATTGAAACCCAAAAACAAATCATCGACATCTTCACAAAACCTCTTAAATAATATTCATTTGTGAGGTTACGTGGAGAATTAGGGATTATGGGTGAATCTGAAATTTAGGAGTTCAACTTACTTGTTATATCTTCGTTTGAACTCATATCATCATGTTGCATCTCTTCATTTAATATTTCATATATTGGTTTTAAGAAAGGCTATTGAGATTTTGTTGTTTTCCTGAGTTTTAAGACTATTTTACGAGATTTGAGTAATAAATAATTTATCTTTTGATATTGATTTTGTGATGAGTTTGTGTTAGAGTGTAGGTCCTAGGGTGAGTTGTGCATATCCTCTGGATTTTAACCTCACTGTTATTTTTTGGACCAGGACAGACGACTGTCTTTCCTTCGACAGTCGACCAGGACAGGCTCTATCTTCTCTGTCAGCAGACTGTATCTTTTGCCCAGGCGACTGATGACGACTTTACAGTTGACTGTTGGATCAACAGGCGACTGCATTCTGGTCATCAGGCGCATATCCATTTCATCTGTAGTCTCTGTTTTATCATCAATTTTATTGATTCTCAGTCAGTCGACTGATGAGTATAATACAGTCGACTGTCTCATGGACAGGCGGCTGTAAGTTACCCAACAGTCGACTGTCTGTCAACCTAACCTTATCTCTTATCATTTCACCCAGTCGACTGACTATTGTTCATCAGTCAACTGTCTCCTATTGTGGCAGTTCGTTATTTTGATCTAAGCCGTCGATTCTTCGATCCAACGACCTAGATTCATTTGCCGAACGAGAACCTTCATTTCAATCGAGCGATTTCTCTCTCTTCCGATAGAAAACTCCTTCGTCTCCCCCATTCGAACCCTCAGTAGATCGCTCCGCCGGTGTTTTTCTTCATCTCCTCGCGTCGCTCTGTCGATTGTGTCTCTCAGAGCTTCGTCGACTGTCTCTCTTCCGTCACGTATTAGGTTTGCTTCCTCTCGCTGTCTCTTTCGTACGTTTTCTTTAAAATTCATCATTTGATTGTGCAATGGCTCCCAAATCCAAGAACAAGGGAAAAACTGTTGCTCCTAAGCACCCTAGGGTCTCCAAGCCTACCATTGCCAAAAACAAACAACCCTTCAAGGCTCGCACGAAGAAACACGTTTCTCCCTCTCGCTCTTCTTCGAAGGGCTATTCTCCTTCATCTGCAACTTCCTCATCTGAAGCCGAGCCCCTTTTAAAGCGTCTGCGCAAGTCTGTTGGTGTTCGCATCAATGAGCCTTGTGCTGAGGCTTCACCTTCACTGTCTGAGTCTAGCTCCGATCATCAGAATCCTGGCGTGCCTCCTTCTGATCCCCTCATTCCCATTTGTCGTGATGACCTCTGCTTGGCAAAATTCTATTTTCTCCGCAGGATCAAGCTTCTACGAGAGCGTTTCATTGTTTATCCTGCTTTCACCGCTGAGAGATTATCAGAGATCCTCTCTGCTACTCGCTTGGCTGACCTCTTTTTCTTCTCTCACAGCAAATCCCCTCGTGCTTATCCATTTCTGGTTAAGCTTTTCTATGCTAACCGCATTCGCGGTGAGTATTCGACCACTGGGGTTATTGACACAGTCATCCAGGGGACCCACGTTCGCATTGATCCTATTCTTTTAGGGACCATTCTTAGGATTCCCTCCACTGGATCCCTTCCTGTAGACATTTCCATTTCAGATGTTAGTGAGCTTGATCAGACTGTCCTCCGGGACATGTTTCGTGAGTTACCCTATGCTCTTTCTTCTGGTGTTAGTTCATCCATGTTCTTGGCGAGGGGTTGGGCTGTTCACCTTGTGGTGAAGCCCAACATCCTACCGAAGTATGGATCTTCAGACCAGTCCTCCCAAGAGATCCCTAAGTGTATGTACGCGATCTTTTCTGGCATGTTGGTAAACCGGGCCGGTGTCCTCCTTGATATGATGGACAAGGTCGAGTTTACTACTGCTTCTTCCCGCATTCCTTATGGTTGTCTTCTTACGCTTGTTTTTCGCCATTTTGTGATTGATTTGACCCCTTACGAGCCTTTGCCTTTTGGTCCTCTTCTCGATGCTTCTACAAAGCAAAGCCCTCTTCGGCTCTGCAGTCTGCATCTAAGAAGAGGCAATCCACATCTGCTCCGTCCTCTTCCACTGTTTCTCCTGCTGACCAGCCATCTACCTCTGCCCCTTCCTCTCATGACATTCTGTTTGAGATGGTCTCTGGTCTTTATGAGTTGACCTTCTTGTCATTCCAGCATCAGTGAATGCCCTTCCCTGAGCACCTCAGACGTTTTTTTCCACCTCAGCCTCGTCAGCCTCCTCTGCCTATCATCACTGAGATTATTGTGCATCCTTATATTTTAGCTACTCAGGGTGTTGCTACTGCATCTGCTCCTTCTCCAGAGGATGTCCTCGTTGACCCAAAGTCTCAGGGATACGAGATTGATTTATCTTCCTCCTCTGCTGCTCCTCAGGACACTCACCCTTAGATTTTTTGGTTTGAGTAGTTCTATGTTGTTGTATGATGATTATTTTGTGTAGTGATGGTATATGAGATCATGATGTATTTTGTTCGCTTTGATGCACATGGTGATGTGCATGCTTTCTGTACACATGGTGCCTTGTCTATCTTTAGCCCAATTCTATTTCTCTGTTTGATCTGGCCAGTCGACTATTGTTGGATTTACAGTCGACTATCCAATGGAACAGTCGACTATCAATGCTACAACAGTCGTCTGTCCTTGAGCCTATTTGATGACTCACCTCTCTGGAAAATGTCAAGGTTTTGACAGTCGTCTGTAGAAGGAATTACAGTCGCCTGTTTGGTTTTATAGTCGACTGTCTTCTCTTCATCAGTCATCTGTCCTTATTCCCAGACTTTTCTCAGATTCCTCATCTTACCCGCTTACGACCAGTCGCCTGTAGTAGGATTTACAATCGCCTGTTGGTTTAACAGTTGACAATCTATGCCACATCAGTCGACTGTTCACATGGTAAGTTACCGTTATGAATTATCACCTACCCTCTGTCACTATGCAGCAGTCGACTGTGAGTTCTTCAACAGTCGATTGTCGCGAATGCAGATTCTATCCGTTGAGTTTTTCCTCACGAATTTCAAAGGGATTTTTGGTGATTCAGTTTTAAGGTTTTGAGAAACCTATAAAAGAAGCCTCTACTGTTCCATTGATAGGCTAGACACTTTGATTATCTCTTGCTCAAACATTCAAGCTTTCAATTTAAAGATCAAAGCTCTCAAAATCCAAAAGCCCTAGAATTCCTATCTTTCATCTCTTGCTCTCCAACCTAGAACCAAAGAGAAATCTTCTAGGCATTTGGTGCACTCAAGAGAAAGGGTTTTTCTCTCTTCCAAGAGAGTCTTTCAACACACGACACACTTCTCCTTCAAGTTCCACTTCAAGACATATGTGATTGTAAGTGTTGTTTAATTTCATATTTTCATTACTTTCGTTATTAGATTTACTCTCGGTTTGTGAGAGTGGTTTGCTTGCTCACAAGTTGTGGGAGTCAAGGTCAATCGATTGTATTTCGATTTCACTTGTAGGGTTGATACAAGTGGGTTTTAAGGAAACCACAAGTTAGGGTTCTAACTTGAGTATTCGGTTGTTTATCGGGTGGAAGGGACGTAGGATTAATGGGAACAAGTCGGGAAGTGACTTGGGTAATCTGAACCCTTGAAACATCCTTGCGTTTGCATTTGTTTCATTTTGGGTTTACTACTATTCCGCACTATTTATTGGTTAGGAATTTAATTTGGTGTAACTATCTTTTTAAATTACATAAACACTTTTCAACCCCCCTTCTAGTGTTTTTCTCATAGCCAGGGACCTTACACTTTGGTCGCTCTCGCGCACCAATTCTGGGGAATCTCGATTATAGATCGAAATTGAATATCTAGGGCTTCCCTTAGATCAAAATCCTCTCTCGAGCACTCAAGATCCAATAGAAATCCCTAGCTATCCGTAGTAAATCAATCACAACCTAACCCTTAACAAGCTTAGCGATATAGCAATTCAATAAATTTCACAAATCATACTTTAGATCCATAGGGTTCATCCCTTTGCCCTAGAGCAAAGAGATTACTCACAATTCATCATAAAAATCGCAATAGAAACAACATGTGCAATAGAATTCAGCACAAAACTCAGATCTAGAAAGAGATATAGCATAAAAATATCAACTTGCAAGAGTTTAGAAAAACCAATTTTGAGTACAAGCTTCAAGAATAAGAAATTTTAGATCCTTCTCTCCAATCGTTTTGCTAAAAGAAAACTAGAACTCAAATTAAAACTAAGAAAATTATTCTAAGGAGTCTCTCCTTAGGCCACCCACAAAACTGGGTATTTATAGCCGCCCAAAAGTACCAAAAATCCTCACAAATTTGCCACTGAATAGCTGTAAACCCTAGTTTTTGCAAGTTGGCCGACCGCGCACTCGACCGAGTGAACTGCTCATTCCGTCGAGTGAGAAATCTGCAGAAAATAGGGATTTTCAGCGTTCTGGAAGTTCAAACCACTAGGTCAAGTAGTCTGCTCACTCGGTCGAGTGAGATTCTTACTCGGCCAAGTGGGACCGATTACAGATTGTCACGTCCCGCTCCCCAAGTATGGAAGATGAGACGCCAAGAGGTCAGCTCAGAATTGAAGCTGTGAAGCTACAGTCTGATAAGCGTCTGTGTGTTCATCCATTCGCAGATTCTTGCATTGCAATGAAACAACAACAATAATAATTTTTGAAAGCAGTCAATAATTAACCAACATTCAAAACAACATCCAATCTTCATCCATAGCATCCAGAAATAAAGTCATAAAAGACGTACACGAGTCTGAAAAGAAAGGCCCTAAGCATGACTGAAACTAAAACATAGATAAGGTGCTACGCACCGAAAACTAATAGCAACAACTAGGAAAAACAAACAGCAACTAAGAATAAGTCTCCAGCTGAGACTAGGATAGGTCTCTGGTATCCTCGAACTGAACGTCAGCAGAAGCCTCAAGCTCGACGTCAGCAAACTGGTCGTCCTCAGCAACTATCTCAGACTCAAAGCCTAATATGCGACACCCAAAGAGAAAAGGGCGCATGTCAGCAAAAGAAGAGACTTTTGTGCAAGGAAATATAAGAGTAATGAATGCAACTAGCAGTTTAAAACATGATGACATGGCATAATATTTAATGAATGCAGCAATTTTAAATGAACATGATAGTTAACAATGCATGTCACGTCCTAGCAAAAAGCTACTAAACAATATTTCACGATTTCACGAAAAGCTAGTAATCACGTCGTGAATTGGGTTTACGCCTTTCAGCTAAAGTTGCTGTACGAGCACACTTCTACGTTGAGTAATCGCTTAACCCTACCCCTCCACGTGTGTCTGAACTGGCGCTCAGATTTTGGTTCACGAGCCAGGAAGTATTTATTTGGCGTAGGGTTGTACCTAGCATTTACATGCTATATGAGTCAGAATCCTACTCGCTGTAGCTTATGATTCCGTGTGCTACGCATTCATGGAAATACATTCAAATGTATGAAATGACATGTGATATGCAACATTGATAGTAATAAAAGGCAGGTATTGAATGCGGATAGTATATCAGAATTAAACGTGACATGGGTTATTCATGAACATGGCATGGCAAGGGTGTCGGATCTAGCTTCGTTGTCAAGCTAGATCAAGCATGGTGTTTAGGCGACTATCATTTCATCACCTAGCCTCTTTTACACAAAACTCAGAATAGCCTAAACATGGCTTAACATCAACTGGACAAGTTCCACTTGCCTGAAATAACGTGCCGCAATTCTCAGATCAACGGGGTCCAAAAACTTCCTATATGCTCAAACCAATATCCCAACCAACAGTCCCATATTAATTAGCTTCAATTAGTTATTATCCAAAGCAAGTAAAGCACGGCTTTTAATCTTGTTAAACATGCGGGTGTGTGGGTTCCTACGGATCCGGGGCTTACCTTAACATGACGCGAAAGCTACACTGACGTCGGGTAGCGACGTCAGGGATTGGATTCCGGCTGCGAGCAAGGTACAGTGTCAGCTTGCGACGAAGATGGCGACAACTAGAGGGACGGTTGCACAGCGACGAAGGTGGCCATGGGAGTACGGGGCATGGGAGGCCGGCAGGTGGTTGTGGCCTAAGGGACGACTACCGGCAGTCACGGTAGGGAGGTGGATGGCAGGTGGTTCAAGGGAGAAAGGGGGCCGCTCTATAGGTGGGGGTGCGTGCGGAGGTTGATGCGGCCTCGGGGAGGCTGCAGGCTGGGCTACCGTGTGGTTTTAGGGAGATGGCCGACAGTTTTAGGGGGATGGCCAGCGGTTTTTGTGAAGGTGGAGGTCGGCGGCCTGCCGTGGGGGTTGCCGGATTTGTGCGGCTAGGGGGAAGGGAAGTTGCAGATGATGGGTTTGGAGAGAAACCCTAGGTTGAAGCTTACGTTATAATGAGGGGGTTTGCTAAAGAGTGTAGAATCGGGGTGGACTTATGGGGATGATTGGAGAGTGTGTGTGTGAGGGGAGAGTAGATTTAGTGTGGCATATAGACTAGGAAATATTTGATATGATATGTAGGATCCCCTAGGATTAGATTTGATTTTTAATTAGGATTTGAATTTTGAATTAGTCTAGGCTAATTATAGATAAAAGATGATTAGGGTGAAGGGTCAGCCTAAGGGTATCCGAAAAATACAAGAAAAAAATAGGGATGACCGTGGAGACGAGAGGATCGAGAATATGATGATCGGTCACGTGCTAGGTTCACGAAAAACTATAATAAAAATAAATAACCAACCATCGAAGTCTAAAAGTTAAGACACCCCTTCATTCAAAGTTGATTTGTGGAAGAATGACCCGTGAAATGACGTTCATAAAAAATTCAACAAATAACTACTCTCTCTGAGGGTTACAACGATATATAACTTCATGTGTTTAGGATACAAAAGGAGGTCACAATAAATACGCGTACGAAAAAGAAAATACGCGCTGAAATCTACTCGATCGAAAAGCGACCGTGTCACAGATCCTCTCTCAAAACAGAGAAGCGTCAAAGAATTTCTTCACATTTTCTATCTCCACTCGGTCGAGTGGGATTCTCACTCGGTCGAGTGGAAATTTCCACTCGGCCGAGTACATTACGGCTCTTTGTCAGGCTGTATTGGGCGTGTCAGCTTCGCTCGGTCGAGTGAGCTGCGTCACTCGGCCGAGTAGCCTGTTTTAGTACTCTTTTCTCCTTCTTTTTGCTTTCTCGTCATTTCTTTCGCCTTTCTTCTTCTTCTATTCATCCTCCAGCGTCATTAGCTCTCCGATAACATCGTCAATGATGCTCTGGCACGCAATGATGCTCTGGCACACATGTAAGCGCTCGTGGATCCAAATTGCTCCTGATTGCTCCATATTTCTTGAAATCAGACGAAACAAAGAAATAGTGAAATATTTCGTAAAACGTCGTATAATCGTTAAAATCGCCATAAGAGCAATCGTCATGGGATGGAAAAATGCAGAAATAAAGTGAAAATATGAGCCTATTTAGGTGTTGACTTATTCAACTTACTTGCTATGGGTCGTGGTCCGTGGGCTGGCAGGCCATATTTGATATACGTCAACAGTGTGCATGCTTCTAAATTTGGCTTTAACAATTTGAGACAAACTCAATACAATGTAAAAACACATCACTCACACTCTTAAGTCTTGATGCATTCTTCTTGGCTCATGAATTGTTTTGAGAAGCTTTGTACTCCACTTGTCTTTGGATGAGCTTCATGTTCACCATTTTGAGCTCCAATTCATGAATTCATTAACTTCAAGCTTCATGGTTCATTAAACATGTCTTTGAGCTTGAGTTGATCATTGTTGACTTTGTAATATACTCACAACAAATCTCACAAATCATAATTAGTCACACTAATTGTTTGCTTAATCATCAAAACCAACTTGGGATGTTGCAATAACCAACACCTACGACCAGGAATATTTTGGATTTATGCTTAAGCGGATCCATTAGGTCTCATTATAGTGATCTCGTCATTATCCTAATGTCCTCACACAATTCAAGAGCTTTATTCATGCAATTATATGACTTTGTGTGTATCTATGTATTAAGATTAACATAGATTAATATCACTAAATAATTTACTATTATTTTGAACGAGATGTATCAATTACAATAATTATCTTAAGAGCATACATATCCCAACAACATAATATTTGATCATCATCAAAATATGTATTAGGGTAAAATAATATCTAACATTATACCCCTTTTCGATGATGTCAACCACATATTTATCAAAATAAAAAATTTATAATAATTTAAAAATTCAGCATACACCCCCTGCGTTAGGCATAATCCCCATGAATTGATGATTTACTTAGCATTTTGAGGCTTTCTTAGCGCTTTTCTCCCTTTGACATCACCAAAAGGGAGTCACATCAATTATTTGAAATTTTATGCAAAAAGTATGCTTTCAATTTTCATTGGGTACCTAAAAAGATAAACTTTAAGGTTTGGTGCCCATTTTATTTTGGATCCTTGAGTTAGTCATTAGGAGACTAAATCCATTTAGGATTTGATTTCTTAAATGCATATATGTGAATAATTTTTTAGTGGTACACACATTTTATAAAAAATTTAATGTATACATGCTTGTTGTATTCACATGCATGTTTAGGAATCCATATAGAAAGCATATTCGTTGTAACATGTGGTTTGTCAAATTGATTATCATGTTGCATTTTTTGTGAATGACATGAATGTCTATTATATATGTAAGTATAATTTCTTTTAGTTTGTTTGGCATGCAAGTTATTTTAAACATGTTTCTTTTGATTATTATAACATAATCCCAAGTTTGGAATTAGAAACATGTTGACTAGACAATAACTTATTCAAATTTTCTTTGTCCTTATTAAACTTATCTAATCCTAACAAAACTTTCATATTTAAGTTTAACAGAGCAAATATCGTTATCAAGATTTGTTGTTCTTTTATATAATCCATTACATTTTGTTTTAAGAATACCATTCTCATTTTTAAGTTATTGTTTTCTTCCATTAATTTCTCATTAATTAAATGCACATCATCTAATTGTAAACATTTAGATAATGAAATATTATGCTCTTTTTTAGAAATTCTTGTTCTTTTTAATGTTTTATACGTGCCATTTAATTTCATATATCTATCATATTGTTTACTAAAGGTAATTAATAGCTCATTATCATCTAAGTAATAGGTTACCTCATCCTCATGTGCCATAAAGCACGTGAAAGTATTTTCTTGTTGGTCAGTTTCCTCAAGCATGTGCCAAATTTGATGTGCTGGTATAGTAATTGACATACAGTTGGACTCATTATTGTCTACATGTAGAATAAGCCATTCATGGCCTTGGAAACAATGGTTGCCAATGCTCTCTCTTCATTTTCCCATCGTGAGTATGGAGTAATTGGTTTAATGTAAGGCATCTCAACTATGTTACATAAGTTATAGTTAACAAACTGGCGATATATCATCATTCTCTTCTTTTAGTGCTATAGTTGGAACCATTGAACAAGGTGGTCATGTCTGTGGTGGCCATTGGGGAATTGTGATTATCTATATGTTAACGACATCCTTTATCGAGCCTTTAGTTGGAGATGAAATCTTGCTCTAGAATGGTTTTAATATCAATAGTTGGGACCCAAGGCACGAGTTACTTCTCTCTGATACCAAATGTTGGGTCCAAATTACAATGTAAATAGCAATGGAAAATTAATCAAGTGTACTTGAATTATAAAAGGAATAGTGACAAATAAACTAGAAAATGATCACTCACAAATATTGAGAAATTTATCCTAGTTTAGTTTCTTTGAGCTACTCCTGCCTCCAAGCTCCCCACTTGAGATTTTCCAATTTCACACTCTTGCACATTTGTAAGAGAAAATCACACAACTTGATAAATACCCTTGTCAATTGCACACTCCAATCTCAAAAACCTTAGATTGGAACCACTCTCAGACCAGAGAACAAACATCATTTAGCATCCAAGAGAAAAAGCTTTTGGTAGAAGAATACAAATATCTCCTATAGCCTTGAAATCACGTGCATGCGATTATAGAGATGGCTAATGAGTGGTTTTCTATTCTATATGATAAGAACTTTAAAGAATAGAAATTTGGACAAAAATTGAACTTTTTAGCTGGCTAAAATAGAGATAGGAATCGAAGATTACATTTACCAAAATTGTGTATTTTCTTGTTGGAACTTCTAATGGTTTAATCTATTTATAGAGAAGAAAATCCATCTAAAAAGAATATAAAAATCTCCCATCCAGTGGATCGAAAATGGCTATATTTTAAAAGTCGACATAGCCATCAGATTGATTATTAGTCGACTAGAAGATATATTAGTTGACTAATGGTTCAAATTAACACAAAACAAATATTATTTATTGATTGATTAATGGGTCTATTAATCAACTAATAGAAGTATTAGCAGACTAACTGTTTCAAGTCAGTGAAAGAATTAATGTTCTGTATTATCGACTACTAAAGGTGGTTAGTCCACTAATGAACGCTATAATTTGAAGCTTATGTATCCGTGGTACGCTTAGTTGACTAGAAGAAGTTATTAGTCGATTAATTCAAATTTGAATGATTAGATTGACTTAGAATCAAGGTCAATTGATGAAGTTTGAGGTCATGGGTATTCTAAGTTATAAACCTAATGTTTGAACTGAGTGTGAGTTTGTTTTCAAGGAGTAAATAAAATGTACATCAAAAACAATAATACACCTATATTGATCTTGATTGATGTCGATAACATCCAAGTCTTTATCATAGGTGTTGTCATCCATTCTTAATCATTGACACTTTTTCCAATATTTGCTAATAACTGCAAGCATAATATTTGATCATCATCAAAATATATTTTGAATGAAACTAATATCCAACAAAATAAACCACAACAAGATAATTAAAGTCTGACACTCCTAATTGGTTCAGGAGAGTTTTGGATAATTTACCCTTTCCACGTTCTCTTTGGGCTAGCTCCACATTAGTTTAACTATGATTATTATTGTTTTGTCTTGCTAGGCATGCGACGGCCGCGCATATTTTGAAGAGTGTTGTTAATTCCACTACAATAATTTATGACATCACCATACTTTTATTTACAAGTTTGCATTGTTTTAGTGGAATAATAAAATTACACATTTACCCTCTTGATTCACCACAGCAGCTCCGTTGTCACGACCATCTCCCTGGCAACATTCACAATTCACTGTCGGACTTGTCCAAGTTACAAGCAGCAGACCTTTCGGCAAACAATCTCTCAGGCACCATCCCTCCGAGCATCAGCCAGATCATTGGGCTTACATACTTCAATGTCTCAAACATCGACCTCGCAGGCTCGATCCCAGCAATGCTCGGACCCCGGTCCATCGGAGCTCCATTGGTTGCAGAGGAGCAACCGAAGGTCCGTCGGAGCTTGAAGAGCTAGCAGCAAATAGGTACTCCTCCTTCACTTTAGGTGGAACGGCATCCATCAAGGAGGGGACGCGCGCAGAATGCTAGCAAGATTGAATCGGAGAATAGCACAGATTGAATACTAGATGTCTCAAATTGAAGAGGATTTTTCAGGTCGAGAACCGAGTGGTGAAATTTTTTTAGTGAACGAGCGAACGAATAAGACGAAAGAAAAGCATAGGATAGATTGGTGAATTTATAAATGTGGTAAATCCATAAAACTTGGCGGTGGTACTGATTCGGAGTGAAAATTACATATTTTACCCCCTAACTACCCCCATTTTGTGCTAAGAATTATACTTAATGTTGTTCTTTTTGGGTATATTTTCACTTTATGTCATTTTCGGGGCTTATTCTCATTCTTGGCACAAAATATGGATCTTATCATCTTTATTGGCTTCTTATTATTTTTCATATGCTCCTGCCATTATTTTGATCATATCGCCATGTTTTGGGATTTATTTGAGCATGTGAATAATTTATATGGAATATTGGGAAGTCAATATTGTGTTTTTAATAGTCATTATATTAATTTCATAATCAAATGAACTAATTTTTGCTTCTACTATTTTTCAGGTACTTCTGAGAGTCTTGGGGATTTTTCAGAATTTTCTGGGATTTTTCTGGGATTTTTAGGTATTTTTCGGGAATTTTTGGAGCAAAAACTGGATTTCTGGATTTATAAAACGAAAAGTAAAAAAATATATATTAAAAAAACAAATAGCCCGCGGGCCGGCCCAGTGGCTGGCCCGCTCTCAGCTACACTGAGCGGTCCTGTGCCCTTTTAATGAAAAAAAATATTTGTAAAAAAAAAGAAGTTGCGGCCCGGCCTGAGGCCGGCCCGCTCCGCATTAACGGCAGTAGGCGCGCGCAATATTAAATATATATATATATATAATAATAACAACGCAAATGCGCGCGCGCTGAGGGCGGACGCGGGGGCACGTGCCCCCCGCTGTGCTTTGCGGGCGGGCTTATTTTTGCGGGTCGGATCCGACCCGATCCGACCCGCAAGCCCCCTATTCTCCTTTACTTCAGCCTGGTGCGAATGTGGGGAGGCTGGTTGGTTTTAACTGTTTTTGGCTGCGTTTTTTTGAGTTTTTTTAGGGTTTTGGAAAGCTTGGAAGGGGGAAGAGGCCATGGAAGCTTGAGAAGGCTTAGTGGAGCTTGGAGGTGCTCGGAGGGAGGCAAATAGGAAGAGGGAATGCTCATTTGGGAGAATTCTTGGTGAAATCCCCCCTTTCTCCCATTGTATTTTGATATCTCATTTTTGTATGAAACTTAGGTTAATTTTGAATGCAATTATCCTATTGTTTGCTATGATTGTGTAGTATTGAATTGCTTGGGTTGTAGTTTATTGAGTTGGTTGTTATTTGTAGCCCTAATTTCCCTCTTTGCCCAATTTCAATGTTAATGTGGGATGCAACATTAGGGTAAAGTTGATTGGCTAAGTCCCGAGAGGGCACGATTTGAGAAAATACCATGATCCTAACTTGATTAGTGCCATGATGATGCATCCCTCCATATTGCAAAATTTCATGTTCATGAACGCTAAATATTCAGATTGGGCTTCCTTAGCCGGATGACCGATTGTGTTATATGCGGTAATTAGAGCTTAATTAACGCCAAACTTAATGAACCCTCAACCCATGCTTTCTCTCCTAGCGATCCTACTCCACCTTTGGCTCTCTAACCCTACCCACTTAGGTTAGATTTTAGATTCTCCACACGTCTTCCTCCACTCATCCGCTGTTAATTGAGGTTGTTGAATCACGCTTTATGTTTCGTTATCAATCAATTTTGTGAACGTAGAACGACTTGTCCCTGTGATCCGACCTGGTACTCACTGGTTATTTTTATTGCATTGACACTCCTACGCTTGGGAGTGGAAGGCGTGCCACTTGCGTGTTTTCCGAGTCAACCAATTGGCGCCGTTGCCGGGGACAACGGTTTCCATTTAGCAATTTTTGATTGATTTTGAAACTTTTAGTGTGATACTTCTATCTTTTAGTGTGTGTCTTTCTATTTGTTTCTTTTCCACTTTTTGAGTCTTTTGCTTGTTTATTCTCATTTTTTGAGAAATTTTTTTTAAACCATGGCATCTTCTTCGAATTTTTCGAACTTTGATTTGGAGGATATCCCACCCCCGCCATACTTCCATGGCACGGAGTGGGAGAACCCTCATTTACATATTAAAAATTTTGAAGAGTGGATGTTTTCATGTCTTGGTGGGAATATTAGCGATGATTGCATATACTTCAGATTTTTTCCCTCTTCTTTACAAGATGATGCTAGATTGTGGTTTGATTCTTTGTCTCTCAACTCACATTTTACTTGGTTGTCGTTTCAGACTGAATTTCTCCGAGTGTTTTTGCCTATCTTTTTGGAGCAGGTACAGGGACGGCAGGCCATGGAGCAGTACATAGCGAGCTTCGCCCAGGCTGATGGAGAGGCCTACCATCAGGCTTGGTAGAGGTTCACTGATTTGGTGCTTGCGTGCCCACACCAGAGTTTCCACGAGGATCACCTCCTGCAGATATTTTATACTGGATTATCGCCATCTGGGCGGGATTTTGTGTAGATGAGTTGCGGGGGAGAATTCTTTGATTATTCGACCGAGGATTCCTCGTGTTACCTGAGGGACCTTGCAGAGTGGGAGCAGACTGTGCCATCTGGAGAGCAGTCACTTGGATATGAGGATGATGGCCAGTCCCAGTTTCCACTTCAGGATGCAGAGCTGCATGCCCAGTGTCAGCTTGAGGAGCCACTTTTGGGCTCTTTTCCTTGCGACCCCATGGGATACAGAGCAGAGCAGGAGGATGGGTTGCATGAGAGCCAGGTAGAGGACATAGAGCATATACATTTTAAGGAGTCGGAGGAGACAGATGATAGAGTGCGTGTCGACCACGACGGTGACACGATGCATTTTCACTTTGAGGTTGAGGATGAAGTGTATGTGCATGATGGCCGAGAGCAGATTGAGGACACCATGGGGCCTGAGCCACATTCCACTTCAGAGTTAGCTTCACAGGTCGAGGCGGTTGAGTACTTTGGGAGGACGACTGAGATGAACTATTTCTGGGATGGCGAGGATGATGCGTGCTTGGATTTGCCCGAGACGAGTCTACCTCCACTCCCGTCACTAATGTCACTTCCCTCGCCTCAGGATGCGCACTTGTCAGTCATCGAGGAGATATGTCAGGAGCAGTTACCATTTGTGGGGAGTGTCGCAGAGATAGTTGATATTGATGTCGAGGAAGAGGATAGCGACGGGGATTGTGACATGGTATATATTGAGCCCGAGCTTCCTCCTACTCCAGTTTTCTCTCTGCAGCCACTTCCACCTCCTCCTGAGGCCGTGCATCATACCGAGCCCAGCATCACATTTCAGGGAAGTTACCACATTTCTTTTCCCTCCACCTCCGAATCAAATTATTTAATTCCATATAAAAATGATTCGGATTGTCGTCATTTGATTGTAAATTCTTTTATTCATTTCGACGACCCATTTTGGCAAGCTTTTCACTTGGATGGGCGCTCTCGCCCAATTATTTTTGACACGACCTATCTCCCCCATTTTGCAGGAACCTATCACAAGGAGATGCTTGGGGTTGTGTCGCTTGCCATTGATGCCCGTAATGGAGGTAGGGCATCGGACGTGGCGATGCTCGCGGAGGAGCGTAAGGATATGATCGAGCAGTTGCCACCGCCGTTATACATACGAGATCCGCCTTTTGCTAAGGTGTATTCTTTCCATGTAGTGTAAATAAATAAAAAGTTAGTTAGTTTGCTTTCGCATGTTTGCTTTCGTATTTTTTTTTCTTTTCTGGGATCTTTTGCCGAGATCTAGTACTCTCCCAACATTGAGGACAATGCTTATTTTAAGTTGGGGGGAGAGTGTTAGAATCTCTAGGATTGTTAGGATTTTGAGCTAAATTTTTTTTTTGAGATCCCTCCATGTTTCTCCATCACCCATTGATTTTCATTGCATATCATATTTGGCTTTCTCGTTCCTATGCCGCTTGCTTTGTTTAGTCCCTACATGCTTTCATGTTATGCTATTTTTTCGGATTATCACTTTGGTATCGATTTCTCGATGTTTGATTGGCACGTTTTCATTTCTTTTCCAATTTGGAGTCAAATGCTAATATGCCATGTATGAATCTATTTTATACGTCGTGATATCTCTTTGAAATAATTTGGGAAAAGTTTGGTGTAAGTGGTCGCATGAATTGGGATGAATGGTGTAGTTTTTGGTTGGATTGGATTTGGCCAATTGTGCATGCTTTGTTTTCTTCTTAGAAGTGGGTGGAGGAGTTGATAATTCATGTTGGAGAATGAAAAAGAGAGTAGTATAATCGAATGGTTTTTCTAATCAAATCGAGTAGCCGGTGCCCCACGAAACATTGGGGAGGACGTCAAAGATGAGATTTAGGGAATCATTCCATCCATTTGCATATATAGCGTCATCGCATGTATGTAAATGTGCTCGTGTTTGCATTTATGGCGTTATCGCGTGAATGCAAAACATAAACATAAAAAAAAGAATACAAAAAGAAGAAAAAATGAAAAGAAAAGAAAAATGAATGAAATAAATGAGTGAATAACCAACATAAATGATGCAATCTCAACTCCCACTACTTAGAAGGATTTTCTTTTGTTTTGGCCATTTCCATGAAAATTTGAAAATTTTGACATCGTGATATTTCTCGATACGTGTGATACGGTGCTTATTATTTCACTTTTCTTTGAATTTGATTGAGAATAATGTCATTTGTTGTTTACTTTCATACATTGGGTATATTGGCTTTGAAATCATTTGGAAATACCATTTTGGGTGTGCCATGAGAATATTGTGAGTTGGTGCATGTTTTTCAATTTAATCCGAATTTATCGCAAATTTTGCTAGGGACTAGCAAAAAGCTAGTTGGGGGTGTGATTCGGAGTGAAAATTTCATATTTTACCCCCTAACTACCCCCATTTTGTGCTAAGAATTATACTTAATGTTGCTCTTTTTGGGTATATTTTCACTTTATGTCATTTTCGGGGCTTATTCTCATTCTTGGCACAAAATATGGATTTTATCGTCTTTATTGGCTTCTTATTATTTTTCATATGCTCATGCCATTATTTTGATCATATCGCCATTTTTTGGGATTTATTTGAGCATGTGAATAATTTATATGGAATATTGGGAAGTCAATATTGTGTTTTTAATAGTCATTATATTAATTTCATAATAAAATGAACTAATTTTTGATTCTACTATTTTTCAGGTACTTCCGAGAGTCTTGGGGATTTTTCAGAATTTTCTGAGATTTTTCTGGGATTTTTAGGTATTTTTCGGGAATTTTTGGAGCAAAAACAGGATTTCTGGATTTATAAAACGAAAAGTAAAAAAATATATTAAAAAAACAAATAGCCCGCGGGCCGGCCCAGTGGCCGGCCCGCTCTCAGCTACACTGAGCGGGCCTGTGCCCTTTTAATGAAAAAAAAATATTTATAAAAAAAAGAAGTTGCGGGCCGGCCTGAGGCCGGCCCGCTCCGCATTAACGGCAGCAGGCGCGCGCAATATTAAATATATATATATATATATATATATATAACAACACAAATACGCGCGCGCTGAGGGCTGACGCGGGGGCACGTGCCCCGCACGTGCCCCCCGCTGTGCTTTGCGGGCGGGCTTATTTTTGCGGGTCGGATCCGACCCGATCCGACCCGCAAGCCCCCTATTCTCCTTTACTTCAGCCTGGTGCGAATGTGAGGAGGCTGGTTGGTTTTTACTGTTTTTGGCTGCGTTTTTTTGAGTTTTTTTAGGGTTTTGGAAAGCTTGGAAGGGGGAAGAGGCCATGGAAGCTTGAGAAGGCTTGGTGGAGCTTGGAGGTGCTCGGAGGGAGGCAAATAGGAAGCGGGAATGCTCATTTAGGAGAATTCTTGGTGAAATCCCCCCTTTCTCCCATTGTATTTTGATATCTCATTTTTGTATGAAACTTGGGTTAATTTTGAATGCAATTATCCTATTGTTTGCTATGATTGTGTAGTATTGAATTGCTTGGGTTGTAGTTTATTTAGTTGGTTGTTATTTGTAGCCCTAATTTCCCTCTTTGCCCAATTTCAATGTTAATGTGGGATGCAACATTAGGGTAAAGTTGATTGGCTAAGTCCCGAGAGGGCACGATTTGAGAAAATACCATGATCCTAACTTGATTAGTGCCATGATGATGCATCCCTCCATATTGCAAAATTTCATGTTCATGAACGCTAAATATTCCGATTGGGCTTCCTTAGCCGGATGACCGATTGTGTTATATGCGGTAATTAGAGCTTAATTAACGCCAAACTTAATGAACCCTCAACCCAGGCTTTCTCTCCTAGCGATCCTACTCCACCTTTGGCTCTTTAACCCTACCCACTTAGGTTAGATTTTAGATTCTCCACACGTCTTCCTCCACTCATCCGCTGTTAATTGAGGTTGTTGAATCACGCTTTATGTTTCGTTATCAATCAATTTTGTGAACGTAGAACGACTTGTCCATGTGATCCGACCCGGTACTCACCGGTTATTTTTATTGCATTGACACTCCTACGTTTGGGAGTGGAAGGCGTGCCACTTGCGCGTTTTCCGAGTCAACCAGGTACGTGACTAACAACACTCTATTTTGAATCATTTCGACTTGATCTGATCCCTTATTTGCCCCCATCACTTATTCACCTTTGTTTATGAATTAATTAATTTATTTTGTGTTCTCCCATCACTTGTTCAAATGTGAGCAACCATCCAACCAACGAGGAGGAGGAGATCAAGTCATCATCAACATCAAGACTGACAACGCATGTGATCTTAGTAGCTACATATGCTTACCAACCAGTTGAGATATTAGACAAAAATCAGGCAAGTGATTAGCATCTTTCCTACATTACCTTCCATTGCTTTGTGTGTGCGTGAATCTCTTGCTTCCCCCCAAACCACCCTCAATTTGACTTAAAGGGCAGCCATCTCTTTCGGTCTCTTGCCTTTGCTTAAACGATACTGGATGGAATCGAGGCCAAGTGATCCCCTTGCCTCCACGCATTCTTCAATTTTCCCTCTTTCTTGTACACACACCTAATAACCAAGACAGCGATGGATAATACATTGGAAATGCTTGTAGACTTCTCTAGCTCGCTCTCCATTTGTCTCTTGCCCTGTTGCATATATAAACAACAGTGATCAGCGTCAAACCAGCTAAATAAATCATCCAACACGTTTCAAAGCGCCACGCAACTGATTGCTACGACCTGAATCATAGAAAATCAAAAAGCCCTAGACTTCTTGCTATCATCCCACACTACAAGCCCAAAATTTCCAACCCCAAACAAAGGGAGATCAATCTGATGGGGTTCTCAGCATCTGCTTCGCTTCTGCCTCCCGCGCAAACACTGAAGCATCACCCCTCTTCTTCTTCTTCTTCTTCGTCGTTGTCGCCGTCTCCCTTGGATCTTAACTTTCTTGTCGGAAAACGCCATCCTCGCGCTAAGAAGAACCGCTCTATCGTTCCGGTATGTTACATGTATGCTTCATTTCTATGCCATGCCGATCAAATTGAACTGATTACTTAATTAGGTTGCGAGGCTGTTTGGACCGGCCATATTCGAGGCGTCGAAGCTGAAGGTGGTGTTCGTGGGAGGAGTCGACGGAGAGAGAAGCCCGGGGAGGCTTCCGCGGACCTACACGCTCACTCACAGCGACATAACATCCAGGCTCACGCTCGCCATCTCCAACACGATCAACCAAGCCCAGGTACCTGTTTCTCTGTTTGATGATCGACTCACTTTCTAAATTTTGACCAACCATCTAAAGGGTTTTTCTCATATTAGTCCCTTAAATTATGTGTAATTTGATATTAGTCCCTTAAATCTTTTTAATTTGAATTTAGTCCCTTAAAGGGACTATTTTGGTTAAAATTTAAACATTTAAGGGACTATTTAGGTGATCAAAAGGGACTATTTAGGTTAACGTTAAACATTTAAGGGACTAAATTCAAATTACAAAGATTTAAGGGACTAATATCAAAATACACATAATTTAAGGGACTAATATGAGAAAAACCCCCATCTAAATTGTTGCATATGTGCGTGCATGATGCGTGCAGCTGCAGGGGTGGTACAATCGGCTGCAGCGGGACGAGGTGGTGGCCGAGTGGAAGAAGGCGAGGGGCGAGATGTCTCTCCACGTCCACTGCCACATCAGCGGCGGCCACTTCCTTCTCGACCTCGTCGCGAGTCTCAGATACTACATCTTCTGCAAGGAGCTCCCCGTGGTAAATATTAGGGCTTGCTGCCTTGTTGCTGATCGTAATGAAGCACATATTTAGACATTGACATGACGATGTCTAAACTATTGTCAGGTTCTGAAAGCGTTTATGATTGGAGACGAGAGCCTGTTCGGCTACTACCCGGAGCTAGAGGATGCGCCTGTCTACGTCTACTTCCACTCCAACCTCCATCAGTTCAACCGGGTCGAGTCCTGGGGCCCGCTGAGGGACGCCGCGGCCGCCGGGGGGCCCACGAGGAAGATCGTCGGGAATTCCCCGGACGACGTTTCGGACTGGGCGTGGCCGCAGCGGTGCCAGGCGGAGTGCGATTGCTGCTTCCCGCCGCGCGGCCTGGTCCCGTGGCCTCGCGATCTTCGGGCCGACAAAGGCCGCCAGTCGGTCGGACAGCCGGAGCAAAACTAGGGACATTCACAAACGAAGAAGATTGTTGGGATATTCCTATCGAGTATAGCTTTACATGATAAACGATACGACTGGTGTTTATGTGTCTGTAATGCTCCGTACAAATTAAGGATTGATTCAGCATTCTTTATCTGATCAGAAGAAAACAAATAAGACGATCTGTAAATAGACAAATACATTCAATTGGATTCAGTGTTCTTTTTATGACTCATTGTAGTTGTTCTTTTCATCATATGGTTAGCTGATGCTGCGAATATAGTCGTAACGTTGTTTTCATGAAACTATATATATGTTAAAACAGGGGGCTAAACTAATGTCTCCAAAACACGAAAATAGGTTTACAGCTCAAGATTCCCTTTACACTTCAAAGAGGACGAATGACAGCGGACAGTTTAGCTACTTAACTATTCCAATCATTTGCGGCACTTAGCACCCTCTCCCTCTGTTAGAATGATGAAGTCAGCATTTCCCTTCCAGCCTCATACTCACAAGAGTACCCAAGATCACAATTGACAAACTTGGAAGTGTGCAACTCATATTGTGCCTTAAGCTTGCCTTGCTTGCTTTGTTGCAAATCTTGCTTTTCGTTGATTACAAATGGTCTCCCCTCGCCCCTTATTTATACGTGAGTCTCATGTACAATAAATGAGGGAGATCAAAATTTTGGAGGCTTCCACAATTCAATAATCTAGAATGAGTCTCTCGAACATTCTTCCCAGATATCTAAAAGGAACTTTCCATACCAGAGAATACCAGAATGTACACAAATGTTACACCTTACTTGCCCAGTAAGCACCAAATAGGCGATGATGAAACATCCATGGCTTTTTCTCTCATCTATCCCAATAATGTCCTCATCACTTGACCTTCTACTTACGGAATTCATCCACAAAGTACTTGAACTATCATATAACCTTTATATGTTCCTATTAATTCTTGCTCTTAGGCAATCATTTATACTTGACGAAGTAATCTAGCCTTAGATGAGTAATAGATTTACAAACCACCAAGTATGATAAGATCGTCTTAGCCTCTTTACTGAATTACATTCATATTCCTGCTGGTGCACGAGAAGACTTCACTCAACTTGAGTCGTTCACATCTCTATGGTATAGCTTCAACATACTTACATGGAAGTTATATGGTATATGACTATCGATGGAAGTCCAACCTTGTAAGCCATGTTCCCCGCCTTCTTCACTATCGGAAATGTATCTTCATATTTCTTTATAAAGCTTTTGTATAATCCCTTGTGCTGATCAGGTGTAGATAGCCTAACAAAGTTCAAGTCTCACCCCCGGTATTTCACATGCCTTTTCTTCTTATTAGCTCATTTCTTCACTCTTTTTGTAGCATTATTATGGCACGACCTTAGTAACTCATTTTGTTCATCCCATCTCTTTGTAAGCTGGTGTGTTACAAGACAACTCCCCATGTGGCTTGTAGCAAGAATGTTCATAGTGAGTGGTTGTTACCCCACCATGATCTCAAACGAATTTTTTCCTTTCAACGCACTCCATTGAAGGTTCTAGAAAAACTAATCCATATCAAACAATCTGGCTCAATCTTGCTAGTTGTCACTTATATAATGCCTCAAGTAAACCTGTCACGCCCCGCTTCCCAGTATACTTGGGGGCAAGGACCCGAGCGGGTCCGCATGTGCTTAAAGCAAAGAAGATGTGCTTATTTTTTTTTCTTTCTCTCTTCTTTGACTTAAGCACAATAAGCATTTAATTAGCGAAGGCAGATCCCTGCACGCGAATATCTCAGAAGCAGCATAAATATTCATTACATTACAATACCAGCATCCAAAGCAAACACACAAACAATTAAGGCCTAGCATGGCCGTACAATCTGCTGAAAGCAAACACACCTGAAAATAATAATACAAATAATAAACTGAAATATAAATGTCCCGCTTTAGCCTTCCGCGGGAAGGATCTCAATGTCTTCGTAGCTCTGGTCAGCGGGGTCCACCCTAAAGTGGGATCCTCAAAAGTAGGGTCATCACGGTACTCTGTCTCTGAACCTAACATATATTTCATAAAACATTGAAATATATATCAGCGATAAGCTCGGCAAGATATTTAAAGTAATGAAATGAGGAATAATTAGAAAAGGACAAAAGAGTGTTAGTACACAGTTATGAATAATAAGTGCAGAAAAGTAAAGTACAAGCATGCATGGGTATTTTTGCAGTTAAAAGTAAAGTAAAACAGTTGTATATTGAGTATTTGATTATTTGTGCACGTGATAAGTCCATGCATGGGTAGGTGAAATGTTCTCGATACACCTTATCACCGGTGGTTTTACCGTGACTCTCCACACAATGGCTGCCTCCACCGGAGGGGCCGTAATCGTGTTTGAGACACACTCACAAACCCTACTGCAATGGACCAACCCCATCCAAAGTGTACCGCCATATACTGGAACCAGACTAGTCATATGTGACCCTACTGGAACACGAGCCAGACTAGTCACACATGACCGACGGGAGTAGTCAACTCGGCTCTTTGTGTATGTCTATTCACTGACTAAGTTTCACCCCATCTGTATTCGATGGTTTCACCACATCTGTATTCGATGGTCATCACCCCATCTGTATTCGATGAACATCACATATGTGTTTGCAACATACTCGTTTTTCCAAATTAATTTATCTTATTAGCATGCGGATAGTAAAAGCAGTCCAATTAAGTTAAAGGCAATAATCAAAATGAAACATAATATTTGGCTACCAGAAGTTGACAAGCACATTGAAATCAGATTTAGCACTAAGCTTGAACAGCCAGATTTGCAATTCATTACTAGAAATACTTGCCTTGACGTGGGTGTGGGTGTCCAAGTGGCGGTACGTGAGGCACGTTTTATCTGCGTCAAAAGATTGGTGATATCAGACTAATGGTCAACATCCAGTTAAAGTGTTTTAAACTAGCTCACTAACTATTAACCTAATTGTTATCAAAACAGAATTGGTTAGCAACCTAAACTAGTATGGCAGTTTAATTATTAATAGCTAACTTAACTTAATTCAAAACTTATCTAATAAATTCACTAACAATATAACTAACTTTATTACCTACAACAAATAATTTATCTTAACTCATAAGTTATAATACGTTAGCATTAACTTATAACAATTAACTTATAAATTTATAATAATTAATATAACTTAATAACTTATAAAAACTTAACATTAACTTAATTACTCCTAAGCTTAAGTAATTAAACTTAGCATAACTTATAAATAAAACTAAAAACGTAATAATAGTAGTAGTAGTAGTAATAATAATAATAATAATAATAAAATAAAAACTTGCTAAAAACACTTACATTAATACTCTCCCCCCCCCCTCGTTACTCTCCCTCTCTCTCTGTTTCTCCCCCTCTATCTGCTCTGTTCTTTTATTGTTTTTTTGTTTTTCTCATTCACTTGCATGCAGAGGCGAAAGGGGGCGACGGCGATCGGCTTCGGCGACGCAGATCCGGGGCTTGGGCTGCTTCGGGCGGTTTGAGATCGGAGATTGTAACGGTCTGTTTTCATCAAGACAACTATTTACATATTTAACCTATTTTCAAATTTTTAATAACTATTTTATAATGGTTTGTCAGAAGTTTTACGAATTCAAAAATTTCTTATAAAAATATTTTTAAGTATCAAACTAATTATAAAGTATTTTAGTAAGTTCGGGTTCCATCAAAAGCCTCTAAATAATCTGGTTAAAAAAATTTCATTTTCAATTATTACCGTTTTGATTCGACGAATTTATTTTCTATCCAAACATTTTCAAAATGTCTTCAAACTTCTACAGTAGCATCCTATGATCATTTAAGGCTCCCCACATTAATCTCGTAATTTTCTGATATCATTTCAATAGAGAACCCGCAAACCCGCTTTCTAAACGTTTTGGCCAAAAACTAGTATCCCCGTAGCCCAAACCCTGAAACATACTTCGTATTCGCCATCCTCGCGACGATACGGTCCCGTGAGTATGTTTTCGTAATTTTTCGGACACGTTTGCTAGTAGGGGCAAATTCGTAATTTCGTTACAAAATGACTTCCACTAAATGGTTTTTTAACCTCCATTAATTACATTAATCTAATCAAAATTACCCTAATCATGTTTAAAACGTGGGGGAGACACGTTTAAACATTTCTACACTTAGTCAAAAAGGTTAAACCTAATCACATTAATTACCACCTAATGCATTAATTAGATTTGACTAAAGCAATTCCTAAGTACGATAAATACCCCCCCCCCCCCCAATCATATAAACCCAGTTAATCAAATTAAAATCCTAAGTTAACATTTTTTTTAAATTCCCCAGGCCGCGTCACTCTCTTCCCCCCGTTATCTCTCTCTCTCGCTCACCTCTCTCTCTCTCTCTTTCCATCTCTCTCCGCCCCTCGCCGGAGGCCCAGACCTCTGCCGCCGTGCCCGCCGCCCAAGCGCCGCCCCGCCTTCCGCCGGAGCCGCTGCGCCGACGACAGCAGCCCCGAAGCCCCCAAAGCCCGCCGTCGTTGCTTCCACGCCTCCACGCGGTCGCCGACACCGCCTTCGACCGCGCGCTGCCGCCCGCCGCCGTCTCCAGCCCCGCCGCCGCCGCACCAGACCCCGACGCCGTCGCCCACAGCCCCCCCACCGGCAACGTCGTGAAGCAGCGTGAGTTTGCCAGTGGCAAACTCGTAAATACGAGTTTTAATTCGTATTTTTATTTTTTAAATAATTATAAATAAGGTTTTAGGGTTTTTAATCCATAACTAATTATACATGGCCTAGAAAAATGTGTGGATAGCTCCAGAAAATCAGAAACGACATTTCGGATCCAATGGCGCTAGTCTCACTATGATCAGACGCCTACTTTTTCCATAATAATTTTTCAAACCTAAAAATTAAATACGTATAAATCATTCTAAAATTTGTAGCCGCTGTTTTCGCTTACAAAAATATGTGATAAAATTATATGTGATAATAGACTTTAAGACGGTCGTTTCGACTATTCATTCAAGTTATTCCGACTAGTATTGCTCCTGTAAGAAATTACGGAAAATACGTGTCACTTAAATAAATCAGGTTTTTAAGCTATTTCTAAGTTTCTAAAAATTATAAAAAAAATTACAGAAGCTTCTGAAAATTCTCCCCTCTTGCAGTAAAATCTAAATAATTATTTTAGGCTTATATAAAAATTTTAAATATTTTCCGACACCGTTTTAACAAGTTTAAAAATCAAACTGACCTAATTGTTTAAATAGGAAAAGTCGTGTTTTTACTAAATTAAGTATTTTGTGTTGCAGGTACAGACTCTGGTGTACCTACTTCAGAGGAAGCACTAGATCAAATTCCGGCTAGCTACGACAGCCTCGAAATTGGTAAGTCACGACTAATTCTAAAAATTAGAAAATTAGATAAGTGTACCCGTATGAACTTAGAACATCACTATAGCCTCCGAACGGCTACTTGACTTGAACCAAACTAGAGACCTAATCTAATAAGGAAGTAATCAACTATAAATTGTTTTGCCAACTTTTAACTTGGTTGTTGTAACACACAATTATCAAATTGGGTAAATTGTGTGCTTGAACTTGTTTTTATCCTCACTTCACTTGGCCAACTTGCTTTGGCAAGAAGATCTGACTTTCTGGTTTTCAATGAGAAAGTCAACCAGTTGTCTTGACTTGACTAGTACCATGTGGAACATCTTATGAAACATCTTGTGGAACATCCTGTAAAGAACTTGTACTTGACACATCACTGGGGTTTGGGGTAACTCGTAGTTTGAGAGAGTACGGGAGTGACTGGAGTTCAATCTACATGTCTAGCTGCCTGGGTTTTTGGCAATCATGTCTAGCTGCCTATGTTTTGGCAAACAAAATATGCTGCATGTCAGCATCCTGTCTAGCTGCCTGTGTTTTCGGCATTCGTCTGGGTCGCGCCCAGGCAAGAGATTGACTCGATGGTCACAAATTGTACTCTCCGACTTGAGTCACGTAGTTTAGTGTGTAAGCCTTTGTCGGTGGCCCACATAAGAATGATAAGCTTCCTTCAATGGACCATGATCCGGTCAATGTGCTTGGCTAAGTTTGTTGGATCACCCTTGCTAGACTTGGGGTAGTGATCCTGGCTTAGTCACTTCCTTGGCCATGTTCCGCTGGACCGCAAGGATGTGAATCATGATTATGTAACACCATCGATCTTCATCACTATCACCCTATCTTTAGCTAATACAGTCACCGCTACCCTACACGTTCCATGTACGTTACTTACTACACTTGTGCAGTCACAGTACTTTACTTGTCGTACCTTTAGCTACAGCGGTAGCATGTTTCTCTTGATTAGCCTGCTTCACACTTGCTCTACCATAGTACAGTTGTTATCCTATCCAGTTCAGTTTACTTTTACTACTCAGTTATGTACAGTTGTTGCTCAGTACTTTACTTTTCACTCTGGTTTGCTCGTACGTAGTTGCTTTTTGTCATACTTGTGCACTGCTTCTTTTCTATATTTAGAATTATCGTGACTTACCTTCGGTTCCATTTATGGCACCGACAGACGACGACCAGGTTGAAGAAATTGCCCCTGAGTTTACAGAGCCAGAGTACGCCCCGGAGATTGTAGAATTTTAGCTGTTTGTATTGGTGTGAGTGTGCTATGTTATGTATTTCCTTTCCGCATTTCCTTTCTGTATTTCCTTGATGTATTGGTGAGAGAGTGCTGCTTGCTGTTGTACTTTAATCTGGACTGTAATAATGTACGCTGGCTTGAGTATTGGTACATCTCTGGATTGTGGCTATTTTGTTTTCACTGGTAAACTGCAGGACCTGCACAAATATCAAATAAGTAACAGGCCCCCGAGAGCGGGTCGTTACAAGTTTGGTGGCCCACGCAGGTCCACGCAAAATACCTCGTGAACAATATAGTAAAATCGGGATGTACCGTATACGATACTCGACTAAGCTGACATCTCCCTATGTATGCAGGTGTGACATTCAAAATAATGGACGGAAACACCTATGAGAGTCCCAACGGAGCTGACCAATCTGAAGCTAGCAACCAGACCAACAACGGACCACCTCCCACTGTGCATCAAATTCAGATCTCGCATTACGAGAGATGGTTCAAGCCATCTGAGGAGAACAGAAGCCCGGAGGACGCATTCAACAATTCCGGTCACTTCACCTAAAGACCTGGAATGGCATCGATGGCCCTCTGAAGGCCGAAGAATGGCTGCAAAGCACTGAAGATAATCTGAGAGCTGCTCAGATCGGGGAACATGCTTGGGTGGATACTGCCAAGTCCCAACTAACTGATGGAGCCAGAATCTGGTGGAACTCTGCTGAAGCTCGTCTGCAACGACCAATCGATTGGGCAACATTCACTGAACACTTCAACACCCAGTACTTCTCACCCGAAGCTCAGATGGAACTGCAAGCTCAGTTCGTCGGACTGAAGCAAGGTTCCATGACAGTGGAACAATATGATGCCCAATTTACACTGCTTAGCCGTTTTGCTCCCGGGATGGTTGCCACCCCTCTGACCCGAGCTCAAAGCTTCAAGCAAGGGCTAAACATCGAGATCTGTCGTAACCTGGTTGGACGCCAACTCTACACACATACTGAGGTTCTGGCTGCAGCTCGTGAACATGAGTTCATTGAAAGAGAAGGAAGGCGTGAGATGGCTGCCCCTCCCAGAAGACCACCACCTCTGACCCCTGCTGCTGGATCCAGTCGACGACCTCCATCCAACCAGGTGTACAGGCCTACCCAGCAGACTCAATTCAAGAGACAGGCCCCACCACCACGTCCGGTGTGTCATCACTGTGGGAAACCAGGACACTTTCGGACCGAATGCCGACTATATCTGAACCTTTGCCTGATATGCAGGTCAAAGGACCATGCCGCAAGGAACTACCCAAGGAGGCCTCAACCTCTTTTCCAACCCTGCTAATGCCCCTGCCAGGAATGCTCCACAGCGACCACCACCACCTACTCAGCAACGACAACCACTCCCGCCTCAGCAGCAAGCATTCCAGCAAGCTCGACCACAGGCACCACCTCCAAGGCGTCAAGCTTATACCATGACCATAGAAGAGGCCAAAGCTACAGACCAAGTGATCACAGGTATGAGATATCCTTTCAGCATTAAGTTCTATTATCTAGAAGCCATAAACTTAGACAAGATTCTCGTAACCATAGGTATCGTCTTAGTAGCCGGTAAACCTGCCCTCACTTTATTCGACTCGGGAGCTACACATTACTTCTTGGCGATTCGATTCGTCAAAACACATGCCGTTCCTATTGAATCTCTGACTTCTCGTTGGAAGGTTGAAACCGCTGGCGGTTCCCTACCAATAACTAGCGGATGCCTTCATTGTTCCGTAGTAATTTGTGGACGAGACCTTTTCGCCGACTTTATGGTAATAGAGATGCCAAATTTCGATGCTGTTCTTGGGATGGATTGGTTAGGGACATTTCATGCCACCATTGACTGTCGTCAAAGGAGGGTAGAATTCGAAATACCCAACCATCCTAAGTTCAAATTCCACAGCGGAAGCCGATCGGAAGGACCAGTGAAGTTTCGGGGCAAACTTTCAGAGGCAGTTGCGACTGCAATGGACGTCGAGCAAGAGAAACCAGAAGTAGTACGAGAATTCTTGGACGTATTTCCGGACGAACTCTCAGGTTTGCCTCCAGATCGCGGCCTCGAATTTACCATTGATCTTGTACCAGGTGCACAGCCGATATCCAAGGGACCCTATCGCATGACACCACCTGAGCTTGAAGAAATTCGAGCTCAGCTGGATGATCTCATATAGAAGGGATGGATACGACCCAGTGTATCCGCATAGGGTGCCCCGGTGCTGCTCGTGAAGAAGAAGGACGGATCCCAGCGCATGTGCGTCGACTACCGCGAGCTGAACAAGTTGACTGTGAAGAACAAGTATCCTCTGCCCCGCATCGACGATCTTTTCGACCAGCTTGGAGGGTCGAGCGTGTATTCGAAGTTGGACCTGAAGACCGGATATCATCAAGTGAAGGTGAAGAAGGAGGACGTCCACAAGACTGCTTTTCGGACCAGATATGGACACTACGAATTCTTGGTAATGCCATTTGGTGTGACTAATGCACCTGCTGTCTTCATGAGTCTCATGAACCAGGTTCTGTACAACCATCTGGACAAGTACATAGTTGTTTACATCGACGACATCCTCATCTACTCGAAGAATGCTCAGGAGCATAGAGAACATCTGAGGAAGGTCTTGGAAACGCTAAGACAACACCAACTGTATGCCAAATACAGCAAGTGTGAGTTTTGGCTTGACAAGGTGGCTTTCCTGGGCCATATCGTGTCGGGAGAAGGAATATCTGTCGACCCCGAGAAGGTAGCTGCTGTCCGAGACTGGCCTGTGCCTAAGACTGTGACTGAGATTCGAAGTTTCTTGGGACTAGCTGGTTACTACAGACGATTCATCCAAGACTTCTCAAAGATCGCGGGAGCTATGACACGATTGACGAGGAAGGACGTAACATTTGTCTGGTCAAAGGCTTGTGAAGATGCATTCCAGGAGCTGAAGAGAAGATTGACTTCGGCCCCGATTCTGGTCATCCTAAACAGGACCGGAGGTTTCGAAGTATTCTGTGACGCATCTGGCAAAGGACTTGGGTGCGTGCTGCATCAGCATGGCCGAGTCGTTGCCTATGCATCCAGACAACTGAAGACCCATGAGAAGAACTACCCCACTCATGACCTTGAGTTGGCGGCAGTTATCTTTGCCCTGAAGATTTGGAGACACTTCTTACTGGGCGAGCATGTGACGATATTTTCCGATCACAAGAGTCTCAAGTATCTGTTCACCCAGAAGGAGCTCAACATGCGTCAACGACGATGGATCGAACTGATGGCGGATTATGATATTGACCTTCAGTACCATCCTGGGAAGGTCAATGTCGTACCAGATGCATTGAGTCGTCTCCCTGCAGTGATGGCTCTCACATCACAATGGAGGTTACGACATGATATTCGAGCCATGGAGATGGATGTCATATTGCCTGGAGAAAAGTCTTCGTTGCTCAACCTCCAGATCCAGCCGGATTTGGTAAACAAGATCAAAGCTGCCCAAGCAGGGGATGAGAAGCTGCAAAGGATCAGAGACATGGTAATAGCAGGTCAAAGGCCTGAATTCAAGATCCATGAGGATGGATCTTTGAGATTCGACAACCGCATCTGCGTACCATCTGGAGACGTCAGAGAAGATCTATTGGAGGAAGCTCACAGTTCTCCATATTCCATCCATCCAGGAGGTACAAAGATGTATCAAGACTTGCGACAACACTACTGGTGGCATGGTATGAAGAGAAGCATCGCACAGAGTGTTGCGAAGTGCATAGTGTGCCAACAAGTGAAGGCTGAACATCACCGGTCTGCCGGTTTGTTACAACCTTTGCCTATTCCAGAATGGAAGTGGCAACACATCACGATGGATTTCGTGACAGGACTGCCCAAGAGTACGAAGCATAATGATGCTGTCTGGCTGATCGTTGATCGATTGACCAAGTCAGCACACTTTATTCCTTTCAGAGTGGGCCAGTCAACCGAAGTGCTTGCCAAGAAGTACATGGAGGAGATAGTGAAGTTACATGGTGTTCCTGTCAATATTGTTTCTGACAGAGACACGCAATTCACGTCTCACTTTTGGAAGAGCTTACAGGAGAGTCTGGAGACCCACTTAAGCTTCAGTATAGCTTATCATCCTCAGACAGATGGCC
Source organism: Scilla litardierei (assembly GCA_030789695.1). Classification (NCBI taxonomy): domain Eukaryota; kingdom Viridiplantae; phylum Streptophyta; class Magnoliopsida; order Asparagales; family Asparagaceae; genus Scilla; species Scilla litardierei. The sequence goes on along the minus strand of CM061133.1, from coordinate 176,847,860 downwards.
AATCGGAACGCACCATACAGATCCTGGAGGACATGTTGCGTGCGTGTATGCTGGACTTCAAGGGATCTTGGGAAGACCATCTTCATCTCGTGGAGTTTGCTTACAACAACAGTTATCATGCCAGCATTGGTATGGCGCCCTTTGCAGCGCTATATGGCCGGAAGTGTCGTTCTCCTTTGAGTTGGGATGACGTTGGTGATCGAGAGCTCATCGTTCCAGACTTGATTGTTGAAGCAGTAGAAGTAGTCCGGACCATCAGAGAGAAACTACAGTTGGCTCAAGATCGATACAAGCTTTGGGCAGATTGACTGGACTAAAATGTTGCAGTTTAAATTCCCAAGTATAGGAAGTCGGTCAAGTAGTAAACCTGGTGAGTCCAGGGTCGTATTCCACAGGGACAAACTAGTCTACAAGTTTTACAATCTGAAACTTGTTTTGGAAGTGATTTAGCAAAGTATGAACCACCCTTTGAAGGTGAATTTTTAGTTGGGTTTTTGTTTAAGGTAAAACGGGTATGTAAAAAATAATAAGGTAAAAATGTGAGTGTGTTGTGTTTTAGTTAGTGTTGTAGGGTCTCATGGTAATCATTCTTCATGGGTAACTCAATCCCTCATCCATGCCAAGGTATGAGGATCGGAAGATTTAACTTTGAAAACGGTGATTTTTTAGCAAATTACATAAACATCGAATCGGTCGTTTTTCAAGACAATGACATATAAATAGATGAACCTCGCGGTTCATCACCCTCCTTGGGCCCCTCTACGGGTTTGTGCACATAGACGATGCCTCGCGGCATGTCATCCTAAGCGGATTCCTCACGGATAGCGCGTAATTAATTAAGAAAGCGGAAAACGACGTATTCAACATTTTCGATTAAAACGAGTGCTATGAAGAAATGAAAACATGAAACCCATCAATACTAGCTTCCACACAACACAATCACATGATATTTAGCTAGCCATGGTAATAAAAACAACGATTTTCATTAATACAAACATCGTTTAATACAAACTTCAATACAAAACTAATTAAAACATAGAAAAGTGGAAGGAAATCACCCAAAACGATGCCAAAACGTCTCCAAACTTCCCCTATAGCTGCTCCAACACCTCTGGAATTTGGGGGAGAAGCCCCCAAAACTTGTTTCACTCAAATCGGAGGTTGGATGCCAAAGTTATGAGCCAAATACAAATATATATAGGATTTTTAGGCTTATTGGGCTTGCGGGTCTGCTGGCTGCAGACCCGCAACCCAGTCAATTGTCAAAAAATACAAACGGGTCAAATGAGGCTTGGCGGGCGCCGCCCCCGTGGTAAACGCGGGCGGGCGCCCGCCTGTGAGGACAGGCGGGTTTGACCCGCCTGTTCAACAGGCGGGTTTGACCCGCCTGTGAAACAGGCGGGCCGCCCGGCCCGCCTGCGGAACAGGCGGGCTTTGACCCGCCTGTTCCACAGGCGGGCCTGGCGGGCCCGCCTGTTAACAGGCGGGCCTACACCCGCCTGTACAGGCGGGTGGGCCCCGCCTGTAACAGGCGGGTGGGCCCAACTGTGGGGCCCCCCATTTAATATTTTTTTATTATTCTTTTTCTTTTTCTTCTTTTCCAATAGCTTTATTGGGCCTTTTAAATCCCTAAAAATTGCTCCAATCTCCGAAAAATATGGAAAAATAGCCGTTGGATTCGGAAAATTACAAGCTTCTCCTGAAAAATAAAATGGAGACAAAATTAGGCCCAAAAATGGTATTTTGCGTATAAACAAGCGATATGCACTAAAATTAAATGATATTTCAAGAATACACGTATTAGAGACCAAATAGACATTAAATATACGCAAAATACAATCAAATGAGGGGCAAATAAACGCAATATTCTTCCAGAATCACACCCCCCAACTAGCTTTTTGCTAGTCTCTTAGCAAAATAAGCGAATATTCCAAAAATATGTTATACACCCAAAAAAAATGAATTAAGAATACTATTACCCAACAAAGTTTAATAACTATCATGGGTTCTCATGGACTAATGCAATAATCTACAATTTTATCTCAATCCACAGATATTCGGTATCGCACAAATTGCATTTGTTTAATCAAAAGGTAATCACGTGTCCTAGGATGTAAATTTCCTAAGATTAGGCCATCACAACATCCAAATCATGATCTTGAATCTACTCAAAAATATCTCATCTCTTTTTGTATATTTTTTTTTCTTTTTTTTTCTTTTTTCTTCTTTTTTTTAAATAAACTTTTTAGAGCAATCCATGTAACGAGCGTTAGGTCAATGACTCCCAAACCAGACGGTCATAGGGCATTAGGTTTGAAAACCCCTCAGACTTAATAACTCAGAATGTCTAAAGATTATTATGCACTCCCCCCATACTTCCCTTTTCGGCGCGAATACCCATGCTTCATGAGGCACGAGGACCAGGCTACTAAAAGAAGCTGGAAGAACGGTGCATTTTATTCAATTTTTTTTTTGCTTTTCTTTGTCTTCTTCTTTTTTTTTGACATGAGACAAGTTTGAGTAAAATTCTCCATCATCTACTAATCAGCAAGCTTGTGTATGTTGTTGGCCTTTATCCTGAGAATTTATAACCTTCTTCACATAATTACCAATTCATAAACGCATACGTGATATGAAATTGCCTAAACCAAACAATAGTTTCATGAGATTACAATTGCGGATACATGCACTAATTTACATGAAAGTCATGATAATTTAAAATTCTACGCAGGGGTAAAACATTCTTAATCTATTTTACAATAATGAATAAGGGTGTTCGATTTAGACATGTTGGAATTTTCACTTCAAAGGGACATATAAAGATGGTTTGGGTAAAAACACAACACTCTTTTTTATTATACAAGCATATGAAATTTTTTTTTAACAACATTTCTTTATGCAAACTATATAGGTTGTTTATGCAAAACATATATATTTTATTGTTTACTACTTCCTCCCCCCAACTTAAAATGAACATTGTCCTCAATGTTTAAAGCACGGTAGAGTAAAATATGGAGATCAGAATATGTGAATGCATAAACAAACAGCTTCCCTTTCAAATTAGATAACGATGTAGAAGGAAAAAAGGGAAGAGATCACCGTAGCCTCCCAAATGGAGGATCACTGATACCAATCGGTGGAGGAATTTGTTCCAGAAGTTCCTTGTGTATATCCTCCGTTAGCGCTCGAGAGGGCGACGCCAAAGGCATGTGTGCAATAGTTGACATCCAATAAGCGCTAGGCGTCGAGTATGGTGAAGGTGCAAACTCCATCACAAATGGAGGATCCAGAATATCTAGCAGAGGTGGCATCTGCACGATCAGCTCCGTGCCCTCCTCAGCAAGCTGTTGCGAAATTAGGCCTCCACCGGCCTTCTTGGATTCCAGCAATGCAACTCCCAGACGAGCTGCATCAATCCAAGCATTGTTCTCATGCCCTGTAACAAAAGTGTTCCAAAATGAGTCATCAAAATTAACTAAAGAATTTAAATTCAATTGACGACATTTTGAATCTAAAGTATATGGAATTGAAATTCGTGATTCAATAATATAGGGCATGGAACTGTGGGAACTCCCCTGATGTGTGTCGCTAAGCTTGATCTGATGCTCTGTCTCGTGAAGAAGAAGTGTCTGCGGAAGTGGATCTGGAGGGTAAGATATCACTGGCTCAATGTAGATCATCTCGTAATCGCTATCAATCTCGTCATGCGGTGAAGGAAGTGGGAATTGCTGCATGGAAGTAGGAAGAATGTATGGCTCGGGCTCCATCTCGGTCTGTAAGCTCGCTCCCTCGCATATATTCTCCTCTTCATCATCAAAGTAGATTCCCTCAAGGTCAATACGCACCGCATCATCCATCTCCTCTTGCTCCTTAAGTGGTGGTTGTTCATCTTCTTTCTTTTGGCTCCAATGTCCCACATCAATATGATCGTCAAGTTCTTCCATAGGGTCACAATGGATGGAGCCCTCAGGCGGAACGTCGGGCTGACTGTCGACCTGTTGGAGTGCAAACTCATACTCAGCAATATCATTCAAGCACCAACATGCTTCCTCGGTTGAATAAGCAAAGAATTCTCCGTTGCAGCTTGTCTGCACGAAATCTTGCGCAGAAGGCAGTAATCCCGTGTAGAAGATCTGTAGGAGATGATCATCGTGGAAGCTGTGGTGTGGACATGCAAGCATCAAATCATTGAACCTCTGCCAAGCTTGATAGTATGCCTCCTCGTCAGTTTGAGCAAAACTCGCTATTTGGTGCTTCGTGGCCTGCCGCTCCTGTACCTGCGCAAAGAAGAGAGGGAAAAATACTCGAAGAAATTCAGCCTGAAATGACAACCAAGTAAAATTTGAGTCAAAAGGCAATGCTTCAAACCAATGCATAGCAAAATCTCTCAAAGAATATGGGAAGTATCGAAGAAATAAGTCATTAACGCATGCATTCCCACCAAATAAAGTGCGGCAAATCGTTTCAAACTTTTGTAAATGTAAATGTGGGTTTTCCTCATCCGTACCATGGAAAACTGGTAGGATTTGAATTAACCCCGAAAGAAAGTCTGAAATGATTGCATCATTATCCATTAAAAAAGATTTTTTTTTAGTTTTACAAAATTTTTTTTTGGATAATAGAAAAAAGATTTAAAGAAAGTAAAAGTAAAAAAAAAGTAATAAAAGTAAAAGGTAAAAGTAAAAGGTAAAAGTAAAAAAAATTAAAATATAAAGAAAATAAAATATATTAATTTTTTTTTATTCTAGAAAGTAAAGTAAAAAATTTTAAAAAAATAAAAGTAAAAGTAAAAAATAAAATAAAAGTAAAAAGTAAAAGTAAAAAAATGATAAAATAAAAATATAAAGAAAACAAAATGACTTAAAAGTGAAAAATAAAGAAATTTTAAATCACACACTAAGAAAAGTAAAAGTAAAAAAATGAAAGTAAAAAAATAAAAGTAAAACGTAAAAGTAAAAAAATATAAAGAAAAATGACTTCAAAGTGTAAAATAAAGAAATTTTAAATCACACACAAGAAGATGGGACACTCTAACCAGAAAAATAAAGGAAAACTGTTTTAAAAAACGTAACAAAAAAAACAAAAACCAAAGAAAAAAAATTGTAAATACGGATATACACAGAATATATACACAAAAAGTGGACAAATATCACCAAAAATTTCCAAGCTAATTAGAAATTGTACAAATTATAGACCGTTGTCCCCGGCAACGGCGCCAAAAACTTGACTGGACTAAAATGTTGCAGTTTAAATTCCCAAGTATAGGAAGTCGGTCAAGTAGTAAACCTGGTGAGTCCAGGGTCGTATTCCACAGGGACAAACTAGTCTACAAGTTTTACAATCTGAAACTTGCTTTGGAAGTGATTTAGCAAAGTATGAACCACCCTTTGAAGGTGAATTTTTAGTTGGGTTTTTGTTTAAGGTAAAACGGGTATGTAAAAAATAATAAGGTAAAAATGTGAGTGTGTTGTGTTTTAGTTAGTGTTGTAGGGTCTCATGGTAATCATTCTTCATGGGTAACTCAATCCCTCATCCATGCCAAGGTATGAGGATCGGAAGATTTAACTTTGAAAACGGTGATTTTTTAGCAAATTACATAAACATCGAATCGGTCGTTTTTCAAGACAATGACATATAAATAGATGAACCTCGCGGTTCATCACCCTCCTTGGGCCCCTCTACGGGTTTGTGCACATAGACGATGCCTCGCGGCATGTCATCCTAAGCGGATTCCTCACGGATAGCGCGTAATTAATTAAGAAAGCGGAAAACGACGTATTCAACATTTTCGATTAAAACGAGTGCTATGAAGAAATGAAAACATGAAACCCATCAATACTAGCTTCCACACAACACAATCACATGATATTTAGCTAGCCATGGTAATAAAAACAACGATTTTCATTAATACAAACATCGTTTAATACAAACTTCAATACAAAACTAATTAAAACATAGAAAAGTGGAAGGAAATCACCCAAAACGATGCCAAAACGTCTCCAAACTTCCCCTATAGCTGCTCCAACACCTCTGGAATTTGGGGGAGAAGCCCACAAAACTTGTTTCACTCAAATCGGAGGTTGGATGCCAAAGTTATGAGCCAAATACACATATATATAGGATTTTTAGGCTTATTGGGCTTGCGGGTCTGCTGGCTGCAGACCCGCAACCCAGTCAATTGTCAAAAAATACAAACGGGTCAAATGAGGCTTGGCGGGCGCCGCCCGCGTGGTAAACGCGGGCGGGCGCCCGCCTGTGAGGACAGTCGGGTTTGACCCGCCTGTTCAACAGGCGGGTTTGACCCGCCTGTGAAACAGGCGGGCCTGGCGGGCCCGCCTGTTAACAGGCGGGTTTTGACCCGCCTGTTAACAGGCGGGCCTGCACCCGCCTGTACAGGCGGGTGGGCCCCGCCTGTAACAGGCGGGTGGGCCCAACTGTGGGGCCCCCCATTTAATATTTTTTTTATTATTCTTTTTCTTTTTCTTCTTTTCCAATAGCTTTATTGGGCCTTTTAAATCCCTAAAAATTGCTCCGATCTCCGAAAAATATGGAAAAATAGCCGTTGGATTCGGAAAATTACAAGCTTCTCCTGAAAAATAAAATGGAGACAAAATTAGGCCCAAAAATGGTATTTTGCGTATAAACAAGCGATATGCACTAAAATTAAATGATATTTCAAGAATACACGTATTAGAGACCAAATAGACATTAAATATACGCAAAATACAATCAAATGAGGGGCAAATAAACGCAATATTCTTCCAGAATCACAGATGCAAAGCGCCGACATTTGGAGTTCCAGCCTGGCGACTATGTGTTCTTGAAGATCTCTCCGAATCGTGGGATGATTCGTTTTGGACGAAGATGGAAGCTCAGTCCTCGATACATTGGTCCATTTGATGTTTTGGAACGAGTAGGCGAGGTGGCCTATCGCCCTGCCTTGCCACCTGCATTGGAAGGAGTACATGAAGTCTTTCATGTCTCACAGCTTCGAGCTACGTAAGTGATCCTAGTCATGTTGTGGATTACTCCGAGATTGTTGTTCGTCCGGATCTATCTTACGAACAACAACCAGTCAAAATCCTGGATCGACGGTAGAAGACCCTCAAGAATAGAGCGATCAACCTCGTCAGAATAATGTGGCGTCACGACTCACCTGGAGAATCTACTTGGGAGCGAGAAGACGAGATGCGAGAACGCTACCCATACCTATCTACCGAGTCGGATGATCCTACTGGTTACGAAACTAGTTACGGAAGCTATGGTGATATCAATAGTAAGTATTCATTAAACATCATCTCTTGTTTTCTTGATGCTATGATATCCCATTATATTTCATGTTACTTACAACCTGATTTATTAGATCATTATTAACATTTATTTGCTTGAGCTTCTTGTTTTAAAAAAAAATTCGAGAAGTTCCGAAGACGGAATTATTTTAAGGAGGGTAGAATGTAACGGTCTGTTTTCATCAAGACAACTATTTACATATTTAACTTATTTTCAAATTTTTAATAACTATTTTATAATGGTTTGTCAGGAGTTTTACGAATTCAAAAATTTCTTATAAAAATATTTTTAAGTATCAAACTAGTTATAAAGTATTTTAGTAAATTCGGGTTCCATCAAAAGCCTCTAAATAATCTGGGTAAAAAAATTTCATTTTCAATTATTACCGTTTTGATTCGACGAATTTATTTTCTATCCAAACATTTTCAAAATGTCTTCAAACTTCTACAGTAGCATCCTATGATCATTTAAGGCTCCCCACATTAATCTCGTAATTTTCTGATATCATTTCAATAGAGAACACGCAAACCCGCTTCCTAAACGTTTTGGCCAAAAACTAGTATCCACGTAGCCCAAACCCTGAAACATACTTCGTATTCGCCATCCTCGCAACGATACGGTCCCATGAGTATGTTTTCGTAATTTTTCGGACACGTTAGCTAGTAGGGGCAAATTCGTAATTTCGTTACAAAATGACTTCCACTAAATGGTTTTTAACCTCCCTTAATTACATTAATCTAATCAAAATTACCCTAATCATGTCTAAAACGTGGGGGAGACACGTTTAAACATTTCTACACTTAGTCAAAAAGGTTAAACCTAATCACATTAATTACCACCTAATGCATTAATTAGATTTGACTAAAGCAATTCCTAAGTACTATAAATACCCCCCTAATCCTATAAACCCAGTTAATCAAATTAAAATCCAAAGTTAACATTTTTTAAAATTCCCCAGGCCACGTCACTCTCTTCCCCCCGTTCTCTCTCTCTCGCTCACCTCTCTCTCTCTCTCTCTCTCTCTCTCTCTCTCTCTCTCTCTCTCTCTCTCTCCATCTCTCTCCGCCCCTCGCCGGAGGCCCAGACCTCCGCCGTCGTGCCCGCCGCCCAATCGCCGCCCCGCCTTTCGCCGGAGCCGCTGCGCCGACGACAGCAGCCCCGAAGCCCCCAAAGCCCGCCGTCGCCGCTTCCACGCCTCCACGCGGCCGCGACGCCGCCTCCGACCGCGCTCCGCCGCCCACCGCCGTCTCCAGCCCCACCGCCGCCGCACGAGACCCCGCCGCCGTCGCCCACAGCCCCCCCCAACCCCCCCGCCGGCAGACGTCGTGAAGCAGCGTGAGTTTGCCAGTGGCAAACTCGTAAATACGAGTTTTAATTCGTATTTTTATTTTTTACATAATTATAAATAAGGTTTTAGGGGTTTTAATCCATAACTAATTATACATGGCCTAGAAAAATGTGTGGATAGCTCCAGAAAATCAGAAACGACATTTCGGATCCAATGGCGCTAGTCTCACTATGATCAGACGCCTACTTTTTCCATAATAATTTTTCAAACCTAAAAATTAAATACGTATAAATCATTCTAAAATTTGTAGCCGCTGTTTTCGCTTACAAAAATATGTGATAAAATTATATGTGATAATAGACTTTGAAACAGTCGTTTCGACTATTCATTCAAGTTATTCCGACTAGTATTGCTCCCGTAAGAAATTACGGAAAATATGCGTCACTTAAATAAATCAGGTTTTTAAGCTATTTCTAAGTTTCTAAAAATTATAAAAAAAATTACAGAAGCTTCTGAAAATTCTCCCCTCTTGCAGTAAAATCTAAATAATTATTTTAGGCTTATATAAAAATTTTAAATATTTTCCGACACCGTTTTAACAAGTTTAAAAATCAAACTGACCTAATTGTTTAAATAGGAAAAGTCGTGTTTTTACTAAATTAAGTATTTTGTGTTGCAGGTACAGACTCTGGTGTACCTACTTCAGAGGAAGCACTAGATCAAATTCCGGCTAGCTACGACAGCCTCGAAATTGGTAAGTCACGACTAATTCTAAAAATTAGAAAATTAGATAAGTGTACCCGTGTGAACTTAGAACATCACTATAGCCTCCGAACGGCTACTTGACTTGAACCAAACTAGAGACCTAATCTAATAAGGAAGTAATCAACTATACATTGTTTTGCCAACTTTCAACTTGGTTGTTGTAACACACAATTATCAAATTGGGTAAATTGTGTGCTTGAACTTGTTTTTATCCTCACTTCGCTTGGCCAACTTGCTTTGGCAAGAAGATCTGACTTTCTGGTTTTCAATGAGAAAGTCAACCAGTTGTCTTGACTTGACTAGTACCATGTGTAACATCTTATGAAACATCTTGTGGAACATCCTGTAAAGAACTTGTACTTGACACATCACTGGGGTTTGGGGTAACTCATTGTTTGAGAGAGTACGGGAGTGACTGGAGTTCAATCTATTTCTCTTATGTGTTCTCATATTTCTCTTTGAGAGAACACATAGAAGTATCCAAGTTGGATACTTGCGATGTGAGCACATAAACACGAGATTTAAGATTCTCGTTCTCAATACTCAAAGTCGAGTTTTGAGAAGTTAAATCCGCAATCCTATGTTCTTCCGGATCATCAATGCTAACATGTTCAAGTTTAGATTTGAGATTAATAATCTCATTTCTCAACTCTTCAACAACGGTGTCGTTGTTGGTGATGATAGTCTTAGGCGAGGTTTGAATGCTAGCTAGGTCATCTTTTACCTTAGTATATCTATTTACTAATTTAGTGTATTTTGACCATAATTGAGAGTTAGCATTCCTAAGATCATCCATAGTTACCTCATCGTTGCCTTCGTCATCACTATCATCGGAAGAGGAGGATCCTTGATCATGCTCCTCTCCTGCCATGAAGCACATGTGCGCTTGCTCCACTTGCTCATCGTCCGACTCTCCGCTTGAAGAATCCTCGGAGTCGGTGAATGTTGCTCCGACGAGTCCCTTCTTGTACCCCTTTTTGTACTTCTTGGACTTATCGAATTTTGGCGCCTTCCACTTCTCCTTTTGTTTGTTGAGAGGACACTCCGCTTTCATGTGTCCTAGCTTATTGCACTTGAAACACAAAGGAGAGGAAGAGGCGTTAGAAGAACCAAATTTAGCTTTGTTCTTATAGTTACCTTTTCGGAAGAAACGGTTGAACTTCTTGGCCATGAGTGCCATGGACTCCAAGTCCAACTCGTTTTCCGAGTCTTCATCATCGGTTGATGTGGATGTGGATGGAGCGGCCTTGAAAGCAATAGCCTTTTTCTTTGGCTCGTCTTGCTTTAGATAAGACTTCATCTTTTCCTGCAATTTGAGCTTGCTATCCTTGCGTACCTCGTATGACATTAAAGTACCCATTAGTTGAACTACGGTGTACTTATTCATGTCATTACCTTCCTCGATGGCGAAGGTACGTTTCTCCCAAGAAGAAGGAAGTCCTTCGATAAGCTTCGAACACTTCTCCTTTTGGGTGTAGGATTTGCCGAGAGCCTCTAACTCGTTTATGATGTCGACGAAGCGAGCGTAATACTCCTTCATCTTCTCGCCCTGTTGCATATGAAACATTTCGTAATCTTTGTTTACAACTACGAGTTTAGAGTCTCTTACCCGACTCGTCCCTTCATGAAGAATGAGGAGGGAGTTCCAAATTTGATATGCACTCTTACATGTGCATATCTTATTGAAGTCCTCGGGCTCCAATGCGCATTGCAAGGCGTTCATTGCCTTGGCATTGCTTACCTCCGCGGCGACCTCCGCGGTTGTCCATTTCTCGAAGTCTTCTTCTACGGGCTCGATGTATTCCTTCATTGTAGTCCTCCATAAGGATGCACTCCGGAGGAAGGTTTCCATCCGGCATTTCTAGTAACCGTAATTGGTACCGTTGAAGAATGGAGGCCTCGTAGAGGAATGTCCTTCCATCACCGAAGATGCTCCTTCACGGTTCCTGAAGGTGTCATAGTTGGAAGGTGGACGCACGGTCTTGTTGTCATTGGCAGACATAGCTAAGTATCTGGCTCTGATACCAAATGTAATGCCCTACAAGCTACTGCACAAGTACTAGAAAGGGGGGTGAATAGTACTTTAAAAATAACAAGGAGTATAATTCCTAATTATAATGCAAACAACTACCAAATCAATTTGCGGAAGCTTAAATTGAATGACAACAACAAAATTAACAATGCAAACAAATGATGTTAATGGGTTCGGATCCACCCAAGTCTCCCCGACTTGTTCCCGGTGATCCTACGTCCCAACCACACGGATCCCCTCCGGATACTTGAGTTAGAAACCCTAACTCAAGATTTCCACTATGAAATACTTGTGAAAATCCTCCACAAGTCAAATCATACACAATGTAATTTGTGACTCCCACAACCCGGGATCACAACCACACTCTCACAACCGAGAGTGAAACTTACAAATCAAATATGAAATGAAATAAGAAAACTTCTTACCGAACAAAATACCTATGCCTTGAGTATTGCTTACGAATTAGGGCAAGGATGATTTTGGGGAAGAAGTGGCACCAAACCCTAGCTCCAAGATATAGATCAGCGATGGAGAGCTTTGGGGATGTTGGTGACCTAGAATCAAGCACTTGGCTTGGAAGGCTTCACACTCAATGAATCTCTCTTTGGAAGTAAGAGTGAGGAGAGATTATTGAATGGAAAGAATGAGCTTTGAATGCACTTGGAATGATTTCTCTTGATCTCTAAACTTGCAATAATATCAGCCTTGGCAGCAATGAATACAGCCCAACAAGTATATATAGGATAGAGGAGAGAGAGAGAGAAAAACGTTTCAATTAAAGCTCCAACGGCTCTTTTCTGAACCCAACTAGTCGGTCAAAGAACAACCACCGACCGACTAGTTCATCAACTAGTCGGTCGGTCAATTAACGTAAACCGACTAATGAGTAAACTGAGAAAAGATCAAAGTACAGACTAAGGAACTAGTCGGTCTAAGAAGAGTAGCTGACCGACTAGTTTCACAACTAGTCGGTCGGTTACTCAACGTGGACCGACTAACAGATAAAAACTGAAGTCTGAGAAGAATTAGACTTAGTCGGTCCAAGAACAAATGTTGACCGACTAATTCACCAACTAGTCGGTCACCAAATGAACATAGACCGACTAACAATAAACAGTAAGTATGGTGAAAAATTTGGCATGTACAGTAAACTAAACTAGTCGGTCCAAGAAGGAAAGTTGACCGACTAATTCACCAACTAGTCGGTCGATCAATAAGCACAGACCGACTAAAGATAAACAGTAGCTCAAGCTCAAATATGCATGTTCAGGGAAAGCTCAACTAGTCGGTCACAGAAGCATCACTGATCGACTAGTTCACAAACTAGTCGGTCGGTGAGTCAACTTAGACCGACTAACTGTAAACAGTAAAGAGCTAAGAATTAACTGACTGAAACTAGTCGGTCCAAGAAGCTTGGCTGACCGACTAGATCACCATCTAGTCGGTCAGTTCTTCTTCTTGAACCAACTAACATGCACAAGAAGTCCCGAATCGAAGCGCGATGCTTCGGGAAGAATTGTATGGACTTCTACAAAGATCCTAGAGCTAAGATATGAGCGTTATGAAGAATTAAAACGTAAGACCTACTCAAGGCTTAACATTCTACGAAAGAAGCTTAAAGACTATAAATTAAACTTGACGATACCGTCTTCAATAGCTTCAATCGAATCTTCATGACTTCTAAATAGGTCCATAAGCTTCAACGAAGCTTTAGGCATACGATCACGTGCTTTGAGAAGTCTTGAGACGTCGTAATTGATATTCATGTGAATTTGGCGATGATCTCCATAACTGCGCTCACAAAGTGTTAGTTCATATTATATTTATGTTTGTTCATCATCCAAAACCAAATCCGGGGAGTCCAATATCCAACATTCTCCCCCTTTTTGGTGATGACAAACCAACATAAATAATAATCAAAAATAATAATTCAAATGAAATTTACTTACTCCCCCTGCATTGATGACACGTTAATTCCAATTTAAACAAAAAATAATTCGCATCAAGCAGACGAGTGAAGTATATTAAATGATAATCGATTATTGAATTATTGAAATACCAAACGTAGGTTATTGAAATATCGGATTTGAAAATCCATTTATATATCTTAACTCCCCCTGAATCTAACACATCAAGTTAGATTCTTGGAGAAATGCTTTAAATTTTCATTTGGCACATCGTTATTATTATATCTCTCCCCCTTTGGCATAAGCAAAAAGAGCGGGAGGATAACAACGACAACAACAATGGCCTCAAATTAAAAAGCACGGGAGTCGTAGAATACGACGAAGGTTCAAGTGACACCAAAGAGAAAAATACGAATAGAATCAAGGCGTGTCAAAGATACCAAAGTCGAAAAATCGTAAAACGAAATCATCAAAACTCAAATCAATTTAACAGATTGAGTTATGGAATATACTATCCAATATCAACATTTCTTGGTTAATTTAGTGCATGGAAAACAATTCTATGTTTTCATAGAAGAAATTTCTATTAAACCAAGTGAATATCGTCGAGCGACGAAATCAAACATTAGAGACATAAAAATTATACATTGCACAATATAATAAAATGTCAACTGCGATGTATATATATATATATAATATGAAGCAGAGTACATCACCGATATACAAAACATCGATCGACTGATCGGGGCACAAAAATACATCATCACATGACAAAATATCGGAGTGTCAACAAAAAATACATCATCATCAAACATATCAAAATACATCATCACAGATATCAAAAAGACATCAAAATGATCCAAAATACATAGCCACCCACACTATCCTACCCAACATCTCTCACAGCTAGATATATCATCCAATGAGTATCAGGAGAGGCCTCGGAGAAACTCAAGAGGCAGCGGGAGGACCAGAAGCAACTGCAGGCTCAGCAGGAGCAGAAGAGGTGACTGGATCAGCAGGAACGTCCGGAAGATCAGCAGGAGAGACGACTGAAGTGGCAACATCTGAAGCAGCAACCGTAGTGGCCTCGGGAGCACCAGTCGGAGTATCCACCACAGGAGTGGTGGCAACAGGTGTGCTCTCGGGGGCACCAGCAGAAGAAGCAGCAACAGCATCACCGGAAGTGGTAGCACCAGCAGCAGCAGTACCAGCAGAAGTGCCCTCGGGGGCACGAGTCGAAGCACGACAAAGCTCCTCAACGTCCTCCTCAGCCATCTCATCTAACTCCTCATCCTCAGACACGGAAGGAGGGAACTCAACACCCATAAGACGAGCCATACGGCAGACTACCTCCTCGGTACGAGCCAAGCGGGACTCGTGACGACGAAGTATCCGTACGACATCATCCAGGGTGGTAGAGGGAGCAGCAGAGGCTCTGGCAGAGGCAGGGACAGACGCTGAAGGTGTCGTCCTCTGAACGTGACGAAGCGCCGTAAGAGATTTCTTGACGGCCGTCGCGTTCAGGGGAGGACCAAGGGGACGCTCATCGTCACGAGGCAACGTGACACGAAAATGACGAAATACGAGGGTCAATAAACAAGGAAATGGGATATGAGCCGATTTATTGGACTTGCGAATTCACTCGAAAGAATCAATCTTATCGAGTATAATGCGAGCCCAATTAATCGAGCTCCCCATGCAGATAGCATAGATAAGCTTCAGAAAGGGCTGGGATGGGAGAGATGAGGAGCCGTACTTGGGAAGCAAGCACGACTTCAGAATCAGATTTAGGACCCATGCATTTGGCTTGAACTATTTAGAAGGCACACCAATCATGGCAGGAGGGATCTGATGGAAAATCTCTGAAAGGATGGTCTGATCAAGAGAAGAAATATCGTCAACCGAGATATCAGAGGGAAGAAGGCCAGACGAAGAGATACCCAAAATCTCTCCTACGATTTCCGCAGTGAGGACTATAGGAGTCCCCAAAACGGTCGTCTCAACAGAGTGGGTCTGATCGTACTGACCCCGGATCCTATTCGCATAGAAAAGCTTCACTAATCTAGGGTAGGGGTGAGGATTCGCCTTCGGGTCAAATCGAAGGTAATCGAGGAGACCTGACGACGAGAGAAGATCAGCTAACCCTATAAAGTCGCTAAACTGGACGAAATGCTCCAGAAGCAGAGGGCAATGTTCGATACGGTTGTATGCCGCGAGACATATAGGGTCGTCACGACACAACGAAATATCGACACCGCCCACCGGCATCGGACCCTTTCCCTTAGGCTTACGGGTAGACGCACGAGGGTGTGTGCTAGACTCGGGATGGATAGGAGGAGTGGGTTCCCTATGAGTCTCGGTCTCGGGGTTATACTCCGTATCGGAATCGGTAGGAGTATGGAACGAAGAATGAGAGGCAAGAATTTTGGCCTTGGGCTTAGGCTTGGGCTTGGGTTGACCTCTAGGCTTGGCGGTCGTCGTCCTCTTCTTCTTGAGAGGAGGCGAAGACGACGAAGGTTGGGTGGTCTTGGCACGGCGTTTCGGAGGGGTTGGATGCTCGGGGTCCGAAGGGTTTTGGTCTACGGTCATCGGCGAGGGGCTAGATGGAGTGATCGGGATATGTGTTCTTGCCATAGTCGAAGCAAGACACGGCACAAGAAGATCAAAAGAAGAAGCCCTAGCCGAAAAAGACTTAAACCCTAAGAACCCTAGAAACCGAGCTAACCCTAGCTCTAAGAATGGAAATCTAACCCTAGAAGGAGAAGAAATCACCTAGAAGGAGGGGCCGACGGAGGAGATCGACGGAGATGGCCGGAAAACGACCGGAGATCGATCGGAAGTCGAAAGGTCTTGAGAGGGATCGGGGTTTCGAGCTGGAGGAGAAACACTTTGGACCGATTAGAATGAGAACAAACCGACTAAACTGAGTTTAAGTCGGTTGAGATCGCAAATGACCAAACAGTCCCTGGCACAACTAGTCGGTCACAGTTCAAGCACTGACCGACTAGATCACGATCTAGTCGGTCGGTCAATGAGCTTGAACCGACTAGTTGCAAACAGTGGCTGAAACCAAGATTTACTGACAAGATTTAGTCGGTCTGCGTTCATTTAATGACCGACTAGATCTAAATCTAGTCGGTCGGTCACTGCACATGAACCGACTAAAGAGTTGAAATGAAGAGGAGACTCAAAGAGCATGAGTTAGTCGGTCTAAGTTCTTCTACTAACCGACTAGATGAACATCTAGTCGGTTGGTGGTTGAACTGAAACCGACTAAGAGAGTCCAAAAAGTGATAATCAAGTTCTCTCTTCAATACGCTTGGACGATATATCACAAAACTCTCAATAATCATCTAAACTACCCCATTAAACATCGAAAGCTTAAATACGACATTCAAAAACATGAATTTGAGCAAAAATTCAAAATATCACATAAATTCCCGAAAAATCCAATAAGTCTAGCATGAACGAAATATTTCGAAATATAATAGCATGCAAGAATATTGAATGAAACATGAATCCTATATCTCGGATTCACCCATAATCCCCAATTCTCGACGCAACCGCACAAAGGAGTCCTCCTTTAGGGGTTTCGTGAAAATATCAGCGATTTGCTTTTGGGTTTCAACGTACACTAAAATGATGTCCTTTTTAGCAACATGATCATCTAAAAAGTGGTGTCGGACATCTATGTGTTTCGAACGGGAATGGTGTACCGGGTTCTTGGAAAGACATATTGCACTTTGGTTGTCAACCATGATAGGGCAAGTATCACAATTAATACCAAAGTCTTTAAGTGTGTGTCTCATCCAAAGAACTTGAGCACACGCGGCACCGGCGGCAATATATTCCGCCTCGGTGGTTGAAAGTGATACGGAATTTTGCTTCTTGGCAAACCAAGAGACAAGAGAATTTCCTATAAAATGGCAAGTGTCACTAGTACTTTTCCTGTCGGATTTGCATCCCGCATAATCGGCATCACTATATGAGATTAACTCATACGTGCTAGATTTTGGATAAAGTAATCCAAAATCAAGTGTATAACTTAGATAACGGAAAATACGTTTTACCGCTACTAAGTGAGACTCCTTAGGTTGAGACTGATAACGAGCACATACGCATACGGCAAACATAATATCGGGCCTACTTGCGGTAAGATAAAGTAAACTACCTATCATACCTCGATATAGACGAATGTCTACATCCTTACCGCCCGTATCCGTGTCAAGATGCGTAGTCGTGCTCATTGGAGTCTTTTTCCCGGAAGCACTCTCCATTCCAAATCGCTTAAGCAACTCCACCGTATACTTCGTTTGGTGGATGAAGATTGCATCGTCCATTTGGCGAATTTGGAGACCTAAGAAATACTTGAGCTCACCCATGTGGCTCATCTCAAATTGTTCCTTCATAACATTAGAAAACTCTTCGCAAAGAGCAAAGTTAGTAGCACCGAAAATGATATCATCAACATATATTTGAACTAAAATTATATCATTATTCGCATGCTTAACAAAAAGTGTAGAATCAGCTTCTCCCATTTTAAAATTCAAATCCAAAAGAAAATTCTTTAGGCGATCATACCAAGCTCGAGGAGCTTGTCTCAAACCGTAAAGTGCTTTCTTTAGTTTAAAAACATGATTTGGAAATTTTTCATTTATGAAGCCCGGAGGTTGAGAAACGTAAACTTCCTCAACGACATCTCCGTTTAAAAATGCACTTTTAACATCCATTTGAAATAATTTAAAATCCTTATGGCATGCAAAAGACAATAATAATCTAATTGATTCTAATCTAGCTACCGGAGCGAAGGATTCTTCGAAATCAATACCTTCCTCTTGTCGATAGCCTTGAGCAACTAACCGAGCTTTGTTCCGGACGACGACTTGGTTTTCGTCGGTTTTGTTCTTGAAGATCCACTTTGTCCCTATGACGGTGTGGTTCTTCGATGGCAATGGAACAAGCTCCCAAACTTCATTCCTCTCGAATTGAATGAGCTCCTCCTCCATGGCTAAGATCCCAGCGCTATCTTCGCATGCTTCATTAACATTCTTTGGCTCTATCGAGGAGGCAAAGGCACAATGAGCGAAGTAGTTCACTTGCGATCTCGTCTTGACACTATCATAGATATTGCCAATGACTTGCTCATGAGGATGGTCACGAACGGTATGAAGCCGTTTGGGAATACCTTGGTCACTAGGAACATTCTCAACAACTTCATTAGTTGGGTTAGTCTCAATAGAATCAATAGAATTATTAGACTTAGAATTATCAAACGAATCACATAAAACATCCAAAGAATCATTATCATTTGAAATTCTAGTTGGAACAAATCCTTCATTAAAAGAGACATGAAGCGACTCCTCGATCGTTGAGGTTCGTTTGTTGAATATCCGGTAGGCTTTGCTACGCGAAGAATATCCAACAAAAATCCCCTCATCGGATCTTGGATCGAATTTGTCCAAACTACCATACGTGTTCTTAATAAAACATTTCGAACCAAAAACACGAAAATGTTTAACTTGAGGCAACCTACCAAACAACAATTCATAACAAGTTTGTTTAGTGCCGGGCCTCAAAAATATTCTATTAAACACATAGCAAGCGGTGTGTACCGCTTCCGCCCAAAATTGATGGCCAAGTTGGCTATCATCAAGCATAGTGTGAGCACACTCCACTAGCGTCCTATTCTTTCTCTCAACTACACCATTTTGAGGAGGTGCACGAGGGAAAGAGAAGGTGTGAGTAATACCAACTTCATCACAAAATGTCTCAAAAGACTCATTCTCAAATTCACCTCCATGATCACTACGAATAGTGACAATGGTGGTTCCTAAGAGATTTTGTACTTTCTTAACAAAAATTGTGAAGTTTTCAAAAGCTTCATTTTTATTACATAATGAAAATACCCATGTAAATCTCGAATAGTCATCTACGATGACAAGTCCATATCTTGCATTTCCCAAGGAAGCAACTCTAGTTGGCCCAAATAAGTCTAGATGTAATAGCTCTAGTGGCCGTTTAGTAGAAATGCTTTTCTTAGGTTTAAATGAAGATTTAGGAAGCTTGCCACGTTGACAACACTCACAAAAACTTTTCTTTTCAAAAACAAGCTTCGGAAAACCTTTAATGGAATTTAATTTTGAAAGCTTATAAAGTGTTCCAAAGTTCACATGTCCAAAGCGTCGATGCCATAAGTGTTGTTCACTTGTGTTGGCAACGAGACATTGTTCATAAGACTTAGGAAGATCCAAAATATAAATATCTTTATGACGAGTGCCGGAAAATAATAATTTATCATTATCTTTTCTTAAAATATGACACAATCCTTTCGCAAAGCTAACTTTGTAACCTTTGTCACAAAGTTGGCTTATTGAAATAAGATTATGATTTAAACCATTAACAAGATAAACATCACTAATTAAGGGTTTAGATGGGTTACCCACTTTACCAACACCTATGATGGTTCCGCTCTCGTTGCCTCCAAATACGACGCGGTTTCCATTTGCTATGGGAACCACTCCGGAGAGCAAACTAGCGTCACCCGTCATATGTTTTGAACACCCGCTATCGAGTATCCAATTTCCCTTGGAGCTAAATTTAAATTTGTTGCTCCTTTTCTTTTTCTTTTCCTTGAGTACCTAAAGATAGAGAATTTCATATCATGGTACCCAAGGTCATTGGGTCTAAAGGATTAGACCTTTGGAAGCCAAGTCCAATTGGACTTAGACTTCCCCACATAATTTCTACTATGCACAACATCCGAAAAATAAGCATTCATATACATTTGTTTTTCGTCCATGCTTGTGTCCTTTGGGCTCCAAATTGTGAAAATCTTGGGAGCCCTCATCCTATTGGGTGCATGCATTCGACGTTGATTTCTACGTGATGCATGTTGTGGATAGGCATAAGGAACATGATGGAATGGTGCACGATGAGAATTATTCATATGATGTTGTGGGTGAACATATGCATGTGTGGGAACACATGCGTGAGGGTGTCTCACATGGTGTGCACGTGCTCGAGAATGTGTTGCATAAAAATCATCATATGTGTGAGACGGTGGAGTAGGACGTGTGTTCCTACGTGGCATGGTATTGGTGTACATATAAGCATGCCCCTTCTTTGGAGGTCCACCCAAAGTGGGTTTCTTTCCAAAAGAGGGTGTGAACGAGGTGGAAGCACCATTGGTAGATGAACTACCAATAGAGTGTTTGCTACCACTCGTAGAGTCACCGGAAGTTGGCCTAACAAAAGTAGTGGCCGATTTGGATGGACATCCCATCGTATACCCCAAACCAATGTGGTGATTGGCCGGAAGTAAGTCAGTTAGGATTTTATCCAAATGGTCCTTACCCTTATTGAATCTATTGATTCGGCCTAATGTGTTCTCATATTTCTCTTTGAGAGAACACATAGAAGTATCCAAGTTGGATACTTGCGATGTGAGCACATAAACACGAGATTTAAGATTCTCGTTCTCAATACTCAAAGTCGAGTTTTGAGAAGTTAAATCCGCAATCCTATGTTCTTCCGGATCATCAATGCTAACATGTTCAAGTTTAGATTTGAGATTAATAATCTCATTTCTCAACTCTTCAACAACGGTGTCGTTGTTGGTGATGATAGTCTTAGGCGAGGTTTGAATGCTAGCTAGGTCATATTTTACCTTAGTATATCTATTTACTAATTTAGTGTATTTTGACCATAATTGAGAGTTAGCATTCCTAAGATCATCCATAGTTACCTCATCGTTGCCTTCGTCATCACTATCATCGGAAGAGGAGGATCCTTGATCATGCTCCTCTCTTGCCATGAAGCACATGTGCGCTTGCTCCACTTGCTCATCGTCCGACTCTCCGCTTGAAGAATCCTCGGAGTCGGTGAATGTTGCTCCGACGAGTCCCTTCTTGTACCCCTTTTTGTACTTCTTGGACTTATCGAATTTTGGCGCCTTCCACTTCTCCTTTTGTTTGTTGAGAGGACACTCCGCTTTCATGTGTCCTGGCTTATTGCACTTGAAACACAAAGGAGAGGAAGAGGCGTTAGAAGAACCAAATTTAGCTTTGTTCTTATAGTTACCTTTTCGGAAGAAACGGTTGAACTTCTTGGCCATGAGTGCCATGGACTCCAAGTCCAACTCGTTTTCCGAGTCTTCATCATCGGTTGATGTGGATGTGGATGGAGCGGCCTTGAAAGCAATAGCCTTTTTCTTTGGCTCGTCTTGTTTTAGATAGGACTTCATCTTTTCCTGCAATTTGAGCTTGCTATCCTTGCGTATCTCGTATGACATTAAAGTACCCATTAGTTGAACTACGGTGTACTTATTCATGTCATTACCTTCCTCGATGGCGAAGGTACGTTTCTCCCAAGAAGAAGGAAGTCCTTCGATAAGCTTCGAACACTTCTCCTTTTGGGTGTAGGATTTGCCGAGAGCCTCTAACTCGTTTATGATGTCGACGAAGCGAGCGTAATACTCCTTCATCTTCTCGCCCTGTTGCATATGAAACATTTCGTAATCTTTGTTTACAACTACGAGTTTAGAGTCTCTTACCCGACTCGTCCCTTCATGAAGAATGAGGAGGGAGTTCCAAATTTGATATGCACTCTTACATGTGCATATCTTATTGAAGTCCTCGGGCTCCAATGCGCATTGCAAGGCGTTCATTGCCTTGGCATTGCTTACCTCCGCGGCGACCTCCGCGGTTGTCCATTTCTCGAAGTCTTCTTCTACGGGCTCGATGTATTCCTTCATTGTAGTCCTCCATAAGGATGCACTCCGGAGGAAGGTTTCCATCCGGCATTTCCAGTACCCGTAATTGGTACCGTTGAAGAATGGAGGCCTCGTAGAGGAATGTCCTTCCATCACCGAAGATGCTCCTTCACGGTTCCTGAAGGTGTCATAGTTGGAAGGTGGACGCACGGTCTTGTTGTCATTGGCAGACATAGCTAAGTATCTGGCTCTGATACCAAATGTAATGCCCTACAAGCTACTGCACAAGTACTAGAGGGGGGGTGAATAGTACTTTAAAAATAACAAGGAGTATAATTCCTAATTATAATGCAAACAACTACCAAATCAATTTGCGGAAGCTTAAATTGAATGACAACAACAAAATTAACAATGCAAACAAATGATGTTAATGGGTTCGGATCCACCCAAGTCTCCCCGACTTGTTCCCGGTGATCCTACGTCCCAACCACCCGGATCCCCTCCGGATACTTGAGTTAGAAACCCTAACTCAAGATTTCCACTATGAAATACTTGTGAAAATCCTCCACAAGTCAAATCATACAAAATGTAATTTGTGACTCCCACAACCCGGGATCACAACCACACTCTCACAACCGAGAGTGAAACTTACAAATCAAATATGAAATGAAATAAGAAAACTTCTTACCGAACAAAATACCTATGCCTTGAGTATTGCTTACGAATTAGGGCAAGGATGATTTTGGGGAAGAAGTGGCACCAAACCCTAGCTCCAAGATGTAGATCAGCGATGGAGAGCTTTGGGGATGTTGGTGACCTAGAATCAAGCACTTGGCTTGGAAGGCTTCACACTCAATGAATCTCTCTTTGGAAGTAAGAGTGAGGAGAGATTATTGAATGGAAAGAATGAGCTTTGAATGCACTTGGAATGATTTCTCTTGATCTCTAAACTTGCAATAATATCAGCCTTGGCAGCAATGAATACAGCCCAACAAGTATATATAGGATAGAGGAGAGAGAGAGAGAAAAACGTTTCAATTAAAGCTCCAACGGCTCTTTTCTGAACCCAACTAGTCGGTCAAAGAACAACCACCGACCGACTAGTTCATCAACTAGTCGGTCGGTCAATTAACGTAAACCGACTAATGAGTAAACTGAGAAAAGATCCAAGTACAGACTAAGGAACTAGTCGGTCTAAGAAGAGTATCTGACCGACTAGTTTCACAACTAGTCGGTCGGTTACTCAACGTGGACCGACTAACAGATAAAAACTGAAGTCTGAGAAGAATTAGACTTAGTCGGTCCAAGAACAAATTTTGACCGACTAATTCACCAAATAGTCGGTCACCAAATGAACATAGACCGACTAACAATAAACAGTAAGTATGGTGAAAAATTTGGCATGTACAGTAAACTAAACTAGTCGGTCCAAGAAGGAAAGTTGACCGACTAATTCACCAACTAGTCGGTCGATCAATAAGCACAGACCGACTAAAGATAAACAGTAGCTCAAGCTCAAATATGCATGTTCAGGGAAAGCTCAACTAGTCGGTCACAGAAGCATCACTGACCGACTAGTTCACAAACTAGTCGGTCGGTGAGTCAACTTAGACCGACTAACTGTAAACAGTAAAGAGCTAAGAATTAACTGACTGAAACTAGTCGGTCCAAGAAGCTTGGCTGACCGACTAGATCACCATCTAGTCGGTCAGTTCTTCTTCTTGAACCAACTAACATGCACAAGAAGTCCCGAATCGAAGCGCGATGCTTCGGGAAGAATTGTATGGACTTCTACAAAGATCCTAGAGCTAAGATATGAGCGTTATGAAGAATTAAAACGTAAGACCTACTCAAGGCTTAACATTCTATGAAAGAAGCTTAAAGACTATAAATTAAACTTGACGATACCGTCTTCAATAGCTTCAATCGAATCTTCATGACTTCTAAATAGGTCCATAAGCTTCAACGAAGCTTTAGGCATACGATCACGTGCTTTGAGAAGTCTTGAGACGTCGTTATTGATATTCATGTGAATTTGGCGACGATCTCCATAACTGCGCTCACAAAGTGTTAGTTCATATTATATTTATGTTTGTTCATCATCCAAAACCAAATCCGGGGAGTCCAATATCCAACACTTAGTGCCATTTGCTTTACCTTGTCATGTTGGTATACATAACAAGTCTTCCTGTAACGACTGGTTTTCGTGCGATTGGATTATCTATATTAAAATATATGTTTTGGTGGATTTTCTCCTCATGCGTGGTTTTCGCCTCCGTAGCTTTCATTTTCGATCGATTCGTCGTATTTTCTCGTTTCTTCCTTAGGATCGTCGATTTCGAAGTATGTCATTCGTGACGGGCTTCATAACGGTCGTATCTTACTATTAGATCAAGCCTAGGAGTCTTAGGAATCGATCCCGGGGCCCCGCGCTCCGTATCGGAACTTTTGGTGCTCATTAGCCGGTATAAGAAGGGGCACCGACCGACTAGATGACGATCCAGTCGGTCGGCAATCCTTCTTGGACCGACTAGTTGGCTTTCTAAATTTCTCAGGAGTTACTGTTTATCGTTAGTCGGTCTAAGAACGTTCATCGACCGACTAGATGCTAAACTAGTCGGTCAGTATTTGTTCATGGACCGACTAATTCTAAATTCTATTTTCGTTCAGAAGTTATTGTTTACACTTAGTCGGTCTGCGTTGGTCGACCGACCGACTAGTTGCCAAACTAGTCGGTCAGTGGTTGCTCTTTGACCGACTAGTCTGTGTTAAAACCCTAATTTCTGGGCAGCCGCCAGCCTAACCTATTTATACCCCTCCCAAACGTTTCTTCTTCCTCCCCCACGACCCAAAACCCTAAAATCTCCCCCATTGAGCCCCCATCTTCCTCCAAGCTTCATTTCTTCATCCCAAGCCCTAGATTCATCATCTAAACCCTCCATCCACTCTTTCCACCTCTCATTTTCCCCAAATCTCCATCAAATCCCCAAAATCCCCCAAAAACCCTAATTCTCCAAACTTCTCCAATCTTTTCCAGATCTGATCCTAGGGTTCTCCAGAGTGTTTCTTCCGCCTCCTCTCGGTAAGAAATCGATTCCTTGGTGTTTTCATAACCTAGTTGTATTTTTAAGAAACCCTAATAAATTTCATGTTGTTTGATGTTTGTCTCCCCATAACAACGATTTCCCCGTAGATTAGCATCCGTGAGACGAAGTGGTCGTCATCCCCGGTGCTAGGCAAGTGAAACTTGCCACTTAGGGTGTAGGCCATGTTTTAGGCCATTTTGCTTGTTGTAGGCGTAAAAGAGGCTAGGCGACGAAATGATACTCGCCTAGGCACAAATTGGGGAACTAGTTTGACAACGAAGCTAGTTCCGACATTTAGCATGTTGCACAATTACCATGTCATGTTTAAATTCCATTAACGGTACGCAATTTAATTGTCATGTCATTGCATTCTTTAAGTGATCCCGTGATTGCGTAGCATCGCTACAATACTTGTGTTTCCTGGCTCGTGACCAGAAGCGAGCATAATGAGTTGCTAACCCCAACGCTCGATATATTGAAATGTGAACTAAGAAACAAGCTCCCGTGCGGGGCAACCCTGGCTCACTTGCTGGGCTCATGTGCAGGGACCCTGGCTTGTTTACGTGTGGGATGGGGTAAGAGTTAAGCGGCCATTCAACTGGGAGTCTGCCCGATCAGCAACTGCAGTTGTAAGGCGTAAACTCTGGGGTGGGGTAGTGTTTAGGGCCGATCAGTGTGAATGATGTACCATTCAGCTGAAGGGCGTAAACATCTACAAACAACAGTGAAACGTGAATTGTGTTTAGTGCCGATCGGTGTGAATGATGTACCATTCAGCTGAAGGGCGTAAACACCTACGAAACAATGTGAATTGATTGAGACTGATAGTATCTTGGCTACTCTTGTCTTGTCCCGATAAATGTTCTCTTGTACTTGTTGTTCACCATGTCTTATTTGTGCACTCATGTTATAACTACCATGTCATGCATACTAAACTGCTAGGTTGCTAGTTGCCTTACTTTCAGTTTCCTTGCCCAAGTCTTTTAGACTTGCTGACATGTGCCCCTTTACTCTTTTGGGTGACACATGTTAGATCCCGAGCCTGAGTAACTTGTTGAAGACGAGGTGTTTGCTGTCGCCGAGCCCGAGCCTGTGTTTGGCGGGGAGTACGTGGACATTGGGGACCAGTCCTAATGTCTTCGTAGCGTTTTACTTTTGTTTAGACAGTTGTTTCGTTATCGGTGCATAGCACCTATACTTTGTATGTCGTTACTTTTGTTGGCCTTGTTCTGGGCCTTGAGACTCTTTTCTTTTAGCCTGGTGGCTTTTCTGGATGTTGGACTTATTTTTCATGTTGGACAATTTATGAGATGTGAGGTTTTATTTCAGTCTCTCCTTGTGTTATTATTGTTGTTCCGTTGTGGTTACAGGGACCTGCTTATGTTTTATTGACGCTTATCGGGTTTGGGGCTTCACAGCTCCACTCTCGTGCGGACCTTTTCACGTCTCGCCTCCATTTTAGGGAAGCGGGTCGTGACAGGTTTTGTTGGTGGCCCATGCAGGTCCTTCTGTAACTGCTATTATCGGAATAACGATAATAATATTAGAATGTCCAATGAACTAAGTTCGACATCCGAGTCATTAAGCTGTGAGTCTAATTTTGGCCCGTTTCTCTGGCGCTAGATGGCTAGAAGACGTCAGACCCGAGCTGGTGGTGGATCTGCTCTGAAGGCTTGCTATTTCTGCGGCAAGACCGGGCACCTCAAGGGGTCGTGCAGAAGCTTTCTAGGTCAGTGTTTGGTTTGTGGTGGTGCTACTCATTCGGCGAAGGATTGTCGGCATGCAAATCGGCTGTGGAAGGCGTCGGATGGAGTTCCGTAGCAGCAAGCACAGGAAGCTGGGCCGAGTCAGAAGGTGTGCCACCATTGTGGCAAGATTGGTCATAAGAAGGAACAATGCAGGCGGAGGCTGGGCCAGTGCTTGATTTGTGGCGCCGCGGCGCATACCTTAAAGGACTGTCTGAGGGTTAAGCGCCTGGAGAAGGCACCAGTCGGAGCTCAACTACGGAAGGCGCCTGTGGCTGTTAGACATGGGGCAGCCCTTGTTCCACAGAAGCAGGCTTTTCGACAGGCTTTTCCGCTGAGGAGGCAGGCTTCCCCGATGGCCGTAGTTGAGGCTGAGACTGTGGATGGGGTTATTGCAGGTAACCCTCAGTCTGGTTGCCTTCTTCCTTTTGACAGTCCTATTTGTTAGAATATGTTTGGTTGCTTGGATATGTTATGTTTGCTAGAATGGAGTTTGATTGCTGGGTTGGTTGTTGAGTGTGATTTGGGTTGCACGTTTCTGGCACGAGTCCTCTTGACTCTGGTGCGTCAATGTGCATTGCATCCTGATGCTTCGTGTAGAAGCAATTCTTGATGGCCCCTTTCTTTCTTAAATATTTAATTCCTTCCTATTCGATCGAGTTAAAATCTCTTCGTAGATTTTGAAGTCTATTGGTTGAAATTTTTAATCTCGTAGCTTCTGCTAACCGATATCTCTCGTATTTTGGTTTTAAGAGCTTTACTACTATTTTGATTACCTTAGAATATCTTCCAAGATAAGTAGAACTTCAATTATTTTCATATATCAGTTCTAGGTTCATTGAACTCGTACTTTAAGGTCTGGTATAAATCAGTTATTTGGCAAATCCGGGTCCCTCTAAAAAGTATTTTAAATGATATTTAATTGGAGTTCTCTTCAGTTTTAAAACTTGTAAGCATTTAGCATGGGCTTAAATTTTCACACTATAGTTGATCGGATTTCATTCGTTGAATTTCAAAATTTTACCGAAATATTATATTAAGCTCTGCCGTAAAATATTTTCGGACCTCTCCGTTGTAAATCTTGACTTTTCTGAAGGTATCCCTTCGACTTCCTTTTCCTAAGTTTAAATTCGTTTGAAATTTTAATATTTATAAATTTATACTTCATGCTCCTTCGTTGACTTAAAGATCTCTAAAGCTTTTGTCGACAATTTGGAATACTAACCCATTGTGTTTTGCCAGTCTATACCTTCCGTACCCATGAAAATACCATGTCCTTTCTTATATAAATTTTATTCTGAACTGTATCCTTATTTTTGCCCAATTCGATTTATAAATTTTCCTTATCTTACGTATGCCATACAATTGACTCATCGCGTTTCCTTTAATATACTTTTCAAGTTACACATGATTCCAGCTTTCAACCAACCAAGGACATGTTCAACATTTTCCCTATTACAATTTTTGGAAAAAAAAATTACGTCTTCATAACTTTCTCACGATCTAGACCTTCCATAATTTGGTTTTAAAGCTTATTACACATTTTGACAAACCTACTACTGAGTTTTCCGTCCACCACACATGCTTTTAGAATAATTTCTAAACTAAGTTGAATTTCGAAAGTTTTCATATATCCGTATTAGGCTCATTAGCTCGTATGTTAAGAGCTTTGTGTAAAACGGTTTCTTTTGGCAAATCCCGGTTACACTAAAAGGTGGTTTCAATATTGATTATCTGAGCTTTTCCCGGCTTAAAGACTTTGAAAGTATTTGGCATGAATTTAGAATTCTTTCGTTAGTTAAATTTCGTTTCAAGACTTTTGCCAACATTGTTAAATCACTGCCGTATAATATTTTCTAAAACTACGTCCTTAATGTGCGTATGAACGCTTTACTTCCCTTCATAATGATTTCCGTTAAGCCAATAAATCATTTCTTCTTATTATGAGCATTCAACTCAAACTTATTTCGAACAAGTGATTTTATCGATCCTCAAATATCGTTTATACGAAGGGGAACCCCTACTTTTCAAAATATGACCGTTTTATACTTCTAGTGTTTTTGGTGATGTTGTCTATTGTGTGATATATACATACTCAGAGTTATTCGTGATATTATGAAATTGTAAGTGTGTTAATATTTATGGATATGTGCGAGGATAGCTATGCCACTCTAGGGGCGTCTATGTATATAAGATTCTGTATTGGAATGTCTGAATAGGGTGTACGTAGTTGGAGATACTTATGATGGTTGAAATAATATGATTGGTGAAACTATATGTATGCTGGGTGTGATTATAATGGGTGTACGTATAGTTAAAGTGGGTAGGCCTATTATGTGACCTATGTGTTGTACGTGTGAGTGTGTGCTCGTACGTAGTTACGTATTGTGCGTAGACGCGTGTAGTTATGAAATTGCTGCGTGAGTATATAGGTGATATATATATATGGTAGTAGAAATATAATTTTGATTGGTATTGCTTACTATCGTGGCTGTCGTATGCGTGTATACCGTGAGGTATACACGGCTATTGCATATCTTGACTAATGGGTGAAGTAAGTGTATTGGTGTACCAATTATGGGTGGATGGATATGGTATGAAGATATACGATGCTTGGGTGTGACTATGGGTAAATACTTTTATTAGGGAGAGTATTGTAATTATAGGTGTGCTGATGTTTGTAAGAATATCATGATATGTGAAGTGATTGAAGTATGTGATATTACATGGCTAAATATTAAGGGTGTTTGACATTTAGATATGTATGTGGTTATGTTGGTAGACGCGTATGCATTAGATAGTTGGCATATGTATGGATGCTATGTTATGTGTATGGGGTTATTCCGCCATGATTTTGAGTCTCACTCAAGCTGGGTGGGTACACTCTTTGTACATTGGTGTATTGTATGTGGTTGGTGTATAGTGATGAATGATGTATGTATAGTGTCAGGATTGTTTGTGCCGGTTGTGTTACGCACACGATTGTGGGTGGCCATACCAATATATAGTTATGTGAGTTGGTCTTGTGGTATAGTTTTCACTAAGGACTTGATTGCGTGAGTATATGTGCGCTAGCTAAACTAAGTGCGTAGATGTGCTAAGCATATAGTGGTGTGATTGGTATATATATATGAATGAAATATTAGCGTGTGTGGGTGTGCACCATGCCCGGGTGAGTATGTGATAGTTATAGGAATTGGTGACTATGGTATGTATGGCGTGTCGTGATTATAGCTATAGGACTATATATATATATATGAAGTGGTAATATGGTGAAATGTGTGCATGTATTTGAATGATTATAAATGGTGGAATCATAACGATGGTGAATGTATGTTAGATATAGTGAACTCGTTTTAACAATTGTATGGTGTGATTTCGCATGTTGGTTGTTTTGGCGTATACTAGGAGGTATAGGGAATAGAGTATTCTTATTGTCTTGTCCATAGGTAGTTACTTATACGTGTAGATTTCGATGGTATTTTCTAGTGTGAAATTATTTTCAAATAAGTAAGAGACTTGGTTATTTTCATATAATGTGTAATAAGTGTTTTATAGCTATATGGAATATACTTGCCTATATGAATGATTTGAATACGTGAATGGAGTTGTTTGATTATGATAAGTATAAGAGTACTAGGTGCGTGAATATGTATTTACTTCCGTGGTGTTAATAATTGACCACCTGGAGTATATATATATAAGCGCCTGAAGTGAATGTACTTGGTTGAATTTTTGATGTGATGTTGATTGAGGGTAGCTACTAGGGTGACTAGATATATCTATCATTAGCAAGTCCGAGGACGGACTTTATTCTAAGGTGGGTAGGATGTAACGACTGGTTTTCGTGCGATTGGATTATCTATATTAAAATATATGTTTTGGTGGATTTTCTCCTCATGCGTGGTTTTCGCCTCCGTAGCTTTCATTTTCGATCGATTCGTCGTATTTTCTCGTTTCTTCCTTAGGATCGTCGATTTTGAAGTATGTCATTCGTGACGGGCTTCATAACGGTCGTATCTTACTATTAGATCAAGCCTAGGAGTCTTAGGAATCGATCCCGGGGCCCCTCGCTCCGTATCGGAACTTTTGGTGCTCATTAGCCGGTATAAGAAGGGGCACCGACCGACTAGATGACGATCCAGTCGGTCGGCAATCCTTCTTGGACCGACTAGTTGGCTTTCTAAATTTCTCAGGAGTTACTGTTTATCGTTAGTCGGTCTAAGAACGTTCATCGACTGACTAGATGCTAAACTAGTCTGTCAGTATTTGTTCATGGACCGACTAATTCTAAATTCTATTTTCTTTCAGAAGTTACTGTTTACACTTAGTCGGTCTGCGTTGGTCGACCGACCGACTAGTTGCCAAACTAGTCGGTCAGTGGTTGCTCATTGACCGACTAGTCTGTGTTAAAACCCTAATTTCTGGGCAGCCGCCAGCCTAACCTATTTATACCCCTCCCAAACGTTTCTTCTTCCTCCCTCACGACCCAAAACCCTAAAATCTCCCCCATTGAGCCCCCATCTTCCTCCAAGCTTCATTTCTTCATCCCAAGCCCTAGATTCATCATCTAAACCCTCCATCCACTCGTTCCACCTCTCATTTTCCCCAAATCTCCATCAAATCCCCAAAATCCCCCAAAAACCCTAATTCTCCAAACTTCTCCAATCTTTTCCAGATCTGATCCTAGGGTTCTCCGGAGTGTTTCTTCCGCCTCCTCTCGGTAAGAAATCGATTCCTTGGTGTTTTCATAACCTAGTTGTATTTTTAAGAAACCCTAATAAATTTCATGTTGTTTGATGTTTGTCTCCCCATAACAGCGATTTCCCCGTAGATTAGCATCCGTGAGACGAAGTGGTCGTCATCCCCGGTGCTAGGCAAGTGAAACTTGCCACTTAGGGTTTAGGCCATGTTTTAGGCCATTTTGCTTGTTGTAGGCGTAAAAGAGGCTAGGCGACGAAATGATACTCGCCTAGGCGCAAATTGGGGAACTAGTTTGACAACGAAGCTAATTCCGACATTTAGCATGTTGCACAATTACCATGTCATGTTTAAATTTCATTAACGGTACGCAATTTAATTGTCATGTCATTGCATTCTTTAAGTGATCCCGTGATTGCGTAGCATTGCTACAATACTTGTGTTTCCTGGCTCGTGACCAGAAGCGAGCATAATGAGTTGCTAACCCCAACGCTCAATATATTGAAATGTGAACTAAGAAACAAGCTCCCGTGCGGGGCAACCCTGGCTCACTTGCTGGGCTCATGTGCAGGGACCCTGGCTTGTTTACGTGTGGGATGGGGTAAGAGTTAAGCGGCCATTCAACTGGGAGTCTGCCCGATCAGCAACTGCAGTTGTAAGGCGTAAACTCTGGGGTGGGGTAGTGTTTAGGGCCGATCAGTGTGAATGATGTACCATTCAGCTGAAGGGCGTAAACATCTACAAACAACAGTGAAACGTGAATTGTGTTTAGTGCCGATCGGTGTGAATGATGTACCATTCAGTTGAAGGGCGTAAACACCTACGAAACAATGTGAATTGATTGAGACTGATAGTAGCTTGGCTACTCTTGTCTTGTCCCGATAAATGTTCTCTTGTACTTGTTGTTCACCATGTCTTATTTGTGCACTCATGTTATAACTACCATGTCATGCATACTAAACTGCTAGGTTGCTAGTTGCCTTACTTTCAGTTTCCTTGCCCAAGTCTTTTAGACTTGCTGACATGTGCCCCTTTACTCTTTTGGGTGACACGTGTTAGATCCTGAGCCTGAGTACCTTGTTGAAGACGAGGTGTTTGCTGTCGCCGAGCCCGAGCCTGTGTTTGGCGGGGAGTACGTGGACATTGGGGACCAGTCCTAGTGTCTTCGTAGCGTTTTACTTTTGTTTAGACAGTTGTTTCGTTATCGGTGCATAGCACCTATACTTTGTATGTCGTTACTTTTGTTGGCCTTGTTCTGGGCCTTGAGACTCTTTTCTTTTAGCCTGGTGGCTTTTCTGGATGTTGGACTTATTTTTCATGTTGGACAATTTATGAGATGTGAGGTTTTATTTCAGTCTCTCCTTGTGTTATTATTTTGTTCCGTTGTGGTTACAGGGACCTGCTTATGTTTTATTGACGCTTATCGGGTTTGGGGCTTCACAGCTCCACTCTCGTGCGGACCTTTTCACGTCTCGCCTCTATTTTAGGGAAGCGGGTCGTGACACTTCCCATAGACCCCAATAGTATAACACATCCGAAGCCAATAGTAGGTCTTCCTAAGTATAGCCAATGTTTGAAATGCTTTTAAGAGTTTATGATTTTTACGATTTTTCTACACATGGAGAGTCCTGGCACGCTTTTAAGATTTTTCTTTGTAGGTTCCTGAAGAGTGGCACATACACTCATTTCCCCTTAACATAGAATAAGATGTCCTCTAGCTAACACTTTGAGTCATCCCTTCCTTGGCATACTTAACTAGTGATTTTACTATTGGATCATACATTAGACCCTCCTTGATACGTTCAAGTATAAACTTTATGGTTAGCTAATGATAATTGGAAGTTTTTCTTTCTAGCTAAATGCATCTGCATTAAGTTAACTCTGCATGGCTTGTATTCAAGAACTTAGTCGAACGTTGCCAAGAAATCTTACCACATGACTTATTTGGTAGACAACTTCTTTCGAGTCTGGAAGTAGCTAATGGTCGCATTGTTCATCATTACTACAAACATGAAACCAAGTAAATAGTGCCAATATAGATGTAAGCCATAAACTATCACTATCATTTTCTTCTCATATATGATGTAACAACTTTTGGTATCATTAAGCTTCCTACACTTATAAATAATAGGATGTCCATACTATATCAATACTCTAATTGTCCAACAGTAAGATGAGCTGACTTGGTCACCTCTGATGAGGTGGAGTCTCGGCAGCTGCTTATTGGGACCCATTGTAGATGGAACTCGGGTCGTGGGGAGCGAAGCTTCGAGCTACTGTGGTGGAATTCGACCTATCTCAGAGTCGTAGATGACGACCCTTCAACCTTCATACTGGGTCATGCCTCGGTCGATATGCGACACAGACACTCGTTAAGTGGGTTGGATCTAGGTTTCGACTGAGGATGCTTAAGTTAGTATTGACTTAAGATGGCTCAGGGCTGTCAAGTTCGAACCAAGTGAGATCATCTTGATCTAGTCATGCCGAGCTTTTGGAGGAAGAAATATGAAAGTGGAAAGTAGGAGAAGTGTTGTCAGAGTACCTAGTATTCAGAACGTCCAGAGGTCCCCCTGCTCTTGTTGACATTCTGAGTATTTATAAGAAAAAGATATCCTTTCAGTGCTGTTGGAGGATAACTACCTTACCATTATGTGACGTGATTATCCCTGAAGAATAGATGTAAACGTTGCCCACTCACCTCGTCATCAATAATCCTATTATTAACCATTTCATGAAGGCTCGGAAGCTCAACGTGGTTTAAATTTGATTGTGCATGCAGATAATTTCCCATATGGACTTCGTGATCTTAGTGGGCCAGGATGTCCCCTGATGGGATTCATAATTCGAATGAGAATATCTTCCTCTTTCTTGAGGGCCAGCCCAATGACGTAACAATGGCCCCCATCACTTGGAATCAAATGATTCATTGGTTAAGGTCGAGTGATGTGATACCTCATTTGGGCACACAGTCGAGGCTGTAGTATTCGAGTTTAAGCACCAAAACTCTCCATTCCTTTGATTTGGCCATTGTGTCAGCTCAAAGGTCGGGATACGGACGCGTATGGATCGTTGACACATGTCCTCCGATGAAAGAGTCAGTTGATCACTACAGGATGTTGCTCTACTTTAATGAGGAAATGAGATAGGCGAGGCGAACTTTCCTGCTTCGGGCTTTTAGAATAGAAACTCTTCACCTCTTCTTCATTTATCTTCGAAGATTCTGGTCATGGCTTCTTCCTCAGTGTCTTATACCTCTACTGGCCCCTCGATCTCTGTTCCTCAAGGTGGCAAAGGAAGGTTGCAGTTCCTGATGTAGTCTCCAAACAAGCTTCCCAAGTAACATCCGATCAAATTCCGGGTTTTCAAAAGAAGTATGTAAACCGCAATTATCAGATTCGATTGCTGCAAGTGGAGGAAAGGATCTGCTTCTATGGCGACTGTGGAGTGTAAGTGTACTTTAAAGCCTTTCATCATGGGCTCCACTTTCCCCTGCACGCCTTCATGCTCTGTGTGTTGAACACATTAGGGGTTTCCCTCTGTCAGCTAATGCCTAATTCTATGGGCATTCTAGTTAGCTTCATTGTTTTCTGTATGTTGAACGGTATTGAACCATCCATGAGATTATTCAACTACTTCTTCAAATTTTCCCCTCACATGTCATCTAGTTGGTTTGTATTCACCGCTCGGAGGGATAGAAAGCTGTTCAAAGATCTTCATGTTGGGATATTGAGACAC
Source organism: Scilla litardierei (assembly GCA_030789695.1). Lineage (NCBI taxonomy): Eukaryota > Viridiplantae > Streptophyta > Magnoliopsida > Asparagales > Asparagaceae > Scilla > Scilla litardierei. The sequence goes on along the minus strand of CM061133.1, from coordinate 176,812,598 downwards.
ACCCCAGTGGTTTTGATTATGTACACAAGTGATATGGGTACTAATGTGTTTAATTCAAGTGTGTATATGTGTTAATGATTATTTTATAGTCATGAAGATTGAGTGCATTGAAAAGATAAATGAATGACTTAGAAGCCATGATCGGAAGTCTACTTACGAGCCAAGAAATGAAGCATATGATGGTTCAACAATATGAAGCATATGAAGACTTAAGATCCAAGATAAGATGGCTCAAGTCAAAGATTGAAGAACGAGAGCTAAAGATGTGTGTATTTGTAAGATGTGTATTTAGAATGTACAAGCCAAATGAATATTCTACACACACACACACACACACACAATTTCTGGAAAAATAGTTTTTAAATATTTTTTATCATATAATATTTTAATATACTTTTTATAAATTATTTTTCAAGTATTTTCTAGTAGAAAAAATCCAGTATCCAGAAATAGCCGACCATCTAGGTCAGATAGCCGACTACTGGCGGCAAAATTTGCCTACAACTCTCTGTCAAAATAATAGCCAACTATTTTTGAAAATAGCCGGCTATCTCGGTGAGATAGCTGACTATCCACCAGAATATACGACTATCTGGTTCAACACTTGACAGATTTGGCAATTTCGCTTGATTTGTGCTAGCCATTAACTAGCCGTTGAAGTTAACTTTTTGAGCTGATTTTAAGCAGATTTTAAGATGATTTTGTGCTATTTTTTCTATAAATAGCTATGATTTCATATGTTTTTATATATCAAATTCATATCATTCAAAATCTCTTATTTGCTCAAAAGTGCTCTAGCTCTAACGAAAGTTCTTCATTATTTTTAAAGGCTACTGATTTTAAATTTCTTTGTATTTAATTCTCAGTTTATATTTCTGATTATTTTTGGCCCTTTTCAAACTTGATTTAATCTCCAAAGCTTATAACTTTTCATATTGAGATTCAAACTCAAGTTCTCCCTTTTAATATTTGTGTTCTTATTTTCATATTTTCTCAAAGATTAAAAACTTGTTTTGATCTCCAAGCCTAAAGCTTTTCTATTGAGATTCAAAATGAAGTTCTATGTTAATCTTTGTGTTTTAAAGTTATATTCTTTTTCAAAGATTAAAAACTTGATCATTGATCTCTAAAGCCCAAGTGCATATTTTAGATAATCAATTTTCGAGACAACTCTTGTGATCAAGTTGTGTTCATCTATATCATTTTACTTGATCAATAGTTTTTCGGATTTCTTTAGCCACATATACACAAATATATTCTTTTGGCTTTAGGAAATCTTGTACTCTATCTCAAATTTGTTGTAAAGTTTTTGGAGAAGACTTGGTTATTGTATTTTCCACGTGTAGGGAAAGGTATTGTGAAAATTCCTAGTTGGTTGTAACTAGGTGTTGGAAATTCTTAGCGATGGAAGCTATGTGCTTGTATTGCTTGTTGCAATAGTGGATTAAATCCCGACAGAGGTCGGGGACTGGACATACCCAGGTTGGGGAACCAGTACAAATTCTTGTGTCTGCTGTGTGATTGTATTCTATTTGTCATCATTATTTTTTAATTGGTTGCAACTTTTATTTCTGCTATACTCTTTATATAAGTGCAAGATCTATATTTGTGTTGATTAAGTACCAATCGAGATAACTCTCGTTGGAGACTTAGACAGCTTTTAGAAAGGTTTATTTTACGCGAAATTTTTATTTCTTTATACAACACTATTCAACCCACATTCTATTGTTGTCTGCCATCCTCAGGATCCAACACTTCCCAGCTCCAATCCGAAGTAGAAAGAACAATTCGTGTTCGTGGTATTCCCAAGCACGGCAACATTTCTTACTCAGTAAGAGAATCCTCATATTGTCACGCATGAAGAAAAATCTCTTTCTGATGAAGAGGAAAAGCTTCTGCTCTTTTGCACGAGTTGCCAGAAGGAAGCAGATCAATGAAGATGCTTCTATCTGATGAGACATTACTTAAAACTGTCTAGGCGAAAGGTTAAATCTTTTTCCACCTTTAGCTTGAATTTCTTCTACTTGAAATTCCTTTCTTCTTTGTAGATATAATCGGCCAAGAATATCATGTTGATCCAGATGTACGAGAGGTGCTTCGCGCTTCCCTTCAAGATGTTGAAGATGATTCGCCTCCCCATCAGGCGACTCTCTTGGAGGATACGCCAGCTGATACTGCTGAAAGTTAATCCCATGTGGCTCAAGAAGTCTATCAATCGAGTCAACCACTAAAAAGTAGAAGGAAACAACCCATGGTCGAAGTCGAGAAGACTGAGACCAAGACAAAGAAACAAAGACGAAGGCTCGTGAATTCGGGCTCGGGCACATCTGATACGAGCGTTGCGCTGCTTCGACCCAGGTTCCCGAGCGAACTCGGGCCCCATCATCAAAGGAACCTTCAAAGAGTTCCACGTCCTCTCAAGGACCGTACTTCCATGAGGATTCATGGCCATTAGGTGACTTACTTCCTCAAGAGCCCTTGTCGGAGGACATTCTCTCGGAGTTTGGGTCGATCTTTTTGGAAGATATGTCTCCTCAGGCGCCGGTCGAATGCTCTAAGGAAGAACTCCATCAGCCTCCTTTCCCAGTGGAAAAAGACGAATCGACCTTCCTGAGTTGTGTGATCACTTCTCGTCTTGTCGAGAATTCGACCCTTCACCGGGATAGTGCCATACTTGAAAGAATCAACCACGAGAGGCTTGCCACACTCGTAGTTCAACAGAATCTTCAGGTGAATAATCTCCTTTCAATTCGAAGTTGGGCATGAGAGTTAACATCCTTGTTCGTTCATATGTGGTCTTAGCTGCCACCGAATGAAATCGGCGCTCTATGGCAGTGGCCAACTATGAGGCCAATTTGGCCCATAGAATGAGGCGAATGGAAACTACAGAAAAGGCAATCAAGCAGGCGAGAGCGAAGTTACAACGATGGAAACTTTGTAAAGTCATACTTAAATATCAAGTGAGAGAAACCAGGCGAGAGCTAACTGACACTAGTAGAAAACACCTTATTAGCCACGAATCATCCGCCACGGATTAAATCCGTGGTAGATACTTGGATAACCGCCACGGATTAGTCCGTGGCGACTGTTCCGTGACTGATAGAACGACAATCCATGGCAGCTGAAGACTATTTGCCATGAATAATCTCGTGACAGATATTTATAGTCACGGAAAACATCGGCCACAGAATTTTCTGTGCCAGATGTCCATCTGCCCCGTGGCAAATAGACAATAATTTTTCGCCCTTGTCGAGGGCGGGCGAGCGCGGAAATAAGCCAGCCCTCGCTGCGACCGATCATTTTATCTCTCCCAAAAATTTGGCCAGTGCAAATCATCGCTGATCTCCTCGATGACCCCAACGGCGGCCTCGTCGTCGTCTCCTCCGACATCACCCTCCACTCACTTGTCGCCTCCCTCCTCTGCCTCCACCACCCATCCCAGGCTCTCTCCTCATCCTCTCCGCCTCCAATTCCCAAAAGTCCACCATCCTCAAAACCCTAGAAAACTCCCAAAACCCTAACAGTAGCGATCTCCCCTCCGATCTCCACTCCCACCATCACCCCGCCATCTACTCCTCCGGCCGCCCCTTCTTCTTCACCCCACGCGTCCTCATCGCCGACCTCCTCTCCGGTCGCGTACCTGCTGGCTCCATCGCGTCCCTTCTTATACTCAACACCCATCGCCTCTCCGATGTCTCAATCGAGTCCTTCATGCGTACTCAAGTACATCTCACCAAAATTCTCAATCATCGCATTCACCGACAAGCCCCACGCCATGGTCTTCGGATTCGCCAAGGGCGGCCAATATCATGGAGTGAGATCAAAAGACATTATCAAGCCCAAGTTCCGATGAGCAAGGCCGGCCAATATCATGGAGTAAGTTCAAAAACCCTCATATTGATTTTTTTTTCCTCTTTTGACTTGTTTTTTGAATATACACTCAATAATTTCAGTCTAGAACTGTTTGGCACGATGTGGTCGGCCGCCATTGCTTGATATTTGCCGTCAATCGTGAGGTGCGATCTCCCAGGCTTTGGCAATTATGTGTTTTTCCTAGGGGTTTTGTGATGTTTCTACTATTCAGTTGTTTTATAATTCTTTTTCAGTTTTTAATTTGAGTTAATGAATACGTGTTGAAACCTATAGTAAAGCCTACTGGTTACACTGGCGCAGATCCTTATAAGATGTAAGTTTCACCTGAATTCAAGTTATTGAGATTTGTTGAACTTAAAGTAGTCTGCTTTAACAAATGAAAGAAATGAATACATTCTGTTTCAACAAATGAGAGAAATGAATGCATGTTTACTCTGCATCGTATTCACAGTTAGCAACACCCTAGTTTCATTCAAGTTAAAAGAGAAACTTTGGGTTGTATCATAGATCAGGTTTCACCAACTCTTTTGGGCAATTAGGTGACAAAGTGTTCATTCACCAACTCGTTTTACATGAGTTCATTGTTAGAGAACTGTTGTCTCATTTTCAAATGTTGCTTCGATTGTTGGGTACCGGGTTGTAAGGATATAGACATTAACTTTTTGGAAATTCTGCTTGTTGTTGTTTGCATTGGATTGTGCATTTTCTTTGGTCTGTTGGCTCACTCAATGGGTGCTTGTGGCTGCACTTGGTTGATAAACGTAGAATTAGCAATTTCTCCACCTAATTTTCAATTGTTCTTGCAAATAAATATGCTGGATTGGTGATATTAACCTTTAAGGGGTGTATTCAGTCATCGCCTCCTTCCTTCTCTTAGACCAAAAAGTCACAAGTGTTGTTCAATGTTTGTTTCTTTAAATATGGAAAATAGTTTTTTTTGTTTCCTTCCTCATTTTAATAATCTACTATATACAATTTTATTTTGTCTTGCAGGATGAAATGCAGATATTCACTACTTTTGTTGTGAACATGATGAATAAGGAAGGGCTATTGGTAAGCCAAGGAGGACTACCATCATTACTCAATTATTTAGCAAATATTTATGATACATATTTCATTTTGATAAAAAGGAAGGGCTATTATGGGAGAGGCTAGATCTGGATCTAATGTTCATTTTGGTATGCTGGTTTATTGATACAGATTTGTTAAAGAATGATGGACATTTGGCCATGTCTTTAGTGATTTCTGTCATTCTAATATTTCCATGTGTTGATTTTGAGGCATGGGAGAAGGCATAAGCATTGTTTTACTTCTGTAAAGCAGTGGTTGTTTGTTAGGTGTGCCTCAACATCGTTGAAGATTTTCTGGATGTGGTCGAGGTATGCTCTTTGTAACCACGTTTTTTTGCTAATTAACGCTCATCTAATCGTGCTTTGGTTTATGAAGTTACATTGTAAGGCCTATGCTCTCTGTAACTAAGTTTTTGGTAGTTACTTTATACCTAGATGTGCATTGGTTTTTAAGTTACAATAGCAGGGCCAGCTGGCCTTGAAAACCTTTAGCTCAAACCGAGCGTTTGTTCAATTAATTTGATGATTCTTAAAATCTTGTTGAGGGAAGATGGCTATATATTATATTTCTTGCTGTTGTTTATGAATAATGAAATTCGTGGTAGGGGAACAGCTATCATACATCTCGTATTACAGTTCATACTAAACTGCAGTTCTAGAAAACCATAACTGGCAACTACAAAAAATTTCAGCATGCAGAATTCACCTTAGTTTTACTGGCGGGGACAAATACGTCCCACCTATCTTATTTTCATTATAAAATAAGCAATTGTTGTTATTTATAGATTCCTTCTGCTGCTAATATTTTTTCCCTGCTGTTTCATACGATTATATCATTAGTTTACAATGCATGTTGATTGCATTTGCATCTTTGTTCAATTCAAGTTCTACATCATTTTGGGAAAAGTTGCATATGTCAATATGTTCCAACATTTAGAATCAGATCCAGATCTATCCTTTTTATCTTGCTATGGTTGATTGGGAATATTAACACAATATTTTTTTATTAGACTGTGAATAATCTTAAAGAAGGCAATATACTCTTTGTGATACAACTGGTCATGGTCTTTATGCCGTTGTCGATCTCAGTTGTATTAATCATCACTGGAAATAACAGAATAGATAGAATGGCTCTTACTTGATTGTATTCTGTTCAAAATGTGCGCAGGAATGTGATGTCTACCTTCTATATTCACTTTTGTTTCAAGATGCCAATAAATCAGGAAGCTTAGCCCAAGAATGAATGTGTTCGGAGGTGAAGATTGAGACTCGAATGTAATCAAGTGAGCTAATGAGGCGACTACATCAGAAAGTGTATCGAATCAGCTTCTGCAAATGCTAACATAGTTGTCAGGCATTACACTAAACCTATTCAGGCTTGAGCCTAAACTTGAAAACCATACCCAACCCTATCTTAATGGAAATGTATAATTTATTCAATTCCAAATGCTTTGTTATTTTGCAGATATATGCTCTCTTCGGTCTGAAGTGGAGAGGCTAGCCTTTTCCGTTATTTGGGTATTTACCTTATAAAATTCCTTTTCATATATATTGTTAGTTATAATCAGCATTGTAAATACCTTACTTTTGCATTTTGGCATTTATACTTTGAAGCAATATGTTAATTTTCAGTATGGGCCGACTTTAGCTTGTTATCATTTTGTTTTCTTGCCAATTTTTGACATTATAGTATTTCTTTTATTTCTAGTAGAATGTTGAACTTCGGGTGATTTCATTTTTTATTTAAATCCGAACGTGTCCAATATTTACTCCAATCTTCTGAACATTAGTTTCGTTCTCTTTATTTTTGACGTGTAGCAATTCTCAACAGAAAATTCTGCTTCTTGGACTTAGATCTGGTCCCTTGTTTACAGTTTTTTTTCCTTTTAGTTACTTTATACTGAAACGAGAATGAACTTTATAAATCTATTCAAGTAAAACTGCCCTAAGATATGTATTTGTTGTCACACAGCTAGATCTGCATCAATGGATGTCATGGCCAAGGAAGCATGCAGAGACTAATCTTCCCATATCATTTGGAAAAATTGCTTTCTATGTTAATGTATCAGACTTTGGGCTTTCTCTATTGACTCTTCCTCACACCCTGCTTGAGTATTGGAAATGACACTAGAAGCAGAAATTATCTCCACAAGATACACAAGGAAACAATGACTTTGAAATCGAAAAATTATGCTATTCGTCTTACCTATAAGAAATTAGGAAGGAATTATCTAGTTATGTAGCTTAATATTGCACTCAAGCTTGTCTTGTTTAGAGCTTGAGAGAACTTATACTAAGTCGATTTGAGCAGAGCCTTGAGATTCTCAGGCTTCTTTACAACACTGCATAATACTTTATTGTGAACAGATCCCTGATTCATCATATATGAGTCAAGCTCGAACATGAACTCGAGCCGAGCTTGAGCGTGAGCCAAGTTAGAGAAGTATATACTCCTGTTCGTTCATTTATTATTGAACCGAAGTTTATTTTCAATCTTGGTTCATCTAGTTGTTGGAACATGAACAAGCTTCTAACGAGCGAACCCAAGCCAAGATTCAACCTGTCTGAGCTTTTTTACGGCTCTTAGTGAAATAGGCACTACTGTTACTGGCTGCATCTGTACAAATCATGGTGTTGACTTCTGTATTTCATTATGCTAAAGTTTGAAAGGCAGGGTGAAGGCGGATATGCTTAATTGAACCTGAGTTGTGACTTTGTTGTACAGTATGTATGGGTCCTTTTACTAGAAAATCTAGAACAAACATTTATTAAAATTAGCACTGCGGTTATTTAAAAGGAAATTTTAATCTTATCTGACATAAACATCATTATTTTAAAAAAGCTTAAGGAGTTCCAGACTATTTCCACAATTATAGAAACATCAAATTCCAAAGCCGTTTTAATACTGTGCAAGTATGCATATAAACAAAACACTGCCAGAAACTAACAAAAACCATTGTTAAAATGTCCTGAACATCATCTAGTAGATCCTCTTCCCTGTGTCTCTAATCAGTTACATTGTTTTAGCACATATTCTTTAAACCGGATGACACATGTAGTTACCACCTTCATCTTTGCAGGAAAACTATAACGGCTGGTTACTATCCGTACTGTAATTGAATAAGCTCCCGGAAATCAAGATTTTTCTTTAGCCCAAAACGAACAGTAGAAGCCCAACAATTTATTTTCAGCCTCCAACAATTAATATTTATTTGTTTATTAATTTTAGTAAATACTTATTTATTTCAATTTTTGTTTCGGGAATCGCGTTCGCAAGGCGGAGCCAGTGGAGGACAGGGGGGTGGAGATATGAGGTGAGAGATTAATTGTTTTTTACTTGGTGTTTGGGAGAGTGATGAGGGGGCCGAGGGGCCGTTATGATGAGATTGAGAGTTTACTTTGTATTGAAGGGGCCGAGAGGCCGTTATGTTGATGTGTGGAAAATTTTTGTATTGAGGGGGCCGAGGGGCCATTATGTTGATGTGTGGAAACTTTTTGTATTGAGTGGGCCAAGGGGCCGTTATGTATTTGTATGTGGAAACTTTTTGTATTGAGTGGGCCAAGGGGCCGTTATGTATTTGTATGTGGAAACCTTTTCTATTGAGGTATGTTGATGTATGTTGAAAGTTTGTATTCATATAGTTTCTTGGAATTTGTTGATGGATGAGAATTTTTTAATTGGAATTTTTGATATTGTTTATATATGAGAATTTTGATTATACAGCAATGTTTTCTTTCTTGTTATTGTTATGAATCAACTACTGGGGAGGAACCCCCAGCCCTTTATTTATAGGCATGGTAGGAGAGTAGAAAGACAAAATACATAGATGTGGGCGTAGCTCTAAGATACCTGCAATCCTAATCGACTCTGGTTATTTCCATTCACAACGCTCCCCCTTATCCAGCCATATGTGTGGACTATGCTCAAGAGTACTTCGGGATTCTGAGCTTAATAGGAGTCTCACATGGTGTGGATACTTCAGGATCCTGAGTTGGTGAGGTTCGCCTCGTTAAAACCTTTAGCTATGGAAACCCCTGTGTGAGAAAGCATAGTTAAGGAAAAAGAGTACAAACGATATGTAACTCCCCTTGATTTGTACAAGTGACTCTGCTCATAAATACTTCTGGATTCTGAGCGTCACAGAGGGGTGGATACTTCAGGATCCAGAGTTGATGTGATTTGCCTCATTAAAAGCTTTGGCTATGGAAAACCAGTGGGAAAAACCATAGCTAAGGAAAAAGAGTACAAATTCCCTCAACTACCCCTGATCTGTAAAAGCTCTTGGCTTTCAGATTTATTAGGCTTATCTCATCACTCCTATTTACAACATTCCGAAAATATACACAGATTACAAAGTTATCACAATTAAGCAGCTGCTGAATACAGAAAATCTGGAGAGGTGTGCTAATTATCATCGCCTCTGATGTGGTCTTCAGACTATGTGGTCAACTCCACAATACCAGCCTCTATCCCAATCGTCACTGGGATGTGATGTACCAGCAGGTGCCCTCAAATACACCATTGGTGTGGTGAGGATCTCGGAATGATAGGATGATGTCGCCTTCCTAAATTGCTTTGCAGATCTACAGTAGATGGTCATCCCACTGTGGGTACCCGTTCTGTGATTTCTTAGTATAGGGACCGGACCTGTAACCTGCATTTGCATGAACATTGGAGGATGATACTTCATATTGTAAGTCCAAATCTTTCGACCCTTGGAGGAAGCGCAGAAGGCTTAACTCCGGTCTAATGGCCCTTTTTAGGTGCCAACTATCTCTGGCTAATGAGTTTACTGCAATAGCTATATCGGGACGCGTGCAATTAGCCAGGAGTGCCTGATTGCACTTAGATAAGGGACTTTAGGACCAGTTATATCCTCCCACTCTTCCAGCGATCGGAAGGGTTCTTTTTGTACATCCATCAAGTATACTACCGTAGGTGTACTTTGGATGTCAATGGTCCTTTTAATTTCTCCAACGCACTTCTGGGCGTTTGTAACAGGATTCTATGAGCCATGACTTTATATTTGCCTAGGTCTTTCATTTTATGTTTAATAGTCAGGCTTGAACAGATGTTTCAGTTTTCTCTTCAGGAGATCCGATGAGATTTTAGTTGTTTACAACTATGATCTCTAATCATGTTCTTTGCTTAGATGCAAAGACAACCCTCAGTAGGAATCATTGATTTGTCAAATGATTCTCTTGGTTGTACATTTATTTATTATACTTATTTTTTTCTTCAATTGAATAGACGTCCCGAAGTCTATTCAGGCATTTAATGAAATGTGGAAATTATCTTTACCAAGATATCCACAAAGGTATGTCGTCACAACATCTAATAACAGCATATCCAAAATTTTCCTTCGTCAAATCGTAAGGTATTCGATTTTGATAACTTAGGGAGACTGATGCATCATTTATGAGACATGCTCATTTTAATTTGTTCGATCCCTAGTTTCAGCGAAATTTTCCTTGGGCTATAGGTTGTATCTTATAGCATACGATTTTGTATTTATTTTTCTTATGTGTGCAATACTTTATTTTATCCACAGGTTTGACACCTTTTGGTGTCTGGACTTCAGGTCCGAACATTTCACGTTTCACAAGTGAGTCCAGCTCATCTTTTATTGCCTCGTTCCACATTTGGTCAATCTCTACATCTGCATACTAGCAACGGAGTATGGAACGATAATTTATAAACATCATCGCTTTTGCGATGTATATGGCAATATGATACGTGAATACATTGTCGACAATTTATGTTTTATCTGTCCATCACCTCCCCAGTACGTACAACATTTACTTTCAATTTCAGTTTTTCCCGGCAGTTCATCTGCAGTGGATTCTGGGAAGGGTGAGGGTGTGGAGAGGAGCTCATTGTCTTGTCGTTGTATTGTCTTAATGTCTCCAGGAGTCTCTGTCCTTGGAGCCTAGTGGTATGCCTCTCTTCTGTTGAGGATCAGCCACTTCTGCTGCTGGTGGATTGCATCCATTCTCGGGGATGTCAATCCTAGCTGGAGTTTTTGCAGCAGGGATGTGTGATCTGACAATCTTCTGGTTGTCAGTAAATGAGTCCGGTAACTAGTGAACATTGTTTTATATGTAGAGGATCTTCATGATCTCTTTTTCACATTATTTTGTTACCGGATCATGGTGGGTCAAACTTTTTGTATTCCACGTTATAATTTTCTTTGCACCAGATTTCTCAGTGTCTGGGCCTATTTTGGGGAAACTCGTCTCATCGAAATCACAGTCTTCAAGATGTGCCTTAAATACGTCCCCTGTTTGGGGTTCTAGGTATCTTATAATTGAGGGTGAGTCAAACCCTACATAGATACCTAGGCGACGTTGAGGACCCATTTTTGTCCTCTGTGGTGGTGCGATGGGGATTTAAACTGCACGACCGAAGATTCTCAGATGAGAAATGTTCGGTGGCATTCCATATGCAAGTTGCATTGGAGACTCTGACCTCCAGAGGGTCTTATTTTCATTTACGATGCAGCATGCAGAATTTGCATGTCCCCATGCATCCATAGGCAATTGGGATTTAATGGACGTTCAATCCATTGGAGTCTACTTTTCAGTGACTCTCCCGACCCATTTTGGGTATGAACATGCGGCACTTGTATGTTCATTTTCTATTCCCGTTGCTTGGCAGTACTCTTGAATTGGCCGGGAGGTATATTTCCCAACATTAACCAGACTTATTTTCTATATTTTATTGTCTGGGAAATGTGCTCGCACCATTTTTATTTTTGTGCCAATAGCTTTGGAAACGCTAAGTTTGCGGGTCTGTAGTAGACACACATACGAATATTCTGAGGATGCATTTATCATTACAATGAAGTACTGAAATAGCCCACTAGGGGGTGAATTTTATCCACATACGAAGTATTTCTATGGGTGTTGATGGCCTTGTAAGGGTGGAGATTCTTTTTATATTCTTTTTGAGGAAGGGTGGAGATTCTTTTTCAATTTTTCGTAGAGATGGTCTTGTAATTAGTTTTCCCTTATAGCAAGGGATGTGAGAAAATTCTCCCTTCTGAAGAATCTTCTGGTTCTTCAAGTCATACCCATGGGATAAGATGAGGTGCATCATCACTGATCCAGGGTGGCCAAGTCTATCATGCCAGTGTAAAGCTTGGCTGATGTCGGGCACTTCAGGTGCTCCGTTTAATTTCGCTCCCTTTCTCCGAATCTTTGTACGGTTGAGGCCTTTAAGGCTCTCAAAACGTTCAAGTATGGATTTTACTCCTTTTTCTTGAGACGTTACATACAGTAATTTGTTTTTCATTTACATTTTTTGTTTCCAAATGGAATCCGTTGAAACAGATGTCCTTGAAACTTAGAAAGTTTCTTTTGGAATTCGGAGAGATTAGTGCATCCTTTATTTTTGTGTCATTTGGGGGCAACAGTGTTGCATTCCCTGGATCTTCAATATGGCCCTGATGTTGGGCTTTTTATTGAAAGATCGTATGTGTTTATTGTCTACTAATCAGTCATGAGAGCAGTTCATCTATTAAAAGAAGAATCGTATATGCACATGCATTTTCAGATAAAAATTTTCATTCAAAACAAATTACATAATTCAAAATGCTCTCATAACATAAATTATTCTCAAAACAAATTGCTAAGATAAAAATAAGGGCTAATCAAGGATGTCATCATTTTCAAAGTCGTCAGCTGTAAACTTGACTGGAATCCGTTGAAACGGATGTCCTTAAAACTTAGAAAGTTTCTTTTGGAATTCGGAGAGATTAGTGCATCCTTTATTTTTGTGTCATTTGGGGGCAACAGTGTTGCATTCCCTGGATCTTCAATATGGCCCTGATGTTGGGCTTTTTATTGAAAGTTCGTATGTGTTTATTGTCTACTAATCAGTCATGAGAGAAGTTCATCTTTTAAAAGAAGAATCGTATAGGCACATGCATTTTCAGATAAACATTTTCATTCAAAACAAATTACATAATTCAAAATGCTCTCATAACATAAATTATTCTCAAAACAAATTGCTAAGATAAAAATAAGGGCTAATCAAGCATGTCATCATTTTCGAAGTCGTCAGCTGTAAACTTGATTGGAGCATCAGAGGTCATCAGGTTTGTTTCAGCTTTACTTTTCTTGTTCTCTTTATACAAATCCTGGAGATGATGCGGAGTTCGGCACACTCTGGACCAGTGGCCTTTCATGCCACAGCTATGGCACTGGTCTTCCCATTCCCTTTTGGGTGGGGGTGCATCATCTCTATTTTTGTCATTTCTGCGCCACGTGAACTTCCGCTTACTTTTATTTCTTTGTTGCTAGACTTGGCCCCTAGCCCTTTTGTTCTGTCCCCCTTTCTGTGGTCTTTTTTTTCTTTTGTTGTCCCTCTTCATTCGAGAAGAAGAGGCATTATAAGCTTCTGGGGGGGGCAGTGCCATGGGGCGCATGTTGTGAGTGGCGAGGAGAAGCTCTCTGTTTTGTTCAGCCATGAGTAAACATGACAGCAGCTCAGAATACTTGGTGAACTTGCGTTCGCGGTATTGCTGCATGAGTATCGCATCTTTTTCATGGAAAGACGTATACGTCTTTTCCAGCATGCGATCTTCTGAGACCTTCTCACCACACAACTTTAGGCGTGAGGTGATGCTAAAGAGTGCTGAGCTGTACTCAGCAATGGACTTGAAGTCCTACAGTCTCAGGTTCTCCAACTCATATCTCGCCTTTGGGAGAATAACATCTCTCTAATGTTTATACCTATCCTCAAGGACGGTCCATAGCTCAAGTGGATCTTCGACCGTAAGGAACTCAGCCTTTAAGGTCTTGTCCACATGGCGGCGAATATAGATGATGGCTTGCGCCTTCTCTATATCGCTAACATTTTCTTTTTCTGTCACAGCAGCAATGAGGGACTTAGCCCGCAGGTGAAACTTTATATCTAGCTGCCAGCTTAGATAGTTTCTACCTGATGTATCCAGCACTTCGAAATCAACGCTTGCAATTTTAGCCATTTATCTAGCAGAGCACAAACATGCATGAATTAATATTTAATCAAAGAAAACATTTTCATGCGGAGGTAATATTTAATGAAAAGCTAAATGCGTGGATCGACCAGTCCCACAAAAAAGAGTCCAAAGTCCATACCGTCCAAATTATACAAATTTGCAGCTTTAAAAGGAAAATACAACTTTGGAAACCCCGTGGGTCCCATATGATATCTCCAGCTTCTAACGTGGCCTCCGTCTCCATGGAAGTTGGTCTTCTTTCTTTGACATTTACATAAATTCCTCACTACAATTTCTCTCAAAAATAAAAGAAAAGTGCGAGAAATAAATTGTGGGACTTAAACAGCCGATCCAAAACCACATTTAGCCATTCATGCAGAAATATTGTGCTCATCAACATTTTCATTCATAGTCATCACAAGCAGTTATATTCGCATGAGGATAAAACATTTAATCACTTAATAATTATTGGACCACTGGGCAACGTCATACACCGTTAGGTTAGGTGACTAACGGCGAAGCGGTCGCAAGATCTTCCTAATTATTAAGTTTTAAATATAATGCACAACCACGCATATAATATCCACAGAATTTGCCAGAGATGTAAATCATGTAAAGATGATTTTTACGGAAAAAATCATTACGATGCAAGGGTTGTATTAAGTGTGTTTAATCAATCAAATTGAATAAGAGCCCAAAATTGACATTTTCGTTGTAGGAGGAAAAAGGTTTTCCTCATTAAATCATCCCAAAGAACCCCAAAAGTCCCCAATAATCCCTTATATGCCCGATAATTTCCCCATAATGTACCGTGATTTTTCACGAGTTTATAGGCCATCAAACGCCCTTTTTTAAAATTAATTTTGGATACAATAAGCCTTTTAAAGCTTATTTTTAGCCCCTTTAATAGTAATTTGCCCCTTTCCCATTTTTTTGAAAAATGGTCTGCGGGCCTGAAAGCCCGCAGTGTGGCTGCGGGCTTCAGGCCCGCAGTCACAATCTGTTTTTTTTTGAAAAAGTGGTTTGCGGGCCTGAACCTCGCAGAGTTGCTGCGGGCTTCAGGCCCGCAAACTGATTGAAATTTTTTTCTAAAATGGGCTTCAGGCCCATTATTGTTGAGGGGCGGCGGCTAGGGTTAGCCGCCGCCGCCGCCCCTCACTGTAGCATCGGAGGAGCCCCCACCTTTGGGGGGTTTGTAGCGGCGCCGCCCCTCAGGCGGGAGGGGGGTGGGGGGGCATGGGGGCACGGGGCACAGGGAAACGCCCCCCAGGTGGCGAAAACCGCCCTACCGGCAGTAACAGAGGGCGCCCCCCACTTCAGGCGGGGGGCTGGGGCCCAAACCGCCCTACCGGCGGTGGCCGAGGGCGCCCCCCGCTTCAGGCGGGGGGCTGGGACACAAAACTGTAATGCCCTGATAGCTACTGCACAAGTACTAGAGGAGGGGTGAATAGTACTTTAAAATAATTAGGAAGATAATTCCTAATTATCTTGCAAACTCAACCAACAATGCGGAAATGTAAAAGTGACAACAATAAAAACACAATCGCAAACAGACGATTTAACGGGTTCGGATCCACCCAAGTCTCCCCGACTTGTTCCCGGAGATCCTACGTCCCAAACACCCGGATCCCCTCCGGATACTTGAGTTAGAAACCTCTAACTCAAATTTGCACTATGAAATACTTGTAGAAAACCTCTACAAGATCAAATCATACACAAATGAAATTGTGACTCCCACAACCCGGGATCACACACAAACTCTCACAACCGAGAGTAAAACTTGCAATATCAATGTAAATTAAAATAAGAAATTCTTACCAACAAAATACTATGCCTTGAGTAAACTTACGAATTAGGGCAAGAAGGATTTTGGGGAAGATGAAGGCACCAAACCCTAGCTCCAAGATGTTGATCAGCAATGGAAGGCTAGGAAGATGTTGGTGACCTTGGATCAAGTTCTTGGCTTGAATGACTCACAATCAATGTGAATCTCTCTTTGGAAATAAGAGTGGGAGAGAGATTCTAAAGAAATGAATGAGCTTGGAAATGAGAATTAATGCTTCTCTTTGATTCTCTAAACTTCAATAAATATCAGCCTTTTTAATGCTATGAAAGAAGCCCTTCAAGTATATATAGGATAGAGGAAAGAGAGAGCAAAAATCGTGGCATTTAATGCTCCAACGGCTCTATTCTGAAGCAGACTAGTCGGTCAAAGGACCACTGACCGACTAGTTTCTCAACTAGTCGGTCGGTGAATCAACATGAACCGACTAACTGAAGAACAGTCAAAAGAGAAGTTCAGGGAATATAGAACTAGTCGGTCTGAGAAGACTTGCCAACCAACTAGTTTCACAACTAGTCGGTCGGTGAGTCAACATGAACCGACTAAGAGATGAAATCAAAGTGGCTGAATCCAAAGACAGCTAGTCGGTTTGAAAACAACTTCCAACCGACTAGTTTCTCAACTAGTCGGTCGGTCGTTGTGCTTTGACCGACTAACTGTAAACAGTAAGTTAGGCTGAACAGTGAAAGCTCAACTAGTCGGTCTAAGAAGGATTCCTAACCGACTAGTTTCATAACTTGTCGGTCGGTGAACCTTCTTGGACTGACTAACTGTAAACAGTAAGTGAGCTGAAATTGAACAAGGCATTCTAGTCGGTTCAAGAAGCATTGACGACCGACTAGATTGCCATCTAGTCGGTTGGTTCTTCTTCTTGAACCAACTAACATGCACAAGAAGCCGCGATAAGAAGCGTTAAGCTTCGGGAAAGATTCTATGGGCTTCTAATAAGATCCTAGCTCTAAGATATGAGCGTTATGAAAATTAAAACGTAAGACCTACTCAAGGCTTAACATTCTACGAAAAGAAGCTAGAAGACTATAAATAAAACTTGACGAACCGTCTTCAAAAGCTTCAATCCGAATCTCTTGACTTCAATAAGTGTCCTTGAGCTTCAACGAAGCTTCAAGCACACGATCACGCGCTTTGAGAAGTCTTGAAACGTCGCTTTTGATGTTCATAGAAATTTGGCGACGATCTCCATAACTGCGCTCACAAAGAGTTAGTTCACGATATTTATGTTTGTTCAGCATCAAAACCAAATCCGGGGAATCAATACTCAACAAAAACCGCCCTACCGGCGGTGGCCGAGGGCGCCCCCCGCTTCAGGCGGGGGGCTGGGGCGTGAACCGGCGGCCCCCCGCTACAGGCGGGGGGGGGGGGGGGGTTAGGGGCGCGGGGTGGCGGCCCACCGCTTCAGGCGAGGGGCAGCACGCGGCGTATTACGGGTGGGGAGGCTGCCGGCGGCAAAGCCGCCGGCAATGCCTGAGTATGGGTAAGTGTGATTTTTGGGCGATTAAGATCATCGTTTTAGGCGATTAGCAAAAATCCCATATCGATCTTGCGAGATCTAGGGGAAGAATAATCATACGTGTGATTAAAAACAACGTTTTTAGCGATTTTACCTCTATATCTGTCCTCCGGATATAGCGACGGTTGAACGAAGCCCTACGCAGAGGACGACGCTCGATTGAGGAAGCCTAGCACCGCACGCGTGGATCTCCCGTCTCCTCTTGCCTTCGCCTTCGCAACGAACGGAAAAAAATTTTGGAAAATTTTTTTAGAGTCTCGTGCTGATAACGTGTTATGAATCAACTACTGGGGAGGAACCCCCAGCCCTTTATTTATAGGCATGGTAGGAGAGTAGAAAGATAGAATACATAGATGTGGGCGTATCTCTATGATACCCGCAATCCTAACCGACTCTGGTTATTTCCATACACAACTGTTATTTATATATATATGCGAATTTTGATTGTAAACAAAATTATAAAATTTTTGGATTTTTAAAAAAATAAATAAAAATATTAGCCACGGACTGTCCGTTGCTAATATATTTAGCCACTATCCGTCGCGGAAACCTTTACGCCACCGAGAATCCGTGGCAAATAAAACAATCTTGCCACATCATATCCGTGGTTAATGCAGGTTAGCCACGGTAAATTTTTCAGAAATCATCCGTAGAAAATATATTTTTGCCACAGAATTTCCATGTTAATAGTTGGAACAATAGCCACGGAATATCCGTGGCTAATGCAGTTTACCACGAAATTTTTTTCTGAACTTTTCCGTGGCAATAATGCAGTTTATCGCGGAAATTTTTTCTGAACTTTTCCGTGGTAAATATAATTTTGCCATGGATTTTCCGTGGCAATAGGTGGAACAATTGCCACGAAATTTTTGTGGCTATAGTTCCGTAGCTAACTTTTCCGCCACGGAATTTTGCCACGTATTTTTCGTATTTCCTACGCCACTTTCCCTCACGGAACAATAGCCCCGGAATTTATAAAAATCCGTGGCTAATGGGTATTAGCCACTGATTTTGGGGTATTAGCTGTTGGATATGGAAGACGTTTGTACACCCTTGTAGGGGATGTACGAGGGAATACGGACCTCGAACGTCGCGTACACGAAGTCGTGTGCAAAGGGAATCTGTTCCCTTGCGGAGAGGATCTCTGGATGAGTGGGAAAGTCGCATTATATATGCATAAGTGCATGCGACATATGGCTAATAAAGGGGGAATATCTTAAGCTTATGTTGTACCATGCATATGGTACAACTTAAGCTTATAATGTGCCATGTATCATGGTACACCTTAATTAAGTTGTTCCAAAGGAACAACTTACCCTAAAATAACTACCTTGGGGGCTATAAATAAGACCCAAGGGTAAGCCATTTCTTACACTTTTTGCATGAAATTCATGCATGCATCTTCATTCTAGCGAAGCTCTGCAGAAATCCTTTCTCTTCCTCTATCCAAGTTCTTAATCTAAAGTAGAGATTTAGATTGTGGATTTAGTAGCCTTACTCCGTTCGTGAGTAGACTCGATCCGTCGTGGCGAATCCGAAGGCGAAGTTCGTAGACTACCGTGCCGCGTACGCAAGCGTAAGTCTCAACTTCATTTATCGATCCTAACTCTGTTTTGGCAGGATCCTACATTGGTATCAGAGCCATATGGGTTCGCCCCGGTCAAACCACCGCCCCGTCGAAACTATGAACGAGTCGTTGTCTTTTTCACGAATGGGTCTCCTACTATTACGGATATAGTAGGAACGCTTCGTGACGGAGAGAACGCAGCGGTTGTTCTTTTCACGTTAGGGTCTCCTATCATTACGGATATGGTAGGAACTCTCCGTGACGGGAAGAACCGACCGTTCACGTAGTATGTTATTTTTCATTTTTGGCACACGACCATTAGGAAATAACTAATTTCTCGACGAACGGGTGCTTCATCGACGAACGGGTGCTTCATCGAGGAAGATGATGGTAGTTATTTCCATCGGGTAAGAGGAAATTTGGTGCGTGTGCACCATGGCCAAATGGGCTATGAAGGCTATGCACCCCCCTCCACTTGCGGAGGGGGTTGGCTACGGCCAATAACCACCGGCGACCACCCCATCAAGGGGTAGGAGTATGTGCGGCAACCCCATTCAAAGGGGGTGGCCGGCCATGGCCAAAGGGGCCATGGCCGGCCAATGCCAAATGGCCTTGGCCATGACCGGCCATGGCCAAGCCATGGCCGGCCATGGCCAGGCCGGTAGTGGCCGGCCAAGGCCAGGCCGGCAATGGCCGGCCTTGGCAGTGGCCAGGGCCGGCGCCCTGGCCTCGGCCAGGGCAGAGGCCCTGGCCGAGGGGGCCAAGGCCCCTGGCCGGCCAGGGCAGAGGCCCTGGCCGGCCCTTGGCCAAGCCCCGGCCAGGGCAGAGGCCCTGGCCGGGAAGAAGTTGCGACCAAAAAAATTGGTCGACCAATTTGGTGTTTTTGGTCGACCAATCCGACAGAAGGTCTGGGTCGATTGCAAACTTGCCAAATGACCCATACGGGGTAACAGAAGGCCTTGGTCAAACTCGAATGTGTCGATTAGTCCATACGGGGCTAACCACAGTGACGACTAGTTCATACGGGACTAACGTTTTAATGAAGTTTTTTCTTTGGGCTCTACTCCTTGAAGACTAGCCATAGTGCTCTACTTCATGCGAGATTAGCCAAGTCATTGTGCTCTACTCTACGGAGATTAGCCAATGTACTTATGAAATTGTGCTCTACTCCTTGAAGATTAGCCTTAGTGCTCTACTTCATGCGAGATTAGCCATGTCATTGTGCTCTACTCTACGGAGATTAGCCAATGTACTTATGACGTTGTGCTCTACTCTACGGAGATTAGCCAATGTATTTTAAATTTTTGAAAAAATACGTTTTTCAAAAACGCTTTTCCGCTGCAAAGTACTATAAGCGTACTAACATTTGATAAAGTGAGGGAGAAATATTGAAAGTTACTCTAGATGGTGATTGGAAACATAGTGACATTTCCGGCTCTAGAGTAACATCTTCAATATTTTTCGAAAGTAACTTATCAAATTATGAATATCATTCCAAGTGGGAGTTGATTTTAGAAATATCCATATGGGATATTCTATTATCATTTCAAGTGGGAATTATATCT
This sequence comes from Scilla litardierei, assembly GCA_030789695.1. Taxonomy (NCBI): domain Eukaryota; kingdom Viridiplantae; phylum Streptophyta; class Magnoliopsida; order Asparagales; family Asparagaceae; genus Scilla; species Scilla litardierei. The sequence continues at coordinate 176,792,168 of CM061133.1, read as the reverse complement.
GAAAAATACGTTTTCAAACTCGTTTTCCGCTGCTAGTACTATAAGAGTACTATTGTTTGATAAGTGATGGGGGAATATTGAAGGTTGTTCTAGATGGTGATTGGAATCATAGAGACCTTTTCAATTCTAGAACAACATCTTCAATATTTTTCGAAAGTAACTTATCAAATGTAATATAATTCCAAGTGGGATTTGAATTTTTAGAACTATCCAAATGGGATACTCTATTATCATTTCAAGTGGGAGTTATATTTTAAGAATTTTTATGCAATGTTTTGATCGAACCTTCGGTTTTGTGTCTTTTGCAGCATTTTAAAAGTAAAATGTCTTCCGCTTCAAAGAATATCGTCGCTGAGTTAAACAAAGGTGAAAAACTCAACGGCGATAATTACAAACTTTGGTCCATTAAGATACAATACGTTTTAGAGGAGCAAGAAGTGCTCGAAACTCTAAAAGAACGTAATGATTGAACCCGAGTTGGGCACTACGGCCCAACACAGACGAGACAAGGAAGCTTTTGATGCTTGGTCTCGGAAGAATAAGATAGCACGCATTACGTTATTAAGCAGTATGGCTGATGACATAATGCGCATCTTCCGAGAATATGACATAGCCATGGACATATGGTCCAAGCTAGAGGAGAAGTTCGGTGGCACATCGGTGTCCAAACTTCGCGCCTTAACTATAAGGTTCGATACATATAAGAAACGTCCAGATCATTCCATGGGGAAACATCTGCGACATATGGCGAACCTTATCTCAGAGTTAAAGGACGCAGGTCATGTGCTCACGGATGAGCAACAAATCCAAGCAGTCATACGTTCCCTACCAAATGGGTGGGATCAGATGAAGATGCATCTCACTCATAATAAGAGCATCAAGACCTTCAACGATGTTTCCAAGCACCTCGAATTAGAGAAAGAGCGGCTTGCGGCTGCCAAGCCAAGTGCAGAAGTGCACATGGTTGCTAGTTCCTCACACGGGGGAAAGAAACGTAAAAATCGTTAGAAGTCTTCTAATGAACGTAATAAGCAACCTGAGTCCACCAAGGAACCCAAACATAAGGGTGGGCGCAAGAAATGGCACAAGAAGAAAGACTTGAAAAGGATCAAGTGCTTCAAGTGCAACAAGCTCGGTCACTATGCTCGTTCGTGTACGAGTGGAAGTGACGAGGTAACTTGTAATACTAGTTACATATGTGTTTCTAGTTCACTATTTCTTGTGGAATCTAATCCATTTTGGGATAATTGATTCAGGTGCCACCGACCACATAGCAAAGGACAAACGGTCCTTCGTGGAGTATCACCGGATACCCCAAGGAATGAAGTGGATCAATGTAGGAAACAACACACGTGTTGTAGAGAAAGGCGTTGGGAATTGCAAGCTAGACTTGGACAACGGCCACACTCTCCTACTTTATGATGTTCTCTTCATTCCATATATTCAAAGGAATATTAATACTGTGGTCAATTTAATGGGTCTTGGTTATAGTTGGTTCCTTCATGATTGTAATATGGACCTATTTTGTAATAATTCCTTTATTGGTACTGGGTTTGTATTTCAAAGGATTTATTGTAATAAGTACAATGTATTTCCTCATGTAATGAAAATTTCCTTGTGACAAATTCTTTGACTAATGAGTCTAATATAATTTGTTGGCACGCAAGGCTTGGTCATATTGGACCAATGCGTATAGATAGACTTGCCAAACGTGGCCTTCTATCCAATGTTTCAAAGGTTGAAATGTCGACCTGCGAACATTGCCTTGTGAGGAAATCTTGTCGCAAGCCGTTTGGAACCGGCACAAGGGCCGAGGTTCCATTACAGCTTATCCATTCGGACATATGTGGTCCGATGAATGTCAAGACAAGACGCGGGAAGTCCTATTTTTCATCACTTTTATTGATGATTTCACCCGATTCGGTCATATCTATTTGATATCCCACAAAAGTGAAAGCACTAAACCTGCTTTAAAAACTATATGAGTTTAGTGGAGAATCAATTAGATCGCAAGATTAAGGTCGTGCGAACCGATAGGGGCGGTGAATATCAATCAACAAGTTTAAAGGAACTTTTGTGATGAAAAAGACATAGTACATCAGGTATCTATGCCTTATACTCCTCAACAAATTGGTGTTGCAGAAAGGAGGTATAGGACTTTAATGAAAAATGGTCCGTTCATTGATGGCGCAAGCTAACTTGCCAATCACTTTTTGGGGTGATGCATTATTGACGGCCGCTTTCATTTTGAACCGCGTACCCTCGAAATCAGTTAGCTCCACTCCTTATGAGTTGTGGAACCAAAGGTCTCCTGACTTAGACATTTTGAAACCTTGGGGTTGTGCATTCTACGCACATATTTCCTCCCATAAATATGGCAAACTTGGGCCAAGGGGAAGGAAACGTATCTTTATACGATACGCAGAAAACTCCAAAGGTTATATGTTTGTTAGTCAGGAAGACAATGGTGGGCTAATTGAGTTTGAGTCGAGGGATGTCACTTTCTTGGAAAACGAGTTTCCAAGACAGGGCGAGATAAGTCAGGACTTATCTTTATTTGAGATTTATGATCAAGAAGGATTACCTCATTCGAGTGGGAGAATTCTTGGTGAAAACGAAAATACGTTTCAAACTTCACCAATGGATTATACGAATGACGATTATCCTATTCCATACGGGAATAATGATCCAAGTGGGAGCAATTCTAACGACATTCCAAGTGGGAGTGATATTAGAATTGATCTAACTTCAAGTCAACAAGGACTTGAAGAAATCTCAAATATAACGTAGTAGTCGTACAAGGTTGGCTCCTCTAAGATTTGAGGATGAATTTCCGTAAACCTTTATGACTTTACTACAAGATGATGACGAGCCTGCTACTTTCAAACAGGCCGCATCATGCCCTGCGAAAGACAAATGGATGGAAGCGATGAAGGAGGAATTGAAATCCATGAAAGTTAACCAAGTCTGGGACTTAGTTAACTTACCCAGAGGACATAGAGCAATTGGGAACAAATGGGTTCTCAAGATCAAGCATAAGGCTGATGGCTCTATTGACAGATATAAAGCTCGCCTTGTCGCGAAAGGTTTTACGCAACAGGAAGGGATAGACTACGAAGAGACCTTCTCACCTGTTGTGCGTTTTACCTTGATTCGCATGATTCTGGCAATGGTAGCTTGCTTATACCTCGAATTACATCAGATGGATGTAAAGACTGCCTTTCTCAATGGAGAATTGGACGAGGAGATCTATATGGAACAACCAACAGGGTTTGTAAAAGAAGGAAACGAACATAAGGTATGTAAACTTCGTAAATCCATATATGGTCTTAAATAATCCTCGAGACAATGGTATATACGATTTCAAGAAGTTGTCTTATCAAATGGATTTTCCATACTTGATGAAGATAACTACGTATATATCAAGAGGATTAAAAGCAAGCATGTTATTATGTCTCTATATGTAGATGACATTTTAATAGCCGGAAATGACAAGGGCTTTGTGATGAGTATCAAGGCTGGGCTTTCATCAGTATTTGAGATGAAAGGCATAGGAAAAGCCGCATATATCCTTGGAGTTAAGATTTCAAGGAATCGTTCGAAGAAACTTCTTTCTCTTTCACAGGAGACTTATATAAAGAAGGTTCTAGAACGATTTAATATGCAGGACTGCAAGTCCATTGATATTCATATAAGCATATGCGATAATTTATATCTGGAATCGTGTCCAAAGAACCAAAAGGAAAAGGAAATTATGGAAAAAGTTCCATATTCCAGTGCAGTTGATAGTCTTATGTACGCTATGGTGTGTACGAGACCGGACATCTGTTTTGCCGTTGGAAATGGTAAGCTGTTACCAATCCAACCCAGGGCAAGAACACTGGAAAGCGGTTAAGAGGATAATGCAGTATCTTAAAGGAACTGCAGATTTGCAAAAGACTATGATAAAACCAAGAAGGTAGACATAAGGTACATATCTACGCATGAGATGATAGAGGATCAGCTTACGAAAGCAATCCCCAGAAATGTGTTATATAAACACTTATCATCCCAAGGATTGCATACGAGCTGAGTTGTACCAATATATATTCCCATGTCTAAGAAAGATCAAATTTAATAAAAGAATAAGTTCTTTTTCAAACATTGCATATGAATTTCTTAAAGAAATGTTTGTGTACATTTTTTGAAATCTCAGCTGAATTGTGTGTATGTCGGACAGATAAAGGTTGGCTCTCTCACATAAGCAACCGCCTTATCTTATCAGATGGATAAGATAGAGATGAGACTAGTTTAAAGTCAAAATCATTAGACGAATGATTTAGAGTCATGACTTAAACAAGATAGTCGAATGAAAGATCTGCATCATATGGATGCTTACAAAAGATCTGAGATCTGTATCACAAGGATATTTGAAAGAGATCTCGTAGGATTTTTTAAATCCTATCTGTCTTATGCAGGATGAGAGTCCGTGAATATTTCACGAGTAGTAAGGGGACTCAAAAATATAGGCACTGTGGTGTCTGATCTTTTCATCCGTACAACATCATTAAGACATACTCTCCATGGGAAAGGAGTGATGTTGTAATACGTGTTCATACCACGTATGCATTTCGACCACTGAGTTAGTAGCAATAGTGTTTGCTATTATGTGAGACTCAAAGGCCATACGGGTCTTAACTCTTACCCTCAAGGACTCCAATTGGTTCCTTTAGATTTGACGAGATGATCGCTATCTTAGCGTGTTACTTATGGGCTATGATAATTCGGCTCGGCGGGGCACGTTAGAAAAGCGAATCAAGTCAAGATCAGAAGGTTCGCAAGAAGAGGAAGATTGATTTCATATTCACATTTGGACTTTAATGATTCAAAGCTGGCCAGCCAATTGTGATCCAGATGGGATTCAATTGTTGAATATAAAGTATAAGAAATGTGAAGAAATAATCTAGGGTAAAGCATGCGTTGAACTACTCAACTTTGCACCTTCGAGGTCGTTGTGTATCTCTAACAAGTGCACAACAACAGACTCTACGCGCATGACGGTCGCACGGTCTATTTCTCGGTATGATAGATGAAAGAACTAAGAGAAAGATGTTCTCTTACAATCCCCTCAAGTGTGAGTGGGAGATGTTGGATATGGAAGACGTTTGTACACCCTTGTAGGGGATGTACGAGGGAATACGGACCTCGAACGTCGCGTACACGAAGTCGTGTGCAAAGGGAATCTGTTCCCTTGCGGAGAGGATCTCTGGATGAGTCGGAAAGTCGCATTATATATGCATAAGTGCATGCGACATATGGCTAATAAAGGGGGAATATCTTAAGCTTATGTTGTACCATGCATATGGTACAACTTAAGCTTATAATGTGCCATGTATCATGGTACACCTTAATTAAGTTGTTCCAAAGGAACAACTTACCCTAAAATAACTACCTTGGGGGCTATAAATAAGACCCAAGGGTAAGCCATTTCTTACACTTTTTGCATGAAATTCATGCATGCATCTTCATTCTAGCGAAGCTCTGCAGAAATCCTTTCTCTTCCTCTATCCAAGTTCTTAATCTAAAGTAGAGATTTAGATTGTGGATTTAGTAGCCTTACTCCGTTCGTGAGTAGACTCGATCCGTCGTGGCGAATCCGAAGGCGAAGTTCGTAGACTACCGTGCCGCGTACGCAAGCGTAAGTCTCAACTTCATTTATCGATCCTAACTCTGTTTTGGCAGGATCCTACATTAGCCACGAAATTTTCCGTGGCTAATGTCCAATTTTCCAGTAGTGCTCGTACGAGGGATGCTGCTCTCAAAATAGAAGCCGTACAATGACTATTCGAGGAGGCTTCCTTAAGAAAAGAAGCTGAATATCAACTTCAAGAAGAGATTGCCCTGAGAAAATGGGTCAAGGAGCACTTACTCGAGGAAAAGAGGAGTGAGACAGAAGTGACTGAGCCTCATGCTCAGTTACTTGTCAACCTACAGGAAATTGACCCGAAGGAGATCGCTGAGAGAGAAATCGAAGAATATAAAGAGAGTCTAGGTGATCTAGATGAATTACACCGGATGGAATTCAAGCGATGTCGGCATAAGGTAAAACAGATGTTTCCTGCCTTAGAGGCTGACCTCAATCGGCTACCTGTGCTGTTGGATGATGAAGAACCAGAGAGCCCGCCAACTAAGGTTGGTCGTGCTTCAACCGTGGGAGCTGTCGGTTTGATTGAAGAAGCCGTCATTTCGATGGACGAGGCTTCTAACGTTGCACCTTCTGTGGATCGGGGAACCATGATTTCGGATGGAGGAGCAGGGGAAACTATGCTTCCTAGAAATCTGCCTTAAGATTCTGCGGCCCCCTAAATCCCTTTTACTTGCATCAGGATGTAACATCCTTTTATGAAAATTTTAAATTTTTTGGTGAAAATTATTTATCGTCAAGAAACATTTTGTCATTAAAGGAGCATGAGCGTCGTATCGCTGGTTGGCCCTTGCTTGAAACAAATGCAATGAGTGAGCTGTTGAATAATGCTTCTTTTAACGACGAATGTAGTAATCCCGCCTTCATCGAGAATCGTTAGGCGGTGAGGGAAGTGCACGCTCGACCTGCTCCCTACGGGAGTCGTTCGCTGGCGACGGGATGGCCCTCGTCTTACGTTCGACGAAAGTCATTTGGCAGCGATGGTCGTAGACCCTCGGCTTACGTCTGACGAGGATCTTTCGGCAGTGAGGGTACGGCCCGTCGACTTACGTCCGATGAGGATCATTCAGTGGCGAGGGGATGGCTGATTCGGAGTGATATTTGCAATTTTAAACCCCCCATTTGGCCATATTTTGTGCTCATATGATGCTTAATTGGTCTCTAGTACATTCGTATTTTGTATATCATTGTTTATTAGAGCAAACCATTGATTTGTGCACAAAGTATGAATTTTATTGAGTATTTCTGCCTTTTTATATTTTTCATGGCTTGGTCTCGATCTCTGCCTCATCTCAAATGATGTGAGAACTACTCCCAAGCGCAGGAGATCGTGCAAGTAATATCCTGGTGAGTCCAGGTATCGAATCCGCGGGACAACTGACCTGCAAAACTACGAACGTCAATCTGTAAAGAATAATAATACGATGAGAACCAACCACCTATCAGGTATAATCAAGAGTATCAAGAGTTTGGAATAAGAAGCGAAAATCATGCGATATTTACGGTGACTTAGGTAGGGATACAAGTATGGGGAGTATGTGTTGGGTTTGATTTCGTTAGGGTGTGTGCAATCATTGATTATCAATACCTTTTCTATAACTCAACGTTTCGTCCGGTCAGGGCACGAGAACGTCGGAAAGTATGGCGTTCAAGTATATAAAAGCGTGCCAAAGAATTAATCACGTGCAAATAGGGCGAAAAGATATAGAAATCAATGAATACGACACCCTAACTACGTCAACACCAACACATATGAAGTGGAGGTGCTACGGTTGTGAGTTCATTAGGAGTTAATAATCGCTGAAATATCATGTCTTTTATATAACTCAACGCTTCACCCGGTCAAGGCGTGAAGACGTCGGAAGATGAATCGATAAAAACTAGTCAAAATAGCCGTATACGTATCACTAGCAACATTGATTTCATTAAACGATAAACGCAACAATAAGTTCAGATTAGTGAACATGAGTTGGCTAGCCTTGTCAGGGCCTAGCCATATGGGATGTAAACAATATCGACAATAAGCAAATACCCAACAAATACGTGTAGAAATCAATGTTACGAGCAATTTTGACATGATAATAGGGCTAAAGACATGAAATTTAGCGAATAAATACTCCTAACTACATCACAACCATATCACAAGGAGATTAGCCACGCATGGTGCAAAGAAAATCAGATTTCATAGCCAAATACATCGTTTTAGTAGCCAAAATACAATGAAATACACCAAATACGGGGTATAAGTTCAAGAATTTTTCACCAAATCTCCACTTTAGAGCCCAAAACTCCTTTAGAATAGGAAGAATAGCCTCTGGAATTTTTTAGAATTTTCCCCTGGAGAAATACGCACAGTAGCCGCTCCAAAAGTCCCAAAATACGCCAGAATACCCCCCAAAACCCTAGAAATACGCTTATATAATAGCATTGCGGGTTTGGGGGCTTAACGGGTTGAATATCCGCTTCAATATCGAGCCCAAACCCGAATCCACGATCGGATCAAACCGTAGCCGTTGATCCGAGCGGGATCTGTCGTGCAATTGACGCGTGTCCCGACTTAGCGGGTTGATCCGCTGCGCGCCCGTTAAGTTCGTTCGCTTGCGGAGTTTGGGTCAGGATGGATGCTGACCGTCCGACCGCAGGCTCGTTGGATCTCGCCCGCTCGTTCCAGCCTTAATCCGATGTCGATTTGAAATTGATTCTACCGTTGGATCGTAATCCAACGGTCACGATCGCGCTCTTCGATTCGCCTGCGGCTTGATGCGCAGCCGTTCGATTATCATCGTGCGGGTGATATGCACCCACGTCGCCCCGCCTTCGCTTTCGATCGCCTGGGTCGCTCGCCACCGTTCGATCGCAATCGAACGGTCATAAATTCGCCACATAGACCGCTTCGGAGCCCGCTGCGTCTTCGTTCGCCTGCTGATGGCCGTTGGATTAGAATCCAACTGCTGAGAGATTTTCCAAGCGTCGAAATCGCGATCCGTTCGATTGAGCGGGAAAAGCCCAGATCTCGCCACGTGTCTGCCTGTGATTGGATGGCGACCGTATTTCGCGTATTTTGAGCGTATTTCTTCAATTAAATGGTATTCTGCATTCAAAAATTCATAGTAATTAGCACAGATCTCAGAAAAATACAAATAAATAGTCGTTGGAATCGTGAGATCGAGACGATGCTAGGAAAAATATAAAAATTGCAGAAATACTCCATTAATTACTGTTTTGTGCTCAAATAAGGTGTTTTCTCTAATAAATGATGATGTACAAAATACGAATGTATTAGAGAACAATTAAGCATCATATGGACACAAAATAGGACTAATTAGGGGGTTAAATACGCAATATTCACTCCGAATCACACCCCCCAACTAGTGTTTTGCTTGTCCCTAGCAAAAAGAGCGATGAATACGGATGATTAATAAAATAATAAATTCTATCAATTGCTTATGGTATTGCTCAATGGTACGCTTTTCAACATGATCCTGGCCATCAATATACACAATCCATGCACAAGATCAATCACATGAAATTTTCTCTAGTTTAATTTGAATAAATAACATACAAGCATCTTTTTGCGCAAGCGAAAGTATAACACGTCGTTATATTCTAGTCTTCTCATTTCCAAGGAATTGGCCTATCAGAACAATCTTTCAAAACATGGGTACTGAAATTGCTCAGTATATTCACCATTTCTTTTCTTTTATTAGTTCCGCGTAACGCGCATCAAGCAACATTCGCGGAAAATGTATAACTAGTATCGCTCCATCAAATGAGTGAGGTTCCGGTCAATGGCTACCAAATCAGACGATAATAGGGCATTAGGCCAAAAAGGACCACTCGGACTGTACTACTCGAGCCAACCAAGTTATTTATTTATTGGCACATTTATTCAATTCATTCATTTTTCATAGCCAAGTTTTTTTTTTCGTAAGCAACTCAACACCCATAAATCGAACATAAACATCAATAACAAAGGCCAAGTTTCCTCTTCAACTTGAAGACTTTTCTAATAAAACGTGTATACTTAATCTTTTTCATCACATTAGCATGCATGGAATAAATTCAAACTATTTCGAGATATTAATCATGGCAATTGAAAATTTTCATGAATAGCATATTAACGAGCAATCCATGAAGAAGAAAAAAAAATTAATATTTCAGGCCATAAGCAATTTTTAGAACTCAATTAACGCATAATCACCCGCATTTGAGGTATACGAAGGAGTTTAAAATGGTGAGATTGGTGGTTCATTCTTTCCTTATGCCATGCTTTTGAAAAAAAATCCTAAGGTATCATACACACCCCCCAACTAAAGATGGACATTGTCCTCAATGTCAAAAGGGGTACGAGTTTATTCAAGCAAGCATCCTAGAAATCATATAAAATTCTACGTTACTGGAAAGATGTAACGACCACTTTTCGTCGTACGTTGTTCGTGCACGTGCTTTTGTCCGTGCACGTGTTTGTTTTAGACTTTGTTTGTTTGTGAACACTTTCGTGTGATATGCCGTTGTGAACGTCCCTGAGAGTATTAAATAGTGGCACTATCTTGGAACGACACTTCTCGAGTCGTTTTTCCACAATTTAATCTTACTCGATGAGACGTGACGATTTTCACTTTTGACGGGAGACGTTTCTATTTTTAGTTTCGTCGTCCGACGTTGAATTTGAGATCCGTCTTCTTAGTTAGCTCACATTCGTCGTCACGATCACCCCGATATTTATTTTATAATTTTTGGAGTTTATTTGACCACTTTTAGATTTTTAACAAGGTTTATAATATTTTTAATAATTTATTTTTAAATTAATTTCGGCCAAATAAAATTTATTTGAGTTTTAAACGTTTTAAAGAATTTTTGAGCCAATTTCCAGCTCATTTGGACCAGGTCAAAGCCTTGGGTGAGATGGAGTTGGTTAGATTTGAATTTTAAATCTTTTTAAACTTCTAATCCTATTAGATTTAGCCCTAGACCAAGTCAACCCATCTATACTATATAAGCAACCCCTAGGAAGACATATTTTCGCAATAAATTAGCCCTAGCCTCTTCCAAAACTCAGATTTGACGTTGCGACGATTCGTCGCAACGTTGCGACGTTCAGCCACCGCAGCGACCGAGGAAAACACCGCCGTTCCCCCGCTCTGACCGGTCGCCCCGCCCGCACCCAAGCCGCTCCGCATCGCACAGCACCGCACCGCTCCGTTCCATCGACCTGACCGAAGCGCTCCCCGCACCGAGGCTGTACGACCGATGGCCCATCGTCGCAACCCCGCATCCGTCGCACCACTTGCCTCTGTGGGCCCCACCTTGGTGCTTGCTCTTCGAGGATTCGTCGCGTACGACGTTGTCGCACGTCGTAGCCCGTCGTCGCACGTGCTAGCTTTGGAATCTGGAACCGTTGCTCCGGTAGACGCTCTGAACTTTCCAGCAAGGAAACTATATTGGAATCAGGACTTGGAGCGCGTTCTATTATTCCAACCCCCGGCGTCGCTACCCGACGCCGTTGTAGCTTTCGCGTCGTGTTGAGGTAACGTTTTTGCACCCCTAGGACCCCCAACCAAATTGCATGCTAATCAAGACTAAAATCAGTATTTTTAAAGTATTTTAAATGTTTTAAATTCACTAATCAAGATTAATAATATGGACTTTAGGCCGGTGGACTTGTGCACGTAGGATAATTGTGATTTTTTGGACTCATTGGACGGTGTGCTCAGACGTCGTGCTTACAGGCAAGTGAAACTTGCCAACTCTTGTGTAGGGCCATGTTTTTAGGCCACTTCCTTGCTTTTAGCGTAAAAGAGACTAGTCAGTGAAATGATAGCTGGCTAGACGCCTACTTGATCTAGTTTGACAACGAAACTAGATCCGTCACCTAAATGATCTAGCTTGACAACGAAGCTAGATCCAACCCTTAAACTTGTCATTCATGCATGCTAAACTGTCACGTCTACTTTTCTTACTTGTACGCTTTACTACTTGTCATGCCATGTCATCCATCATTGATTGTTGCATCGTAGCACACGCTACAATACTTGTCCTCGTACTACTTGTCCGGCTAGGTGCACCCCTACGCCATACTTGTTTACACACTTCCTGGCTCGTGGTCCAGAAGCGAGCATTCCAAGTTCGGGGGTAAGGCCCTGGCTCGACACACGTGGAGGGGTAGGGATAAACGTTCGCTTGAGCTTAGGAGTGGCCTGATCAGCCCTCTAGCCAAAAGACGGAATCTCTGTGCACGAGGTGCTTACTTTTCTTGTCTTGTACTTGTCTTGTGAATGCCATGCCATGCTTGTACTTTACTTCGCTTTACTTTACCTGTTGTACTCATTACTTTAACTGCCATGTCATTGCATCATGCTAGAACTTTTAGGTTGCTTTTACTTGTACTTTCAGTTTCCTTGCACAAGTCTCTTGTAGACTTGCTGACATGTGCCCCTTGCTCTTTTGGGTGTCACATGTTAGACCCTGAGCCAGAGACCGTTGCTGAGTACGTGATGCCTTGCTGACGCTGAGTCTGAGTCCATGATTGCACAGGAGGATTTTGGTGGACACCGGTGACCATTCTTTGAGTCTTTGTTGAGCTTTATTTTGTTTTAGGCCTTTTGTTAGTTGTTGGTGCGTAGCACCGTTGTTTTGTACTTTGTACTTTTGTTGGCCATGTTTGGGCCTTTAGTCTCTTTTTCTTCTAGCCTGGTGGCTTTTCTGTGATGTTGAAACTTATTTTATGGATATTCTGAGATTATTCTTTTGTCTCATTTCATTATTATTATCTTGTTTCGCTCGCTTTGCAAGGACCTGCAGTTTTAAATTTGATTGACGCTTATCGGACTTGCGGCTTTGTAGCTTCAAGTCTGAGCGGACCTTCTCACGCTTCGCCTCCATATTTTTGGGAAGCGGGGCGTGACAGGTTTTGTTGGTGGCCCATGAAGGTCCAGTCTTGCAATTGCGAATTAACGAAACAACGATAATAACGGAATGTCCATTAAATAAATTGCAACATCCGAGTCATAAGCCCTAAGTCTAGTCGTTTTCTTAGGACACTAGGAGTAAGAAGTCTTAGTTAGACGCCTGTGTTTGCTAGTTAGAGGCCTCTGATTGATAATTAGACTCCCTGTCAGCAATTGATCGTCGTAGGAGTTACCTTAGTGGTTCTTGCCTAACCCTGACCATATTAGACCTCTAAAATTTTCTTTGTCGTTCGCTTGGGTTCATCGATTTCGGACCAAGCCGAACGCATTTCTTTACCGTCTAACCTTTAGAAGTCTTAGCGCCTAGTTCCTAATCTTTAGTTGGTCGACCGTAGGAGTTTCCGTAGACTTTCCTGATCCATAACCTAGGCGTAAGAATGCTTTGATCACCTGACCAATTTCCTTGCCTCGATTCACGAGATCGCCTCATGACGATCGTCGTCAATCTTCAAACATCGCCATTGCAAAACTTGAACCTTCTGAAAGAATTCTTCAATCTTCTCTTCCACTAAGTTTAACTTTGTTCAAAATTTTAATATACTTATACTTCATACTCCTTCATTGATTTAAATTTTTTTTAAAACGTTTGTCGGAATTTTTGAATACTAGCTTATAGTATTTTCCCAGACTATGTTTTTCGTACTTATGCAAATGCGTTGTCCCTTCATATATTAATTTTATTCTGAATCGTACTTTTATTCAACTTGTAATTTTCCCTCCTGATTTATGCCATTCATATACTTTTCAAAACACATGGAATTTCAGCTTTCAGCAAGTTGGTTTTGCTCGTCGTTTTCGCTAATTCAGATTTTGTAAAATTACTATTTTCATAACCACATCCTGCTTTAGACCCTCCATGATTTGATTTTAAAGATTTGCTATTCGACCTTGATAATTCTTATGCTAAATTACTATTATTTTCTTCCGCTCACCATACACGCTTTTGGAAAAATTTCTAAACCAAATTGAATTTCAATTATTTTTATATCCGTGCCAGACTTGTGGTGCTCGTATATTAAGAACCCTGCGTAAATCAGTTTTTTTTCTTTTTTCATTTTTTTGCAAACCCTGGTTCTCTAAAAGTAGTTTCAATGTTGGTTATTTTAAAATTTTCCATAGCCTAAAGTTTTGAAGCATTTAACATGAGTTTAAATTCTTCCGTTACTTGATTTCATTCTTGACTTTCCAAAACTTTTTGACAACGTTATATTAAATTACTGACGGAAAGAATTTTCTAAACCATGTCCTTAATATTCGTGTAAATGATTTTACTTCCTTTTATAAATTTTTTTTACCCAATGGACCATTTTCTCCTATTATGAATATTCGACCTAAACTTATTTTGAACAACTCGTTTTATCGATCCCCAAATATTTCTTTTCAGACGAGGATTTTAATTTTGAAGAACAACAGTTTTCAGATTTCACGTATTTTAGCTTGTGCTACTTACCACATTTTCTTTTCCCCCTCATATATAAGCATCACTACATCTCCCTTTCCCTCAACCTAAACATCACCATTGAGTCAATGTTTCGTCTAACCAAGCTATCTCCTTGTATTCGTCCTATCTGAACTCGTGTCTATCGATCTTTCCCTCGTCACGCTCTCGACCTCTCTTTATTGCTTAGACCTTAGGGTCCGTCAATGTCTGTGTCAACTCTTAATTGTTAGTAGGCCCTTGGACCTTGTGAGGTAGTCGTAGTGCACGTACCTAAGTTGTGTACGTGGGCTTGAATGAGAATTCCCATAGTATATTGATGTTGCCTATTGAGTGATATATATTTATACTCGGAGTTATTCGTGATAGTATGAGGTTGTTGTGTGTTAGTAGTTATAGATTTTGTGTGGATAGCTATACTATACTAGAGATGCCTGTGTATATAAGAGTTAGCGTTGAAATATCTAAGTTGTGTATGTAGTAAGAGATACTTATAATGGTTGAAATAAAATGATTGGTAAAGCTATGTGTATGATAGTAGTGATAATAATAAGAGTACGTATGGTTAAGAGGGTAGGCCTATTATGTGATCTATATGTTAGCACGTATGAGTGGGTGCTCATATGTGGGTATGTATTGTGTTTAGACGTAAGTAGTTATGTTTTGTTGCATGAGTATATAGGTGATATACATATGGTAGTAGGATTATAATTTTGATTGGTATTGCTTGCTTTTACGGGATGTTGCATGAGTGCATACCGTGAGGTGTACACGACTATTGCACATCTTAATTATGTATGTGTGAATGTGTTAGTATACTAATTATAGGTAGTAGGCTATGATGTGAATATATATATGTTACATGTGTGTGACTATACGATGAATGCGTATGTATGAGGGAGTATATTGTAATTATACGTGTGTTGATGTCTGTATTACTATTATGACATATATAAAGTGATTTAACTATGTGAATATTGCCTGACTAAATATTAAGTGTGATTGCCTTATGGTATGTATATGGTTGTATTGGTAGATGCATATATATATATGTTGGAGTGGTATTGGTATATGTATGAATGCCGTGTTACGTATATAGAATATTCTAATATATGTACCGAGTCTCACTCAAGCTTGAGTGGGTATACTCTAAGTATATTGAATGTAAGTTGTAGTTTGAATATATCAATGTTTGATGTATGTATAGTGATAGGAGTGTTTGTGCCTGGTTGTGCTACGCACATGATTGTGGGTCGCTACGCCAGTATATAGTTATAGGTGCTGTACTTGTGGTATAGTTACTTACTAAGGACTTGTTGTGTGAACGTATGTGTACTAGCTAAAACTAGGTGTGTTTGTGTGCTAGTTATATAATGGTATGATTGGTGTATGTAAATGAAATGTTAGCGTGTATGGGTGTGCACCATGCACGAGTAGGTATGTGCTTAGTTATAGGCTTGATGACTATGATATATGTGGCGTGTCGTAAATACAGTTATAGGACCGTACGTAATTTGAATGTATGGTGAAATATTGGAATGCATTTGAATGACTATATATATTATGAAATTATAGAAGTGGTGAGTGTATATTATATATGGTGAATTTGATTTAATAATGGTATGGTGTGACTATATGTGTTGAGATGTTTGGTATTGGATGAATATTAGGGAGTTGTATATCCATATTGTTTGTGCATAGGTAGCTATCCATATGTAGAGTAATGATTGTATTTTCTAAGTGTGACACTATCCTTACATGAGTATCTGAAATATTGTTTTGCGTTTAGGTAAGTAGTAGTTATGTAAGGGATGTATGTTTATATATGTGATTGAAATACATGTATGAATTTGACTGACTATAATAAGTATAAATATATGACGTACGTGAATGTATATATATAAGTGTTGGTAGTGTTTATGTTTAACTACCTAGTGCGTACATGAGCACCTGTAATGACTATACTTGGTTGAATTATAATATGGCTTGATTGGGGTAGTTACTAGAGTGACTAGTTATATTAGAAAGTCCGAGGACGGACTTTATTCTAAGGTGGGGAGGATGTAACGACCACTTTTCGTCGTACGTTGTTCGTGCACGTGCTTTTGTCCGTGCACGTGTTTGTTTTAGACTTTGTTTGTTTGTGAACACTTTCGTGTGATATGCCGTTGTGAACGTCCCTGAGAGTATTAAATAGTGGCACTATCTTGGAACGACACTTCTCGAGACGTTTTTCCACAATTTAATCTTACTCGATGAGACGTGACGATTTTCACTTTTGACGGGAGACGTTTCTATTTTTAGTTTCGTCGTCCGACGTCGAATTTGAGATTCGTCTTCTTAGTTAGCTCACATTCGTCGTCACGATCACCCCGATATTTATTTTATAATTTTTGGAGTTTATTTGACCACTTTTAGATTTTTAACAAGGTTTATAATATTTTTAATAATTTATTTTTAAATTAATTTCGGCCAAATAAAATTTATTTGAGTTTTAAACGTTTTAAAGAATTTTTGAGCCAATTTCCAGCTCATTTGGACCAGGTCAAAGCCTTGGGTGAGATGGAGTTGGTTAGATTTGAATTTTAAATCCTTTTAAACTTCTAATCCTATTAGATTTAGCCCTAGACCAAGTCAACCCATCTATACTGTATAAGCAACCCCTAGGAAGACATATTTTCGCAAGAAATTAGCCCTAGCCTCTTCCAAAACTCAGATTTGACGTTGCGACGATTCGTCGCAACGTTGCGACGTTCAGCCACCGCAGCGACCGAGGAAAACACCGCCGTTCCCCCGCTCTGACCGGTCGCCCCGCCCGCACCCAAGCCGCTCCGCATCGCACAGCACCGCACCGCTCCGTTCCATCGACCTGACCGAAGCGCTCCCCGCACCGAGGCTGTACGACCGATGGCCCATCGTCGCAACCCCGCATCCGTCGCACCACTTGCCTCTGTGGGCCCCACCTTGGTGCTTGCTCTTCGAGGATTCGTCGCGTACGACGTCGTCGCACGTCGTAGCCCGTCGTCGCACGTGCTAGCTTTGGAATCTGGAACCGTTGCTCCGGTAGACGCTCTGAACTTTCCAGCAAGGAAACTATATTGGAATCAGGACTTGGAGCGCGTTCTATTATTCCAACCCCCGGCGTCGCTACCCGACGCCGTTGTAGCTTTCGCGTCGTGTTGAGGTAACGTTTTTGCACCCCTAGGACCCCCAACCAAATTGCATGCTAATCAAGACTAAAATCAGTATTTTTAAAGTATTTTAAATGTTTTAAATTCACTAATCAAGATTAATAATATGGACTTTAGGCCGGTGGACTTGTGCACGTAGGATAATTGTGATTTTTTGGACTCATTGGACGGTGTGCTCAGACGTCGTGCTTGCAGGCAAGTGAAACTTGCCAACTCTTGTGTAGGGCCATGTTTTTAGGCCACTTCCTTGCTTTTAGCGTAAAAGAGACTAGTCAGTGAAATGATAGCTGGCTAGACGCCTACTTGATCTAGTTTGACAACGAAACTAGATCCGTCACCTAAATGATCTAGCTTGACAACGAAGCTAGATCCAACCCTTAAACTTGTCATTCATGCATGCTAAACTGTCACGTTTACTTTTCTTACTTGTACGCTTTACTACTTGTCATGCCATGTCATCCATCATTGATTGTTGCATCGTAGCACACGCTACAATACTTGTCCTCGTACTACTTGTCCGGCTAGGTGCATCCCTACGCCATACTTGTTTACACACTTCCTGGCTCGTGGTCCAGAAGCGAGCATTCCAAGTTCGGGGGTAAGGCCCTGGCTCGACACACGTGGAGGGGTAGGGATAAACGTTCGCTTGAGCTTAGGAGTGGCCTGATTATCCCTCTAGCCAAAAGACGGAATCTCTGTGCACGAGGTGCTTACTTTTCTTGTCTTGTACTTGTCTTGTGAATGCCATGCCATGCTCGTACTTTACTTCGCTTTACTTTACCTGTTGCACTCATTACTTTAACTGCCATGTCATTGCATCATGCTAGAACTTTTAGGTTGCTTTTACTTGTACTTTCAGTTTCCTTGCATAAGTCTCTTGTAGACTTGCTGACATGTGCCCCTTGCTCTTTTGGGTGTCACATGTTAGACCCTGAGCCAGAGACCGTTGCTGAGTACGTGATGCCTTGCTGACGCTGAGTCTGAGTCCATGATTGCACAGGAGGATTTTGGTGGACACCGGTGACCATTCTTTGAGTCTTTGTTGAGCTTTATTTTGTTTTAGGCCTTTTGTTAGTTGTTGGTGCGTAGCACCGTTGTTTTGTACTTTGTACTTTTGTTGGCCATGTTTGGGCCTTTAGTCTCTTTTTCTTCTAGCCTGGTGGCTTTTCTGTGATGTTGAAACTTATTTTATGGATATTCTGAGATTATTCTTTTGTCTCATTTCATTATTATTATCTTGTTTCGCTCGCTTTGCAAGGACCTGCAGTTTTAAATTTGATTGACGCTTATCGGACTTGCGGCTTTGTAGCTTCAAGTCTGAGCGGACCTTCTCACGCTTCGCCTCCATATTTTTGGGAAGCGGGGCGTGACAAAAGAACACACCGTGTTCAAATGGCAGATCCTGAATCTTTAATGGTGGAGGAAGTTGTTCAATTTGATCCTTGCGCTCCTCGGCGAGTAATCTTCCTCCTTTAGCTAAATTGGACTCCAGCAACACAACTCCAAGCATCTCTATAAGCTGTTTACCAATGTCCTGCAAGAGATGAGTTATGTCAGTCCAAATTATTTTAAAATTCTTCGCCATAAACATATTCCAAATATGGTCATCAAAATAGGTGAAGTAAAATAGAGCATGGTGATGACAACTCCCTGAAAAATGTGCACTACGCTCAGTATGATGCTCGATCAATGTGGAGAGGGGTAAATGATTTCGGGAAAAAACTGGGGAAGGGAATGGTTCGGGCTCAATAGTGCCGATCTTTGAACTCATGTCCCTAGTCGTCTCCTCCTCCTGTTCATCCAAAATTGCTCGCTCATCCTCTACTTTGCACACACTTCCTGCCATGGCAATGTTTTCATTCGTGACTTCAACGTGACATGGTTCGCTCGATATACCTGCAATAGAAGATAAACTCACATTAGCTGCTGGAAATTGAATTTCAAAAGATTCATTTTCTTCTAAGCAAGTGGCAATAAGCTTAAGGTTTTCAATAGCTTGCTGGATCTACCGACTCCGAGCGAGGAATTTCTCTTGGAATTGATGGGACGTGGCCTCCTGTGTCTGAATAAGCAGTTGAACTTCCTCTTTCAAGTGTTGCAAAGGTACGTCTACGCTTTGCTCTCCTTGATCAAGGCTTGAAGGCCCCATTGAATCGCACTCTGAAGTCTCTTTCATGATTTCTTCATTCTCGTGTAAAGACTCCATGTAATTCCACGCCTCTGTCGGCGTCATGACTCCCAAGAATTCCTGCAGCTGTGGTTGTAGTCCACCTATGAAGGACTCCATAAGCTCTTTCTTTGTGAAACCATGCTGCGGATAGCTCGATATTATGTCTGTGAACCTTCTCCAGGCCTGAAAGAAAGTTTCACAATCAGTCTGATTAAAACTAACAATCTTGAGCTTCTCCATCCGATGTTTGTGTGCCTTATCATATTCTGCATCATACAAATTGTTCGTGCAATAGAATTTCATGTATTCCATATACTCCATTTTTTTAAAGAGAAAAAAAAATAAAATAAAAAAAAATCCTAGACTATAAGATGGAAGGATCTCACCGAATGTTCCTCCAAACGAACTGAAAGCGTAGATCGCAAGTACTGTTATCCCCGGCAACGGCGCCAAAAACTTGCCTCATCTCAAATGATGTGAGAACTACTCCCAAGCGCAGGAGATCGTGCAAGTAATATCCTGGTGAGTCCAGGTATCGAATCCGCGGGACAAATGACTTGCAAAACTACGAACGTCAATCTGTAAAGAATAATAATACGATGAGAACCAACCACCTATCAGGTATAATCAAGAGTATCAAGAGTTTGGAATAAGAAGCGAAAATCCTGCGATATTTACGGTGACTTAGGTAGGGATACAAGTATGGGGAGTATGTGTTGGGTTTGATTTCGTTAGGGTGTGTGCAATCATTGATTATCAATACCTTTTCTATAACTCAACGTTTCGTCCGGTCAGGGCACGAGAACGTTGGAAAGTATGGCGTTCAAGTATATAAAAGCGTGCCAAAGAATTAATCACGTGCAAATAGGGTGAAAAGATATAGAAATCAATGAATACGACACCCTAACTACGTCAACACCAACACATATGAAGTGGATGTGCTACGGTTGTGAGTTCATTAGGAGTTAATAATCGCTGAAATATCATGTCTTTTATATAACTCAACGCTTCACCCGGTCAAGGCGTGAAGACGTCGGAAGATGAATCGATAAAAACTAGTCAAAATAGCCGTATACGTATCACTAGCAATATTGATTTCATTAAACGATAAACGCAACAATAAGTTCAGATTAGTGAACATGAGTTGGCTAGCCTTGTCAGGGCCTAGCCATATGGGATGTAAACAATATCGTCAATAAGCAAATACCCAACAAATATGTGTAGAAATCAATGTTACGAGCAATTTTGACATGATAATAGGGCTAAAGACATAAAATTTAGCAAATAAATACTCCTAACTACATCACAACCATAGCACAAGGAGATTAGCCACGCATGGTGCAAAGAAAATCAGATTTCATAGCCAAATACATCGTTTTAGTAGCCAAAATACAATGAAATACACCAAATACGGGGTATAAGTTCAAGAATTTATCACCAAATCTCCACTTTAGAGCCCAAAACTCCTTTAGAATAGGAAGAATAGCCTCTGGAATTTTTTAGAATTTTCCCCTGGAGAAATACGCACAGTAGCCGCTCCAAAAGTCCCAAAATACGCCAGAATACCCCCCAAAACCCTAGAAATACGCTTATATAATAGCATTGCGGGTTTGGGGGCTTAACGGGTTGAATATCCGCTTCAATATCGAGCCCAAACCCGAATCCACGATCGGATCAAACCGTAGCCGTTGATCCGAGCGGGATCTGCCGTGCAATTGACGCGTGTCCCGACTTAGCGGGTTGATCCGCTGCGCGCCCGTTAAGTTCGTTCGCTTGCGGAGTTCGGGTCGGGATGGATGCTGACTATCCGATCGCAGGCTCGTTGGATCTCGCCCGCTCGTTCCAGCCTTAATCCGATGTCGATTCGAAATTGATTCTACCGTTGGATCGTAATCCAACGGTCACGATCGCGCTCTTCGATTCGCCTGCGGCTTGATGCGCAGCCGTTCGATTATCATCGTGCGGGCGATATGCACCCACGTCGCCCCGCCTTTGCTTTCGATCACCTGGGTCGCTCGCCACCGTTCGATCGCAATCGAACGGTCATAAATTCGCCACGTAGACCGCTTCGGAGCCCGCTGCGTCTTCGTTCGCCTGCTGATGGCCGTTGGATTAGAATCCAACGGCTGAGAGATTTTCCAAGCGTCGAAATCGCGATCCGTTCGATTGAGCGGGAAAAGCCCAGATCTCGCCACGTGTCTGCCTGTGATTGGATGGCGACTGTATTTCGCGTATTTTGAGCGTATTTCTTCAATTAAATGGTATTCTGCATTCAAAAATTTATAGTAATTAACACAGATATCAGAAAAATACAAATAAATAGTCGTTGGAATCGTGAGATCGAGACGATGCTAGGAAAAATATAAAAATTGCAGAAATACTCCATTAATTACTGTTTTGTGCTCAAATAAGGTGTTTTCTCTAATAAATGATGATGTACAAAATACGAATGTATTAGAGAACAATTAAGCATCATATGGGCACAAAATAGGACTAATTAGGGGGTTAAATACGTAATATTCACTCCGAATCAATCTCACGATTCCAACGACTATTTATTTGTATTTTTCTGAGATCTGTGCTAATTACTGTGAATTTTTGAATGCAGAATACCAATTAAATGGAGAAATACGCTCAAAATACGAGAAAATACGGTCGCGGCCCAATCAACGCTTGACACATGGCGGCAATCCGTGGCTTCCCGCGCGATCCAGCGGCCCAGCGACACGAAGCGATGCGGCATCACTTGGGCCGTCAGATTGAGATCCGACGGCCATGAACAAAGCAAAGAATACATAATGCGAGGAGATTCCACGCACACGTGGCAGCCATCCGTGAAGCTCCCGCTCGATCGGACGGTCTGCATCAATTTGAATTCGAATTTGCTGATGGGCGACGCGGCGTGATATACACGTTGGATTTTCATCCAACGGCGGAGAACGAAGAGGAGCTGATCGAAATGAGCGGGCGACATGGTCATTTTCTGACCGTTAGATTGCGATCTAACGGTCCAAATGACGCCCGCTCGAATACGAACTCTGTGAAGCGGCGTTCCCTCGACTGGCCACATGGCATCATCCTGGAGGCCCCCGTATTGATCCAACGGCAAGTATCCAATCCGACACGATCTCGGACGCGAAAGCGATGCGCGCGCACGAGATTTAAAGGCCACATGTCGCGCTGACATTCGATCCCGCATGGATCGAACGGTCAGCATTTGCAGCGGCTGATGGTATTGGGTTTGAGCTGTTTGGATGCGGGTTTTAAACCAAATAAGCAACTTAGACCCGCAATGTTCTTATATAAGGTATTTCTAGGGTTTTTGAGCATATTCTTGGCGTATTTGGGCGATTTTGGAGCCGATTTTTAGAGAAAATCCCTGACATTACAGAGATCAACCTGAGGGAATTTTCAGAGGCTTTTAGGAGGAAGAAGAAGGGTTTTCTTAGGCAAATAGTTAGCGTATTTGGTGATATTCCTTGAACTCTATTGTGTATTTTGAATTCTAATTAATCCTATTGCTTAGAACCATGCTTAATTGGATGAAATTGATGTTTATTTTCAGTATGAGTAGCTAAATTCTCATTGTGCATGGTATGGTGTAGTTAGGGGATATGATTTGTATTCGTTTGGTTGAATATTCGCGCTAAAATTGTCACGTTGGTAAAGTTATAGTCTTTGTTATTAAATCTTCTCTTCATCTTCCAAAAGAACGTGTTTGAGTAGATGATCACCCCACAAGGGTGAGTTTTGATTTCCCCAAAAGGTACTTGTAATGCCCTACAAGCTACTGCACAAGTACTAGAGGGGGGTGAATAGTACTTTAAAAATAACAAGGAGTATAATTCCTAATTATCGTGCAAACAACTACCAAATCAATTTGCGGAAGATTAAATTGAAGACAACAACAAAATAAACAATGCTAACAATAGATATTACTGGGTTCGGATCCACCCAAGTCTCCCCGACTTGTTCCCGGTGATCCTACGTTCCAACCACCCGGATCCCCTCCGGATACTTGAGTTAGAAACCCTAACTCAAGATTTCCACTATGAAATACTTGTGAAAAACTTCCACAAGTCAAATCATACACAAAGTAATTTGTGACTCCCACAACCCGGGATCACAACCACACTCTCACAACCGAGAGTGAAACTTACAATATGAAATTGAAATGAAATAAGAAACTTCTTATCGACAAAATACCTATGCCTTGAGTAATGCTTACGAAGTAGGGCAAGGATGATTTTGAGGAAGAAGAGGTGGCACCAAACCCTAGCTCCAAGATGTAGATCAGCGATGGAGAGCTATGGGGATGTTGGTGACCTAGAATCAAGCACTTGGCTTGGAAGGCTTCACACTCAATGAATCTCTCTTTGGAAGTAAGAGTGATGAGAGATTATTGAATGGAATGAAAGAGCTTTGAATGAGCTTGGAATGATTTCTCTTGATCTCTAAACTTGCAATAATATCAGCCTTGACTGCAATGAATGCAGCCCAACAAGTATTTATAGGATAGAGGAGAGAGAGAAAGAAAAACGTTTCAATTAAAGCTCCAACGGCTCTTTTCTGAACCCAACTAGTCGGTCAAAGAACAACCACCGACCGACTAGTTCATCAACTAGTCGGTCGGTCAATAAACGTATACCGACTAATGAGTGAACAGAGAAAAGATCAAAGCACAGACATAAGGAACTAGTCGGTCCAAGAAGAGTAGCTGACCGACTAGTTTCACAACTAGTCGCTCGGTTACTCAACTGAGACCGACTAACAGATAAAACTGAAGTCTGAGCATAAATAGACTTAGTCGGTCCAAGAACAAATGTTGACCGACTAATTCACCAACTAGTCGGTCGCCAAATGAGCATAGACCGACTAACGATAAACAGTAAGTTAGGTGAAAAATTGGCATGTACAGTAAAGCTAAACTAGTCGGTCCAAGAAGGAAAGTTGACCGACTAGTTCATCAACTAGTCGGTCGATCAATGAACACAGACCGACTAATGATAAACAGTAGCTCAGGCTCAAATGTGCATGTACAGGGAAAGCTCAACTAGTCGGTCACAGAAGCATCACTGACCGACTAGTTCACAAACTAGTCGGTCGGTGAGTCAACTTAGACCGACTAACTGTAAACAGTAAAGAGCTTGGAAATGACTGACAAGAACTAGTCGGTCCAAGAAGCTTTGCCGACCGACTAGATCACCATCTAGTTGGTCAGTTCTTCTTCTTGAACCAACTAACATGCACAAGAAGTCGCGAATCGAAGCGCGAAGCTTCAGGAAGGATTGTATGGACTTCTACTAAGATCCTAGAGCTAAGATATGAGTGTTATGAAGATTTAAACCGTAAGACCTACTCAAGGCTTAACATTCTACGAAAGAAGCTTAAAGACTATAAATAAAACTTGACGATACCGTCTTCAATTGCTTCAATCGAATCTTCATGACTTCTAAAATGGTCCATAAGCTTCAACGAAGCTTTAGGCATACGATCACGTGCTTTAAGAAGTCTTGAGACGTCGTAATTGATATTCATATGAATTTGGCGACGATCTCCATAACTGCGCTCACAAAGTGTTAGTTCACGATATATTTATGTTTGTTCATCATCCAAAACCAAATCCGGGGAGTCCAATATCCAACATTCTCCCCCTTTTTGGTGATGACAAACCAACATAAATAATAATCAAAAATAATAATTCAAATGAAATTTACTTACTCCCCCTGCACTGATGACACGTTAATTCCAATTTAAACAATAATAATACGCATCAAGCAGACGAGTGAAGTATATAAAATGAAAATTGATTATTGAAATATCGAATACCAAATGTAGTTTATTGAAATATCGGATTTGAAAATCCATTTGTATATCTTAACTCCCCCTGAATCTAACATATCAAATTAGATTCTTGGAATAATGCTTTAAATTATCATTTAGCACATCGTTATTATTATATTTCTCCCCCTTTGGCATTAGCAAAAAGAGCGGGAGGAGATCAACGACAACAACAATGGCTTCAAATAAAAGCACGTGAGTCGTAGAATACGACGACGGTTCAAGTGCCACCAAAGAAAAATACGAATAAAATCAAGGCGTGTCAATGAAACCATAGTCGAAAATCGTAAAACGAAATCATCAAAACTCAAATCAATTTTACGGATTGAGTTATGGAATATACTCTCCAATGTCAACATTCTTGGTTAATTTAGTGCATGGAAAACAATTCTATGTTTCCATAGAAGAAATTTCTATTAAACCAAGTTAATATCGTCGAGCGATGAAAGCAAACATCAGAGACATAAAAGAAATTATAAATTGTGCACAATAGAATGAAATGTCAATGTCGATATATATAAAATATGAACCCGATTACATCAAAAATCAACAGCACTGACATTCAAAACATCGATCCACCGATCGGAGCACAAAATACATCATCATATCAAAGTGATATCAGAGTGACACAAAACGTACAACATCATCAAAATACATCAAAATACATCATCAAAAAGATCCAAAACCCCACTCTATCCTAACCAAACTCTCTCACACTAGATGTATCATCCAAGGAGAATCGGAGAGTCCTCAAAGTAGCTCAAGAGGAACCGACAGGATCTGCAGGAGCAGCAGGCTCTGCAGGAGAAGTGGTGGAAACTGGATCAGCAGGAACGTCTGGAAGGTCAACGGGAGCGACGGCAGAAGTGGCAATCTCTGGAGCAGCAACAATAGTGGCCTCGGGAGCACCAGTCGGAGTATCCACCGCAGGAGCGGTGGCAACAGGTGTGCTCTCGGGGGCACCAGCAGACGAAGCAGCAACAGCAGCACCAGAAGTGGTAGCACCAGCAGCGGTGGCCTCAGCGCCACGAGCTAAAGAGGTGACAAGCTCATCGATATCCTCATCATCCATCTCCTCATCCTCAGAAACAGGAGGAGGAAGCTGAATACCCATCAGACTAGCCATACGGCAAACTACCTCCTCGGTACGAGCCAAACGAGACTCGTGACGACGAAGTAACCGAACGACATCATCAAGAGTGGTAGAGGGAGCAGCAGAGGCAGAGGCAGAGGCAGACGCTGAAGGTGTCGTCCTCTGAACGTGACGGAGCGTCGCAAGAGATTTCTTGACGGCTGTCACGTTCAGGGGAGGACCAAGTGGACGCTCATCGTCAGGAGGCAATGTGACACGGAAGTGGCGAAAAACAAGGGTCAACAAGCACGGGAAGGGGATGTGAGCCGATTTCGTGGTCTTGCGAATACACTCGAAAGAGTCAATCTTATCGAGTATAATGCGAGCCCAGTTAATCGAGCTCCCCATGAAAATAGCATAAATCAGCTTCAGAAAAGGCTGGGACGGTAGAGATGAGGAGCCGTACTTGGGAAGCAAGCACGACTTCAGAATCAAATTCAGGACCCATGCATTTGGCTTGAAGGATTTGGAGGGCACGCCAATCATGGCGGGAGGAATCTGATGGAAAATCTGAGATAGGACGACCTGATCGAGGGAGGTGATATCATCAACAGAAATGTCAGAGGGGAGGAGGCCAGACGAGGAGATACCCAAAATCTCTCCTAAGATTTCTGTTGTGAGGACTATAGGAGTCCCCAAAACAGTCGTCTCAACAGAGTGGGTCGCATCGTACTGACCCCGGATCCTATTGGCATAGAATAGTTTTACTAATCGAGGGTAGGGGTGAGGATTCGCCTTCGGGTCATATCGAAGGTAATCGAGAAGACCCGAGGACGAAAGAAGATCAGCTAGCCCTATGAAGTCACTAAACTGGACGAAATGCTCCAGAAGCAGCGGGCAATGTTCGATACGGTTGTAAGCCGCGAGACACAAAGGGTCGTCGCGACACAACGAGATATCGACACCGCCTACCGGCATCGGAGCCTTTCCCTTAGGCTTACGGGTAGACGTACGAGGTCGGGAGCTAGACTCAGGATGGGTAGGAGGAGTGGGTTCCTTATGAGTCTCAGTCTCGGGAAAGTACTCGGTGTCGGAATCTGAAGCACCGGGTGGAGTGGGAGCACAAAAAATAACTGGCTTGGGCTTGGGCTGAGATCGGGCTCGGGGTTTCGTAGTCGCCGTCCTCTTACGCTTAAGAGGAGGCGAAGACGAAGAGGGTTGGGTGGTCTTAGCACGGCGTTTCGGAGGGGTTCTCGAAGGTTGAATGGGATCCGTAGGGGTAGGTTCTACGGTCATCGGTGAGGGGCTAGATGGAGTTATCGGGATACGTGTACGAGCCATAATCGAGGCACGACACGTAAGAAATCGAAAGAACCCTAAAAACACTCTAGGCCGAAACCCTAGAAGCTGAATTGATATGAAAACCTAACCCTAGAGCTGAAAACTGAACCATAGACAGGAGAGGGAGAGAGGGGGGTTACCCTAGGTTGAAGGTCGACGGCCGGCGACGGCGGGATTGGTCGAAAAATGCCCGGAGATCGACGGGAAGACGAAAAGACACGAGGAGGGATCGGGGGTTTTTGAGTTGGAGGAAAGATGGAGACCGACTAAAATGAAAACGAATCGGTTAGAATGATTTAAATCGGTCAAAATCGCGAAAAGACATGACTGCCCCTGAGCACTTAGTCGGTCACAGTTCAATGGCTGACCGACTAGATTACGATCTAGTCGGTCGGTTAACGAGCTTAAACCGACTAAGTGGAAACAGAGACCAGTCGAAGATTTCCTGAAAGAGAATTAGTCGGTCTACGCTCAAATACTGACCGACTAGAACTCAATCTAGTCGGTCGATAGTAAGCTTGAACCGACTAAAGAGTTAAGCTGGAGAGGAAACTCAAAATGGCTTGAGTTAGTCGGTCTGAGTTCTTTTACTAACCGACTAGATACGAATCTAGTCGGTTGGTGATTGAACTGATACCGACTAAAGGAGTTCAAAAGTTGAGAGATAGAGCTAGTCGGTCTGAGTTCATTAGCTGACCGACTAGATGTGAATCTAGTCGGTTGGTTGATGAACTGAGACCGACTAGATGAGTCCAAAAATTGATAATTAAGTTCTCTCCTCAAAAAACTTGGACGATACATCGCAATCCTCTCAAAAATCATCTAAACTACCCCATTAAACATCGAAATCTCAAATACGACATTCAAACATGAATTCGAGCAAAAATTCAAAATATCACATAAAATCCCGAAAAATCAAATAAGTCTAGCATGAACGAAATATTGTGAAATATAATAGCATGCAAGATTATTGAATGAAACATGAATCCTATATCTCGGATTCACCCATAATCCCCAATTCTCGACGCAACCGCACAAAGGAGTCCTCCTTTAGGGGTTTCGTGAAAATATCGGCGATTTGCTTTTGGGTTTCAACGTACACTAAAATGATGTCCTTTTTAGCAACACGATCATCTAAAAAGTGGTGTTGGACATCTATGTGTTTCGAACGGGAATGGTGTATCGGGTTCTTGGAAAGACATATTACACTTTGGTTGTCCACCATGATAGGGCAAGTATCACAGTTTATACCAAAGTCTTTAAGTGTGTGTCTCATCCAAAGAACTTGAGCACACGCGGCACCGGCGGCAATGTATTCCGCCTCTGTGGTTGAAAGTGATACGGAATTTTGCTTCTTGGAAAACCAAGAGACAAGGGAATTTCCTATAAAATGGCAAGTGCCACTAGTACTTTTCCTGTCGGATTTGCATCCCGCATAATCGGCATCACTATATGAGATTAACTCATACGTGCTAGATTTTGGATAAAGTAATCCAAAATCAAGTGTATAACTTAGATAACGGAAAATCCGTTTTACCGCTACTAAGTGAGACTCCTTAGGTTGAGACTGATAACGAGCACATACGCATTCGGCAAACATAATATCGGGCCTACTTGCGGTAAGATAGAGTAAACTACCTATCATACCTCGATATAGACGAATGTCTACATCCTTACCGCCCGTATCCTTATCAAGATGCGTAGTCGTGCTCATTGGAGTCTTCTTTCCGGAGGCATTCTCCATTCCAAATCGCTTTAGCAACTCCACCGTATACTTCGTTTGGTGGATGAAGATTGCATCGTCCATTTGGCGAATTTGGAGACCTAAGAAATATTTGAGCTCACCCATGTGGCTCATCTCAAATTGTTCCTTCATCACATTAGAAAACTCTTCGCAAAGAGCAAAGTTAGTAGCACCGAAAATGATATCATCAACATAAATTTGAACTAAAATTATATCATTATTCGAATGCTTAACAAAAAGTGTAGAATCAGCTTCTCCCATTTTAAAATTCAAATCCAAAAGAAAATTCTTTAGGCGATCATACCAAGCTCGAGGAGCTTGTCTCAAGCCGTAAAGCGCTTTCTTTAGTTTAAAAACATGATTTGAAAATTTTTCATTAATAAAACCCGGAGGTTGAGAAACGTAAACTTCCTCAACAACATCTCCATTTAAAAATGCACTTTTAACATCCATTTGAAATAATTTAAAATCCTTATGGCATGCAAAAGACAATAATAATCTAATTGATTCTAATCTGGCTACCGGAGCGAAGGATTCTTTGAAATCAATACCTTCCTCTTGACGGTAGCCTTGAGCAACTAACCGAGCTTTGTTCCGGACGACGACTTGGTTTTCGTTGGTTTTGTTCTTGAAGATCCACTTTGTCCCTATGACGGTGTGGTTCTTCGATGGAAATGGAACAAGCTCCCAAACTTCATTCCTTTCGAATTGAATGAGTTCCTCCTCCATGGCTAAGATCCAAGCGCTATCTTCGCATGCTTCATTAACATTCTTTGGCTCTATCGAGGAGGCAAAGGCACAATGAGCGAAGTAGTTCACTTGTGATCTCGTCTTGACACTATCATGGATATTTCCAATGACTTGCTCATGAGGATGGTCACGAACGGTATGAAGCCGTTTGGGAATACCTTGATCACTAGGAACATTCTCAACAACTTCATTAGACAGGTTAGTCTCAATAGAATCAATAGAATCATTAGAGTTAGAATTACCAATTGAATCACATAAGACATCCATAGAGTCATCATCATTAGTAATTCTAGTTGGAACAAATCCTTCATTAAATGACACATGAAGCGACTCCTCGATCGTTGAGGTTTGTTTGTTGAATATCCGGTAGGCTTTGCTACACGAAGAATATCCAACAAAAATCCCCTCATCGGATCTTGGATCGAATTTGTCCAAACTACCATACGTGTTCTTAATAAAACATTTCGAACCAAAAACACGAAAATGTTTAACTTGAGGCAACCTACCAAACAACAATTCATAACAAGTTTGTTTAGTGCTGGGCCTCAAAAGTATTCTATTAAACACATAGCAAGCGGTGTGTACCGCTTCTGCCCAAAATTGATGGCCAAGTTGGCTATCATCAAGCATAGTGCGAGCACATTCCACTAGCGTCCTATTCTTTCTCTCAACAACACCATTTTGAGGTGGTGCGCGAGGGAATGAAAAGGTGTGTGTAATACCAACTTCATCACAAAATGTCTCAAAAGACTCATTCTCAAATTCCCCTCCATGATCACTACGAATAGTGACAATGGTGGTTCCAATGAGATTTTGTACTTTCTTAACAAAAATAGTGAAGTTATCAAAAGCTTCATTTTTATTACATAATGAAAATACCCAAGTAAACCTAGAAAAGTCATCAACGATGACAAGTCCATATCTAGCATTACCTAATGAAGCAACTCTAGTTGGCCCAAATAAATCTAAATGTAATAGCTCTAGAGGCCGCTTAGAGGAAATGCTTTTCTTAGGTTTAAATGAAGATTTTGGAAGCTTGCCTCGTTGACACGAGTCACAAAAGCTTTTCTTTTGAAAGACAAGCTTAGGGAAGCCTCTAATAGAATTTAACTTGGAAAGCTTAAAAAGTGTTCCAAAGTTCACATGACCAAAACGTCGATGCCATAAGTGTTGTTCACTTGTGTTGGCAATAAGACATTGTTCATGTGATCTTGGAAGATCTAGGATACATATATCCTTATGGCGTGTGCCGGAAAACAATAATTCATTATTATCTTTTCTTAAAATATGGCACATTCCTTTCGCAAAGTTAACTTTGTAACCTTTGTCACAAAGTTGACTTATTGAAATAAGATTGTGGTTTAATCCTTTAACAAGGTAAAAATCACATATAATGGGTTTAGAAGGATTACCCACTTTACCAACACCTATGATGGTTCCGCTCTCGTTGCCTCCAAATACGACGCGGTTTCCATTTGCAATGGGAACCACTCCGGAGAGCAATTGAGCGTCACCCGTCATGTGTTTTGAACATCCGCTATCGAGTATCCAATTCCCCTTGGAGCTAAATTTAAATTTGTTGCTCCTTTTCTTTTTCTTTTCCTTGAGTACCTAAAGATAGAAAATTTCATATCATGGTACCCAAGGTCATTGGGTCCAAAAGATTAGACCTTTGGAAGCCAAGTCCAATTGGACTTAGACTTCCCCACATAATTTCTACTATGCACAACATCCGAAAAATAAGCATTCACGTAGACTTGTTTTTCATCCATGATTGTGTCCTTTGGGTTCCAAATAGTGAAAATTTTGGGAGCCCTCATCCTATTGGGTGCATGCATGCGTTGTTGGTTTCTACGTGATGCATGTCGTGGATAGGCATAAGGAACATGATGGAATGGTGCATGTGGATAGTTATTCATACGATGATGTGGGTGAATATATGCATATGAAGGAACACGTGCGTGAGGGTGTCTCACATGGTGTGCACGTGCCCGTAAACGTGTAGCATAGAAATCATCATACGTGTGAGCCGGTGGAGTAGGACGTGTGTTCCTACGTGGCATAGTATTGGTGTACATATAAGCATGCCCCTTCTTTGGAGGTCCACCCAAAGTGGGTTTCTTTCCGAAAGAGGGTGTGAATGAGGTGGAAGCATCATTGGTAGAAGCACTACCAATAGAGTGTTTGCTACCACTCGTTGAGTCACCGAAAGTTGGCCTAACAAAAGTAGTGGCCGATTTGGATGAACTTCCCATCGTATACCCCAAGCCAATGTGGTGATTAGCCGGAAGTAAGTCACTTAGGATTTTATCCAAATGGTCCTTACCCTTATTGAATTTATTAATTCGGCCTAATGTGTTCTCATATTTCTCGGTGAGAGAACGCATAGAAGTATCCAAGTTGGATACTTGCGATGTGAGCACATAAACACGAGATTTAAGATTCTCATTCTCAATACTCAAAGTCGAGTTTTGAGAAGTCAAATCTGCTATCTTGTGATCCTCCGGATCTTCAATGCTGACATGTTCAAGTTGAGTCTTGAGATTAACAATCTCATTCCTCAACCCTTCAACAACGGTGTCGTTGTTGGTGATGATAGTTTTAGGCGAGGTTTGAATGCTAGCTAGGTCATCTTTTACTTCAGTATACCTATTTACTAATTTAGTATACTTAGACCATAATTGAGAATTAGCATTCCTAAGGTCATCCATAGTTACCTCATCGCCTTCGTCGTCACTATCATCGGAAGAGGAAGATCCTTGATCATTCTCCTCTCTTGCCATGAAGCACATGTGTGCTTGCTCCACTTGCTCATCGTCCGACTCTCCGCTTGAGGAATCCTCGGAGTCGGTGAATGTTGCTCCGACAAGTCCCTTTTTGTTCCCTTTCTTGTACTTCTTGGACTTATCGAATTTCGGCGCCTTCCACTTCTCCTTTTGCTTATTTAGAGGATACTCCGATTTCATGTGTCCTGGCTTATTGCACTTGAAACACAAAGGAGAGGAGGAGGCGTTAGAAGAACCAAATTTAGCTTTGTTCTTATAGTTACCTTTTCGGAAGAAACGGTTGAACTTCTTGGCCATGAGTGCCATGGACTCCAAGTCCAACTCGTTTTCCGAGTCTTCATCATCGGTTGATGTGGATGTGGATGGAGCGGCCTTGAAAGCAATAGCCTTCTTCTTTGGCTTGTCTTGCTTTAGGTAGGACTTCATCTTTTCCTGCAATTTTAACTTGCTATCCTTGCGTACCTCGTATGACATTAAAGTACCCATTAGTTGAACTACGGTGTACTTATTCATATCATTACCTTCCTCGATGGCGAAGGTACGCTTTTCCCAAGAAGAAGGAAGTCCTTCGATAAGCTTCGAACACTTCTCCTTTTGGGTGTAGGTTTTGCCGAGAGCCTCCAACTCGTTTATGATGTCGACAAAGAGAGCATAATACTCCTTCATCTTCTCACCCTGTTGCATATGTAACATTTCGTAATCTTTGTTAACAACTACGAGTTTAGAGTCTCTTACCCTACTCGTCCCTTCATGTAGTATGAGGAGGGAGTTCCAAATTTGATATGCACTCTTACATGTGCATATCTTATTGAAGTCCTCGGGCTCCAATGAGCATTGCAAGGCATTCATTGCCTTGGCATTGCTTACCTCCGCGGCGACCTCCGCGGTTGTCCATTTCTCAAAGTCTTCTTCGGCGGGCTCGACGTATTCCTTCATCGTGGTCCTCCATAGAGATGCACTCCGGAGGAAGGTTTCCATCTTGCATTTCCAGTACCCGTAGTTGGTACCGTTGAAGAATGGAGGCCTCGTTGAGGAATGTCCTTCCATCACCGAAGATGCTCCTTCACGGTTCCTGAAGGTGCCATAGTCGGAAGGTGGACGCACGGTCTTATTGTCGTTGGCAGACATAGCTAAGTATCAGGCTCTGATACCAAATGTAATGCCCTACAAGCTACTGCACAAGTACTAGAGGGGGGGTGAATAGTACTTTAAAAATAACAAGGAGTATAATTCCTAATTATCGTGCAAACAACTACCAAATCAATTTGCGGAAGCTTAAATTGAAGATAACAACAAAATAAACAATGCTAACAATAGATATTACTGGGTTCGGATCCACCCAAGTCTCTCCGACTTGTTTCCGGTGATCCTACGTCCCAACCACCCGGATCCCCTCCGGATACTTGAGTTAGAAACCCTAACTCAAGATTTCCACTATGAAATACTTGTGAAAAACTTCCACAAGTCAAATCATACACAAAGTAATTTGTGACTCCCACAACCCGGGATCACAACCACACTCTCACAACCGAGAGTGAAACTTACAATATGAAATTGAAATGAAATAAGAAACTTCTTACCGACAAAATACCTATGCCTTGAGTAATGCTTACGAAGTAGGGCAAGGATGATTTTGAGGAAGAAGAGGTGGCACCAAACCCTAGCTCCAAGATGTAGATCAGCGATGGAGAGCTATGGGGATGTTGGTGACCTAGAATCAAGCACTTGGCTTGGAAGGCTTCACACTCAATGAATCTCTCTTTGGAAGTAAGAGTGATGAGAGATTATTGAATGGAATGAAAGAGCTTTGAATGAGCTTGGAATGATTTCTCTTGATCTCTAAACTTGCAATAATATCAGCCTTGACTGCAATGAATGCAGCCCAACAAGTATTTATAGGATAGAGGAGAGAGAGAAAGAAAAACGTTTCAATTAAAGCTCCAACAGCTCTTTTCTGAACCCAACTAGTCGGTCAAAGAACAACCACCGACCGACTAGTTCATCAACTAGTCGGTCGGTCAATAAACGTATACCGACTAATGAGTGAACAGAGAAAAGATCAAAGCACAAACATAAGGAACTAGTCGGTCCAAGAAGAGTAGCTGACCGACTAGTTTCACAACTAGTCGGTCGGTTACTCAACTGAGACCGACTAACAGATAAAACTGAAGTCTGAGCATAAATAGACTTAGTCGGTCCAAGAACAAATGTTGACCGACTAATTCACCAACTAGTCGGTCGCCAAATGAGCATAGACCGACTAACGATAAACAGTAAGTTAGGTGAAAAATTGGCATGTACAGTAAAGCTAAACTAGTCGGTCCAAGAAGGAAAGTTGACCGACTAGTTCATCAACTAGTCGGTCGATCAATGAACATAGACCGACTAATGATAAACAGTAGCTCAGGCTCAAATGTGCATGTACATGGAAAGCTCAACTAGTCGGTCACAGAAGCATCACTGACCGACTAGTTCACAAACTAGTCGGTCGGTGAGTCAACTTAGACCGACTAACTGTAAACAGTAAAGAGCTTGAAAATGACTGACAAGAACTAGTCGGTCCAAGAAGCTTTGCCGACCGACTAGATCACCATCTAGTCGGTTAGTTCTTCTTCTTGAACCAACTAACATGTACAAGAAGTCGCGAATCGAAGCGCGAAGCTTCGGGAAGGATTGTATGGACTTCTACTAAGATCCTAGAGCTAAGATATGAGCGTTATGAAGATTTAAACCGTAAGACCTACTCAAGGCTTAACATTCTACGAAAGAAGCTTAAAGACTATAAATAAAACTTGACGATACCGTCTTCAATAGCTTCAATCGAATCTTCATGACTTCTAAAATGGTCCATAAGCTTCAACGAAGCTTTAGGCATACGATCACGTGCTTTGAGAAGTCTTGAGACGTCGTAATTGATATTCATATGAATTTGGCGACGATCTTCATAACTGCGCTCACAAAGTGTTAGTTCACGATATATTTATGTTTGTTCATCATCCAAAACCAAATCCGGGGAGTCCAATATCCAACAGGACTTTCATTGCTTATATTTAAAAGACTAAAACTTTAGCAACGATTTTATTGAATTTTGTGCTTTAATCCCCACAAGGATATTTTCCGGTGAATTGCTCTCAAAAAGAGAATTCATTGAGTTATATTTAATCAACCAAATTAATACGAATCATGGATCCTAATGAACCCATACCCTGTGCATACTTCTCATATATATTTTTATACACGAAACTTTATTTGCACGTATTGTTCACGTACTAAAAAACCACGATCAAACCCATTGAAACCATCGTCATCATAAGTGGTTAGTCTTTTTTCGTTGGCTTTCTATTTGATTTAATCTTTGTGGTTGCAACAGATTTTCTCCCGAGGATTTGACATCTGGACTCCCAGATTATATTACTTGTACAGACTCTTTCGCTTGAGAGAAGCACATTTTTGGACTGAGCAATGGCCCCATGACTTATGCCTAACGAGGATTGTCCGGTGACGAGGGGATGACCCTTCGACTTACGTCCGACGAGAGTCGATTGGTAGTGAAGGTCGTAGACACTCGGCTTACGTCCGACGAGGATCGTTCGGTAGTGATGGGACAGTCCCTCGAATTACGTCCGACGAATGTCATTCAGTGTCGAGGGTCGTAGACCCTCGGCTTACGTCCGACGGGGATCATTCGGTGGTGAGGGGACGGCCCCTCGACTTACGTATGATGAAGATCGTTCGGTGGCGAGGGTCATAGACCCTTAGCTAACGTCCGACAAGGATTATTCGTTGGCAAGGGGACGGCCCTTCGACTTACGTTTGATGGGAATCATTCGGTGTCAAGGGGTCGGCCCCTCGACTTACGTCCGATGAGGATCCTTCGTTGGCGAGGGCCGTAGACCCTCAGCTTACGTCCGACGAGGCGTCTATTGGCATGTAGAGGCGTTGGAATTGATAGGGCTCCCTCTTAACCGATTGGGAGAGTTTTGAAGAGGAGGGCATCCCTCGTGACCCTTTCGTTTTTGCCCGGTCGTGGGCCTTGTAGGGATGCGGTTGTGATCTTGGGTGCGACAATCTCTTCCTTCTTTCACGCCACTGCGATTTGCTCGCCCGTTGTTGGAGGGCCCCAGGTCCAATGGTCGCCCGGATGATCGGTTGTTATTGCCCTCCCTTTGGTTGTTGCGACCTCCATCGTTATTGCCGACTTCAGTTCGTCGTCGAGATGTAGGAGTGGTATTAAGTGGAGGCTTGGCCTGCCGCTCAGGATTTTGATCCCTAGCCATTTGGCTTCTTGGTGTAAACTGTGATCCCGCAGGTGCCAATGTTTGATCGGGGGTGCCTGCTCCATGTCCACTTGTAATGGTTGTTGGGTGATTCGATGAATGGCGGAAATCAATGCTGCAAGGTTGGCATTGATGGACTCGGTGAATTTATCAAATTGCTCTTGTGAAACCAGTTATGTGACTAGTCCTTCTTCTGACGAAGATCCGGCATCATCTTCAATGTTCGGGGCATCTTCGTTCGTGCCGAGAATTGGACCAGTGTTATTGGGTCCAGTCGACATAACTTTTGACTTGGGATGTTGACTGTGCAATTCATACAGGCGGTGCAAACTATTGACGGATGAGCTCTAGCCAACAGCAAGATGGGTTGATTTGGTCACCTCTGAGGAGGTGGACCTCGACAGCTGCTGACCTGCGGTAGATGGAACCTGGGTCATGGGGAGCAAAGCTTCGAGCTACTGTGGTGGAATTTGACCAATCTCAGAGTCGTAGATGAGGACCCTTCGACCTTCACACTGGGTCGTGCCTCGATCGATCTGCAACACAGACACTTGTTAGGGGTGTCAGATCTGGGTTCTGACCCAAATCCCATCAGATGCTTAAGTTAGTATCGACTTAATATGGCTCGGGGCTATCAAGTTCGATCCAAGGGAGATCGTCTTGATCTAGTCACACTGAGTTTTTGGAGAAAGAAATAGTAAAGTGTTATCAGAGTACCTAGTATTCAGTACTTCTGGAGTGTCCCCTGCTGTTATTGACATTCTGAGTATTTATAAGCAAAAGCTATCCTTTCAGTGTCGTTGGAGGATAAATGCCTTACCATTATGGGGGCGTGATTATCCCTGAAGAATAGATGTAACCATTGCCCACTCACCTCATCATCAATAATCCCATTATTAACCGTTGCCTAAAGGCTCGGAAGCTCAATGGGTGAAACGTGGTTTGACTTTGACTAAGCATGCGAATAATTTCACATGTGGGCTTCGTGGTCTTAGTGGGCTAGGATTCCCCCCCCGATGGGCTTCATAATTCGAATGAGAATATCTTCCTCTTCCTTGAGGGCCGGCCCGATGATGTAACACTAATGATAGTGAAGTTGCTCTTATCGATATGAACCACATATGGCTTGCTGAAGTCTGGAAGTGCAAGAACTGTCTCCTCAGTCACCACTTTCATCAATTCTTCAAATTCTTCTTGGCTCTTCAAGCTCCAGTTCCATGACTGATTCTTCTTCAGCAAGTTTACAAGAAAATATATATATCTAAGTAGCCCCAAATAAATGTCCGATAATAGTACACCAATCTAAGGAATGACCATAGCTCTATCTCTTTGGTGGAAGGCCCCTACTCTTGAATAGCATGAGTCCTCCCTTGGTCCATCTTGATTCGGGTCCCTCCAATGACATGCCCCAAGAACATAAATCCCTCCTATGTATATGAGCATTTTCCTTCTTTCACATATTGCTTAATATATCTAAAAGACCTACAACACATACCTTAGATGTTTCATATGCTCCACGATGGACCAGCTGTAGATCACTATTCCATTAAGGTATACTATGATAAAGTAATCTACGACATCCTCAAACACTTTGTTCACTAATGTACAAAATGTTGCGGTTGCATTAGTAAAGACTAAAAGACATGACTAAGAACTCATATGCTCCATACCTCATCACACACATCATTTTTATTTGATCTCCTTTTGCTATCCACACATGATAGTACCCTGACCTTAGATCTAGCTTGGTGAAGTACTAGGTTTGACCCAATTGATAAAACACGTTTGTCAATGAATGGATCATGTCCTTATTTCACTATGATTTTGTTAAATGATCAGTAGTTTATGCACAACCAAAGTGAGCCATCATTTCTGGAATAGCACTAATGCATATAAGGAGCCCCGCATCAAACAAAT
The DNA here is from genome assembly GCA_030789695.1 of Scilla litardierei. Taxonomy (NCBI): domain Eukaryota; kingdom Viridiplantae; phylum Streptophyta; class Magnoliopsida; order Asparagales; family Asparagaceae; genus Scilla; species Scilla litardierei. The sequence continues at coordinate 176,752,990 of CM061133.1, read as the reverse complement.
CATTAAGTTACTTCCAAGTTCCTTCAACTTTGATGATGATATCTGATACAGTCATATGGCTTATGTTAAGCATCCAGTATCAACATGATCTTCTGATCCACTTCTCATTAGGGGTAATTTACTAGGTATCTTGTTAGATATAATGTCTTGGTACTCCTCTAAGATACATTAGATCTCATTCAGCATTGCCTCTCCCATTACCGGGCCATCATCCATATTTACCATAATGATGAAAGTTGACGTATCTCTCTGAACCCCATTAAAGAGTTGAATTACTGAGAGAATTTGGATCAATAAGGTTTTCTATTAGTGGATTTGAATAGTGTTGTGAAGGCCTGAAATCATCAGTAAATATTTTTTTATCATTTTTTATATTTTCTGTAATTTTTCATAATTTTTCGAAAACCGTAAAACTCAGCCGTAAAATGAATTTAACTTTAACTTTAATATTAATTTAACTACAATCTTTAACAATTACTGTCACGCCCCGCTTCCCAAAATGGACGGAAGCGAAACGTGACGAGGCCCGCTTAGGCCAGAGCTTTAGAAGCTCGGACCGGATCTAAAGAATGGTTCCTAACCTGTCACGCACCGCTTCCCAAAATGGACGGAAGCGAAACGTGACGAGGCCCGCTTAGGCCAGAGCTTTAGAAGCTCGGACCCAATAAGCGTCTGTAGAGGTACCATTTTAAAAGGATTTCAGGTTCTTGCATTATTATAGTTCGAAACAACAAAAGTACGGAAAGGAAATTTGCATTCATTTACATGGAGAAATAATATCCAACTGGTACAAAGTCTAAAAGAAGCCTAAGCATGGCAACACAAGTTTAAAGACAAACCGAAAAGTAGTACCCTCGGGAAGTGGCGACTAAAAAGACCTCAAGGTCTGGTCCTTGTCAGATACGGACTCTGGATCAGCGTCCTCGGCTCCTCGTACTCCAGCGAGTCTGCTTCGTCCACGATCTCTGGCTGAACACCTGACGTACAGCACCCAAGAAAAAGGAACTGTACGTCAGGTAAAGTCTACAAGAAGGGTTAGACTTTACTGCAAGTGCACCGAACTTTAAACAACGGCTTACTGGTTGATTAGCATGCTGGGGTTACAAAAAGTACAAGAGAAGTAACGTAGCAGGAAAGTAAAGCGTAGCAGGCAGTAGTCGTAGCGTGTGCTACCGACTACGGGACTAACCTAAAGGTGTCAGGACAAGACGAAGACAGACAAGACATGTAGGACACGACACGACACGGCACGACACGACACGAAGGGTTCACGCCTTACGGTTCGAGGGGGATCAGACCCTCTCACCGTGCGCACGCTCAACCCTACCCCAAAACCCCAGAACTCAGGACAGGAAGCACGGAGATCACTTTCGCAAGGAAAGCACCTGAAACGCCCGTAGGCTTTTTGTATCACGGAGATCACTTCCGCTCGGGAAGCATCTGAAACGCCCGTAGGCTTTTTGTATCACGGAGATCACTTCCGCTCGGGAAGCATCTGAAACGCCCGTAGGCTTTTTGTAGCACGGAGATCACTCCCGCAAGGAGAGCATCTGAAACGCCCGAAGGCTTTTTGTATCACGGAGATCACTTCCGCTCGGGAAGCATCTGAAACGCCTGTAAGCTTTTTGTAACACGGAGATCACTCCCGCAAGGAGAGCATCTGAAACGCCCGAAGGCTTTTTGTAACACAGTGACAAGACACGACCCGTGTGGATAACAGTGACAAGACACGACCAGTGTACGGGAGAGTTATTCTAGGGTGTCCACACACACGCACACACATGATAGCCCTACATCATCAAAGTTGTTGTTGTCAGGCTCAGACTTCGTCGTCAAGTCTGAGTCGTCAGGGGCGTCCCGGACGCTATCATTTCACGTCCGGTTCTATACAGTCACAGTCTAACAGTTCTAGCAATCTAAGACCAAGGCACGGTCAAAAACGCAAGTGGGTACACTTGCCTGAAATGGCGAGTGTGTCGTCCTCTCGAAGCGTCTCGTCCAAGCGTCTCGTCCAAGCGTCTCGTCCGCAGAAGTCCGTCTGAAATATCGCCACGGCGACGATGTCAGGTCTCAAATTCATCAAATCCTATTAAGGTTCGTTTCTAGGTTTACGGGACTATCCTATTCGTCAAAAGTCACTTTTTGATGTATCAACCTAATCGACGATCTATCCTATGTGCACAGTCAAATTAGTCCGTTTGTCGATTTTCTATGTTCAAACAACATTTTACAGGAGCTGGTAAGTAAATTTAGTTCAAGTTGACGGTTTTTAGTTTAGGGTTCAGTCAGCTATTGTGGGGGTTTCTACGAGTTTCGGAGAACCAACTTGAACCGGAGTTTGCTGTAGATTGGATGTCAGGTCTGATCGGAGAACTCCTCAGCTTCAGATCTGGTCCTCGCACGTCTCTCCAAAAGTTCGAACTTGCGACGAAGGCCTACGACGTGTCGCAACGTCGTAGACGGCAAATCCACGAAGTAGCACGTCCAAGTGGGGCCCACAGCAGTGCTAGGGGTCCAAGGGGGCCCACAACACCTCAGGAGCACTTGGGGGGCCCACCACAGAAGTTGGTGTGGGAGAAACCCACTTGCGACGAAGGCCTGTCGGTCGTTCACCCTCGGTGCGAGGGTTTCTCTCGGTCAGACCGAGAGAAGCTCTCGGTCGTGCACGTTGCAGCGCAGCGGGGTCGGGAGCTTGGGCGGTGCGAGGGATTTTGTCGGTCAGACCGACAGATCCCGTCGGTCGCAGCGGGCGGCCAAGCTGCAACGTTGCAGCTTGCAACGAAGCGGAGCAGCGGGCTGTTCTCTTGGTCAGAGCGGGGAGCGGCTTCGGTCAAGCGCTAGCGGGTGCGGAGCGGTGGCAACGAAGCGGGGTGCGGAGCGGGCGCTCGGTCTGACCAAGCGGTGCTCTCGGTCGGAGCGGGCGACAGCGGGGGCGCTTGCAGCGGAGCATTGCAAGCGGCGCTGCGGAGCGGAGCGCCGGTCGTGCGCTAGGAAATGCGGGGGTTGGCTCCGGTCGTGCACTGGCGATCGTCGCAACGTTGCGACGAACGTCGGGAAGGGGTTTTTGACGGCTAGGGTTTGTGTGGCTGCGAAAATAACCTAGCCTAGGGTTTATTTAAATAGAAAAGAGTTAGGATTAGGGTTTGGGTTAAGAAAAACGTAATTAAAATAATTAAAATAATTAGTTAAAAATAAATTTACTCTTCTCTCCCTCACACGAGATGGGCGCGGCCAAAAATTCTGAAACTTTGCCTAAAAATTCTTTAATACGTTATTATAATATAGGAATTTTATTGTAATTAAAACTCTTATAAAAATAGGTTTTAAAATTAATTAAAACTTTCAAAAAAAAATGGAAAATAGGTCAAATTAAGTCCAAAAATTGTGAAATAATTCTGGGGTGTTCGGGACGACTAAAGAAAGAGAGTGGAGAAGACGGATCTAAATTTCGACGTCGAGAGACGAAACTAGAATTCGAAACGTCTCGCGTCAAAACAGAAAGTCGCGACGTCACGTCAAATAAGTTAGTATCGCAGAAGAACGACTCGAGATATGTCGTTCCAAAGTCGTTTCGCAATCTAATACTTTCAGAGACGATCACGACGACATATCACACAAAAACGTTCAAAAACAAATAAAGTCTAAAATAAACACGTGCACGATCAAAAGCACGTGCACGAAGAAGGTACGATAGAAACATGCCGTTACATTCTACCCACCTTAGAAATGATTCCGCCCTCGGAATTACTCACACTAAGACTAATTACAAAATTTATAAATACCTAAGCTTATAACTCCTATCCTCCACTCCATGATCTCTGATCATTAAAACTTCAATATCGTTCCTCCAATAATCCATCATGACCCTTCTTTTCACTGGGCAAAGCCACGACTAAACTCACGTCCTAATACTTAGCTATAGATCCATCACTACTGTTCCAATTTCCAACTCCAAGTTCTCATAAAAAAAATAATAACAATCTTCTGATATCGTACCACTCCACTAAACATCATCATCGCTCATTAATATCTTTTAAATTTCTAAATCATTTCCCATCATTAATAAATCTCCAAAAAATTGAGATTCTAGTCATCCACCAATCCAAGACAAAAACATTTGTCTACCCTATAATACCTTCACCAATCAGCAATCGTCGTGTCTTCAATACGTTCTCGTCACATCTCTCCATAAATTCATCCACCAAATAATTTGATCTTCCAGAATTACCCCTCATCCTACTCACTATAACTAATCCCAACCAATATTAAGTCCGAATACCTAAACATCCATTAATCTCAACACGTCGTGTTATCCTCAAAGTCTTCTCACGTCAATTCATCAATCAGTCGCAATGCTAATATAAGCTCTTCTCAATCTCATGATCACCCTAACTCATACTATTCTCGGCAGTTACTCCTATCTACCACCCGTCTAAGCCTCAAGTCTGATGAGTCATCATCTCCTCGCATTTAATCTCATTCAAACAGAATTCTCCATTGAGCACATCTCACATCGGTATTATAAATAAGTCTTGGACAGTTCATTCTTTTCATCCAACAGATATTCTAATCCATCATCCTCGTGTTCCCAAAATCAATTAATCATTGCCATAATAAAACTCATCTCACTCCCTGAGCCTACCCGCAAACAAAATCCTACAACGATAATAGCTAGGCCCAATTAATATAACAATCATAACATAACATTTCTAAATGGAGAGAAAGAGAAGAGAAGAGGAAAAACTTAAAACCAGTGACACATTTTTAAACATTTGGAAAAACGTGTGGAATCGTGGTAATGGATGAGTGAGGATAATTGATCTGTGATCTTGTGAGCTAATTTCAAAAAAAAAACTTTAAAGATTTGGTTTTAAAAAAAACAAAGTTTTGATATGATTCACGTACAACCAAGATAAACCATTCATTAAAATTAAAACTCAGTCTAAGGATCTGCCTGCGATGACACCATTCATATAAGTATGAATACCGTCATTCAGACAACTTCCAGCTTACCATGGTTAACACTGAGTACACATTCAAGACACAAAAGGCAATCATCGGGATCCTAAAGAACACACATTCATATGGGTCCACGCACTCTACCTGAACTCATACACCATGACGACATCACCTACCAAAGGGCCTACTCCTAAACCTGAGATAACATGGATATCTACAAGGTCTGATGTCTAGATAAAAGAAGGAAGGAAAACTAAATCAAAAGCGGAACGAAATAAGATCGGAAGGAGCGAGTTCAAATAAGGCAAGATACGGAGGTAGTTGGTTGGGTGTAAAACGATTGTTCTGCAAATGAAAAATAAGTTTACACAAAGATTTTGAAATGTGGTCACGAGAAACATAGAACAGATAATATAATAATAAAATAATTGAAGTCCCCCTAGTTTAGAAAATATTTTAAAAGTATGCACTGTAAGTGATTTAGAAATAGATATGGTAGCCCAGAAAAATTTAAATTGAATTACCAAAATGTTAACACGGTTTTAAAAATGAAAATATGAAAGATAACGATTTGAAATAATTTCCAGATAGTAACTTGAAAATTGACGACCAAGGAGATTTCAAAATCTAAGAAGGAACTTTCAATCGAAAAACAATAAATTTTAAATATATATAATAAAGGGTTTTCAAGGAAGTTAAACCGAGCGAAGAATTTAATAATGGGTTTCGAAAACAAGAAATAAAGGAAATAAAAGTGGGATGAGGTAGCGATTGTTTTGTAAATGAAAATGAATTTAAACAAAGGTTCTTGAAGTATGAGCACGATGAACGTAGAGATGTTTATATGTAAGAAATTTAAAATCCCCCTTTGTTTTGGAAAAATATTCTAAAGTACGTACGTAAATTGTTAAAAATAAATTTCGTAGGTTAGAAAAATGATATATTGAATTCTCGAAATGGTAACAAAGTTTTAAAACTAAAATACGATGGATACTGATTCGAAAATAGGTACGAGGCCGTAACTTAAAACTTTTACGACCGAAAGGTTTCAAAATTTGCGAAAGAATTTTAACTCAACCGAAGGTAAGAAATTTTAAATAATTAATAAAAGTTTTCAAATAAGTCAAATTGGGCGGAGAATTTAATAATGAATTTCGAAAATACTTTTAAAGGAAGTAGGTTTTGGGAAAGGGGAAAAATTCGAAAATAAGTACAAGATAGTAGAAATAAATTGTGTAGTTTATAAAAGTAGTATATATATTTTGGAAACAAGGCAAATAATGCGAGATATTGACTTAAAACATTTACGTCCAAGAAAGCTTCCAAGTCAATTAAAAGTTTTAACTCGATCCAAAACAACAAATTTTAAATATATAATATAGGGGTTTTCAAAGAAATCAATCTGAAGCGAAAACTTAATAAGGAAAGTCGAAAATAATTTTAGAGAAGGTAGAATTGGTCAGGGAAGGGATTCGAAGGATCAATGATGATCATTAGGAAACGATCACGAGAATCGAGAGAAAGGAAAAATGATCGCATGAAGATTACGCGTAAGATATGAATCGTGAGGAGCTACGATGGGACCCTATGGTCGATAGCACAAAAATTTGCAAGGATCAGAGGGATGCTAGAGGACAAGGGTTCTAATCATCGGGTCGTCTAAAGATTTAGGATAACTCAGCTCTAAGACTTCCTAATGAGCTAGAATATAATCAGGATCTAAAGAGAAAGTTCCTAAGAGAATCGAGGTTACATTCTGCTGGGCCCGAAGTCGATGGAGCTGGGCGAGCGACTAACTGAAAGAAAGACTCTAGATATCTAATATGATCAGGATCAAATGGGGATGCTAAAATAGTCTAGGACGAGGACGACTAAATCTTAACCAAGGCATCCGACTATCAACCTGGGACGTCTACCTAAGTCTTCCTACTATCTAAAACTGGGAAAATAATTCAGACTTGCACGTGGATATCAAATGAATGCGGTACTTTTATTGTTTCGAACTTTTGCATGACCTGCATGGGCCACCACTAAAACCTGTCACGCCCCGCTTCCCAAAATGGACGGAAGCGAAACGTGACGAGGCCCGCTTAGGCCAGAGCTTTAGAAGCTCGGACCGGATCTAAAGAATGGTTCCTAACCTGTCACACACCGCTTCCCAAAATGGACGGAAGCGAAACGTGACGAGGCCCGCTTAGGCCAGAGCTTTAGAAGCTCGGACCCAATAAGCGTCTGTAGAGGTACCATTTTAAAAGGATTTCAGGTTCTTGCATTATTATAGTTCGAAACAACAAAAGTACGGAAAGGAAATTTGCATTCATTTACATGGAGAAATAATATCCAACTGGTACAAAGTCTAAAAGAAGCCTAAGCATGGCAACACAAGTTTAAAGACAAACCGAAAAGTAGTACCCTCGGGAAGTGGCGACTAAAAAGACCTCAAGGTCTGGTCCTTGTCAGATACGGACTCTGGATCAGCGTCCTCGGCTCCTCGTACTCCAGCGAGTCTGCTTCGTCCACGATCTCTGGCTGAACACCTGACGTACAGCACCCAAGAAAAAGGAACTGTACGTCAGGTAAAGTCTACAAGAAGGGTTAGACTTTACTGCAAGTGCACCGAACTTTAAACAACGGCTTACTGGTTGATTAGCATGCTGGGGTTACAAAAAGTACAAGAGAAGTAACGTAGCAGGAAAGTAAAGTGTAGCAGGCAGTAGTCGTAGCGTGTGCTACCGACTACGGGACTAACCTAAAGGTGTCAGGACAAGACGAAGACAGACAAGACATGTAGGACACGACACGACACGGCACGACACGACACGAAGGGTTCACGCCTTACGGTTCGAGGGGGATCAGACCCTCTCACCGTGCGCACGCTCAACCCTACCCCAAAACCCCAGAACTCAGGACAGGAAGCACGGAGATCACTTTCGCAAGGAAAGCACCTGAAACGCCCGTAGGCTTTTTGTTTCACGGAGATCACTTCCGCTCGGGAAGCATCTGAAACGCCCGTAGGCTTTTTGTAGCACGGAGATCACTCCCGCAAGGAGAGCATCTGAAACGCCCGAAGGCTTTTTGTATCACGGAGATCACTTCCGCTCGGGAATCATCTGAAACGCCCGTAAGCTTTTTGTAACACGGAGATCACTCCCGCAAGGAGAGCATCTGAAACGCCCGAAGGCTTTTTGTAACACAGTGACAAGACACGACCAGTGTGGATAACAGTGACAAGACACGACCAGTGTACGGGAGAGTTATTCTAGGGTGTCCACACACACGCACACACATGATAGCCCTACATCATCAAAGTTGTTGTTGTCAGGCTCAGACTTCGTCGTCAAGTCTGAGTCGTCAGGGGCGTCCCGGACGCTATCATTTCACGTCCGGTTCTATACAGTCACAGTCTAACAGTTCTAGCAATCTAAGACCAAGGCACGGTCAAAAACGCAAGTGGGTACACTTGCCTGAAATGGCGAGTGTGTCGTCCTCTCGAAGCGTCTCGTCCAAGCGTCTCGTCCGCAGAAGTCCGTCTGAAATATCGCCACGGCGACGATGTCAGGTCTCAAATTCATCAAATCCTATTAAGGTTCGTTTCTAGGTTTACGGGACTATCTTATTCGTCAAAAGTCACTTTTTGATGTATCAACCTAATCGACGATCTATCCTATGTGCACAGTCAAATTAGTCCGTTTGTCGATTTTCTATGTTCAAACAACATTTTACAGGAGCTGGTAAGTAAATTTAGTTCAAGTTGACGGTTTTTAGTTTAGGGTTCAGTCAGCTATTGTGGGGGTTTCTACGAGTTTTGGAGAACCAACCTGAACCGGAGTTTGCTGTAGATTGGATGTCGGGTCTGATCGGAGAACTCCTCAGCTTCAGATCTGGTCCTCGCACGTCTCTCCAAAAGTTCGAACTTGCGACGAAGGCCTACGACGTGTCGCAACGTCGTAGACGGCAAATCCACGAAGTAGCACGTCCAAGTGGGGCCCACAGTAGTGCTAGGGGTCCAAGGGGGCCCACAACACCTCAGGAGCACTTGGGGGGCCCACCACAGAAGTTGGTGTGGGAGAAACCCACTTGCGACGAAGGCCTGTCGGTCGTTCACCCTCGGTGCGAGGGTTTCTCTCGGTCAGACCGAGAGAAGCTCTCGGTCGTGCACGTTGCAGCGCAGCGGGGTCGGGAGCTTGGGCGGTGCGAGGGATTTTGTCGGTCAGACCGACAGATCCCGTCGGTCGCAGCGGGCGGCCAAGCTGCAACGTTGCAGCTTGCAACGAAGCGGAGCAGCGGGCTGTTCTCTCGGTCGGAGCGGGGAGCGGCTTCGGTCAAGCGCTAGCGGGTGCGGAGCGGTGGCAACGAAGCGGGGTGCGGAGCGGGCGCTCGGTCTGACCGAGCGGTGCTCTCGGTCGGAGCGGGCGACAGTAGGGGCGCTTGCAACGGAGCGTTGCAAGCGGCGCTGCGGAGCGGAGCGCCGGTCGTGCGCTAGGAAATGCGGGGGTTGGCTCCGGTCGTGCACTGGCGATCGTCGCAACGTTGCGACGAACGTCGGGAAGGGGTTTTTGACGGCTAGGGTTTGTGTGGCTGCGAAAATAACCTAGCCTAGGGTTTATTTAAATAGAAAAGAGTTAGGATTAGGGTTTGGGTTAAGAAAAACGTAATTAAAATAATTAAAATAATTAGTTAAAAATAAATTTACTCTTCTCTCCCTCACACGAGATGGGTGCGGCCAAAAATTCTGAAACTTTGCCTAAAAATTCTTTAATACGTTATTATAATATAGGAATTTTATTGTAATTAAAACTCTTATAAAAATAGGTTTTAAAATTATTTAAAACTTTCAAAAAAATGGAAAATAGGTCAAATTAAGTCCAAAAATTGTGAAATAATTCTGGGGTGTTCGGGACGACTAAAGAAAGAGAGTGGAGAAGACGGATCTAAATTTCGACGTCGAGAGACGAAACTAGAATTCGAAACGTCTCGCGTCAAAACAGAAAGTCGCGACGTCACGTCAAATAAGTTAATATCGCGGAAGAACGACTCGAGATATGTCGTTCCAAAGTCGTTTCGCAATCTAATACTTTCAGAGACGATCACGACGACATATCACACAAAAACGTTCAAAAACAAATAAAGTCTAAAATAAACACGTGCACGATCAAAAGCACGTGCACGAAGAAGGTACGATAGAAACAGGCCGTTACAATTACCATAACTAATTGACCTAACCTAACCATTAATCACCCACCAACCCATTCGGTGATCCACCCACCGAACAAAACCTATCCACCAGAGTAGCTGAGATACAACAAATCCTTCGGTAATTCCCAACACAGATCCGACACCATTCAAAACCAATACCCCCACAAAATTTAATTTTTCCATTTATTACTAATCTAATCCCGTGGAAAGAACGCAACAACTCCACTTCTTCTCCTTCTTCACCTGTCTTCAGCCCCAAGCCCACGCACACATCCATCGCGAGCTTCGCCAACTGCCGCTGAAACCCCGAGCTTGGCCAACCCAACTCCTCAACAACATCCCAAGTCTCAAGACCCATCACCACCGTTGCAAGCTCAGCCAACCCAAGAACTCCGCAAGCGCACCCCCCCACGCCCCACGCATGGCCTCAATTCAATGCCAACTATGACCCTGTCGGTGACCCAACCACATCTGCCCTTCTTCCGCATCCAACACCACAGCCTCCTTCAACCCCATCAACCACACACACCCAATTCCGCGGCCCTAGCCACCTAAAACCCATTTTCGCCGCACTGCTGCCCATGCACCACCGCCCAGCACCACCCCCTGTCGAGCCTATCTCCCCCTCTCTATCTCATAATTTCCCCCTCTCTCTTTTTCTCTTTTCCCCCTCTTAATCTCTAATTCTCTCCCTCTCACTTTTCTCTCCCCAAAATCCCCCCCCTCTTCCACCCTCTCTCTCTCTCTCTCTCTCTCTCTCTCTCTCTCTCTCTCTCTCTCTCTCTCTCTCTCCGTCTATCGCTTTCTCTCTTCCATTACGTTTCTCTCTCTCTCAAGCCTCTCTCCCTAACTCTTTCACATGCAGATTTTCTTCAGAGGCATCATTTCCACGTGATCAATCGGCACAGCCGTGAGTCGACACTGTAGTCGGTAATTTACTCTTATTCTAGTATTTAACTAACATTATGTTTTAAATACAAGCGAATGAAGTTTCCACCACGATGAACGGGGAAACTTCTGGAAATCAGGGGAATGGTAGAGGATCTGGAACCAGCAACGACGACCAACAATGATTATGCCAACAATGGACCATCTCTGTTAGTGCACCAGACACCAGACGCTGCTCTGTGGAAACTCGTCCAGGCTCTACAGAGGGAGCCTAGGAATGACGTAGGAGGAGTCCAGTAGTTTCGTGCACTGCACCTGAAGCCTATGAATGGATTTGAGGAACCTCTGAAAGCAGAGGAATGGCTGTGATGCACTGAAGATAATTTGAGAGCAGCTCGAATCACATATAACTCTTGGATGGATATGGAAAAGTTACAACTGACCGATGGGGCCTGAGTCTGGTCGGACTCAAAAAAAGAGTCTGCAGTGACCAATTGCTTGGGACACATTCAAGGACTTCTTTAATACCCAATTTTCTCACCTGAGGCACAGATCAAACTACAGGCACAATTTACGACCCTGAAGCATGGCTCCATGACGGTTGAGCAATATCACCCAACAAATGATATTTGAGCCCAACAATTGATATTAGAGCAAGGTTCATGAAAAAGTCCAAGGCAATGGCGAAGAGTTCTTCTACAAAAGATGGCGCAACCGGAAATGTAATTTCGTTTGAGTTCGTATGCAGGTGGTTCATGTGTGACGGTTGTAGGAGTGTAATACAAGACTGAAAAGTTTGATGGCAAGGGAAATTTCGAGATATGGCAATACAAGATGGAGGTAATCTTGAGAAAAGATCGTGTCCACAGGGTGGTGTATGACACAGAGACCTTATCAGTAGATATCTCGAAAAGTAAGAAGATGAAGATGGAGGACTCAGCGATGATAACAATCCAGCTCAGCTTATTGGACTAGGTGATTTATCAGGTATCTGAAGAGACTACGACCAAGGGATTATGGAAAAAGCTCGAGAAGCTGTATCTAAAAAAGTCACTCACCAACATGCTTATCTTGCTAAAGACGTTCTTCACTTTCAAGATGTGAGACATGACTTCATTGAAGGATCACTAAGATACCTTCAATGGCTTAGTGATGAATACAAGGGCCATTGGATTGACTATAGAAGCAGAGCATGTGGTGGTGATTCTGCTCATGTCGTTGCCAAAGCGATACACGACATTTGTCAACACCATGGTATATAGTCGGTATACTCTCAGTCTTGAGGATGTGAAGATGGGGCTCTACAGCGAGGAGTTAAAAGATCAGATGGCAAGAGTTGGTTTAAGCAAAGGAGTTTCTACACACAGGGGATGAAGCAATGAGAGAGGTGGCAACAGGGGGAGATCGAGATCAATGGCCAGATACATGACGTGCTTTATTTGCAAAAAACACGATCATTGAAAGAGAGACTGCCCAAAAAGGAGAAACAGAGACAAGGAGAATATGCCAGGATCTTTGTAAGTTGCAGTTGTGCAGACAGAGGAGATGAGGAGTGATAAGGCCTACGATGTGCTTACAACAAGTTCTTCAGATGTTGCGAATCATGCTTGTGTCATGAATTCAATGGCATTATTCCACATGACGTCAAATAGAGAGTGCTTTCATACCTACCAGAGGAAGAACAATGGATCGGTCTTTATGGACAATAATGAAGCGTGCAAAGCTGTTGGAGTTAGTCCGGTAAGGATCGGGATGTTTGATGGTGTTGTGCGCACACTCACGAATATGTGGCAGAGTTGTAGAGAAGAAAGCTCTGAAAATATCAAAGGGTTTTATTGTGATGATGAGAGGTGAAAACATCTGGAATTTATATCTGATGGAGGGGATGACAATTATTAGAGATTCCAGAGTCAGAGTTGATAGTTCGTATGAGACTGATTTGACCAGGCCGCGACATATCAGACCAAGACATGTCACGGAGAAAATCTTGGAGGCTTTGAGGAAGCGTGGTCTGATCAAAGCTGTACTTCAAGAAGCTAGAGTTTTGCAAGGATTGTACCTATGGCAAGTAGACGAAGGTTAGTTTTGGTGAGGGGAAGCATGCCACGAGAGGGATTCTTGAGTATGTTTAAACCGATGTTTGGGGTCCTACACATGTTCACTCTCTAGGTGAAGCTTGTTACTTCATATGTTCATCGACGATTTCTCTAAGTATGGGTGTATTTGATGAAGAAAAATTCGGAGGTGTTTGAAAAGTTCAAGGCATGGAAGACCATTGTGGAGAGTCAAACGAGGAAGAAGATGCAAGTGCTGAGAACCGACAGTGGTGACGAGTTTACTTCTGTAAAGTTCAAGGAATTCTGTGAGGAGCAGGGAGTAAGAGGCACTTCACTACACCGGGAGATCCACAGTTGAATGGAGTTGCCAAGCAGATGAATAAGACACTTCTAGAGACAACAATGAGTCTCAGATTTACATTGGGTTTGTCAAAGAATTTTTGGTCGAAGCTATATCGATTGCAGCTTACTTGATAAACAGAATTCCATCTTCAGCTAGCGGCAAGAAAATTCCAAAGGAGGTTTGGACAAGTAAGTCAGTGAATCTAGATCATCCTCAAGTGGTTGGATGTCCAATTTATATTCATAAAGAACGTGACAAGGTCGACACCAAGGGAAAGAAGTGTGTCATGTTAGGATACATGAATGGTGTCGAAGGCTATAGACATTGGAGTCCAAATGAAAATAAGATCTTGGTTGGTCGACAGGTGATGTTTGATGAGTCAACTGTGCTACAAGGAAAGGCTTCAGGAAGTACCGAAACAGGTGGAGGCAAGGTGGTGCCAAACGATGTGGAGATACTTAGTCCAAATCACATGAATGAAAGAGATGTTGATAAAGAAGTGGAAGTTGATGGGAAGAGTCCACATGAGGAAACTACTACATGCAACGATGGTAGTGGGAGTTCTAGTCGAGATGTAGATCCTAGAGTTATTGTAGATGACTCTATTGCTAGTAGAGTGGGATAGTGCATCGCAAAGATCCCAGCTTGCCATAAGGACCACATGAATTTGACTTATGCATCGCATGTGAATGGAGATCATATTGTGATGGATGTATTGAGTTTGGACCCAAACTCATGGTGTCGGTCTGGTAGGAAAGATGTCGACATATTAGTGCATCCCAAGGAAATTCACAAGGAGAATTCAACTGTTGAAAGTGTTGGGATATTGAGACCCACCCCCAGTGGATTTTGATGATGTCCACAAGTGATATGGTACAAATGTGCGTAATTCAAGTGTGTATAGGTATTGATGAATTATTTTATAGCCATGAAGATCGAATGCATTGAAAAGCTAAAATGAAGGACTTAGAAGCCATGATCGGAAGTCTATCTTCAAGTCAAGATATGGAGCATATGATGGCTCAACCAAAGACTTAAGATCAAGACAAGACATCGCAAGTCAAAGATCGAAGAACGAGAGCTAATGATGTGTGTATAAGTAAGTTGTGTACTTAGAATGTCAAAGCGAATGAATATTCCTTACACAGACATAAATTCTGGAAAAAATAGTTTCGAAATATATTTTATCTTATAATACTTTGATATAATTTGTATAAAATATTTTTCTAGTATTTTCTAGTAGAAAAACTAATGTAACAAGAAATAGCTGACTATCTGAAACAAATAGCCGACTACTGGCATGAGAATTTTACCAAGAACTCTTGGGTTTTTAAATAGCCGACTATCCTTGGAAATAGCCGACTATCTGGGTAAGATAGCCAACTACTAACCAACATAGCCGACTATTTGGGTCAAATCTCAACATTTTTGGAAACTGGATTTGAATTTTTGCTAACAGTTAACTAGCCGTTTGAGGAGACTTTTTAAGCTGATTTTAAGCAATTCTCTACTCTATAAATAGCTAAGCCTTCAGAGGTTTTTATATATCAATTTCATACTATTAAAATCGTATTATTTGCTCAAAAGTTCTCAATCTCTCTAGTTTTTCAGATTTTCTAAATGGCCATTATTTTTAAATTCTTTTGTGCTAAAATTCTCAGTTATTTCTCTTTTTATTTCTGGTCTAACAAACTTGATTTGATCTCCAAAGCTTATAGCTTTTTCTCTTGAGATTCAAACTTCAAGTTTTATGTTTTTTAATTTTTGTGCTCTTCAATCATAATTTTTTCTCAAAGATTAAAATCTTGATTATTGATCTCTAAAGCCCAAGTGCATATTTCAGAGAATCATTTTCAAGTTATTCTGTTTGATCAAATTTGTGCTCATTTATATCATTTAATTTGATCAAAGGATTTTCGATTTCTTTAAGCCACATATTCACTAATATATTCATTTAGTTTTAGGAATCTTGTACTCAATTTTCATATATGTTGTAAAGTCTTTGAAGAAGATTTGGTTATGGTAATTCACGTGTGAAGGGAAGGTGTTGTAGAAATTTCCAGCTGGTTGTAAATATGTGTTAAAATTTCCTAGCAAGAGGAGCTAGGTGGTTGTACGAAGTCCTCTTCGTTAAGTTGAGGCAAGATTGCTCTTGTTGAGAGCTAGTGGATTGGCTGCTCGACATAGGCCAATGTTGGGCCAAACCAGGGTAAAAATTGTGGTGTTTGCGATGTGCCTTTATTTTCTATATCTCGCATATTATTCTTGCTTGTAAATTTTTATTTCCGATGTACTCATATTTTTACAAGCATTCAAGATTGTGTTGATTAAGTACAAATTGAGGTAACTCTCATTTGAGACTTACGCAACGTAATAGAAGAACTTTATTTAATCGAAGAATTATATTATTTGTTGACAACCCTATTCAACCTCCTCTTTTAGTGTTGTCTGTCATCCATAGGATCCAACAAAAATGTCAGTGGCGAAGTTTGAGCGGCGCTCAAACTTACTTCTGTTGAAGAGGTACTA
Source organism: Scilla litardierei (assembly GCA_030789695.1). Taxonomy (NCBI): domain Eukaryota; kingdom Viridiplantae; phylum Streptophyta; class Magnoliopsida; order Asparagales; family Asparagaceae; genus Scilla; species Scilla litardierei. The sequence continues at coordinate 176,737,018 of CM061133.1, read as the reverse complement.
AGGTGCAACAAGGTGGCAAGAGAGTTCACTACGGGTTTTGCTTCAGGTATGGATTCAGGGAGATACGACGAATTCAGATATTCACCTTCAGAAAAGGGTTCGTTGGATACTCAGTTAGTTAGGGATACTTAGTGCAAATCTCACTAGCCAAGTACCATGGCCTAAGGATGAGGTGATTTACTTTTGAAGCTGGAGGATATAGAGTTTTTCGCTTGGTTCGGGTTCTAAGGTGTGTTTGTATCAAGATGGAGTGTTGAAAAATATGATACAAAATACCAAAAATATCTCGGGGTTAATCCAGAATTTATGAGGATTTTTAAGAATTTTTAGAGAATTTTTGGAGCCCGACTCAATGTTTTACGCAATCCCAGCCCAATAATATTTTTCAAAAATTTATTCTGCACAGTTAAAAGCCCAGAGACGCAGCCCAGGCAAGCAGCCCACGCTAGCAACCCAGCAGAGCAGGCCTTGGGCGGCCCAGCGGACCGTTTCGTGTGCATGTGGCACACGCATGCACGCACAGATGCAACAACAGTGCTACGCCACGTGTCGTCCATTTAAGAACTAACTGCCTAATTGAATGGCGGGCAAAGCGCAAAGTGCGCGGCAGTGCGAAACAGTAGTGTGCAGGGACGCGTGGCGGTAATCCACTAATTGTTGCCTAATCGAACGCAGGTAGCATGTGCGGGCAGCGGAAAACAGTCGAATCCGAACCCATTTCGGATTCCAGACCTGCTAGGCTATACAATAAAGTTTCGGCTAGGGTTTTGAGGCAATTCTCGTGTGAATTTCGAGGGGATTTTTCTGTAAAATTTACAGCTATCTGTAGAGAAACAGAGGGCATATTAAGGTCGTGGGTAAGTTATTTGAGAGTTTTTCTCCATAGTTTTCTTCTCCGATCTCTTAGCAGGTTTGATTGTTTCCCTTCAAGCAAACGTCATACCTTGTAATCCAAAGATATTAAAGCATTAGTAATCTCTCTAACTAGACATACACCAAGTATTGGGTGGAACCAGTGAGATCTTTGGTGTCTGATGTGTATTATTCTTTTATTTTGCATTATCTTTCATATATATTATGTGTTGCGGTTTTTGTAGAAAACATCGTTTGCTTTGTTCGTTGTTACAACGATCTTGAAATTCTGCGAGGCAATTGGTATCACCCAACGAGTGGTATCTGAGCCCAACCCAACGGTTTTGGCAGGAGTGTGGTGTGGAGATGAGAAGAATAATATGTGTGATGAGGTGGTTCTGGTGTTGGCAATTGAGAGAGAATGAAGAGGAAGCAGAGGTGATGATGCAGTAGAAAGAGAAAGTGTGTGATAGTGGCAGAGCTTACGAGGAAGATATGGAGGAATAACAAAGGAAGAAGAAGGTGAGGGAGATGGTGGGGTCATGGTATGATGATGACAACAATAATGGAGATGGTATGATGATGATGAGGAAGAGCAGAGGTTGTAATCACCAATGGAGTTTGCCGAAGGAAAGCAGGGGAGGAAGGTAAAGCTCGGGTGGGGGAAATAGGGAGGAGCGAGAGAGCTCAGGCTTGGGTTTAATTTATACGATAGTTTGACTAATAAAATATTAATTGATTGATTAATTAAATTAATTAAATTAATTAAATTATTAATTAGTTAGTTGGGGCTAATGGCTAAAAAAGTGAGATGAAAAGTGGGATGAAAAGTGGTTCCCTATATTTATTTATTTATTTATTTATTTTTGAAATATAATAGGTTTCAAAGTTTCAAGTTTCAGGCCCCATAGAAGGTTTTTATAAAATTCTTGACGTAAATTTCAAATAATTTAAAAACTAATGAAAATAAGTTTTGTCAAATTATTCGCACGGGATAACGGAATGAACTGTTTGGAGGCTAAATTGTTAACGTGTTTTGGGTGTCGGGTTTTGAGTCATTTTGACACCAGGAAAAAATGTATCAAAAATCACAGAAATTACTTAATATTATAAATAAAATTATTTTAATTATTTTAATAATATTTACCCTGCCATCAAGGAGTCGTCCCGGACGCTATCATTTCACGTCCGGTTCTTTTTGTTCACAGTTAACAATTCTAACCAACTAAGGCCTAAGCACGGCCAAAAGTGCAAGTGGATACACTTGCCTGTGATGGCGAGTGTGTCGTCCGTCCAGAGCGTCGCGTCCAGACGTCGCGTCCACGGTAGTCCGTCTGAAACAGTGTCACGGTGACGGTGTCAGGTCGCGTTTTTCAATAATCCTATTTAGGTTCATTTCTAGGTTGTCGGGACTACCCTAATCGTCAAAGTCACGATTTTGGTGTTTTATCAACCTAAGTCGACCACTATCCTATGTGCACAGAAAATTTGTCCGATGGTCGATTTCTACAGTGAGCAGCGTTTTACTGGCGCAGAAAATAAATTTAGTTATTGTTGTCCAATTTTAGTTAAGGTTCAGTTTGCTACGGTGTGGGTTTCGCTACGAGTTTAGAGGGACCAACATGGTGTGAGGAACACGCATTTAATCTGGCGTCGGGTCTGAAAACGGTGATGGTGTTTGTGTCCCCGACTGCGGGTAGCGCAGTGGAGGTCGTCTCGGAATCGCCTCAGGATTGTGACGGCTGCGGGTAGGGCAACGGAACGTCTCAGGCAACGGTAACGGCAACGGATCACGATGATCGGAAGATTGTGAGCCCTGCGACATCAACGATGTCTCGACTACGGGTAGGGTAGTGAGACTCGTCCGGCAGCGAGCACGGTCATTCTGATGGCGAGAACAGCGAGCTACGGGGTGTAACGGCGACGATGACCCGATGGAACGCCAGTCCAAGGGCCGATCAGCCTAGCAGTCGTTGCGGGGAGTCTCGTGCAGTGGCTTGCGGCGTCGGGAAACAGGCGGCAGCGGAACAGTGGGGAGCGCTGCGCGCGGCGGCGAAGAGCAGCGTGGGGATCGCTGCGTGGCCGAGAGAGAGGGGAGCGGGGTCCGACGACCGTGAGGGAAGAGGAGCGGATGGCGGCCGGAGCTGCGCGTGGCCGTGCGAGGCTGCGCTGCACGGAGGCGTGGCGTACGGCGAGAGGCAGGCGCGGAGCTGCGGATCGCAGCGGAGGAAGGGGCCACGGAAGCGGCTGCGGGTTCGTGCGACGTCGGGGAGGCGGAGCTTGCGGCAGCGCGTCCGTGCGAGGCTGTGAAAGCGAGGAAGGAGCGGGAGAGAAGACGATCCCCGCTAGCGCCGGAGCTGCAGGTCGTGGCGGCGTTGGGGCTTGCGCTGCACGGCGATCGGGGCCGTGAGAGGGGGAGCGGCGAGGCGCTTCGATTGGTCCCTGGCGGGCTCGTGAGGGGATCCGCGATGGGGGCGATGAGAGAGCGAGGGCGGTGCAGTAGGGGGGGCCTCGCCGTGGATGATCGCGAGGGCGGATCGCCGGAGGGTGCGGTAATGAGCGAGATGGAGAGAGAGAGGAACGTGGGAGATCCGATCGGGGGTTAGGCGGCGGTGGATCGCGGCGGCGACGCCGTGAATGAGAGGGGAGGAGAGCTCGGGCTCCTCAGTGATTGTACGGCGGCTGCGCGGGCTTCACCGTGGACGGAGAGCGGCGGCGGGGACCGCCGGAGGGCGCGAGGCGGCGCGCTGAGCGATGGCTGCGGCGTTGATGCGAGGGCGGTGGGGCGGGGGTGCTGTGGTGGCGGATCGCCGTGAGGGAGGGAGAGAGAGAGAGAGAGATGAGGGATGAGATCGGGAATGGGGGAAAATTTGGTGGCGGCTGAGGGTTTATGGTTAGGGTTAGTTAGGTTTAGTGGTTATTAATAAGATATACAATGCTATATACCTATACAATTATAGTTAAAGGGGACGATTAAAGGGATGGAGGGTGAAGTTTTGGGGTAAGTCTAGAGGAGGCTAGAGGAACGGTTGAGGAAATATTTAAAAACGATTTAAATAAGGGATTTAGCCAGATTCGTCAAATTTGGCAGCAAGTTCGAAATTTGAATTTGATAGGGCTAATGAACGGTCGAGGTTTCTCCGAGCGATATCTTTCAATCCGGGCGTCAAAAAAATAATCCGAAAATACTGGGGCGATCGTGGAGACGAGACGCACAGATCTACGAAGCCCGATCGTGAGTAACGCCTAACAAAAATTTACGTAAAATTGGGAATGGCGTTTTGAGTCAAACGACTAAAACGACCCTATCGTTCAAAGTCGTTTTGCGAGAAAACGAGCCGTGAAACGACGTTCCCGAAAGTTACGATAAAGTCCAACACCCCGAAACGATCGCAACGGCATATCACATCGCATATGCCGAAGCTCAGAAATAATCAAATGAATTACGTGCACGATAAAGTACGTGCGCGTAGAAAATTACAAACGGTCGGAAAGCGGCCGTTACATTCTACCCACCTTAGAAATGATTCCGCCCTCGGAATCACTCATACTAACAATAATAACATCTATATAACCTTATACCCCAAAACTCTCATGACTACACCTATAGATTGCTAATCTTATAACTTCAACCAATGTTCTTTAATTAATCCTTCATAACCCTTCTTTTCACTGAATAATGCCACGACTAATCTCACATCCTAAGACTTAACCATAGACCCATCATTGTTGTTAAACTTCCAACCCAAGTTTTCATGAAAGATTAATAATCATCTCCTTATACCATACCACTCTATTAATCATGATTGCTCCATAACATTTATAAATTTCTCAATCTCTTCCCCATATTAATCAATCTCCAAAAATGAGATTCTAGTCAACCACCAATCCGAGACAAAAACTTGGTCTATCCTATACTACCCTCAACAATAGCCGTGTCTTCAATACATTCTTGTCATATTTTCCCATAATTTCATCCGCCAAATAATTGAACTACCAAAATCATATCTTATCCTAACTCACTATAATTAATCCCAAGCAATATTAAGTCCGACTACCTAACCATCCTTTTATCTCGACGTGTCGTATCATTCTCAAAGCCTTCTCACGTCAATTCATCAATCAAGTCTCGATGCTTACAACGTTCTACTCATTCTCGTGACCATCCTAACTCATACTATACTCCGCAGTTACTCATACCTACCACCCGTCTAAGCCTCAAGTCTGATAAGTTATCATCTCCTCGCATATAATTTCATCCGGCCAGAATTTCCCATTGAGTCCGTCTCACATCGGTATCATAAATAAGTTTTGGACAGCTCATCTTCTCATCCGAAAGAAATCTATTCCAATATCATATTGTTCCAAAATCGGTTAATCAATGCTATAACAAATCTCATCTCTCCCTAAGCCTACCCGCAAACAAAATCCTACAACAACAATAGCTAGTCCCAAAACTATAACAACCATAACATAACATTCCAAAATGGAGAGAGAGAAGAGAAAGGGAAACTTAAAACCAGTGACACATTTTTAAAACATTTGGAAACGTGTGGAGTCGTGGTAATGGATGAGGAAGGATAATTGGTTTGTGATCTTGTGAGCTAATTTCAAAAACTTTAAAGGTTTGGTTTAAAAAAACAAAGTTTTAATACAATCACACGCAGTCAAAGATAAGCTATTCCATAATCGCGAAAAACTACGTCTAAGGAAATTGCCTGCTATGACCCTATTCATATATGTATGAATACCATCATTCAGACGACTTCAATCATATCATGGTTAACAATGAGTACACATTCAAGACACAAAAGGCAACTATCAGGATCCTAAAGATGACACACACATACAGGTCTACACACTCTACCTATACTCACGCAACACAACGACATCACCTACCAAAGGGCCTACTCCTAAACTGGAGATAGTATGGACAACTACAAGGACTAATGTCTAGATAATAGAAAGAAAAGGAGACTAGATCAAGAGCGAAATGAAATAAGATCGGAAAGAACGAGTTCCAACAAGGCGGGGGTAAGGAGATAGTTGGTTGGAAGAGACAAAATATTTCTCAGAATAATTAGATAGATGAAGGAGATTTACGTGTGAAATATAATATCGTATACTTTATACTTTAAAAAAATATGTAGGGAAAAGTGAGCAGACGGTAAAAATTATTATAATTTTGGAGAAAGAGTTGGATGAAGGAGATAAAAGTGGGGTGAGGTAGCGGTTGTTTTGCAAATGAAAGTAAGTTTAACAAAGATTTTGAAATGTGGTCGCGAAGAACATAGAACTGGTATAATAATAATAATAAAATAATTGGAGTTCCCTCTAGTTTAGGAAATATTTTAAAAAAGTATGCACGTTAAGTGGTTAGAATTTTTTTTTGTAGTTTTTATAAAAAGAATAATATTGAATTTTCAAAATAGTAACAAGTTTTAAAACCGAAATTCGAAAGATAATGATTCGAAAGCGAGTACGAGATAGTAACCTAAGAATTTACGACCAAGAAGGTTTCAAGTCAATAAAAGAATTTTAATTCAACCGAAAAAACAAGAAATTTTAAATATGTAGTATAGGGGTTTTCAAAGAAATTAAGCTGAGCGAAGAAACTGAATAAGGAATTTCGAAAGTACTTTTAGAGGAGGCAAAATTGGCAAAGAGAAAGATTCGAAGGATATACGATGACCGTCAGGAAGCGATCACGTGAATCGGGAGAAAAGAAAGATGATCGCATGACGGTTACACACAGGATATGATTTACGGAAACTATGATGGGACTCTATGGCAGATAACACAAAAGTGTAATGATCAAAGGGACGATAGAAGTCAGGGGTCCTAATTATCGGATCGTCTAAAGATTAGGAGAGCTCGGCGCTAAGATTTCTTAATGAGCTAACTACAATCAGGATCTAAGGGGGAAAGTTCCTAAGAGAATCAAGGTTACGTTCTGCTGGGCCCGAAGTCGATGGAGCTGGGCGAGCGACTAAACTAAAAGAAGGGCTCTAGGGAATTTAACACGGTCAGAGTCAAGTGGGCTACTAAGGTATTCTAGGACGAGGATGACTAATTCCTAACCAAGGCGTCTGACTATCAGATTGGGACATCTACCTAAGTCTTCCCACTAACTAAGACTGGGAAACTAATTCAGACTTGTATGTGGATATTAAATGAATACGGTACTTTTATTTATCCGAACTTTTGCAAGACCCGCATGGGCCACCACTAAAACATGTCACGCCCCGCTTTCTGATATGGACGGAGGCGAAGCGTGACTAAGGCCCGCTTAGGCCAGAGCTGAGAAGCTCGGACCCAATAAGCGTCTGTAGGGGGTACCATTTTTAAAGTTTCAGGTTCTTGCATTAATAAAGTTCGAAACAACAGAAAGTACAGAAAGGAAGTTGCATTCATTAAATTAGAGATATTATATCCAACGAGTACAAGTCTAAAAAGAAGCCTAAGCATGGCAACAAAATATTTAAAAGCAACTAAAGGCAGTAACCTCTGAAAGTGACGACTAAAAAGACCTCAAGGTCTGGTCCTCGTCAGGCACGTACTCTGGGTCGACGTCCTCGGCTTCTCGTACTCCAGTGAATCTGCCTCGTCCACGAACCCTGACTGAGCACCTGACGTACAGCACCCAAGAGAAAGGAACTGTACGTCAGGTAAAGTCTACAAGAAGGGTTAGACTTTACTGCAAGTGCACCGAACTTTAGACAACGGTTTACTGGTTGATTAGCATGTTGACGTTCTATTACACAACAATTTACTGGTTGATTAGCTTGTTGTGGTTATAACAGAGTAACACAACAGGAAGTAACGCAGCAGGAAAGTAAAACGGGACAGGTAGTAGTCGTAGCGTGTGCTACCAACTACGGGACTAACCTACAGATGTCAACACAAGTCGGGACGTGACGGGACAAGACAAGACAAGACAAGTGAGACACGAAAGGGTTTACGCCTTACGGTTCGAGGGGGATCAGACACTCTTGCCGTGCGCACGCTAAACCCAACCCCAAACCCAGGAACTCAGGACAAGAATTACATGGATCACTTCCGCTAGGGAAACATCCGAAACGCCCGAATGCTTTTTGTGTAACAGGGATCACTTTCGCGGGGGAAAGCATCCGAAACGCCCGAAGGCTTTTTGTGTAACAGGGATCACTTTCGCGGGGGAAAGCATCCGAAAAGCCCGAAGGCTTTTATGTGTAACAGGGATCACTTTCGCGGGGGAAAGCATCCGAAACGCCCGAAGGCTTTTTGTGTAACAGGGCACGACATGACAAGTGTAGGGAGTTGTTATTCTAGGGTGTCCACACGCACGCACACGCAAGATAGTCCTATGATGTCAACAGTTGTCGTAGTCAGGCTCAGACTTCGTTGTCAAGTCTGAGCCGTCAAGGAGTCGTCCCGGACGCTATCATTTCACGTCCGGTTCTTTTTGTTCACAGTTAACAATTCTAACCAACTAAGGCCTAAGCACGGCCAAAAGTGCAAGTGGATACACTTGCCTGCGATGGCGAGTGTGTCGTCCGTCCAGAGCGTCTCGTCCAGGCATCTCGTCCGCGGTAGTCCGTCTGAAACAGTGTCACGGTGACGGTGTCAGATCGCGTTTTTCAATAATCCTATTTAGGTTCATTTCTAGGTTGTCGGGACTACCATAATCGTCAAATTCACGATTTTGGTGTTTTATCAACCTAAGTCGACCACTATCCTATGTGCACAGAAAATTTGTCCGATGGTCGATTTCTACAGTGAGCATCGTTTTACTGGCGCAGAAAATAAATTTAGTTATTGTTGTCCAATTTTAGTTAAGGTTCAGTTTGCTACGGTGTGGGTTTCACTACGAGTTTAGAGGGACCAACGTGGTGTGAGGAACACGCATTTAATCTGGCGTCGGGTCTGAAAACGGTGACGGTGTTCGTGTCCCCGACTGCGGGTAGCGCAGTGGAGGTCGTCTCGGAATCGCCTCAGGATTGTGACGGCTGCGGGTAGGGCAGCGGAACGTCTCAGGCAACGGTAACGGCAACGGATCACGATGATCGAACGATTGTGAGCCCTGCGATGTCAATGACGTCTCGACTACGGGTAGCGTAGTGAGACTCGTCTGGCAGCGAGCACGATCATTCTGATGGCGAGAACAGTGAGCTACGGGGCGTAACGGCGACGATGACCCAATGGAACGCCAGTCCAAGGGCCGATCAGCCTAGCAGTCGTTGCGGGGAGTCTCGTGCAGCGGCTTGTGGCGTCGGGAAACAGGCGGCAGCGGCAACAGCGGGGAGCGCTGCGCGCGGCGGCGATGAGCTGCGCGGGGATCGCTGCGTGGCCGAGAGAGAGAGGAGCGGGGTCCGACGACCGTGAGGGAAGAGGAGCGGACGGCAGCCGGAGCTGCGCGCGGCCGTGCGAGGCTGCGCTGCACGGAGGCGTGGCGTACGGCGAGAAGGAGGCGCGGAGCTGCGGATCGCAGCGGAGGAAGGGGCCACGGAAGCGGCTGCGGGTTCGTGCGACGTCGGGGAGGCAGAGCTTGCGGCAGCGCGGCCGAGCGAGGCTGTGAGAGCGAGGAAGGAGCGGGAGAGAAGACGATCCCCGCCAGCGCCGGAGCTGGAGGTCGTGGCGGCGTCGGGGCTTGCGCTGCACGGCGATCGGGGCCGTGAGAGGGGGAGCGGCGAGGCGCTTCGATTGGTCGCCGGCGGGCTCGTGAGGGGATCCGCGATGGGGGCGATGGGAGAGCGAGGGCGGCGCAGTATGGGGGGCTCGCCGTGGATGATCGCGAGGGCGGATCGCCGGAGGGTGCGGTAATGAGCGAGATGGAGAGAGAGAGGAACAGGGGAGATCCGATCGGGGGTTAGGCGGCGGTGGATCGCGGCGGCGACGCCGTGAATGAGAGGGGAGGAGAGCTCGGGCTCCTTAGTGATTGTGCGGCGGCTGCGCGGGCTTCGCCGTGGACGGAGAGCGGCGGCGGGGACCGCCGGAGGGCGCGAGGCGGCGCGCTGAGCGATGGCTGCGGCGCTGATGCGAGGGCGGCGGGGCGGGGGTGCTGTGGTGGCGGATCGCCGTGAGGGAGGGAGAGAGAGAGAGAGATGAGGGATGAGATCGGGAATGGGGGAAAATTTGGTGGCGGCTGAGGGTTTATGGTTAGGGTTAGTTAGGTTTAGTGGTTATTAATAAGATATACAATGCTATATACCTATACAATTATAGTTAAAGGGGACGATTAAAGGGATGGAGGGTGAAGTTTTGGGGTAAGTCTAGAGGAGGCTAGAGGAACAGTTGAGGAAATATTTAAAAATGATTTAAATAAGGGATTTAGCCAGATTCGTCAAATTTGGCAGCAAGTTCGAAATTTGAATTTGATAGGGCTAATGAACGGTCGAGGTTTCTCCGAGCGATATCTTTCAATCCGGGCGTCAGAAAAATAATCCGAAAATACTGGGGCGATCGTGGAGACGAGACGCACAGATCTACGGAGCCCGATCGTGCGTAACGCCTACCAAAAATTTACGTAAAATTGGGAATAGCGTTTTGAGTCAAACAACTAAAACGCCCCTATCGTTCAAAGTCGTTTTACGAGAAAACGAGCCATGAAACGACGTTCCCGAAAGTTACGATAAAGTCCAACACCCCAAAACGATCGCAACGGCATATCACATCGCATATGCCGAAGCTCAGAAATAATCAAATGAATTACGTGCACGATAAAATACGTGCGCGCAGAAAATTACAAACGGTCGGAAAGCGGCCGTTAGTATTAACAGGTTCGGACCGTTAAACATATTAATCATTAGTACCGTTTATCTATAGTATCAGTTGTGTAAAGATACTACTAGTAAGGTAAATGCACCATGAGGTCTAAGCATCCGTAGTGATGCTGTATATGTCCAGCTTTTGCCGTCGGCATAGAACCACATCTTGTTGGCTTGAACCCATCTAGTTCTCTTCTGCCACCAGCTGATGTACGCCAAGTGTTGACTTATGTCTTCTACTTGTTTGATAGTAGGGTGGGAGCTCTAAAGGAAGTCCCCGGCCAATGGCATTGATTTCAAAAGGATTGAAAAAAAAGGTATGCAGAGGGAATACAGAGCAAGAGATACCAAGTTGTCCATGCACATGGAGTGAGGTCGTTAAAAGCAAAGTACGTCCCGCTGAAGACAGAATTTAACAGTGAGAATACTAAGCCAGCCATTCCTGGCATATGACAGAAACACCATAACTGGCAGTGGAGGGGGGTTGGTGGTTGGGTGTGGCATCCATCGTATGCTTCATCGACGGCCCAAGCCGTGACAGTTTTGGCCGGATCACTCGCCGGCCAGGTAAATGAAGTTGAGCAAGGACAACAACGATCCAAGGAGGCGAATTCCGAGAGCCAACACATTACCTGTTAGCTACTCGCTTATCCGATAAAACTGATGAAAACTAAATCCCCATCTTTAGTAGGTTTTGTGAGAGAACCACAGGCTAGCAGCCGCAGGGTTTGCGTGGCTAAAGACAATGGTGGAGACTGTTTACGGGTGTTATCTCACCACTGACTCGTTGACCGACAACTAGACAGTCAACGTAGTCAAGGGATCGGTTGAGATCCCTTGGATACGCCGAGCGCACGTGCTCTCGACGTGGATATGTGATGGATCCGCGGCTGAGCAGACGCTTCGGGGGAGCGTCGGTCTTCGGTTGGCGTGGAGCCGAGGGGAAGCCTCGGTTCCAGGTTGAATGCTCGGCCTCAGCTGGACGAGTGTCGAGGGGAAGCCTCGGCGCCTTGAACGTTCCTCGGTCTTGATTGGCGACAACGCTTGCTAACGGTGATCAGGCTCGATCCTTGCTGGATTGTAGCCTCGGCGCCTCGGCTCAGCCCCCTTCCAGGACAGACGAGAAAGCTCGTCCGGGGGGGCGGACCTTGGTTCCGGCCATGTCCCCTCCGATGCCTAAGTCAGAACGGATCTGTGTAATACCCAACGGGATCGGTACGGCTCAAGATGAGGCCAGTACACGTATCCTCGAACCGAGCTATGGCAAGGGGGATAATGTGGAAAAAGCAAGGTCTTGTTAATGGAGTACCTCCGTTGTAGGTGTCAAGGATTCTCCCCTTCTCTCGGTTGCCCCTGTCATCCCTTTATAGGGTTTGGCCACGATTGCCCCCAATCCACGTCCTTTGATCACCTCTCCTCACGTCCCCGCGATCCGCCTCCATCATGGCGCCTGCGTGCGTCGTGGAGAGGGCCGATTAATGGGCCCATTAATGGTCATTAAGGTGCCGCGCTTTTAGGGGGATGGTTATCTCCGGAGAGCACGAGCTGATCGTGCGCCTTCCAGGCCGGGGTCGGTCTGACTTCTAGTCCATTCGTGGGCCTCGTCAGGCCGGCCCAAACCCGTTCGTGGGCCTCCCGCTCTGGGCTTGGGCTTGGGTCTCTTGTTCTCGGGCTTCTCCAAAATAGTCGTATCAATTGCCCCCATCGTCCAAGCCATTCGGATTCGGCCGGTTCGGTTTGGGTGATGTGACTCTTGGGGATCTTGTCAGGCGCGTCAGTCGAGGCCAATCCATTAAATGGAGGTCATTATGACGCAGCCCGGTTGAACTTCTCTCGGTGCGGGTTTCGAAACGCCGTCGATCTTCAGATGCTGCCACGTGCTCCCCTTCGGACGGTCTTGATTTCGTGATTGCCTTCCATATAAGGGAGTCGGCCTCCCAAGCTTCGATTCTTTCGCACCTTTCTTCCTGACTTTGGTCTTGCAAGCTTATTCTCTTCGCCGTTTTTCTTCCTTCGGATTCTTCTCGAGGTAAACTTCTTTCCCCTTCACTTGCCACATGGCTACGCTTAGGATAGGTGATCCCGCTCCGGGGTCAGGGGACCCCCCGGCGCCCGAGTCTGGCGACCTCCTGCCTTCGAGGCCCGGCGTCTCCCCGGGAACACGTCACGTACAGGACAAAGGGAAGGGTTTGCTTTTCGTGGACCCCGTCGGCGACGACGTGGCTCGGGCAGCTGAGTGGTTTGACGTTCCTCCAATGGTCCTTGGATCTCCGTCTAAGGTCCCATTCTCGAAGGTTACGGAGATCCGAGAGAAGTACTTGTACCATCCCTATGACGTCAGGATCCCTTTTTAGCGACGAGCGAATTTGCTTTCCACGGAGCCGGGAGGTTGGCGTCTATGTCGAGATGTTCTGTCTGGGACTCCGGTTCCCCCTTCACCCCTTCATCATCCAAGTCATGTAGTTCTTAATGGTGGCCTTGTTCCAGTTGACCCCGTATTCCATCACGGTGCTCACCGGGTTCATCATGCTCTGCCGGATCCACGGCCTGGAGCCGTCTCTTCCTCTTCTCTTTCATTACTATCGGGTCCAGACGGTCGACCAAGGGTCGTGGCAGCATCTCCAGGCCCGTGCGGGGAGAGAGTGTTTGCTCGGTCTACCCCGCTGGGTGTGGGACTGGAGCTCGAGCTATGTTTTCGTTGTTTTCCCCGGGGATGCCGAGATCTTGACAGGCTAGGGAGGGTTATGTCAATATGACTTGACGTTAACCCTCTCCGAGGCTGACCGGGCCGCTGTCCAGCTTCTGTCGTCTCTTCCCCTAGAGGAGAGGTCGGTCTGGACTCTGCTGGACGACTTGCTTCTTAAGACCGTTCTATGGTCTCCCGGTAGGCGCTCCTTTTTCTTTACACATTCCCTCTCGCTTACCCTGATCTTCTTTCCTTCTGCAGAGATGGCTGGTCACGAATTCGCCCGCAACGTCGACGAGCTCATCCGCCGGGGATCCGGCTGAAGCCGAGGGAACCATTCGGGCCAGGCGCCCCGTCACACAGTTGAGGAGGAGGTGCATTAGGCTGAGCCTGCGGTGGAAAGGGTTTAGCCTGTGGTCGTCGCTGCGCCGCTTACCCTGGCTGCCATGGATCTCTCGGCGGCGGATGTTAGGGGGCCGAACCCCCCCCCCCCTGCCCCGTTCATGCAGAGGGAGGCAACGAGGGTGCCGGGCCAGTCCCTCGCGTGCCCGCAGGCGGCCGCGACGTGGGGCGTAAGCGTTCTCCCCCTCCCCCCGAAGTCTGCTGGGCCCAGCGAGAGGAAGAGGAGGAAGGAGAGTGGGGACGTCCACCCCACGGTGGCTCCCGGGGCGTCGGTTGCCTCGGGCGAAACTTTCCCGCTGGCCCTGGTGGCCACCCCTGCTGCCTCGGCCGAGCCATCCTTGGTGGGAGCCGGTGGCGCGCTGGCGAACCTCCTGACGGGCCCGGAGGTTACGCCCAGGGACTCGGTTTTTGTCGACCGAGCCGTGGCCACCCAGCTAGCCCAGAGCACCGTCCTCCTGAGGGACCGCTCTATCCTGGAGAGATCCCTCTCCGACCAATTGTCGGACTCCTTAGTCTGTCAGCTTCAACAGGTTTGGTCGCTTTGTCGTTCTCAAACCTACCTCTTGACTTCTCTTGGCATAACTTTCTTCTCCTTTGCAGGCCACTGTGATGGTCGTCGAGGCGCAACGCTGGGCGGCTCGGGCGAGAGACCTCGAGGAGTCCTCGGCTCGGGAGCGTTTAAGGGCCAGGGAGGCCAAGGTGGCCGCCGAAGCGGCACGCATGGAGGCTGGCAACTTCGACGCCGGTGGACGAGCTTGCCTCTGAGGTGCAGGACCTCCAGGGGGCACTGGCCGATGCTCAGAGGTCGGCCCAAGAGGATGAAGAGGCGTCCGTCGGGAAAGGGGCGATCTCTGGAACGAGCTGGGGGCCCTGCGGTAGATGACCTGGTTCGTCGAGGAGGTGGAGCGGGGCGTTAACGGGGTCCTGAGGCCGCGGATCGCGGAGGTCCTCAGGGAAGCCTTTGGCTTCTATGAGGACCTCTTGGCCCCCCGGATCGTTGAGGTCTTTCGAGACTCCTTCCAGCGGTTTGCGGAGCGTGCCCGGCAATCTCTCCCACCCCCGGTAGGTCCCGTGGATCTCCCCCGCTCCGAGCAAGGCGAGGTTCCAGAGGATGCTTCCTCCCGTGCCCCGAGACCTTAGGCGGCAGTTCTCTATTTTGATCCCCTCCTTTGGCTTGTAATACCGAACACTTTTTCGCAATGTATAAAGCTTTTTCGTTGGTCCACGTGTTTTTTAACATTTTCCTTGTTGTATGGGCGTTCTTTTGGCAGAGTTGCTTCGCAGGGGAAGGGGGCCCTCGGTCTTTTTGATCTTTGGTTGCGTTTGGCCTGGTTGATAAAACGATTCGCTGATATCCCTTTATCATCCGTGGTGAGCGTGAAGGGCCTTCGGGACTTGGTGTCCGTCAGTCCAGTAGATCGGGGTCCTGGAGGTGCTCCCGGCCGACCTGCCGTGATTTTCCCTAGTTCGCGATCCTTGGGCCAGTCGGGTGTCCGCCTCGCAAACTGTGGGCTTGCCCTCAGTCTTACAGCCAGACGAGGGGTCGGTTTGTGGGAGGAATCGCCTCCGATCCCTCGGCTGACGGGGTCGTCCGGGCTGTAGGGGTGATGTCCCCAGGCCTATACCCATCTGATATTCAGACCTGCTGGGGGAGTTGCCCCCAGCCTTACGATTGATTAAGTCGGCTGGTCTGCGGGGGGAGCTATCCCTTGGCTTATGACTAACCGAGGGTCCCGTCTTCTGGGGGAGTTGCCCCCAGCCTTACGGACGGGCTCGACGATCGACCTGCTGGGGGAGTTGCCCCAGCCTTACGGTCGGTCGGGTTGACGGGTCAGCGGGGGGAGCTACCCTTCGGCTTATGACCAATCGGCGTTCCCGCCTTTTGGGGGAGTTGCCCCTAGCCTCACGGACGGGCTCGGCGATCGGCCTACTGAGGGAGTTGACCCCAGCCTTACGGTCGATCGGGTCGACTGGTCAGCGGTAGGAGCTAGCCCTCGGCTTATGACCAGTCGACGTTTCCGCCTAATGGGGAAGTTGCCCCCAGCCTTACGGATGGGCTCGGTGATCGGCCTGTTGGGGGAGTTGCCCCCAGCCTTACGGTCGATCGGGTTGACTGGTCAGCGGTGGGAGCTACCCCTCGGCTTATGACCAGTCGACGTTCCCGCCTGCTGGGGGAGTTGCCCCCAGCCTTACGGACGGGCTCGGCGATCGGCCCGCTGGGGGAGTTGCCCCAGCCTTATGGTCGATCGGGTCGACTGGTCAGCGGTGGGAGCTACCCCTCAGCTTATGACTAGTCAGTGTTCCCGCCTGCTGGGGGAGTTACCCCAGCCTTACGGACAGGATCGACGATCGACCCGCTAGGGGAGTTGCCCACAGCCTTACGGTCGATCGGGTCGACTGGTCAGCAGAGGGAGCTACCCCTCGGCTTAAGACCAGCCGACATTCCTGCCTACTGGGGGAGTTTCCCCATCCTTACAGACGGGCTCGGCAATCGGCCTGCTGGGGGAGTTGCCCCCAGCCTTACGGTCGGTCGTTTCGTTGCTCTCCACCGGGGGGCGACTCCCTACTTGTCCTACAGTCGATCGCCCAACCAACTATAGTGAGAGACAAAGAGCTGTACTAACACGGTTCTTTCCATTCCTCGAACCTGGGCGTACATTTGGAGGAAAAATAAAAAACGGAGATGGCGTGGGCAAGCTAGCCTTGCCCAGGTGAGGTGGCGGCTGATTGTCCCGCCAACTCACTCGATGATGCGCATGGCCGTCTGGACCAACATCTTCCCTTCGTCCGATTGCTAGGATGTCCCTTCCATGGGGGCGGGGGCCGAGTCGTCGGCGAAGTTCTTTAAGTGCCCCCGACTGACCAGCTTCTCTATGTCCTTCTTTAGGTGCCAGCAATCGTCAGTGTCGTGGCCGTTGTCCTTATGATACTTGCAATACTTCTCCTCGTCCTTTCCGCCTCTCTTCATCCTAGGAGGCGGCCTGTTAAAGCACCCCTCCTTCTGGGCGTGCGCGAGGATGACATCCGGGGAGGCGTTCGGCCTGGGGGGTCGCGACTCCTCCCTGCGCTGCTTTCCTTTGGCCCACTTCTCCTGTCGATGCTCATCAAGGCCACGGCGCTCACTCTCGTCGCGCTTGAATCCCAACTTTGTTCCGTCGGGCGGCTTCCGTCATCCTCGGCCAGTGCCTCTTCTGTCAGCATGTAGCGTTCCGCCCTGGCAATGACGCCGGCGAGATCCTTCGGCGGATCGTTGTGCAGTGATTTTCTTAGGCCCCTATGTCGGAGCCCTTTCTTCAGGGCTATCTTGACGACCAACTCAGGGCAACTCTCCACATTCAGTCGCTCCGCATTGAAGCAGCGCATGTAGTGTCTCAGGGTTTCGCTAGGACCCTACACCACGTTGAACAGGAGTTCTGAGTCCGGTTTTACCTGACGTCCAGCCATGAATTGTTTGCAGAATTGCTGAGAGAGGTCTTCAAAGCTATCAATGGAACGGTTGGGAAGACCATGGTACCAACTCCGGGCCGCTCTCCAGAGGGTGGAATAAAATCCTTTGCAAAGCAGGGTATCATCGGCCCCTTGGAACGTCATGACCCCTTCATAGTCCATCACGTGGTCCGCCGGATCGCCCGTGCCATCGTACTTCTCTAGTGCCGGCACCTTGAACCTGGAAGGTACCCGTGCCTCGGTTATCCTCTGGGACAACAGACAACGGTCTCGACTGGTGGCCCCCGGGAGTCCCCCAGTGCTCATACCGTTATCGACAGGCCGAGGTGGGCAAGCGCGGTCACCTTGGGGGCTCGCCCGATTTCCTGCTGAGCTGAGGGAGGGGGACGATCGGCGGGCGCTCCTCTTCTCTTTCTGGTATTCCAGCTTTGCTCGACGGGGACTTCCACTCCGTCGGAGTCGGTCCCCCGAGGCTCGTGGCTGGATGGCTGCCGATTTGTCGAGCCCGGTTGCCGAGACGAGGCTGTAACCGATTCGCCTCTAGTCTGCTCGAGCCCCAACCCGTCTCCCTCGCGGAGCGAGGTGGGAGTGAGGGATTTCTCTGGGATGAAGCCCGACATGGTAAATCTCCGTTCCAATTTAGTTGACGCGTCCCCGTGGTCGGTTACCACGGCGGACCGCACAAGCGGGCGATCCGCCCCCCATTGGTGGGTCCCAGCCGTCCCCTCTCGCCGGATGGACGGGTTGCCTACGAACTACTGAATCGTGGCGACTAACGTTTGGAGGTTGGCGTTGGTTTCCTAGGCGAAGAGACGAAGCTGCTCTTGGGTTACCGATCAGGAGTCGCATGTTCCCTCGGTAGTGTGGTTGTGCTGGTTCTCGGGAGGGATGTAATCACCCTCCTCCTGGAAGGGGGCATGCGCCCCGAGCCATTGCAGACTGGTTCCATTCCGATGGTTTGATGTGGGCTTTGTTCGTTCCCACAGACGGCGACAGATGTTTACGGGTGTTTTCTCACCACTGACTCGTTGACCGACAACTAGGCAGTCAACGTGGTCAAGGGATCGGTTGAGATCCCATAGATACGCCAAGCGCACGTGCTCTCGATGTGGATAGGCGATGGATCCGCGGCTGAGCAGACGCTTCGGGGGAGCGTCGGTCTTCGGTTGGCGTGGAGCCGAAGGGAAGCCTCAGTTCCAGGTTGAATGCTCGGCCTCGGCTGGACGAGCGTCGTGGGGAAGCCTCAGCGCCTTGAACATTCCTCGGTCTTGATTGGCGACAGCGCTTGCTAACGGTGATCGAGCTCGATCCTTGCTGGATTGTAGCCTCGGCTCAGCTCCTTCTTGGACAGACAAGAAAGCTCGTCAAGGGGGGCCGGACCTTGGTTCCGGCCAAGTCCCCTCCGATGCCTAAGTCAGAACGGATCTGTGTAATACCCGACAGGATCGGTACGGCTCAAGATGAGGCCAGCACACGTATCCTCGAACCGAGCTATGGCAAGGGGGATAATGGGGAAAAAGCAAGGTCTTGTTAATGGAGTACCTCCGTTATAGGTGTCAAGGATTCCCCCTTCACCCGGTTGCCCCTGTCATCCCTTTATAGGGTTTGGCCCACGATTGCCCCCAATCCACGTTCTCTGATCGCCTCTTCTCACGTCCCCGCGATACGCCTCCATCATGGCGCCTGCGTGCGTCGTGGAGAGGGTCGATTAATGGGCCTCTTAATGGTCATTAAGGTGCCGCGCTTTTAGGGGGATGGTTATCTCCGGAGAGTGCGAGCTGATCGTCCGCCTTCTAGGCTGGGGCCGGTCTGACTTCAAGTCCATTCGTGGGCCTCGTCAGGCCGGCCCAAACCCGTTCGTGGGCCTCCCGCTTTGGGCTTGGGCTTGGGCTTGGGTCCCTGGGTCTCGGGCTTCTCAAAAATAGTCGTATCAGAGACTATGACGATGCCCTTGACATCTACGATGCTACGTCTGTAAGGATCCTGTCTATGGAGAAAACACTAGAAGGGGGGTTGAATAGTGTTTAAGCAATTCAAAATGATAGTTACACCAAATTAAAATGCTAACCAACAATATAGTGCGGAATTAGATTTGACCCCAAATAAGAAACAAATGCAAACACAATTATGTTTCTAGGGTTCAGATTACCCAAGTCACTTCCCGACTTGTTCCCGGTAATCCTACGTCCCTTCCACCCGGATACCTCCGGATACTCAAGTTAGAACCCTAACTTGAGGTTTCCTTAAAACACACTTGTAGCAACCCTAAAAGTGAAATCGAATACAATCGATGTCCTTGACTCCCACAACTTGGGAGCAAGCAAACCGCTCTCATAACCCGAGAGCAAATTCAATATACGAAAATAATGAAACATGAAAGCAACACTTACAATCAAATATACCTTGAAGTAGAACATGAAGGAGTGGTGTGTTGTGTGTTGAAGACTCTCTTGGAAGAGAGGAGAAAGCCCTTTCTCTTGACTGCACCATTTGCCTAGAGGATCACTCTTTGGTTTTAGGTTGGAGAGCAAGAGATCAAAGATTTGGAACTCTTAGGGCTTTGGATTTGAGAGCTTTAAACTTTAGAAATGAAAGCTTAAGAGATTTTGCAATAGCTTAGGTAACCTTTCAATGGAACAGTAGAAGCCCCATTTATAGGTTTCTCAAATCCACAAAACAGTTTAGGCAAAAACTCTTTTGGAATCCGTGAGAAAATTCTCAACGGATAGAATCTGAACTCGCGACAGTCGACTGTTGAAGAAACCACAGTCGACTGTTGCACAGTCAGCATGGGTAGGTAAGAATTCATAACGGTAACTTACCACGTGGACAGTCGACTGAAGAAGCACAGACAGTCTACTGTTGAACCAACAGGCGACTGTAAATCCTTATACAGGCGACTGGCCGAGAGATGGTAAGTTGAATGAAATCTGGAAATCCTGTAAGATAACAGGACAGACGACTGATGCAGATAATGCAGTCGACTGTTAATCAGAACAGGCGACTGTAAATCCTTATACAGACGACTGTCAAATACCCTGAGAATTTCCAGATAGCTGAGTCAATAAATTGGCTCACAGACAGACGACTGTTGCAACATACACAGTCGACTGATCCAAGGTACAGTCGACTGTATATACAACAATAGTCGACTGGCCGTAAAAGTCAGATCAACGAAGTTTGGGCAATAGATAGATAGGCGACTGATTTACAAAACACAGTCGACTGTCACAAAGACAGGCGCCTGTGAATCGTTCATCAGTAGCCTGTGCGAAATAAACAGAAAGGCCCAAAACTAGATTGTAAAAGTTTGTGCAAAAAGGCGACTGTAGAACAAAACACAGTCGACTGTTTTTGAGACAGACGATTGTACAACGTTCAGCAGTCGTCTGTTATAAACAATCCAAGCACAATCACAAAAGAAATGAATTGGGGTCAAAGGACAATTGATCTAATGATGTCCTAAGACTGAAATGAGGATGTGTGTGAGTGCTCCATCAAAGTTCTACTTCTAAGCTACATACTAGAAGAGATAAAAGAAAATTTACATTGACAAATTCTCTCTTCTATCCATCGTATAAGCTTGAAGTCTTCATGGAGCTTCAATCAACATCTATGATCATCCAATCCATGTCATTTGCATTCAATCATCTTTGAGTGTCATCCATTGCTAGTATATCTTCATAATAAGGTTAGGCAATGGATTAACTGCAAAATAGGGGATTAGTCACAAGTATTTATGTTTGCTCATCATTAACACCAAGTAGGGAGAAGTCCAATACTCAACATTCTCCCCCTTTTTGATGATGACAAACAAACATAAACAAAAAGATAAATAATTATGCTTACGAAAACTTACTCCCCCTACATAGATGCCAATCAAGTTAGTCAACAAAAAATTAGTGCATCTACATATCAATTGAAGCAAATGAGTAAGATACGTATGATTTTAATTCAAGAAATCTAGGAATTAAAATCCATATTCATTGTAATCTTACTCCCCCTGAATCTAAGGCAACTTCAAACTTAGATTCATAGTGTTAGAACATACTTAGCACATTCATTATGAATCTTGTATGTTTATTTCTCTCCCCCTATGGCATTATCCAAAAAGGTGGGAGTAAATAACAACAATAATCGTGCTAAATACGAACTAACAACAATCAAGGAGTATAAAGATATATGGAATCAAAAACTCATAAAATCACATAAAATACTTATGTGAATAGAGGAATGAACATTCAATATCAACATTTTAGATATACGAAACAAAAATAGTTTCAAAAATTCATCACATCAGAGATATCATGAAAAAATCAATATCCAATCCTATATTGTCTCACAAGCACATCATAAGAGAATAAAGCATTCATGGAGACAATATGGCAAACATCACACAGATAAGATAATCAATTATACACGGTGTGACACAAGATTAATTAGCAACATCATATATATATATATATATATATATATATATATATCTCTCTCTCTCTCTCTCTCTCTCTCTCTCTCTCTCTCAAAGATGATTACATGAGTACATACAGATGGACATCATCATGTCCAACAAAAAATAATACATCATGATCACAAAAAATACATCATGATACCATTGATCACTCCTTATTTTACACCTTTTTTCCGCATGTTTGCATGCCATTTGGATCGCCCAAATCATGTTTTTCACGATATATCGACGATATTGCGATGCTTTTCACGATTTGTTTTTTTTTGTCGCATTTCAGGTGATTTGGCGCGATTTGGAGTGATCCCGAGATGCGCTTACTCTAGACGGTCACCAACGACCTCCCCGAGGGGTATTTTGCTGTTGGAGAGGAGCGGAAGAAGAATGGACGTCGCAGGAGCGACGAGGAGGCCAAAACAAGCAGATTGGGCATTCTTTGTGTCCCACTCGGCCGAGTGGAGGAGCCACTCGGCCGACCAGCGAGACACTGCTCGGCCGACCAGCTCAGACACGAGTTACCTGTGCACTCGGCCGAGCACAGAAGACCTACTCGGCCGAGTGACGATACCACGTCCGCCCGAGTGGCGCCCAGACGAAGCCCTTCCAAAACATCGAAGTTTCTGTTTTTCGGCTGCCTGAACTTCAGAAGACCCACTCGGCCGAGTGGAGAATCCCGTCCGCCCGAGTGCAGTGAAGTCATCGGTCGAGTGACGACAACTCACTCGGCCGAGCCGCCTCCGAACTGAAGACCCCTGAAAGCCCCGACTTTCTGGAAAATTGCAGGGTTTTCACTCGGCCGAGCGACTTTTGTCACTCGGCCGAGTGCGATGCGCTGCCTGTAGCGAAAACTGCGGAAAACAGGCTGTGCAGGGGTATTTTGGTCAGGATTTTTGGACGATTTTTGGGGCTATTTAAGCCCTGTTTTTACCCTAGTTTTGAGAGCCATCTCTTAGATTTTTTGCAGCTTTTTAGATCACTTTTTAGCTTTATTATTGTGATTGGAGAAGAGGAAAAACTTGGATTTTTGTTGGATTAAATTGAAGAACTCCATTGGTTTGCATCTCTCTTCCCTAAAAATTCTATTTTTATTGTTTATCTCAATATTTGTGATGAATTCTATTGCTTATTTCATTGATTATTTTTGTGCTATTGCTATGATTTGTGAGTAGTCTCCACGTCTTGGGGCGTGGGGATGAACCCTACAAGCCCTATTTCCTATTTGTGATGAATTGGTAGAAATTGAGCTAGAATTGCTATTAGGGATTAGATTGGGATCGATTTACTACGGATAGCTAGGAATTCATATCAATTGGGATTTGCAAGAGATTGGATCCCAATTTGATAGGAAGCCCTAGAAATCCGAATTGGGTTGGAGTCGGATTTTCGAAGTATCGGTTTGCAAGAGATTGGACCAATATCAGGATTTCCGATTGCAATTCCATGCCAATACCCGTTTGCAAGAGATTGGACGGGTAGGAACTATCCTAATTTAGATTGTGGACCGAGTTTGCAAGAGATTGGGCTCGGTGCGCAATTGGACGATGATGTTGATCCTAATGCTAGCTTCCCTAGGCTAGGGTTTGCAAGAGATTGGACCCAAACCTAGGATAGCTATAGACCGGCAACAGCGCAAGAGCGTGAGCTTGGTTCCAACATTCAGTTGCAACTAGTTCATCCGAATTCTCTTTCTAGCAATTTTGATGCCGACGAACCACATTTATGAAGTACGGTGAGTAGCGGGAATTCCCCATTCCCTAGACGTTCTTTATTTGATTTGATATTTCGCACATTTGTCTGACGATTGTGACAGGATCGCCCAAGGCAATTTTCTCTGTTCTCAAATAGCCAGGTTGATTCGGAGCAAGCACAGTCATTCGTCCTCCCTGTGTTCGATACCCGCTCGCTGCTACACCGTGCACTTGTGGTAAAACTACAACCGTTCTTTGGGTGTATATCCGGAGCGATCATGTTTTTGGCGCCGTTGCCGGGGAGGCGATTGCGTTTGATTCTTTCTCACCCTAGCTATTCCTTTTTTTTTGTTATTATTATCATTATTTTTATTTCTTATTTCTTACCTAACCCTTCCACGGTGCTAACCATTTCTTTGAAACTCTGTTTCCCCTGTGCATGTACACGAGATCTACGGCGGACCCTGAAGCTTTATTATTTGATCCCGAGATCGAACGTACCGCACGGAGACTTAGAGCGGAAAGAAGACAAGATCCGGAAGGGAGGTATATGACCAACCCGGAAACTCCTGAAGAATTGGCGGCAAGGATGGCGAGGATAATTTCTATTCGCGATAGGCTTCGGCCTAAGACCTCTTATACTACCTCGTCCATTGCCGTGCCGCAGTTGGCGGCTGACAAGAACTTCGAGCTAAAGACTGGATTGGTGGTTTTGATGCAACAAGACCCATTTCATGGGAACGCCCATGAGAACCCCCACTACCACATCCAATTATTCTTGTCAAAGTGCGCCACATTCCAGATGCCGGGGGTCTCCATCGATGCTATCAGACTGTGTCTCTTCCCCTTCACGCTTAAGGACAAGGCACTCTATTGGTTGAGGACGCAGGCTGACGGAGTCTTCACCACTTGGGACGAGTTGGCGGGTGCATTTATTGACAAATTCTATCCGCCATCTAAGACGGTGAAGATCCGGAGCGCTCTCATGTCCTTCAAGTAAGGACCACAGGAGACGCTCTATGAAGCTTGGGAGCGTTTTAAGGACTTGCAGCATCAATGCCCGCACCACAGTATAGAAGATTGGGAGCTAGTTCATAGCTTCTACAACGGTCTCCAACCGGGGACCAAACAAATTATTGATGCCGCGGCGAATGGTGCAATCTTTTCAAAGACTCCCGAAGAAGCTACGGCCCTAATTGAGGAGATGGCCTCAAATAACCAACAATGGGGCGATGAGCGAGGACACTCCACGTCCTCCTTAAAGCCAACTAGCATCTACGAGGCGAAGGCCGTAGCGGAGCTCACGAGCAAATTTGATTCTCTCCACAAGGTGGTGGAGAGATTGGAGAAGTTCATCACGGAGCCCCAAGGAAGCCCTTCCACCTCCGCTCCAACCAACCAAATGTGTGATTGGCAAGACCAATCTCAAGCCATGTACTCGGGAGGAGAGCAAGGAGAAGGATCCTTGGAGCAAGTACAATATGTTGCAGGGAACCAAGGGTATTGGTCCAATCCGGCCGCAAGAAATCATCCCGGATTCTCCTATGCCAACAATGAAGGAGCTTTGAACCCGCCACAACCACTACCTCAACAAGCTCGACCACCACCACCCCAACAACAAAACTATCCACCGAGGGGGCCTACTCAACAAAACTTTCAACCGAAGCAACAAGTTCCACCTTATAGGCCGCCCGGTTACAACCAAGGGTGGAGGAATCAAAATCAAAACCCTCCGCAAGCTCCACAACGGTCCGATTTCGAAACTAGAGTGGAGGCGTTCATGGTCGAGCAAAATAAGGTGAATGCTACTTTGAAGGCGGGGCAAGACTCTCTTAATACCGTAGTGGCTCAAATATCGGAGCAATTAGCGTTGCTCAATCGGAACACTCAACGATTGCCGGCGCAACCGGAGCAAAACCCACGGGGCAACACCGGCCACATCAACGCCGTAGTCGCCGTTACTACTAGAGGCGGGAAGGACACCACCCCCGCTATGATCCCTACCGAGGAGGCCGTGGAGGAAAGCTTGGAGCCGATTGAGCCGATAGTTGAAGTTGAAAAGGAGAAGGAGCCACAAGACAAGGAGAAATCTAGGGCGGAGCAATTAATTGAGGAAAGGCGCTTCATGCCACCGGTCCCATTCCCCCAAAGGCTCGCTAGAGCGAAAATGGAGAAAAGGCTAGCGAAATTTCTCGAGTACCTAAGAGGAGTTAGCCTTAACATCCCCTTCCTTGACGCCATCGTCGAGATCCCCACGTATGCTAAATTTTTGAAGGACTTGATTTCGGGGAGGAAACGGAAGGAGAAGATCATGCTAGCCGAGGAGGGCTCTTGGTTCACCAAGAGAGAGAAGGAGCCGGCAAAATTCAAAGATCCGGGGAGTTTTCGGATTCCTTGCACCTTGGGCGGCGTTCCTCTTCAAAAGGCGTTGGTAGATCTTGGGGCTAGTGTGAGCCTCATGCCCCTCTCCATGTTCTTAAAGCTAAACACCGGGACAAAGTTGAAACCCACCGACATGCGCATTCAATTAGCCGATGGACGGATAACAAGGCCGGTGGGGATCGCCGAAGACATACCGCTTCAAGTCCCGGGTGGAATATGCTTGCCATGTGACTTTGTGATCATGGACGTTAAGGAGGAGGGAGACACCTCATTGATACTTGGACGCCCGTTCCTCGCCACCGCCGGAGTCATCGTCGACATGCGCGAAGGTACCTTAACCTTAAACGTCGGAAACATCGAGGTGGAGCTCCACATTCCTAAGGCTATGAAGCATATGCCTTATCACGAGGAACTTGACTACATGGACCTCCTTGATGAGGTGATAGAGGAGGCGATTCCTCACTCAATTGGCGCTCTTTTTGATGAAGAATTTGAAGAAGGCCCGGATTTAGGCCATGAAGAGAATAAAGATGATTCCCCCGACTTCTCCGCTGAAGAAGATGAAGGCGACGCTGATGTCGCAAGGATTCGAGAGCTCTGCAAGCTCTCGAAACTGAAGCCTCCAAAGAAAGCTCCGCCGGCACGGAAATCGGCACCACCGGCAAGGCCGTTGACCGGAGCAAATGCTAGCTTGGGGGAGCCTCACCCCAACACTATTCGAGATAGGAGACCACCGAGGGAGAACGCGCCGCCGCCACATCCAAATCCAAGCGCGCTCCCTGGAAAGTTTGATGGGTGCATCTCATATGCACCAAACATACCGCATTGATTGAAAATTATAGGGGGTCGAGCTCACGACTTTAAACGAGCGCTTGTCGGGAGGCAACCCGACGGTTTTTGCTTTGTTTTTACTTTTTCTTTATTTTCGTTTTAGAAATTTTTGGTGTTTTGAGTCGTTCGCCCAAAAATTTTGTGATAACGGGTCCTATTTTTCTTGACAGGAGAGGAGATAGGTAGATCCATCATGAGGAGGATGAACGAGTCGACGAGGAGCGCCCCAAGAAGGCGCTCGACGCTTAGGAGGAAGATGAAATCTATTGGAGGAAGAAAGACGGAGTTTAGAGCCAAAACGAAGACAAACAGCAGAACACAAGGCTCACTCGGCCGAGCATACTAGTCACTCGGCCGAGTACACAAGTTTGTCCGGCCGAGCCGCTCACGAACGAGGAAAGTCTGCTGTACCCAACTCTCTGTTTATTTTCTTGATTTCGATACAACTGCTACTCGGCCGAGTATATATATTCACTCGGCCGAGTGAAACGGATACCCTCCTAGGGCGAGTCATACCGAGTAGCTTGAGTCACTCGGCCGAATGGACCTACTCCACTCGGCCGAGGCTGGCAAAGCCACTCGGCCGAAGCGATAGCGGGGAGGAAATTTTCATTGGCCTCGCTCGGCCGAGTGACCTCGTCACTCGGCCGAGTCGTAACTTTTTTATATAAGGGGCGAGGGGGGCACAGTTTTCGAAATCGCAAAGCCCCAAACCGCCCGCGCCCCTTCAGCTTCCCTCGCCCGATCGCTTCGCCCGACCCCTCGCTCGCCCGACCAGCGCCGCCCCGCCGTCGCCCGGCCCGCCACCGCCGGCCGAGCACTGCCGACGCCTCGCCCGAGTCGCCGCCGGCGGCCGACCGTCCGATCACCTCCGGTACCCCTGTTTTCGCCGTTTTCTCCTCTTTTCGTGTATTTCTTGAGGATCCATGTGCTAAACGCCCCCCTAACCCAAATCAATTCCTATATCTATCCATTATACCCCTATTGCTCCATACATTTTGATTATTACTCGCTGATATCGCTTTTTCATGCGCAGGTTGCTTTTTGGAGCTTAGAGGAGCTCAGGGGAGCTTCTACGGGCTGTTTTGGACTTCGTGGAGGCGCGGACTTCGCACGCTTCCACTGCTTAGCACTCGCGGCGTGTTTGGGTATACTCTTTCCATTCTTTTTGCACACGCCACACTTTTCACGTTTTTCGGCGCGCGCTCGGGGCCGATATGCCGCCCCGGACACGGCCGCGGTCGAAGAGAGCTTCCGCCAAGCGGAAGCGGTCGGATGATGCCGGCCCCTCCCACGAGTTGGAGGACTCTCCTCCACCGTCCCCCACACACCCCGCACACCCAGCACAGCCTGCAGGCCCCGCACACCCCGCACAGCCTGCAGTGCACCCACAGCCCGCACAGCCTCTCCCTGCCGACCCACAGCCACCACCACCGGCTCCACTGGTCAGGCCGCTCGGGATTACGTTCCGAGACGACGCATACCGCGCCGTCTTCGAGCGTTTCTCCCAGCGCTCGATCGTACCCTCCAGGTTTGCACACCTCGCTGACCTAGGACACCTGGGGGTACTAGAGGGGATGCTCACGTTGTACGACAACGTGGGCTGGCGAGATTTTCTGCTAGTGTCGGCGGATACTTTTACCCGCCCGACACTTGAGGTTTTGAGTTCGATCGCCCGGACCGATGAGGGATGCTCATTCCGGTTCATGGATCGAGAGTGCCAGGTCACTCTCGATATGATGAGAGCATTCTTCTCGTGGCCCGCCGTCCCCGGAGCCGATCGCGGTTACGGCCCCACCCATATCCCCCCACCTTCCTTCGACGCCGGTGCCTTCTGGGCCCGGATTACAGGCCACCACGCTACCTTTGACCCTAGTAGGGCCAAGGCCTCTGCCATTGTCCACCCCTGCCTACGCATTGCCCAGCGCCTCATGGCGACCACCTTTTTTGCCAGATATGAGCCGGGCACGATGTCTACGCCAGAGCTCTACATGCTCTATGCGATGACACGTCCCAGAGCTCTATCTAGGGATGGACACGAGCTTGTCCCCGCCGTCGTGATCGACATTGCGGCTTGGTTTTTAGACCGCATCATTGTATCGGTGGGCGCTCGCTCACCGATCTGCTGCGGCGGTCTGATCACCCTACTTACCATGATGACCGGCGAGGACCTACCTGACGACCTGCGACGCGTCCCGGGCCCCACTTCTCTGTCGATAGACGTTATGGCCCGGATGAAGATGCTTCATCCGCATGGTGAGCGTCACTGGGTCTGGTTGCACGGCCCTTACGGTGCCGACTACATGATTCTCCCGAGCCCTGCTCGGACCCAGATTGCACCAGCCCAGGTCGACTGGCTCCCGGCGTTGGATGTTCTCATCCCCGCCGCCTACGTGCTCGAGGCCGAGGAGGCCGAGCAGGCCCACGCTGCCCACACTGCCCAGGCTGCCCCTGCAGACCCTGCTGCACACCCTGCCGAGCCTGCCGCCGACCCTGTTGACCCAGTGGCCCCTCAGCCCATACCAGATGTTTCCGCTGCTCCTGACACCGCTCTCGGTGTCGAGAGTACTTTTGCTGAGCCCACTTCCACCACTGTCACCACTTCCGAGGCTGTCCCCACCACTCCCGCTGCCACCTCTGGCCCTCTGTCCGTGGAGCCTCTTTGCTCCGCTCTCCCCGAGCGCCCGCCGACCTTTGTCGAGAGTGGAGAGCCATCGTTTGCCGCGGTCGTGGAGACCATGGATAGCATGATCTCCGCTGGGGTTGCGCCTTTTGGTCCACACAGTTCCGCCCCAGCGGTAATTACCTCTGTCTCCACCCCCGCTGTATTTTCCGAGAGTGTCGTGGCGTCTGTCCACACTTCTGTGCCACTGACCTCTCTGGCCGCCTTGTTGCCACCTTTGCACACTTCTTTCGCTGCCGCTGCCTCCACTTCCCACCAGCCGGTGCCCCGGCCTCACACTGAGGCCAGGCCCACATTTGCAGGCGCGGCACCTTTTGTCCCCTTCCCTGCTGAGCCCGTTACATACTCCACTCGCGTACGCCAGCCTCGCCCTGCACAGCCTAGACCGGTGCG
This sequence comes from Scilla litardierei, assembly GCA_030789695.1. Lineage (NCBI taxonomy): Eukaryota > Viridiplantae > Streptophyta > Magnoliopsida > Asparagales > Asparagaceae > Scilla > Scilla litardierei. The sequence continues at coordinate 176,707,443 of CM061133.1, read as the reverse complement.
TCCCTCTGCACCACCCCCGCCCGACACTGTACTGCAGAGCATACGTGCTCTTGAGTTGGCGGTGAGTGGTCTTAGAGGTGACCTTAGGACCCTGTCCTCCACCGTCTCTGCGATGGCTGGACGCTTCGAGCTGATCCCCCAGATCCACTACTGCCTTACACAGGTCTTGGAGCGTCTCCCACGCGTACCCCCATCCACCCAGCAGGTTCCCACACACACTTCCACACACACTAGACCTGCTTCCACTTCCACGCCCACCCCAGCTCAGCAGCCTACACCACCACCACCTCCTCCGCCTCAGGACGGAGACGGCGCAGCACCACCTTCTTAGGCACCCTTGATGCCTTGATCCATTCCTGCCGTTGTGCTGCCCGTTTCCGCTGGGTCCTGTTGCACTTTTTGTCCACCCCCCTCCCCTCACTTATTATGGTATTCTCTTTTTGCTCATATCTTTTTATATCTATTCTGGGAGAGAGGGAGAGTTTTTGGTGACACTTATATCTATGTATCACTCCTATCTGTGCATGCATCATGTCCGCATCATATTTTCATTTCTTTATTTTACCTTTTTCTTTTCATTCTTCCATGCATGCATCCTCACTTGCCCCTCCCATCGATTGTCTCTCGGTGTGCCACACTTTGCACATTGAGGACACTATGCCATTTAGCTTGGGGGAGTGAGTTCTCACGTTCTTTTTCGATTTGCCACCTTTATTTTTAGTTTTTCACAGCATTTTTTTTCGCTTTTGCACTTATTTTTCATCACTTTTCTTTTATTTTGCCATGCATCACGTTTTTCTTATTTTCCTGTGTGCCGCACTGCATAGTTTCTATTTTCCCTTTATCTTTATTTCTTTTTCATCTCATGCTAGAGATGACTTTTCTGTGATGATGATGACGTTGGATTTAGCCTATTCTATATGCATGCTATATTTGTCATGTCTTAGGTTTTATTTCAGATATCAGATGCTATGACTTGCTTTGCATTTAGAATAGTAACCCACACCTTTTTCCGCATGAAAATGGATGAAATTTTATTATTAGCTAAGTCTGAATATTCATATGTATGCTATCACAGAAAACGGACCAAGATTCACGCATTGAATGCTTATATCTGGAGTACTGACTTTCTTTTCCTATATCACTTCTATATGCATGAATTGTACACTTCACTTCAGGATGATTGAATGATGTTAGCTATGATATATCTGGATTAGTTAGCTTTTTTGTGATCGAAACTGAGTAGATTAGATTACCCTGCTGAAGTTGTCGTGCATGTCTTATAGAGTGAACCGAGAGTTATATTTATTTCTTTCTCCACAAATCTTGAACATCATTTCTCTACTTTTAAAATCATTGGTGAATCTCCCCTTAGTGATTCTATTTTATGGCATTTTCCCCCGCTACTAATTTCTAGCTCCAAATCTCTTATTCTAAAAAAAAGAGAAAAACATTCGTGTACATCATTATCTCTCTCTGAGTTGGGATCGTTGTGTATATGTTTGCTTATTGCAAAAAAAAATCCTCAATTAAAGATCCCATCTCACCTTCTTTCTTCTTTCTTTTCGTTGCTTTTGGAGCTATATGTATAAAAAAATGGGGATGTAAATATTTTTTATGCCACCACGCTTATAGATAAGCTTGGGGGAGAGAATCCATTGATGTGTGAGAGAGAGACTACTTGACATTGCACGACAACCTAGACTAAGTAATATTCTATACTCGGTGAGATTATTTTTTTAGTTTTACGAAATCCAGAAATCTAAGCCTAGCGTTCATTTCATGAAATCCATACTTTTCTATTCTCCCTACTCTATAGTGTGATACTCTTATACTCCAGATAGAAAGCGTTCAATTGAAAAGTGTGAGATCTGTGATATGTATACCGCTTTAAATGATTCAGACGACGTTAATTTTAAAATCATTCCGTTTTTCATGATTATATCGCTTTTCGTGGGTTTTCTATCTCTATTTGCATTATTATACTATGATATCAAAATAAAATCCTTTGACATGAGTTTTTCATTCGGTGCATGCTATAAGAGTAAGTGAAACCCACGTCCTGAAAAAATGATCTAGCATCCTACCTCTTCGCTTCTTTCTTTCTTTCTTTCTTCTTTATTTTCATTTCGTTTTCATTCTTCTTCGTTTTTCTTTTTCCATTTTTTTTCGCCGTTTTCGTTTTCAGAATCCACCGGGTTCGCCTTTTACTTATCTTCCTCGAGGACGAGTAAGAGGCAAGCTTGGGGGATTTTGATCACTCCTTATTTTACACCTTTTTTCCGCATGTTTGCATGCCATTTGGATCGCCCAAATCATGTTTTTCACGATATATCGACGATATTGCGATGCTTTTCACGATTTGTTGTTTTTGTCGCATTTCAGGTGATTTGTCGCGATTTGGAGTGATCCCGAGATGCGCTTACTCTAGACGGTCACCAACGACCTCCCTGAGGGGTATTTTGCTGTTGGAGAGGAGCGGAAGAAGAATGGACGTCGCAGGATCGACGAGGAGGCCAAAACAAGCAGATTGGGCATTCTTTGTGTCCCACTCGGCCGAGTGGAGGAGCCACTCGGCCGACCAGCGAGACACTGCTCGGCCGACCAGCTCAGACACGAGTTACCTGTGCACTCGGCCGAGCACAGAAGACCCACTCGGCCGAGTGACGATACCACGTCCGCCCGAGTGGCGCCCAGACGAAGCCCTTCCAAAACATCGAAGTTTCTGTTTTTCGGCTGCCTGAACTTCAGAAGACCCACTCGGCCGAGTGGAGAATCCCGTCCGCCCGAGTGCAGTGAAGTCATCGGCCGAGTGACGACACTCACTTGGCCGAGCCGCCTCCGAACTGAAGACCCCTGAAAGCCCCGACTTTCTGGAAAATTGCAGGGTTTTCACTCGGCCGAGCGACTTTTGTCACTCGGCCGAGTGCGATGCGCTGCCTGTAGCGAAAACTGCGGAAAACAGGCTGTGCAGGGGTATTTTGGTCAGGATTTTTGGACGATTTTTGGGGCTATTTAAGCCCTGTTTTTACCCTAGTTTTGAGAGCCATCTCTTAGATTTTTTGCAGCTTTTTAGATCACTTTTTAGCTTTATTATTGTGATTGGAGAAGAGGAAAAACTTGGATTTTTGTTGGATTAAATTGAAGAACTCCATTGGTTTGCATCTCTCTTCCCTAAAAATTCTATTTTTATTGTTTATCTCAATATTTGTGATGAATTCTATTGCTTATTTCATTGATTATTTTTGTGCTATTGCTATGATTTGTGAGTAGTCTCCACGTCTTGGGGCGTGGGGATGAACCCTACAAGCCCTATTTCCTATTTGTGATGAATTGGTAGAAATTGAGCTAGAATTGCTATTAGGGATTAGATTGGGATCGATTTACTACAGATAGCTAGGAATTCATATCAATTGGGATTTGCAAGAGATTGGATCCCAATTTGATAGGAAGCCCTAGAAATCCGAATTGGGTTGGAGTCGGATTTTCGAAGTATCGGTTTGCAAGAGATTGGACCGATATCAGGATTTCCGATTGCAATTCCATGCCAATACCCGTTTGCAAGAGATTGGACGGGTAGGAACTATCCTAATTTCGATTGTGGACCGAGTTTGCAAGAGATTGGGCTCGGTGCGCAATTGGACGATGATGTTGATCCTAATGCTAGCTTCCCTAGGCTAGGGTTTGCAAGAGATTGGACCCAAACCTAGGATAGCTATAGACCGGCAACAGCGCGAGAGCGTGAGCTTGGTTCCAACATTCAGTTGCAACTAGTTCATCCGAATTCTCTTTCTAGCAATTTTGATGCCGACGAACCACATTTATGAAGTACGGTGAGTAGCGGGAATTCCCCATTCCCTAGACGTTCTTTATTTGATTTGATATTTCGCACATTTGTCTGACGATTGTGACAGGATCGCCCAAGGCAATTTTCTCTGTTCTCAAATAGCCAGGTTGATTCGGAGCAAGCACAGTCATTCGTCCTCCCTGTGTTCGATACCCGCTCGCTGCTACACCGTGCACTTGCGGTAAAACTACAACCGTTCTTTGGGTGTATATCCGGAGCGATCATACATCATCATACAAAATACATCATGATACCATCATACATCATCATACAAAATAGCCATAACATCATCCAGATACACTCTAAATCCATCAAACACAGTGAAGACCCACTCATCCTAATCAAAAACAAACCAAAACAGAATCTAGGTCGTCGGATGAGTGAGCAAACAGGCAACAGCTGCATCGTCAGTCAATGTGAATGATGGAAAGGTCCGAAGGACGTCCAGAAGAACGGAACATGAGCCCGGCAAAGCGTCGGGTAGGGTAAGCAGGAGTCTTCCTCTTGGAAGACGATGCATGAGCGGCAGACGATTCCGCAAGAGCAGGAGCAGGGGTCTGAACAGCAGGGGTCTGGACCAAAGAGGGTATAGGCACAAAGCCTGGAGGAGGAGGAACACGAGCAGGGGCAGTGTCCTCAGACTTGGAAACCAAAGCCTGAAGCTCGCCGAGGATGGGAAATCCATGACGTAAAAAGGATTTGTACTGAAGCTCCAAAAGAAGATTGAGCTTCTCGTCTATAGAAGTGGAAAGTTTCTCTAGAGCAGTGACATGGTCACACAGCCGACCAAGAAGAAAATCCTCGAGGGGAACAGACTGAGGAGAATGAGGAGGAGGATCAGCTGGTTGAGAAGTGTGTTCAACAGCATTCTCAGAGGGGATGGGGTCACCGACAGTGATATGGAGAAAATCTCCAGAAGATGGAGGCGAGGTCGGAACCGGATCAGCGGGTTGAGACGAAGGAGCCGGATCATTGAGGAAATCTAAAGATGCATTAGGAAACAGAACACTGAAAGGATCCATAAGCTTACTCGAAACGGACGATTAGGTCAAGTAAGCACAGGCAAGATTCCGGTGAGAAAACAATCAACACGCGAGCAAACACGAGCAACCACACGAGGGAGGAAGAACAGATTTGCCACAAAGAAGATCAGAAGAGAGATCAACAGGAGATTTCGAGCGGGAAGTCGAGTGAATTTCAGTCGGAGGAGAGAGAAAAACAAGAGTCGAAATGAACTGGCTCGATGTATATATGAAAGAGGGAATAAATCTGGGCCGTTGGATCAAAGAATCGACGGCTCAGATCAAAGCAGTGAACCGTCACGAACAGTAGACAGTCGAATGATGAACAAAATTCAGTCAACTGGATGAAGAGATAAGAATTAGGCTAAGGATGACAGACAGTCGACTATTGAGTAACATACAGTCGTCTGTCTGAAAGACAGTCGACTGTACTATACACATCAGTCGACTGACCGTGAATCAATGAACTTCATCAAAAAGACAGAGTGCTCTGTAAAATTTCGACAAAGAGAAACAGTCGCCTAATGACTAACATTCAGTCGCCTGTTAAAATAACAGTCGACTGGAAAACAGTCATCAGTCGGCTGTGCGAAAGATACAAATTCTCAAACAGAGGTGATAGAGTAGGGCAGTCGACTGTCGAAGGAAAGACAGTCGTCTGTCCTGGTCCAAAAATGCACAGTGAGATATAAATCCAGAGAATAAGAACACTCACCCTAGGACCTATACTCTAATCACAAACTGATCATAAAAACAATGTAAAACGATAAATCAATTGAAACACAAATCTCTAAGATCAATCTCAAAGAAATCATCAAATCACATAAATCGCAATTACCTTTCTTAAACACATATATAGCATATATCAAAAGAAGAAAGACAATGTGATGACATGAGCTCAAAGGTGTTATAACAAGAATGTTGAGCTTCTAGATTTCAGATTCACCCATAATTCCTAATTCTCCATGCAACCTCACAAATGAATCTTCTTTAAGAGGTTTTGTGAAGATGTCGGCAAATTATTTTTGGGTTTCAATGTACTCTAAGATGATGTCCTTCTTAGCTACATGATCATTTATAAAATGGTATCTCACGTCTATGTGTTTGGTACGAGAGTGGTGTACCGGATTCTTGGAAAGACATATGGCACTTTGGTTATCAACCATGATCGAGCAAGTATCACAGTTGACACCATAGTACATAAGAGTGTGTCTCATCCAAAGAACTTGTGCACATGCAAAACCCGCGGTAATATACTCCGCTTCAGTCGTGGACAATGATACTGAATTCTGTTTCTTAGAAAACCAAGAAACTAAGGAATTTCCTAGAAAATGGCAAGTGCCACTAGTACTTTTCCTGTCGGACTTGCATCCGGCAAAGTCGGCATCACCATATGAGATTAACTCATATGTGCTAGATTTAGGGTAAAGTAACACATAATCCCGAGATTGATTGAGATAACGAAATATTCTTTTAACCGCAATCAAGTGTGACTCCTTAGGTCTAGCTTGATATCTAGCACACAAGCATACGGAAAACATGATATCGGGCCTATTAGCGGTTAAGTAAAGTAAGCTACCGATAATACCTCGATATAGACGAACGTCTACATCTTTTCCGTTTTCATCTTTGTGAAGGTGGGTAGTAGAACTCATGGGAGTCCGTTTGCTTGACGACGATTCCATCCCGAATCGCTTTATAAGCTCCCATGTGTACTTTGTCTGATGTATGAAGGTGTCATTCTCTATTTGTCGAATTTGCAGTCCAAGGAAATAAGTGAGCTCTCCCATGTGGCTCATCTCGAATTCATTCTTCATTTACTTAGAAAATTCTTGATAAAGATTAAAGTTAGTAGAACCAAAAATTATAGCGTCTACATAAACTTGAATCAAGATAATGTCATTTTCATAATCTTTAATGAAGAGTCTAGAATCAAATTCTCCCATTTTAAAACCTAAATTCAAAAGAAATGTCTTGAGTCGATCATACCAAGCTCTAGGAGCTTGTCTCAACCCATACAACGCTTTCTTAAGTTTGAAAACATGATTTGGAAATTTTTCGTGAATAAAACCGGGAGGTTGTGAAACATAAACTTCTTCATTGACAAAACCATTTAAAAATGCACTTTTAACATCCATTTGAAATAGTTTAAAATTCTTATGAGATGCAAAAGATAAAAGCAACCTAATAGCTTCTAATCTAGCTACGTGGGCAAAAGATTCTTCGAAATCAATACCTTCCTCTTGCCTGTAGCCTTGAGCTACTAACCTTGCTTTGTTCCTTGTGATCACCTCGTTCTCATCCGTCTTGTTCTTGAAGATCCATTTGGTCCCAATGACTTGGTGACCACTTGGAAGAGAAACGAGTTCCCAAACTTCATTTCTCTCGAATTGCATTAGTTCTTCTTCCATTGCCACTATCCAAGAGCTATCCTCACAAGCTTCTTGGATGTTCTTTGGCTCAATGGTAGAGACGAATGCACAATGAGAGAATTCGTCAATCCTTGACCTCGTTCGAACACCCACACCAATATCTCCAATAATTTGGGTATGGGGATGATTGCGAACGGTCGGGTAGGCTTTGGGTATTCCTGCATCACTAGGAACATCTTCAACAATTTCGTTAGTAGTGTTAGTCTCAATAATCGAATCATTAAGCTTAACATTACTAAGAGTATCACAAATAACATCTACACCATCATCATCAACATGAGGAAAATCAAAATCTTCATTAAATGAAACGTGTAGTGACTCCTCAAACGTTGGAGAAGTTTTGTTGTATATCCGGTAGGCTTTGCTACGTGTGGAATATCCAACAAAAATTCATTCATCGGATCTTGGCTCAAATTTATCTAGATTACCGAAGGTGTTCTTGATAAAACATTTTGAACCAAAAACACGAAAATATTTTACTTGTGGCTTTTTGTCATAAAACAACTCAAAACAAGTTTTCTTCGTTAGGGATCTCACTAGGATCCTATTGAGCACATAACATGCCGTGTGCACCGCCTATGCCCAAAATTGTAGTCCAGGATGACTATCATGGAGCATAGTACGTGCACACTCAATAAGAGTCCTATTCTTTCTCTCTACAACACCATTTTGTGGTGGTGCTCGAGGGAAGGAAAAGTTATGAGTTATCCTGGTGTCATCACAAAACTTAGTAAAAGATTCATTCTCAAATTCTCCTCCATGATCACTACGGATAGTGATAATGGTGGATCCTAAGAAATTCTGAATCTTCTTTGCAAATTTGGTAAACTCTTCATATGATTCATTCTTATTAGTTAAGAATGAAACCCAAGTAAATCTAGAAAAGTCCTCAACGACAACTAATCCATAATGAGCATTACCTAAAGAAGCGGTTCTAGTTGGCCCAAACAAATCTAGATGAAGAAGTTCTAGGGGCCTCTTAGAAGTAATCCCTTCTTAATCTTAAAATATGATTTACTAAGTTTACCTCTTTGACATGAATCGCAAAAGTTTTTCTTATTAAAAGCAATTTTAGGAAAACATTTGACTAGATCATGCTTAGCTAACTTATATAAGTGCTTGAAGTGAACATGACCAAAACGGTGATGCCATAATAGTTGTTCACTTGTGTTAGCAACTAAGCAATGTTCTACGGTTTTAGGCAAGCTCAAATAATAAATATTTTTACGCCTAATACCGGAAAAAAAACATTTGAATCACAATCAACAATAGTACACAATCCTTCTCCAATGTTAACCTTGTAACCTTTGTCACAAAGTTGACTAATGGAAATGAGATTGTGACACAAACCACTAACAAGATAAATGTTAGTGATTAAGGGTTTGGAAAGATTACCAACGATACCTACTCCAATGATGGTTCCCTTTTGATTACCTCCAAAAGTTACCGTTGCACCATCCTTGATGATAATCACTTCGGAGAGCAATGAGGGATCTCCCGACATATGTTTGGAGCAACCACTATCAAGAATCCATCCTTTCCCTTTAAAGCTAGTTTGACCTTTATTGCTCTTCTTCTTTCTCTTAGGTACCTATATAATATACCATAAGCTCATGGTACCCAATGTTTGTTGGGTCCAATGGGATTAGCCCTTTGGAAGCCAAGTCCAAGTGGACTTCCGCTTCCCAACATAATTACCATTATTAATCACATCATGAAAATAGGAATCAACATAAGCATTCCTATCATTTAGGCTAGTGTTCTTAGAACCCCAAATGGTGTATCTTTTGGGAGTCCTTTTCCTAGTTGCATGCATATTTGTTAAATTTCTATGTGGTGCATGCTTCTTAGGAACATGGTTTCTAACATAGAAATGAGGTGGAGGATATGCATTGAACATACGTGCATGATATGTATGCTTGGGAACATGCATGTTGTATGAAGCATATGGATCATGCATGACATGTGGAGGATGAGCATACATGTAAGAATGATGCGTATGTGCAGACGGGTGTATAGGAGCACGTACATGAGTATTTCTCATGTGTGGTTTTGTACGTGTCCGTGGGTGTGGTGCATAAAAAGTGTCATGATTATCCACTTGTGAAGTAGGAAGTTTCCTACGTGGATGAGTGTTAGTGTACATGTAAGCATGGCCTTGCTTTTGGTTTCCACCCTTAGTGGGTTTCTTGCCAAAAGGAAGAGAAGGTGAAGTGGTGACTTTCTTGGTAGGTTTGCTACCTATAGTGTCTTTAACACCACTTGTGGATGCACCGGAGGAAGGCCTCACAAAGTCTATAGTGACACCACTATAGGAGGTGCGAGCATTGGATGCATTCGCATTCACAAACCCAAGACCAACACGATGTGTGGCCAGAAATTGGTTTGCTAGCAACTCATCCAATTGCCATTTTCCCTTTTGAATCTCACAATACGGGAGGACATGAGCTCATATTTCTCCTTTAGAGAAGAAATGTTGGTATCCAAGGTGGACACCCATGCTTTGAGCTCGTGCACTTGGGTTTTAAGAGAATCATTCTCTAAACCTAATTGTGTGTGACGTGTGACTAGATCACTATTATCCGTTGGATGTGTTTGATCTAGTTGAGATTTGAGGGTTTTCACCTCATCTCTCAAGGTGACATTTTGAGAAGCTAAGTTTGCTTTCTCAATGTTTAAAGTATCAACAATGGTGTCATTGTTGATAATGCATGGAATGGATGACTTGCTAAGATTCAATTTCTTTAAGCTAGTATATCTAAGCATTAAAGATTGATATTTAGCAAAAAATTCTTCATTTGCAATACGAAGTTCATCCATTGTTACCTCGGTTTCATCCGTGTCGGAATCACTCTCATCGGAGAGTGGATCCTCTCGGGCCATGAAGCACATGTGGGCGCTCTCACCCTTCTCATCATCGGAATCGCTTGATGAGTCCTCACTTGAGTCATCGAAGGTACCTAGGAGTCCTTGTCTCTCTTGTTCTTGTCGGACTTGTGGTACTTAGGTGCCTTCCACTTCTCTTTGTTCTTTAACATTAGGCAATCCCTCTTGATGTGCCCTGGTTTGTTACACTTAAAACAGAGAGATGAAGTAGCATTAGTAGATTCAAAACGTTTGTTGGAGGAAAATTTACCTTTGTGAAAGAAGCGTTGGAACTTCTTCGCCATTTGGGCCATTTCACCCAAATCCATCTCATCTTCCGAATCTTCGCTATCGGAGGATGATGAATTGGCGTTGAATGCCAAAGCCTTCTTCTTGGCCTCCGAAGGATTTATCATAGCTCAAATCTTTAATCGGTTCTCTCGTCTTACCTCATAAGACATGAGAATCCTGATAAGATTCACAACTGTGTAATTCTTCAGATCATTAACCTCCTCGATGGCGATCGCTCTCCTTTTCCATTTGGAGGTCATTCCCATGATGATCTTCCTTACCTTTTCAGCTTCGGTGTAAGTTTGGCCAAGGGCTTGCAATTCATTTGTGATGTCGGTAAAACGTCTGTACATCGATGCAATGCTCTCATTCTCCTGCATATGAAACAAGTCGAAGTTTTGCACGGCAACATATAACTTCGAAAGTTTTACCTTATTCGTTCCCTCATGGGTAACGATGAGATGGTTTCAAATTTGATATGCACTCTTACATGTGCATATCTTGTTGAACTCATTCGGGTCCAACGCACAATGAAGAGCGTTCATTGCTTTAGCGTTGTTGACTTCGGCGGAGTTCTCGGAAGTCGTCCATTTCTCGAAATCCTCTTCGGTGGGCTCGACGTACTCCTTGTGGAGGGTTCTCCAAAGTGAAGCACTCCTAAGGAACGTCTCCATCCTACACTTTCAATAGCCAAAATTAGTACCATTGAAACGTGGAGGACGTACCGTAGATTGACCTTTGAAAAGTGTGGACGCTCCATCACGATCATGATTGTTGTACGAAGTCGGCGGAGGAACGTTGTTGTTGTTGGATGCCAAGCTATAACCTTGCGCTTTGATACCAATTGTAAGGACCCTGTCTATGGAGAAAACACTAGAATGGGGTTGAATAGTGTTTAAGCAATTTAAAACGATAGTTACACCAAATTAAAATGCTAACCAACAATATAGTGTGGAATTAGATTTGACCCCAAATAAGAAACAAATGCAAACACAATTATGTTTCTAGGGTTCGGATTACCCAAGTCACTTCCTGACTTGTTCCCGGTAATCCTACGTCCCTTCCACCCGGATACCTCCGGATACTCAAGTTAGAACCCTAATTTGAGGTTTTCTTAAAACCCACTTGTAGCAACCCTACAAGTGAAATCGAATACACTCGATGTCCTTGACTCCCACAACTTGGGAGCAAGCAAACCGCTCTCATAACCCGAGAGCAAATTCAATATACGAAAATAATGAAATATGAAAGCAACACTTACAATCACATATGCCTTGAAGTAGAACTTGAAGGAGCGGTGTGTTGTGTGTGAAGACTCTCTTGGAAGAGAGGAGAAAGCCATTTCTCTTGACTGCACCAATTGCCTAGAGGATCACTCTTTGGTTTTAGGTTGGAGAGCAAGAGATCAAAGATTTGGAATTCTTAGGGCTTTGGATTTGAGAGCTTTAAAATTTAGAAATGAAAGCTTAAGAGATTTTGCAATAGCTTAGTAACCTTTCAATGGAACAGTAGAAGCCCCATTTATAGGTTTCTCAAATCCACAAAACATTTTAGGCAAAAACTCTTTTGGAATCCGTGAGAAAATTCTCAACGGATAGAATCTGAATTCGCGACAGTCGACTGTTGAAGAAACCACAGTCGACTGTTGCACAGTCAGCATGGGTAGGTAAGAATTCATAACGGTAACTTACCACGTGGACAGTCGACTGATGAAGCAAAGACAGTCGACTCTTGAACCAACAATCGACTGTAAATCCTTATACAGGCGACTGGCCTAGAGATGGTAAGTTGAATGAAATCTGGAAATCCTGTAAGATAACAGGACAGACGACTGATGCAGATAATACGGTCGACTGTTAATTAGAACAGGTGACTGTAAATCCTTATACAGACGACTGTCAAATACCCTGAGAATTTCCAGAGAGCTGAGTCAATAAATTGGCTCACAGATAGACGACTGTTGCAGCATACACAGTCGACTGATCCAAGGTACAGTCGACTGTATATACAACAATAGTCGACTGGCCGTAAAAGTCAGATCAACGAAGTTTGGGCAATAGATAGATAGGCGACTGATTTACAAAAGACAGGCGCCTGTCACAAAGACAGGCGCCTGTGAATCGTTCATCAGTAGACTGTGCAAAATAAACAGAAAGGCCCAATACTAGATTGTAAAAGTTTGTGCATAAAGGCGACTGTAGAACAAAACACAGTCAACTGTTTTTGAGACAGATGACTGTAAAACGTTCAACAGTCGACTGTTAAACAATCCAAGCACTATCACAAAAGAAATGAATTGGGGTCAAAGGACAATTGATCTAATGATTTCCTAAGACTGAAATGATGATGTGTGTGAGTGCTCTATCAAAGTTCTACTTCCAAGCTACATACTAGAAGAGATAAAATAAAATTTACATTGACGAATTCTCTCTTCTATCCATCGTATGAGCTTGAAGTCTTCATGGAGCTTCAATCAACATCTATGATCATCCAATCCATGTCATTTGCCTTCAATCAACTTTGAGTGTCATCCATTGCTAGTAGATTTTCATAATAATCTTAGGCAATGGATTAACTACAAAATAGGGGATTAGTCACAAGTATTTATGTTTGCTCATCATTAACACCAAGTATGGAGAAGTCCAATACTCAACAACGTCAAATCTCAGGCAAGTTCTGCGATCTTACTTCCTTTTTCGATCACATTATTTTTTGTAAGAGTGTTGTTGGTTGCACCGCAGGTTCCTATGATTTCACCACATTTTTATTTACAAGTTTGACATTACCTAAATTCATAAACAAAATTACTTTTTTACCCATCAGTTGCATGCACAAAAAATAGAAAGAAAAAATCCACCCATTTCCGGCTCCAACCCTCGCTGCAACCCCTAGCCGTCGAGAGCCGCCACCGCCACCATCGAGCGCACGCTAGCTACACGCTCTCGCTCACTGAATTGAACTCTGAGGATGAGCGTGTGTCACTGGAAGCTGTAGCTGAGATTATTAAGCCACCTGATGAATTTGGTGATGAATTTGGGGATCTGTTACACATAGTAGCCACCTGCAATGAGGAAGACAAGTGTGGTGACCGTCCCTTGTTTGACATCCACGAGGACGGCCAAGGCTTTGCAGGGGGATGGCAATGCCAAACGTTCATCCACGGACGAAGAACAAAAGTTGGTGAGAAAAGAGCTCGTCTCTGCCGTTGCTGTGGGAGGCCAACGCCAACGGTTCCTCCACAGACGAAGAACAGAAGGCGACGGAGATTCAGAGGACGTAGCCGACATTGCTGGGAAGAGAGAGGGGAGCTCGACGAGGACTTTCGGGGGATACACGAGGAGGGGGAAGAGGAGGAGGGATACATGAGGATGGGGAAGAGGATGGAGAGGATTGGGCTGCAGCCGCAGTGGACGGAGTCCTCGATGCCGAAGGGGCTGTCGGAGATGTCGAAGAAAATGTGGCAATGAGGAGTTTAATTAGAGGGTTGGAAGGGGTAATATTGGAAATAAAAGAAGTGAATTTAACAATTTATAAAAAAAACAAAAAAATATAGTTGTGAATTTATAAACGTGTTGAATTCATAGAACTTTGCGGTGTGACTAACAACACTCTTTTTTTAATGCAGGGTAAATGAATGTATTAATACACAGTGTGTTACATTTTTTACGGCTTGTATTGTAATTTAGATTTTTAAACCCAAATTTATATTTTTTTCAATATTTGCATGTTTTATTATATTTAAATTAGGTGATAGGTTTTTTTAAATAAAAATAAAAACAATGTAGCTTAAGCTTTTCATTATTATTTTTTCGGTACATCGGAAACACGGTTAAAAGCGCGCGCAACAACCCCACCCACCAGGGTTCGATTCTGATTGGGAGGTGGAGCAATGTCGTTGGTCCACTGGCCACTGGCTAAGCCTTTCATGAAGCTTATGCTTTGCTACATGAAAAAAAAGATCAAATGTTTTGCTAAGAGCTTTTTTTAACATTAGATGTATCTTTAGCAAATAATATGTGAGAAAATGGATGGTGTTAAGCGGGTAATTTGATCTCTCCCAAAGTCTAATCATCCCCTCATGATTTTGTCGATAAAATGATAATTTGAAGGACATTGTGTTTTTAATTGTAGCCGAACCCATTTTTTTGCAGATGATCCCTCATTGTTCTCCTACACACACTTTACTAACTTGAACTCCAGAATGCTAAACCTAAGAAATAAAATTAAAAAATGATGATCTTACTAAATTTGAAATTGTTGCGAAAGGAAAAGTAGAGTAATAGGTGTAAGAGGTTAAGAGCCCCCTACCCTCATATTTATAGCGTTCAATGATGGGCCGAATACCCAATGGGCCTCATGGGCCTATTCATAACACTTCCCCTTATCCAACCAACATTGAATAAGAGGTGAATTCTTCAGGATCCGAGTTAGGATAACTGCCTTGTTAAATAAAGAACAGTTATTCCATAACTTCCCCTGTTTTAGGGATGTGTCTTAGGGGTGGATACTTCAGGATCCAGAGTCAACGAGGTTGCCTCGTCAAAACCTTGACTACGAAAAATCCTGTGGGAAAAAACCAGTAGCCAAGAGAAAAGCGTGCAACTCTGCAGTTGACTCCCCCTCATCTGACCAAGCTTCAGGCTTGCAGATTTCCTATGAATCTATACATCAGTCTCCTATGTACCTATATGTTGATAGTCCTCTCATCCTGACCCAGTTTACATTTTCTCACTCTCCTCATCCCAATCCCATATACAAGTTTCTCAAAGATACTAGTAGGCAGGGATTTGGTAAGCAAATCCGCCAAGTTATTACATGATTGGATCTTCTGTACCTCAATCTGCTTTTGCTTCTGAAGGTCGTGCGTCTAGAAGAACTTGGGGGAGATATGCTTCATCTTGTCGCCTTTGATGTAGCCGTCCAGTAGCTGGGCTATACATGCTGCATTGTCTTCATGGAGTGGAGTAGGCGCAAGGACGCCGGTCATCAGGCCGGTGGAGGTGATAATGTGCTAGATCACAGAGCGTAGTCAAAAACTCTCTTTGCTTGCCTCATGCATCGCTAGAAGTTCTGAGTGAGTGGATGAGACGGTTGTCATGGTCTGCTTTACAGATCTCCAGGATATGGCAGTGCCGCCATAGGTAAACATGTATCCGGTCTGAGACTTCTCTGTATGAGGATCGGACCTGTAACCTGCATCAGCATAACCAACTAAACCAGTTGTTGCCCCATTCCTGTAGAATAGACCTAAGTCTATGGACCCATGGAGGTAGCGCAGAAGATGCTTAACTCTGGTCCAGTGTCGCTGTGTAGGTGCAGCACTATATCTGGCTAGTAAGTTGACTGCAAATGCTATGTCAGTGCGAGTGCAGTTAGCCAGGTAAAGGAGTGCACCGATAGCACTTAGGTAAGGCACTTCAGGGCCTAGTACTTCCTCCCCCTCTTCCAGCGGCCGGAAGGGGTCTTTATGCACATCCAATGATCTAACGACCATTGGGGTGCTGAGGGGGTGACACTTATCCATTTGGAACTTTTTCAACAAGTTCGATGTGTAAGTTGAATGATGTAACAGGATCCGATCGTTAAGATGCTCCATTTGAAGACCTAAACAGAATTTTGATTTTCCGAGGTCTTTCATCTCGAAGGTTTCTGTCAAGCTTCTAGAAATCTCAGCGATCTCTTCAGGAGATCCGATAAGGTTCAAGTCATCCACATAGACGGCTATAATGACAAATCCTGTTGCCTTTGCTCTTATAAAGATGCAAGGACAGACTGGGTCATTCGTAAATCCTTGTTTTGCAAGGAAGTCGCTCAGTCTGTTATACCACATCCTTCCAGATTGTTTTAGACCATATAATGATCTTTGCAGTTTCACTGAGTAGATGTCACGTTGTCTCTCTTTTAGTGTTGCAGGCAAAGAATAACCATCAGGCAATCTCATATAGATGTCTCGGTCTAGATTGCCATATAGGTATGCAGTCACGACCTCCATAAGCTGCATATCTAAACCCTCTTGGGCTGTTAAGCAAATGAGGAATCGGAAGGTGATCGTGTCAATGACCGGGGAGTATGTGGCTTTAAAATCCACCCCTGAACGTTGGGTAAAACCCTACGCTACAAGCCTTGCTTTGTAGCGAACGATCTCATTTTGTTCATTTCTTTTTCTAACAAATACACATTTATAACTCACAGGTTTTACACCTTTTGGTGTCTGGACTATAGGTCCGAAGACCTTGCGTTTTGTTAGTGAATCCAACTCCACTCCTATTGCCGCTTTCCACTTTGGCCAATCATCTCTGCTTTGACATTCTGTCAGAGAGCGTGGTTCAATATCATCGTCGCAGTACGCGACGTTGATAGCAATATTACACAATGTGTCATCTATGGTTGTGCTCTTTCTATCCCAATACTTCCCAGTTCGTACATAGTGCATCGAAACTTCATTTTCTCCCGGTTTTTCCTCTGTTTGAGAGTTTGGGAGAGATGTGGTAGCAGAGCTTAAAGTAGCATCTTGTGGTGGTATTGTTTTACCATTGCCAAGGGTCCTACTCTTTCGAGGAACTTGATCCTTGGATCCAAGTAGTCGCCCTCTCTTTTTAAGAGGTCCAACCATTTCTGCTGCAGGCGGATTGCATCCATGTTGCGGTATGTCAATCCTAGCTGGAGTGTTAGCAGCAGGGACGTGTGATCTGACAATCTTCTGGTTGTCAGTGAATTTTTCCAGCAAGAGATGGACAGTGTTTTGGATATGGAGAATCTTCAGGACCTCCTCCTCACACTGGCTTGCGGGCGAATCAAAGTGACATAATGTCTTTGTATCCCAAGTGATACAGTCTGAAACTTCGGGCTTCTTTGTTTGTGAGCCTAGTCTTAGGAATGATGTTTCATAAAATTCACATTCTTCTAGACGTGCCTTGAAAACGTCTCCCGTAAGAGGTTCTAGGAATCTTATTATGGAGGGTGTGTCAAACCCAACATAAATGTCTAGGCAACGTTGTGGACCCATCTTTGTCCTTTGTGGTGGTGCTATGGGGACGTATACTGCACAACCAAATATTCTCAAGTGTGAGACAATTGGTGGGGCTCCAAGTGCTAGTTGCATTGGAGAACATGACTGACCTCCAGAAGGTCTTAATTTTATTAAAGATGCAGCATGCAAAATTGCATGACCCCATGCATTCACTGGCAGCTGGGATTGAAGTAATAATGGATGAGCAATCCATTGCAGTCTCTTAATTAGAGATTCTGCTAACTCGTTTTGGGTGTGAACATACGCTACAGGATGTTCGACTTCAATGCCCTGCGCTTGGCAATAGTCTAGGAAAACTTGTGATGTAAACTCCCCCGCATTGTCCAGACAAAGTTTCTTTATCTGGTAGTCGAGGAAGTGGGCCCACCAACCTAATTATCTGAGCTAAGAGCTTAGACAGTGCTAGGTTACGGGTGGACAGTAGACACACATGTGACCACTTAGTAGATGCGTCTATCAGGACCATGAAGTACCTGAACGGACCACTTGATGGGTGTATAGGCCCACAAATGTCTCCGTGGATTCTTTCCAGAAAGCTTGGAGACTCCAGGTCCACTTTCAGTGGAGAGGGTCTCGTAATTAGTTTGCCCTTGTAACAGGGTGGACATGGGAATTTATCTTTTTGAAGAATCTTCATGTTCTTCAAATCTATAGCCCTTGAGCTTTTTATGATGTGATACATCATAACAGATCTAAGGTGTCCCAGTCTACTATGCCAGAGTTGGAATTCTGGTGTTTGGGGGCACTGCAGGTGCTCCGCCATTAATGTTTCTGGAGTTTGAATACTTATTTGGTAGAGTCCTGAGGGGAGTCCCTTGAAACGTTCCACAATGGTTTTTGAACCATTTGTAAGAGACGTTACAAGCAAGTATTCCCTTTCATTTTCCTCGACAGTCTCTAAGTGATACCCGTTTAAACGGATATCTTTAAAGCTTAGGAGGTTTCGGATAGATTTAGGGGAGTATAACGCATTTCTAAGTGTGATTGGTGTGTTACCGGGGAGCAATATGATTGCTTCCCCCTGAACCTTCGATTGTATTAGCTGGTCCTGAGATTGTTCTCAGTGGACCAGAGTTGCTACCTATGCTCATAAAGTAGTCTATGTTTTGAAGGATCGAGTGCGTCGATGCACTGTCCACTAGGCATATTGATTCCATATCTATATAAGAAATACATACAAGCAAAGATAATACGAAAAAGAAGCTATTTCTATTCATATTTGAGATGCTCAATAAGTTCGACATGGAATAAAAATAAGATACGTTGCATAAAAAGGGAAGATACATTGCTAGCAAATAAAAATTGATTATGGTCCATAACTAGAGAGTGTCGTCTCCCATGAAATCTTCTGGATTCCATCTGGACTCTGGCAACGTTGCGCTCTCTATCAGGTTTGTCTCAACGTGAAGCTTGAGATTTGCCTGGTAAAGGTCCTGTAGGTGTTTCTGGGTGCGGCAGATTCTGGACCAGTGGCCCGTCATTCCGCATTTGGAGCACTTATCCTCCCAGTCTTTCTTGGGAGTACCACCTTTGTTGGACGTCCACTTCTGCTTCTTTTCCACGAACTTCTGGTTCTGAGGAGTAGCTTGAGGAGTGGCCTTCTTCTGCTTCTTCTGTTCTTTCCATTTCTGGAATTTAGCCTTTTTGTCCATCTTCTTCTTCTGGGAAGACTGGAAGTGTGCCTCTGCAGGAGGTGGCAGTGGGGCGGAGCCAGGAGGGCGCAGGTTGTGAGTGGCAACCAACAAATCTATGTTCTGTTCAACCATTAGGAGGCATGAAAGCAAATCAAAGTACTTCGTGAACTTCCTCTCACGGTACTGTTGCATGAGGATCATGTCCTTCTCGTGGAAAGACGTGAACGTCTTTTCCAGCAACATTTTCTCAGTCACAATCTCACCACACAACTTCAGTCGTGAGGGGATGCGGAAAACTGCTGAGTTGTACTCTGCTACGGATTTGTAATCCTGTATGCGGAGGTGAGTCCACTCGTACTGCGCACGGGGGAGTATGACATCCCCTCTAATGCCTGTACCTCTCCTCGAGTGCGTCCCACAGTTCGTAAGGATCATCTACAGTAAGATACTCGTCCTTCAGGGTCGAGTCTAAGTGTTCCTTGATTTAAATAACGGCTTTCGCCTTTAGTATATCGGAAACTTCTTCTGTATGAGGTGCTTCTTTAGAAGCATCCTTTTCAACTGTGACAGTACTTGTTGTTGCCTTCTCAGTGGGTGTCAGACTGAAACCATGAGATCGCAGGTGGAACTTGTTGAGCTTTGGCGGACCCTCAGAGCTCGGATCTGTGTCCGTCCTAGGTCGGACGGGCCACAGGGGCATAAAATCGCAGCGGAAAATTGACCGACGCCCCACTTGCGTCGCGGCGTCGCGGTGTCGTTTACCGCAAGTTTCACGGTTAGTGTAGGGTGTGGGAATATCGAACTCATGGAGGCAAGGTTGTGCTTGGGTCAGGTAGGACCTAAATCACCCCGAGGGGCGAGCTAGCCCGAATCGGTAGATGGTTGTCACGAAAGAAAATAAAAGGGTGTGAACGAAAAGAAAGTAAACCCGGGACTTTGGTTTCCAACCCGACGAGAGACTCTCGCCGATACGGACTTCGGGTATGGATAGCGATCGGGATTAGGGTCTAATGGTGAGACGTTGCCTCTGAAAGTGGTACCGGCGTCCCATGGGCCCGATATTCCGGTCGGTGCCCAGGATGATACACCGGACTTCCCGGATTCGATCAGTGGGCACTCCCGTGTCCATTAACACTGATCGATCCCGGGAGCACTAAGCCCGCAACGATATCTCCCAACGTCTCATCCTGCCGCTCCCGCGTGCTAGGATTCGGCGTCTACACTAAGGGCGTGAGCTATGGCTAGGGAGTCAACCGCCAAGTTTATTCCCCCTTGGCCCGACGGTCAAAGGCGGTCTTTTTCCCGCCAATGACAATGAAACACCCCGCGTAACCGTTAGATTCCTACTCCCTATCGATTTCCTAACCCTATGGACGCATCGGGAAGAGCCCCCGAAGGGGTTTCCACCAAAATCCCAGATTTGGGAACTACTCACAAAAATTCATGAAAAAGCAATCTAAATGAAATTTAACCGTTGAAATCATAATCGGACAATTGCAATGCGGAAGTAATAGAGTAATAAAGACAATACTAAAATTTTAGAAAGATCTGAAAACTTACTAAAGAGTAACAATTACAGCCGTCACAAGGAAATAAAACAGTAGAAAAACAGCAACTCCCGTTTCTGGAACCCTAGGGGTTCTATATATAGAACTTCGCATCAACCGATCGGTTGACAAGTCAACCGATCGGTTGACCCGTTACAAATAAATAACAGAAAACAGCGAGTTTTCACCCGATCTCATGAACCGGTCCGGTGAGTTCTTGAGCGACCGGCTGGATCTTGGAGCAGTCGGGTGAATCGGTCGGTTCGACGTCCGTGTCTTCAGCTCTTCTTCTTCAGCTACAGATGAACCGATCGGGTGAGAGTCACCCGATCGGTTGGAATTCTGCTCGAAAAAAACAGAGAACAGCCGCCCGCAGAACCGGTCTGTGAACCGGTCGGGTGACTTCTTTGTGAGCTGCGGCAGAGACCGGGTGGTGCACGCGTGCATCACCCGATCGGTTGAAGATGACCAACCGACCAGGTGAGGGGCTGAAAGATGAAATCTTCGATGTTTGACCCCCTGGATCACGCGTGACTTCCCCCGTTGCTCCGGGGACTTGGGATATCATCGTTAAACGTCCCCTACGTGGTCGAACCCCTGCGATCATGGATAAACAAAGAAAAGTGAAAGAAAACGGGAAAATATACGAAAACGAATAAGAGACGGCGGAAAAACACGGAGAAACACAAAAGAAAACGTGCGTGAATATATGAAATATAAACGCACGTCAAAATCCCCCAAGCTGAACTCTTCCTCGTCCTCGAGGAAGACGAGTGAGAGTAGGAGCTCGGAAGGGAAAAATAGAGAGGAAGAAAGAAAAAGAAAACTCTAAGCCCTAGATCGTCCATCAGAGCCACCAAAATCGAAAACGACACACCAAGCAAGCAAACGCCAAATCACACCACTAAACCTAGGAAAGCGAGTCCAAATAAGTGTCGTGGGTCCACGCAGTGAAGCGCGAGCGAGCGTGGTCGTGTGCTAGCAAATGGTGATGCTATCTACGATGTGCTATGATGCTCGATATACACAAATCCAAGATATGACCCAAAATATCGATCCGAATTGAATTAAGCGGCGAATATAAGTTCAAGCATGCATGAGAAGAGTGGGAATAGAAGCGTATCATGCATCGGGGACTCCACAACTAGGGTTAAGGAAATCACGCCACTACAGCCTAGATACTAGCTAAAAAGTTCCTAAGCCAAGTGTTTTCGATAACGACGGGGGTTGAGATGATGTGGAGAAGAACACTCGGTGCGAATTCTCGCCTTCCCTTTATTCTTGGCAAGAATGAAAAAATATTCACACTGAAATTTTTTTTTTTTTTGGGTTTTGGGCATTTGTATTTTTTTTTGAATTTTTGGGCTATACACAATTTTTCTTTTCTTTTCTTTTCTCTTTTTTTTTGGATTTTTGGGTTTTTGGCTATACACATGTGTACTCTCCCAAGTGGGAGAACGGTACACGACGAGGGGATTTGCACCAAGTAAAACAAAAAAGAAGTCGAAATCTAAACACTTGGGCAAAGGAAACTATTCTCGCTAAATAGAGCGTAGGCTAAATGGGTTATCCTAGTCCTTAGTTGTGGAATCCCGACGCATGCGAATTGAAGTATACGATATAAATATAGCATGCATATAGTGGAAAGAAATACCGCATATTCAAATCGGAGCATGGTAATCTAGGGGTCATTCCTGGACAGGCATATAAAGTAAAATCACAAGGCAGAAGCACACCAAATGCTAGTCACGACACACGACTCACAAAAAGCTAAGTGGGCCCACGATGCGTGAAATGCAAGAGGACTCGAAATCCTAGGGTTAGTGAGTGTGATTGTCGATGCAAAGCTAGGTGTGTGTGACTTTGTGGCGATTCATCATAGGATTCATCTCTAGGAGAAAGAGCTAAAAGAAAGAAAGAAAGAGAAAAAAGAAGAAAAAATAAAAACACGATGAAAACGACACAAAAACAGAAAAAGAAGGACTAAAACGACGCACACAGTGCGACTCCCCCAAGCTGAAGTTTGCATTGCCCTCAATGCAATATGAGTGAGGACGGGAGGGCAATGAAAATGGGGGGGGAATACGCACTGACACAAAAAGAAATGAAAACGAGGAAAACACATAGATAAAATTGAAAAAGAAAGAAAGATCAAAATCAAAATCAAACAAAATGAAAATAAAAATAAAAGGCACACGACACGACACTCAAAAAATGAAAAACAAGCACACACACACAAAATGAGAAAAACAAACAAAACACGACAGCATACCAAAATAGACGTCCCCCAAGCTAGACCAGAAAGTGCTAGCGAAATGATATGATCAATGAAATCCAGATATGTGCAAGGGGGAGTCAAAAACAAAAGGGGTGAATCTAGAAAGCAACACGCAAATAGTCCCCTCCCTCCGACAGAGACAAAGCAGGGCCCCGAAAAGACAGATGGGCACAAATATGGGGGGGGCAAAAGTGGGATAGAAAAATTAAGCGGGGGCACCACCCTCTGGGGGTGGTGATGGGGGCCTGTGCTGTGGACCAGGGGTCGTGGGGGGTGGAATGTGGAGCTCGGAGACGTCGGGTGGGTCTTCGCGGATGTGGCGAACGAAGCTTTGAAGGAAGGGGAGGTCTCGGTCGACGGACTCCTCGGTTATCCGACCACCCTGCCCAGCTAGGAGGATCATGGCCATGAATTGATCGGCTTGGTCTTGATCGGGGGCAGGTGGGTTGGAGGTGGTGGGCTGAGCGGGGGGCTGTGCGCGACGAGCGCGACGGTTAGGCCTAGGGTTCGAAGAGCTGGCGTCGGTGGGTTTAACACGGCGGGGAGGCATTGTGCGGGTGTCTTGTGTGTGCGCGAGTGTGTAAAAGTACAACGAATTCAACACAAACACGAAATACGACCAACAAGCAATTGAAATATTTGGGGTAAGATTAAAATTAAGTAAAGGAGCGAGTTTACCCAAATGAGATGAAGATAGTCGATCGTAGACGCCCCGATGCTATTCGATTAGAGCACGCTGTGAAGCCGCAGCGATCTCTTCAACAAGTTCCGATGTTGGTGAGAATGGGTGAAATTTAGGGTTTGTGTGGAGGGAGATGGCGGGGGAATGGAGAGAAATGATGGTGGACGGGTAGGGATATGGCGGGGGAGGAAGATCGAGGCTGATCTTGGGGAAGAAAGTAGGAAGGCGCACGAGGGGAGTCGAAACGGCGGCAGTTCGGTCGATCGGGCGAGGGTGGGAATGAACGGGTGTCGGGGGGGTTTATATAGGGTTTTAAGTCGAACCGATCGGGTGACTTGTCACCCGATCGGTTGACGGTTAGGTCGAAAATCTTGCCGAAGAAATGCTACAGGCGAACCGGTCGGTTGACTTTTCAACCGACCAGTTGGCCGCTCCACTCATTTTCCCGAGAGCTTAGGGCTGCTCACCCGGTCGCGTCAACCGGTCGCGATCGAACTCAACCGATCGGTTGATATTCCCCAAAATTTCCCGAGAGTTCTTCCCAGCTCACCCGGTCTGCCACCCGGTCTCTTCATTACTCAACCGATCAGGTCATATGGGGACAAATCTCGGCATGTATCTGATACATCCCAACCGATCGGGTGAGTTGTCAACCGATCGGTTGGGGCTTGTTTCCTGCAAAAACCAATAGATTTGTTTAAGTCCCCGAACGGATGCTCTCGCGGCTGATTTTATTTATAAAAATAGATAAAATAAAGTAAAAAAATAACGCTAAAAATTGGAGAAAAAGTTTAGAACATGGGTTGCCTCCCATGAAGCGCACTTGTTTAACGTCGTTGGCTCGACGCCCGCAAGAGATGCTCATGGTGGTTGGTACGGGTGATGCCCAAAGTTCGGCATCTCTTCTTCATTGGAGCTGAAGGAACTTGGAGTAGTCAGCGGCTGGAAAAATACTTGCTCGACTACCCTCCCCTTGTTCTTGGGATCCGAGGGCTTTTCCTTGGTGTTGGCGCTTCCCGCCATCTTCTTCAGGATCCGGACCTCGTCTTTAGTGAGGTTCATGGGCTCTTTCCCCGTTCTCCTCGCAGGAGGAGTCTTGGGGAACCCGGGAGGGGTCGTTCTTGCTGCACTCGGTTTTCCAGCAGCTTCTTTGTCTTCGGGGCCGTCTCCATCTTCTGAATCCCCCAAGTCATCGGGGGGGGGTTTCTCAGGAGAATCTCCCAGGAGCTCTCCTCTACAGCTTTTTCTTCTTCTATCTCAAGCAAATTGCATCCAGGGTCATCAGGGGGATCGGGGTGCTTCATGGATAATCCCAGATCAAACTCAACTTTCTCTCCGCTGACGTTCAAAGATAGTTTTCCGTTCTTCACATCTATTAGAACACCAGCAGTGGCCATGAAAGGCCGTCCCAGGATAATGGGGGTGTGTGCGTCTTCGGGCATGTCCATGACTACAAAGTCCACAGGCACATGCACCCCTCTCACATTCACGGGAAGGTCATCCACAACTCCCACCGGATATTTGACCGATCGGTCAGCTAGTTGTAGGGTCATACCGGTGGGCTCCAAATCGCCCATCCCTATCCTTCTGTACATTGACAAGGGCATCAAACTAACACTCGCTCTGAGATCGACGAGTGCGCGATGAATCTTCACTGTCCCGATCGTGCAAGGAATAGAGAAGCTCCCCGGGTCTTTAAGTTTCGGCGGATTTGCCCTCTGGATAAGAGCGCTACACTCCGCCGTCAACACTACTTTCTCTTTTCTAGACCCTCTAGTCACCAAATCTTTTAAGAATTTTGCATAGGAGGGGATTGTTTCGATTGCTTCTAGGAAGGGGATCTGCAAACTCAGGTCCTTGACCATGGCGAAGAACTTGCCATATTTCTCATCAATTTTTGCCTGAGCCAACCGTTGTGGAAATGGCACAACGGGTTTATACACTTTAGGGCTCTCTTCCCCCCTATTCTCCTTCTCTTCTTCAGAGACTCCCTCCGGAGTCATAGGATTTGATGACGAAGCACCGGTGTCGTTTGATTTTTCGATCGGTTTCTCAACGACCAATGGTGCTTCCGGGTTGCTAGGGGGCACTCTAGTAGGAATTTGTGTCCCGCTTCTTAGAACGATAGCGGACACATTTGCGTGCTCGTGCACGAGTGCCGATGTTTGGGTTGCTCCCCTCGGGTTCACCTCCGGTTGTGGCGGTAATTGGTTTTGTGACCTTGCAAGGTTCGCCACTTGTAACCCCAGCTGGGTTACTTGGTCCGTGAGGGTCCGCTGACCCATTTCCAGCTTTTGGTTGATCCTCTCCTGGTTGGTAATATATTGAGTCAAGAGAGACTCAACCGGAGAGACGGCCCTCTGTTGGCCATACTTCTGCTGCTGCTGGAACGGCTGCTGATTCCTGGGGGCATAAGATTGTTGCTGAAATGGTTGCTGCTGTGGCCTAGCCAGCTGATAAGTTTGTTGCTGCGGTTGCTGAGGCGGTGAGGGCTTAAATGGTGGCCGGTAACTGAAGTTCGGGTGGTTCCGGTTGTTTGGAGAGTAGGCCGGGTTGGAATTTGTCCTTGGCGGATACGGCGCATTTCCCGTAGGGTTGTAAAATAGTGCGCTCGCCTGATCCAACGGTGGCGAGATGTCACCACCGTCGAATTCACCAAAGAATTCGGACTCTACCGCAGAAATTTGCTGTGTACCGGCCCCACCAGCTCCTACCATTAGTGCGGAGATCTGGGTCGAAAGCAAGTCAAACTTGCTTGAAAGTTTGTCGACGTCCTCGACTCTGTGTATACCCCCGGATCTTGGTGTGGCTCTCTAGTCACACCACCGCTCATTGTTGGTTGCCATATTTTCCAGAATATGCCCGGCATCCTCCTCACTTCTAGACATGAAGGAACCCCCAGCCGCGGCGTCCATAGAAGATTTCAGGTCATCCCTCAACCCATTGTAGAACAGGTTAATAATCTGCCACTTCGGAAGCTCATGGTGAGGGCATCTTCTTTGCATCTCTTTATATCTCGTCCAAGCTTCATGCAAGGACTCGTGGCTGGCCTGGGAGAAGGAGGAGATCTCACTCCTCAACTTCATGGTCTTCCCCGGAGGAAAGAACTTTGTCAGAAAAGCGTTGGAGAGCTTCTCCCAGGTGTTGAAAGTGTTGGGGTCCTTTCCCCTTAGCCATTGCTTGGCTTTATCTCGCAAAGAGAAGGGGAACAGCTTCAGACGGATAGCCTCTGTCGTGACACCATTAATCCGGAAGGTGTCACACTTCTCCAAGAAGGAGTCTAGGTGCTCGATCGGGCTCTCCATGGGTGCACCCGCAAACTGATCCTACTGGATCCATGTCACTAGAGACGGCTTCAGCTCAAAGCTTTGAGCCGCAATAGCTGGAGGACGGATGGCGGAAGTAGACTCGATGGATGGCATCGAGTACTCCAGCAGAGACTTTTGAGGCGGGGTGTTCTCCTCCATGGATTCGGGATCTTCTCTTCTTCGCTTCTCGGCGGCCAAACGCCTAAGGGTGGCGTTAATCTCTGGATCGAGGGGAATCAAGTCATCAAGACTCCTTGAACTCCTGCGCATGAAAAACAACAAACACCCGTGAAGCGACAAGTGGGAAAGAAACAGATAAAATAAGAAATAAAAATAAGGAAGAACAAAAAGAAAAAGAAAAAGGAGAATGCAAAAATTATCGCGAGGTAGGGATGTGAGCTAGACACGAGGGTTCAAGAGATCCTAAAATAACAAGCACGTTGCCTCCCCGGCAACGACGCCATAAACTTGACCGGCGCCCCGCTTGCGTCGCGGCGTCGCGGTGTCGTTTACCGCAAGTTTCACGGTTAGTGTAGGGTGCGGGAATATCGAACTCAGGGAGGCGAGGTTGTGCTTGGGTCAGGTAGGACCTAAATCACCCCGAGGGGTGAGCTAGCCCGAATCGGTAGATGGTTGTCACGAAAGAAAATAAAAGGGTGTGAACGAAAAGAAAGTAAACCCGGGACTTTGGTTTCCAACCCGACGAGAGACTCTCGCCGATACGGACTTCGGGTATGGATAGCGATCGGGATTAGGGTCTAATGGTGAGACGTTGCCTCTGAAAGTGGTACCGGCGTCCCATGGGCCCGATATTCCGGTCGGTGCCCAGGATGATACACCGGACTTCCCGGATTCGATCAGTGGGCACTCCCGTGTCCATTAACACTGATCGATCCCGGGAGCACTAAGCCCGCAACGATATCTCCCTACGTCTCATCCTGCCGCTCCCGCGTGCTAGGATTCGGCGTCTACGCTAAGGGCGTGAGCTATGGCTAGGGAGTCAACCGCCAAGTTTATTCCCCCTTGGCCCGACGGTCAAAGGCGGTCTTTTTCCCGCCAATGACAATGAAACACCCCGCGTAACCATTAGATTCCTACTCCCTATCGATTTCCTAACCCTATGGACGCATCGGGAAGAGCCCCCGAAGGGGTTTCCACCAAAATCTCAGATTTGGGAACTACTCACAAAAATTCATGAAAAAGCAATCTAAATGAAATTTAACCGTTGAAATCATAATCGGACAATTGCAATGCGGAAGTAATAGAGTAATAAAGACAATACTAAAATTTTAGAAAGATCTGAAAACTTACTAAAGAGTAACAATTACAGCCGTCACAAGGAAATTAAACAGTAGAAAAACAGCAACTCCCGTTTCTGGAACCCTAGGGGTTCTATATATAGAACTTCGCATCAGCCGATCGGTTGACAAGTCAACCGATCGGTTGACCCGTTACAAATAAATAACAGAAAACAGCGAGTTTTCACCCGATCTCATGAACCGGTCGGGTGAGTTCTTGAGCGACCGGTTGGATCTTGGAGCAGTCGGGTGAATCGGTCGGTTCGACGTCCGTGTCTTCAGCTCTTCTTCTTCAGCTACAGATGAACCGATCGGGTGAGAGTCACCCGATCGGTTGGAATTCTGCTCGAAAAAAACAGAGAACAGCCGCCCGCAGAACAGGTCTGTGAACCGGTCGGGTGACTTCTTTGTGAGCTGCGGCAGAGACCGGGTGGTGCACGCGTGCATCACCCGATCGGTTGAAGAGACCAACCGACCGGGTGAGGGGCTAAAAGATGAAATCTTCGACGTTTGACCCCGTGGATCACGCGTGACTTCCCCCGTTGCTCCGGGGACTTGGGATATCATCGTTAAACGTCCCCTACGTGGTCGAACCCCTGCGATCATGGATAAACAAAGAAAAGTGAAAGAAAACGGGAAAATATACGAAAACGAATAAGAGACGGCGGAAAAACACGGAGAAACACAAAAGAAAACGTGCGTGAATATATGAAATATAAACGCACGTCAAAAATCAAAAACAAAACTTTTAGGCTAGCTAAACAATTTAGCTAGGCTCTGAGGGAGGCAGAACCTAGCCCGATCTATGCCAACTTGGGGTGGATCTGACCACCCCAAGAGGGATCTATTCTATTATAGAGACAAAATTAAATCTACACTAATAATTTCTTAACCACGTACCCGGAATCTTGACCCTGGGGCGGGTAAGATGTACCGCACTGTCTCTGACGCTCCTTGTAGCCAAACCGCCTTGACTCGATCCAGCCGAGCAGCCTCGCACCCTCGAACCGGTCCGCCCAAGCCGACTCCCGCCTCCAAGCCGATCACACGCGATAGAAAGTTTCACTTGAGTAGACCCGCGTCTTAGACGTCTGGATCCGAATCCAAACCCCCTTCGTAGTCTTGCTAGGACTACTCCGGAGAATAGGAAAAAGAGAGAGAGAGAGAGAGAGAGTAGTTAGTCGCCGATCGAGCTTGCTCTAAAATTCTGGAGCTACTCGATCGAGGACTTGGTACATTTTTCAACGAAGAGAGTGCACCCCTATTTATATAGGGAGTCGGCACTCCTCTTCTTGTTGTGAGCAATGTGGGACTATTGCTAATTTGAAGAAAATTCAATTAAGCTAATTTAGCTTAATTTGTAGTTTAGTGAGCTTTTCATAAAAGCAAACTTTAACTAATTAATTCTCTTCGCTCATTAAACTTTAGACACCAAACAAGCTATCAATCCGAAGGGCTTCGAATGGTGAACGCGAAGGAACCAACGGCGACGAATTTCGACTTCGTTTGACCCCTCAAACCATTGCCCAAAGTTGGGCAAAAAATCAATTTTCGTAGCCGTCATTTGGGGTTTCAAACCCCTAAAATAACTTAAGTTGCGGGCGCGCCCGCCCAAGGTGAGCAAGGGCGGGCCGCGCCCGTTTGCCCTTTCGGATGGGCTTGTAAGCCCAGTGGGTCTAACCCACTTTCCATTGAATTGTTATTGCATTTCTGGGCTCGTTTGAGCTCCGATTTGGACGCGGTTTGAACCTGTGTTTAGACCGGGACGATCCCGTCATCCAGGTAACCCTTTCCAATGTATTTGTTCCTACTAAATTTGTCGTAACCAATTTACGACATGTTTTAATCTTTTGCTTGCATCAAATGCAACATTGTCCCGATTGCATTTACGACTTAAGTTCACAACCAACTTTGTCAATGTCAACTATTCAATGTCATCAAATGAATCTCTCTTAATTAATCTTCCTATTACTAAGACATGAACGCTACAAGTTGTGAGACCCTACAGCCTGACCTTACTACAAGTTGGGGCTCGGAACCCCTAGATGATGGTCACCACGAGCAATAGCTGTCGTCCCTGTTTCAGAATCATCATAACGTGATCGACCCTTTGACAAAAGCATCATTGGGATTACATTGGCTGTGTCAGTGATGAATGTCGTTAGCTATAGTCCATTCGTCAAGACTGTGTCCCTGTTGGCCTAGGGTATGATTTACTGTCAACCCCATTAGACAATATTGGTCAGTATACGGCGGTCTTTGTTGTATTCACGTTGTACTTCTTACAACGTACCCCGGCCAAGGATTAACACAAAGATCGTACTGAGCCTGTGACACTAACTTCCCTTTAACGGAAGTGACGAATCCCATCTTAGTCGTCTACTCGCCTCGAGAGCTTCGGGTGCAACCCAACCTAAGATCTTTCAGCATGCCTAGCCTCGAAGCTAGATCATGGGTCTAAGCTACACCGTTTATTCACAGATTCGTACAGATGACTTCAGGTCTTAAGGACCAGCTTACATATCATCACCCTAGAGTTATTAAAGACAGTTTAGTTAAAGTTAACCATTTAACAATTCTAAGTTGGTCGTTCAGTGAACTCATTCTCCAATGAGCACCTGTGTCTCGCCTCCGACTTCGCCAATTCGAATGACTATGAGATCATCATTACCCTACGGTAAGACTAAGACATAGTGGTCTATCCGATGTGTCGATATCCAGCTCTCGACACATCTATGACCACGAACCGTTTAAGACTTACGTTTCTATTCGGCCGCTTACTACTCATAATCGAGATCTTATCTAGATACATAAGGACCTAACTATAAGTCTATGGACATTATCTATGTATATTAATACAAACGATTTCATACTTAGGATAATGGATACCATATACAGTATGAACAAGACGTATACTTTAGGATAAATCGCCTTATGGGCATATATCCTCCTACATCTCCCACTTGCACTTAGGCTATTTATCTCGGTATCTCATACCGTTATAGCATATCAGTCACTTTGACATTTATATGACAAACTTAAGAGTGGATTTACTAACGAGTATCTACAATGCATTTTAATGTATTATTATTATTATTATTATTATTATATATATATATATATATCTATCTATCTATCTATCTATCTATCTATCTATCTATCTATCTATATTATAAAAGAGGGATGTTATCAAGAGATATTGGACAAGAGATATTGGACAAGAGAAATTGGATAAGAGATATCTATATTATAAAAGAGGGATGTTATCAAGAGAAATTGGATAAGAGATATTGGACAAGAGAAATTGGATAAGAGATATCTATATTATAAAAGAGGGATGTTATCAAGAGAAATTGGACAAGAGATATTGGACAAGAGAAATTGGATAAGAGATATCTATATTATAAAAGAGGGATGTTATCAAGAGAAATTGGACAAGAGATATTGGACAAGAGAAATTGGATAAGAGATATCTATATTATAAAAGAGGGATGTTATCAATCTATATTATAAAAGAGGGATGTTATCAAGAGAAATTGGATAAGAGATATTGGACAAGAGAAATTGGATAAGAGATATCTATATTATAAAAGAGGGATGTTATCAAGAGAAATTGGACAAGAGATATTGGACAAGAGAAATTGGATAAGAGATATCTATATTATAAAAGAGGGATGTTATCAAGAGAAATTGGACAAGAGATATTGGACAAGAGAAATTGGATAAGAGATATCTATATTATAAAAGAGGGATGTTATCAAGAGATATTGGACAAGAGAAATTGGATAAAAGATATCTATATTATAAAAGAGGGATGTTATCAAGAGAAATTGGATAAGAGATATTGGACAAGAGAAATTGGATAAGAGATATCTATATTATAAAAGAGGGATGTTATCAAGAGAAATTGGACAAGAGATATTGGACAAGAGAAATTGGATAAGAGATATCTATATTATAAAAGAGGGATGTTATCAAGAGAAATTGGATAAGAGATATTGGACAAGAGAAATTGGATAAGAGATATCTATATTATAAAAGAGGGATGTTATCAAGAGAACATACGCTTAATTGATATCGCTCAATTAAGAGGACACACGCTTAATTGATATAATTTCTTTCCAATCCTGTTTTAATGGTAGTTTACAGTAAACGTTGGGCGGAAACATACAGATAGCAACACAATTCCCTAAGGTTAGATTTTCTTTGATATGGTGGTATAGGAAAGATAACAAGCTACCTTTCTGAATGCCAAAAATAATGATCTCCCATTTGAAAAAAAATGTCTTAATTGGAGGAATAAAAATGCATTTGGGAGATGATTATTATGTCACCATTTCACCCATGCACTGACTATCCTCCTCGGTTTCGCACTCGGGAGACGACCTTCGCCGTGCCCTATGGGCACGGGTTATGACTAGTGTATATATATATATGAGGAGCCAGTATATAGAAATATGGGATTGTTTCAAGCCAAGGCCCACCATATGCAATCTGGTACCTGGAAATTCATTCTCCATTGTCGTGAGTTCAACAAAAAGCTCACTAAGCGGAATGTTAGAGATGGTGCAGCTACTTTTTTTGGTATGATAATTGGCTCCCCTGTGGACCCCTCAGTGATACTTTTGATGTTCCTGCGGGGGAGGAGGGATATATGGTTAGCAATTACTGGGCTGATGATAGATGGATGAGTAGCAGTTCTCTCACCCCTGTGCGGCACATCATTGAAGGGGTGAAATTATCCACCGGTGATGACTCATGGACTTGGGTTGCTAAGTCTCCTTCTCTGCTGAATGCTTGGGATGGGTTGCGGGTCATCAAGCCTCTATTCCCTTATTATAAAGTTGTTTGGTTCCAGGGACACATACCCAAGATGGCCATCACATTATTGCGAGCTTTTCACGGGAAACTGCTCACCCGTGACAAGCTCGTAAAATGGGGAGTCCCTACTTCTCCTTTCTGCATATTATGCTCTGACAGTATTCATGAAAATCTGAATCACTTATTTTTTTGAGTGCAATTATTCTAATTACCGCCTGTGCAGGAGCTTTCTTAAAATGGGAGTCATCACTACCTTGCCAACCTCTTTATCTGGAAATGGTGATCTGATCCTTTCGCAGTTTCATGCTATGAACAATATGGGTAAGTTGGCCAGGACGGTGTTAGCTGCCTTGATATGGCACATTTGGAGAGAGCGTAACAGAAGAATTTTCGAAGGAACTAATCAGATGCGGACCTTGCTATTTGATAACATAGCTGATGATGTTAAAGTCGCCTTGAGGCATGTGGATTGGGAGCATGATGGTGATGGTTCTATCCGATCAAATTGGGGCCTTCTAGGCTAGGCTATTTTTCCTTGTACTTTTGTTTTCTAATTTGGCGCTACGGATAGCAGATGGTGTTAAGTATTGGTTGGGTGATGGCGCTTGTGCCTTAGCTCACCATACAAGCATCCTTCTTCCTCTCATGAGTGCCTTGTAATTTTTTCATGAGATCAATATAGATGCAAAGCATATTCTCCATATATATATATATATATATATATATATATATATATATATATATATATATATATATATATACACATCTTTTGATCACACAAGGTCGATCCTTTGAAAAATGATCTGGATCAATTTTTCCTTTCTTTGTATAGCTAACAATTAGCTTATACAATCTAGATGTAGGGTCTAACATTTCTATAAGTCAGTCTCAGCTCATTCCAATTTTCTTGTGTTAACATGTCAGGTACATGCTGACACCCTAAGTCTCTATATATTCGATTAAATCAAAACGATTTTGATTCAATGTTTTATATAGATGATTCAAATAAGTTTGGAAATTCCTTTTTACTTAGTCCGAGAAACGGGAACTAAGTATACGAGCTAGCTCCTACTGACTTTAAGAATTGCCTGGTTAAATACTTCAATATTATATCTAAATCGTATTTAGATTATATATATGAATACATAACCATTTGATAAGTGCTTTAGATGGAATGTACTAGTGTCAGGTTCGGTTTGTCGAATGAGTTAAGTCAAGATCGGTTTAAGGAATCTTGACATTGACTCACTCAATCAAACGTCCTATACTGTATTTTTCCCTTAACCACATTTAATATTAACTCTTTAATAACCAAATGTAGTTTATTAAGAATTAATCTTAATATGCATATAATTGTGATTACACACAATTTATATGCTCCTGGAATCTATACTTAACTACTGATTGACTATAACATTAAGTCAGCTCCAAAACAAAATTTCTGAAGCTTCGTATCACAATTCGAGAATTTTCGCAACCAACTCAGAAAGCCACAATCACAGAAAATTTAAGCCAATCTCAATCAAATTTCAATTTCAACTAGAAAATGCAATTTACGAGACATTCATTCAAAAACAACGGATTCATAAAGATGAACTGTAATGTGTTTATCAAATAAACTTTGAGTGTAGAACACTCAATCATTGTTTTCAACTTTAAGGAATGATACATTTTATTCAACTAAGAAAATGAGTATCAGCTCCTTCTGCATGTCTCTCGAAGTCTTCGCACGGCCCCAGCAGCAACGATTGCTCAGATTGCCGACCGTCCTCCGAACTTCTTCCAATCTTCGCTTCATTTCAGCCACATGTATACATTACACAGATGTTTTATGTGATTGGAAATAATTACGCTTCATTGAATTTAATTGTTGTACCTGTGGTAGAGGCATCAGTATGCCCCTTCTTCTTCTCTGCAAGATAAATCTCGCAGTTCCTCTTCCAATGGCCAATCTTATGGCAATGGAAGCACTCAGATTTTGACGGGGCCCCTTTTGTCTTTTTCTTCCCTTTCTTTGCCTTCGCAGGTTGCAGGACCTGCCTCTTCTTGCCCTTGCCTTTCGGCTGGTCGGAAGAAGCAGAGCCAACAACCAATGCAGTCGGCTTCTTCTCAATTTCCTCAAACTACCTAAGCATATTGAGGAGACCAGGAAGATCCGTTTCAAGACTGTTCATTATGAAACCAGTGATGAAAGGCTTAAAGTCAGGGGTTAAAGACTTAAGGATAATGTCCACAGACATCTCATTGTCCAGGACAAAACCTAACTGGACGACGTCCTCCACGTACCCGATCATCTTGATGACATGATCTTATACGGGCCCTGTCTCCATCTTTGTGCCCCAGAGGTTGCTGGTGGCTTCGAACTTGGCAGCTCTAGATCGCTTGCCGTATAACTCTTGTGCATTCAGAAGCATACTTTGAACATCCATATGTTCATGCTTCCTCTGCAATTCTTTACTCATCGAAGCCAGAGTAAAGCACCTGGCCTTCTCTGCATCCCTCTGGTATAGCTTATAGGCTTCCTTTTCCTCGAAGGTCGAATCGTCATCGGGCTTCTCCGGAGCGTCCTCGAACAGTAAGTATCCAATCCCGGCTAGAGAAAGAACTAACTTAATGTTCATAAGCCCGTCTTTGTAGTTCGTTCCATCAAGCACGTTCTTCTCTACCATATATCTAAGACCCGAATCCATTCTGCAATTTTATAGATACTTTAGTCAGTATATGTTCGTTGTACAGTTTTAATGGGTTTTAATAAAACTATATTCTCCCACTAAATTTATTAAAGCCATAATAATAAACAGTTTATTATAAAATAACATTTGTGAGAGAGGGATCCGACTACCCTGAGTCTGACAACCTTGAGTGTGTCTCAACAAGTTGTCCGACTCTGCAGTCGGTAAACGAACTCGTCGTCAATCACATTTAATATGATTCTCTATCAATTTTACCCC
Source organism: Scilla litardierei (assembly GCA_030789695.1). Classification (NCBI taxonomy): domain Eukaryota; kingdom Viridiplantae; phylum Streptophyta; class Magnoliopsida; order Asparagales; family Asparagaceae; genus Scilla; species Scilla litardierei. Next base: position 176,671,437 of record CM061133.1, on the reverse strand, counting down.
TAGTCATTTGTGATTATGAGTGTGCTCATCCGGATCACAATGGCTAGCCTAGTCGGACCCTTGTTTTCGTGTCTAGTCTGACTTGCCCCGCCGCTCGGTGTATGCACGACACGTCAGTTTGGGTCAGACTTAGACTACATTCTTGGTTAGACTTACGCCGGTGCTCGGTGGATGAGACAACAGTTTTAGTCAGGTCAAGATGTTTATCAAGAAATCGGTTTCTATAAGATTAACATGTCACGGCTTGAGTGTAGCTCAACAACCATAACACGTTTCTTACAGTTGCCAACTCCTAAAACAAGGAGGGCTACGATTTATCTTGAACAAGATTATTATCGTATTTGACTTAGGTATAGTCGATGGATTTACACAGTCATGATTCGACTCCTTGCGGTCCAGCAGACGCGGCCAGGGAATTGACTAAGCCAGAACCAATCGGCCCCTAGACTAGCTAGGGTGGTCCAGCAAACTTAACCAAGCACATTGACCGACATCATGATCCATTGAAGGAGTTTTCATCAATTCTATGTTCGTCCAACAACTAAATGGCTTTTAATTAAGAAAACTAGTTAATCCTTATCAACTATTGGATCCTAAAATTCGAAATTTTATGGATTGGTTGAACAATTTTTATTGAGTCCTTATCAACTATAAGGTTCATTCGTCCAACGGGCTACCCCAATCTAATTAGGATTTTAAATAAAACAATTACAACATATTTCAAAATTTGTCTTTTATGAAAATCATCATTTAAACGTTTTATTGAAATGATTGACAATCAAAGGGACTACCCTAATCTGATATTAGGTTTTGATATTGAATTGTTTATAAAAAACGTAACATGTCACTAGTTTATTAAAATTTCATCTTATAAAATTTTAATCATTTAATGGCTAACCTAAAAGGGTTCATGAATACATTATCCATCATGTCCATTAAAATAAAAACAACTAATTTATCTGCATAAATTAAAAGTTCATGTATTGACATGTAATGAGAATTTGCAAGTTAAAATTATCTACATAATTAATAACATGCAAATCTAAAATTTTAACATTTAAAATTAAAGATCAAAAATTTAAAGCTTAAAATTTTTTTATCACATAAAAACTAGGTTTCATAAAATTATCAAATAATTTTAAAACCTAGACTTTAGAATTTTAATCAAACATTTCTAAGATTAAAATATCGCATAAATAATCTAGAAACTTATATGTAATTTTAAAAGAAACTAATTTATCATTTCATCTTATGAAAAAATTTTCTATAATTTACATATCCATTAAAGCAATTTTAAAACATTTTTAAAATCATTAGAAATTGTTTTAAAAGCTTTCAAATAAAGTTTTAAAATTTCCAACCTTTATTCAACTTAAGAGAATTAAATTTCCAAAATAAAATATGACCTTAAAGTTACATAAACTTTTAAATGCTCGGAAAAATTATTATATCTCATAAAAAAATTTAAAAAGCCTTTACATATTAGAGACCTATTTATATTTATCGCATAAAATTAAATCGTCCCAAAAAAAATTTCGTGTTGCAAAAACAATTTTTAAAACACACAACAATTGTATGTTTAAAAAGAAGCAATTTAAAGATTTAAAAAATGTCGCTAAAACAGATCTATAGCATAATCGTGGCTCTGATACCACTGTGAGGTTTTGGCGGACCCTCAGAGCTCAGATCTGTGGCCGTCCTAAGTCGGACGGGCCACATGGGCAAAAAGTCGCAGCGGAAAATCAAAAACAAAACTTTTAGGCTAGCTAAACAATTTAGCTAAGCTCTGAGGGAGCCAGAACCTAGCCCGATCTATGCCAACTTGGAGTGGATCTGACCACCCCAAGAGGGATCTATTCTATAACGAAAAAATTAAATCTAAACTAATAATTGCCTAACCACATACCCGGAATCTTGACCCTGGGGCGGGTAAGATGTACAGCACCGTCTCTGACGCTCCTTGTAGCCGAACCGCCTTGACTCGATCCAGCCGAGCCGCCTCGCACCCTCGAACCGGTCCGCCCAAGCCGACTCCCGCCTCCAAGCCGATCACACGCGGTAGAAAGTTTCACTTGAGTAGACCCGCGTCTTAGACGTCTGGATCCGAATCCAAACCCCCTTCGTAGTCTTGCTAGGACTACTCCGGAGAATAGGAAGAAGAGAGAGAGAGAATAGTTAGTTGCCGATCGAGCTTGCTCTAAAATTCTGGAGCTACTCGATCGAGGACTTGGTACATTTTTCAACGAAGAGAGTGCACCCCTATTTATATAGGGAGCCGGCACTCCTCTTCTCGTTGTGAGCAATGTGGAACTATTGCTAATTTGAAGAAAATTCAATTAAGCTAATTTAGCTTAATTTGTAGTTTAGTTAGCTTTTCATAAAAGCAAACTTTAACTAATTAATTCTCTTCGCTCATTAAACTTTAGACACCAAACAAGCTATCAATCCGAAGGGCTTCGAATGGTGAACGCGTAGGAACCAACGGCGACGAATTTCGACTTCGTTTGACCCCTCAAACAATTGCCCAAAGTTGGGCAAAAAAATCAATTTTCGTAGCCGTCATTTGGGGTTTCAAAAACCCTAAAATAACTTACGTTGCGGGCGCGCCCACTAAGCAAGGGGCGGGCCGTGCCCGCTGTGTAGCGGGCGTACGCCCGCTGCAGTCAGCGGGCCGCGCCCGTTTGCCCTTGCGGATGGGCTTGTAAGCCTAGTGGGTCTAACACACTTTCCCTTGAATTGTTATTGCGTTTCTAGGCTCGTTTGAGCTCCGATTTGGACGCGGATTGAACCTGTGTTTAGACCGGGACGATCCCGTCATCCAGGTAACCCTTTCCAATGTATTTATTCCTACTAAATTTGTCGTAACCAATTTACGACACGTTTTAATCTTTTGCTTGCATCAAATGCAACATTGTCCCTATTGCATTTACGACTTAAGTTCACAACCAACTTTGTCAATGTCAACTATTCAATGTCATCAAATGAATCTCTCTTAATTAATCTTCCTATTACTAAGACACGAACGCTACTCGGTGTGAGACCCTACAGCCTGGCCTTACTACAAGTTGGGGCTCGGAACCCCTAGATGACGGTCACCACAAGCAGTAGCTGTCGTCCATGTTTCAGAATCATCATAACGTGATCGACCCTTTGACAAAAGCATCATTGGGTTTACATTTGCTGTGTCAGTGATGAATGCCGTTAGTTATAGTTCATTCGTCAAGACTGTGTCCATGTTGGCCTATGGTATGGTTTACTGTCAACCCCATTAGACAACATTGGTCAGTATACTGCGGTCTTTGTTGTATTCACGTTGTACTTCTTACAATGTACCCCGGCCGAGGATTAACACAAAGATCGTACTGAGCCTGTGACACTAACTTCCCTTTAACGGAAGTGACGAATCCCATCTTAGTCGTCTACTCGCCTCGAGAGCTTCGGGTGCAACCCAACCTAAGATCTTTCAGCAGGCCTAGCCTCGTAGCTAGATCATGGGTCTAAGCTACACCGTTCATTCACAGGTTCGTACAGATGACTTCAGGTCTTAAGGACCAGCTTACTTATCATCACCCTAGAGTTATTAAAGACAGTTTAGTTAAAGTTAACCATTTAACAATTCTAAGTTGGTCGTTCAGTGAACTCATTCTCCAATGAGCACATGTGTCTCGCCTCCGACTTCGCCAAGTCGAATGACTATGAGATCATCATTACCCTACGGTAAGACTAAGACACAGTGGTCTATCCGATGTGTCGATATCCAGTTCTCGACACATCTATGACCACGAAACGTTTAATACTTAAGTTTCTATTCGGCCGCTTACTACTCATAATCGAGATCTTATCTAGATACGTAAGGACCTAACTATAAGCCTATAGACATTATCTAAGTATATTAATACAAACGATTTCATACTTAGGATAATGGATACCATATATAGTATGAACAAGATGTATACTTTAGGATAAATCGCCTTATAGGCATATATCCTCCTACAGAACTTCAGGTCCAACTGCCAACTCAGGTAGTTTGACCCATCGGCCTTCAAGACCGAGAAATCGACATTCGCAAGTCTGGCCATTTAAACGATTTAGCAATTTAAAAATAGCATGGATTATTAAACTATGTAAAATAGACATCCACGCATGCGATTTTACAAGGTTTTAAATGGCATGAGTTATTGAAAAATAAACATCCATGCATGCTTTTTAACATTTTCATAACGTGAATTATTTAAGAAAATAAACATCCACGCATGCATTTAACATTTTCATTTTAACATTAAAATAGCTGAAATAGTTGACATCCACGTATTTAATGTATAAGCAATGAAAAAAAATTAAGACTATGGGGATCAGCCAGCCGACACCAACAGAAAAAGACAGACCGAAATTACATCAAAAAGTGCATGAAAAAGTAAATACAACTCGGGAACTTCAAAGAGAAGCACATATCTTCTTTGTGCAGACGCCTTCATCTCCTTTTGGTATCCTTCAGCTTCTTTTTACATGTATAACCTCACTTACAAAATTCTCTCAAAAAGAAAAAATTGCAAGAAAGTAAAGATGTCGAAAACCTTGCCGATCCCTAAAACATAGCCTAATAGCACATCCACGCAGATAATATATTACAAATATACAACCACACAGATAATCATTTCACATGCATGTAAAGATTAATAAATAATCTAAATAGTGTGTAACGTGCTAAAAATTATTTTTAAAAACTTTTTACATTGATCCATATTATTAATATTTTATTTTTCCGCTTCAACCCTTATTATAAAATTAAAATTTCTTTAAATATTTTGGGCTTTTGGGGCCAAAAAGAAAATTATGTGTAAATGGGCTAATTTTCAGGCTTTTTGGCCCATGAAAACAACCCACTAGGGTTGTTGGGCCTCACTTAAAAAATTGGCCCGTTAAGGGCTAGGGTTTCGGAAAAACCCTAGGGGGCCCACGGCGCGGCGCCGCGACTGCTGGCGGCCCGCTGTCCGCGGCCGATGGCTGCGACGCGTGCCGTCGGCGGCGCTTGGAGAGTGCCGCTGTTAAGCCATTCGGGCGTGCGAGATATGGATCGAGGTTGGGTGTTAAAAAATGGATTTTTCAAATATTCAGATCTTTAAAAACGATTTTTTATTATTTATAAACACGTAGATCCAAATAAAAATGTGATTTTTACCGTGTTTTCAAACTTTTTGATCTTAAATCAAGCAGATCTACAGGAAACGCAAGATAGATCTAAAAGTTTTGAGATTTACCTCTAGATTCGATAAGGGAATCTAGACCACGGTTGGTGAAGGATGTCATTTTCGCTCCCCGTTGAGAAGATTATGATCTTCTTAAAACTGAGCTGTTGATGGATCTCCTTCCTCGAGCGACGTCGCCTTTTCCAACAAGCGTGATCGTGCTGATAACGTGTTGTGAAGGGAAAAGTAGAGTAATAGGTGTAAGGGGTCAAGAGCCCCCTACCCTCATATTTATAGCTTTCAATGATGGCCGGATACCCAATGGACCTCATGGACCTATTCATAACAGAAATATCAATCGTTGGTGACAAAAAACCCCATTAACCTGATATATATTTTAGAAACTTCTTTGTTTTTGGGTTGTATACATTCTAAATCCTCAAACCCCCAAACATGATTGAACCATACAGGGATTTGCTGCTTGATCCGCTCATTACTTGCCGTTTATTTATCAATCAATTCGATATGCATGCTCTGAATGCAGTACAGCGGAAAAACTCGGTTTGAGTCGTTTGACAACCATTTGCTCACGTGTCAAATGGTTGCAAATGAATGATATTCTGGATAGGGTCGTAAATGCATACGGGTTATATTCGTATTGGATCCGTTTTCATATCCTTTAACATGCACGTATCAAAATTATTCTATCTATCTGAATAGGGATACGGATTCAGAAAATGAGATTTAATTTTGATAAATATGATTTAATCTATTTCAGATACGGATTCAAATATGGATATATGATATTAACAATATCTTATTATACATGGCTCATTTTAATAAGACAACCACCTCACTATCCCCCACATGTATATGCTCACCACCATGCCCATATATGATGACAATGTAGAGTTTTATTTTCTCAGTATCTTATCTATGGTTGTACATTCGATCCCATATGTATTATTTTGACGAAATATAGTCATTGTCCGAGACAAGGATAATAAATTTCCTTTCTACACATTATCAATATTTGGATAGTTGGCTTGTCAAATTGTAATTATATGCAGTAGTATAATCTTAGTAAGTAATCCAAATATGCGTTGTAGTGATGCAATCTTCGTCCATTGCATAAAGAATCGGCTGAAGGTCTACATGCAAAATATTTGATTGCATGTGTTGTTTAAGCAATTACCTCAACTATTGGGTCAAAAAATAGAAGAGGATTCTGTAACATGTTGATTAATATAATGGCTATCGTTTTTCTGCTTCGTCATCGTCGGCATCCTCATCCTCCGCTTGACTGGCCAGCTTGACAATGTCCTCAACAAGAATCTTGCCATCTGTTGCAATTATGTGTTTTAGGCCGGGGACCAAAAAAATCAAAACAACATGCGAGGGAAGAAAATACAAAATTATTTGACAGACCTTTATCTCTAGAAAGGTTACTGATGAGCTCTTGAACGCTTTCCCTGCCTAAGGTATCTTTGAGATACATGGCTGCAGCTGCTACCTCCTCTGGCGTCACTTTGCCATCGTGATCCCTGGGCAATGCGGCAAGCACGATCCATAAGTGAAAAGCCCGAAGACAAGAAAGCGATTAAATTGCAACTGCCAAGAACTAAAATTCTAATTTCAAGTTTGAAAGCAACACCATTATTCAACTAGAGTGCAGTTCTACTCGGCACATTAACGAAATTGCCCAGTGGCATTAATTAACAAAGTGAGGAGTGCTTATGTGCACTAATTTGCAACTCTGCTAAGGATTTCCATTATCAAACGCAGCAGCATAAGACGGATATACGACATTTCCCCCTCTTGCCAATCAATACAGATTTTTTCTTAAATGTCAGATATTTTAGCCCTCCCTCAACATTAACGATATTAAAATACAAGATAATTAAGGTTGATAGTGCCAATGATGACATTCTGGTCAGATATAATCAAAAAGTCTGATGAGCTGCATCATAGGTTTTAAGTGCCGAATACAATCACAAGTTTTTATAGGGATGATATGATGGAGGACATAGATAGCAACACTAGGAACAAAGGACAATAAATCAAAACCAGCCTCACATATAAAACGACTAGAAATAACCCGTGCACACAGTGCACGGTGCAAAAACCCACCACAAATAGGATGCGGTGCACGCACGCAAACGAAAAGGAGTGAGAAGTGTGGGTGTATGTGTGTAGGTATCGTCGGGGGTAAAAGGGGAAAAGGCTGGGAATTTGGGATGTTATTTGGATTTGGGGTTTTTTTGAAATTTTGGGGGGGGGGGGGTGTGTGTGTGTGTGTGTGTGTGTGTGTGATTTTGGGTTTTTTTGGTGGCTTTTGGGTTTGGGCTGATGTGGATCCCATGGGGCAATGTGACATTGCCACATGGGACAAAGTCACATCAATCCCCTCATTTGTATAAAGGATTTCCATATAACCTCATTGAAAATTTACACCACTAAGCATAAAGAGATGCTACTCTGAATTTTCAAATTGTGTTTTCCTTAGAGAAAAAAGACAGTATTATAAAATGTAGAACACTGTTACCTGTCAAGCAGATTGTAGCGATCACCAATTTTAGCATCTACATCATCGATCTCCTTCTCAAGGCTTTGAAGCATGATGTCAATCTGAAAATGCAAGCAAAACAGAAACACAAAAGATATCACTAAAGGATGTCTACAGTGAATAATAAAAAGTGACGGCAAGGGAAGGTGCAGATGAAAATTTTATCAAATGACTAATGAAGAGGGGCTAACAAAGTGGTTATGGGGTGGGCTTAGGTTATGGGGAGTCCAAGGTACACAGCCTATGTTCAGTAAAAAGGGAAAAATTAAGGACTCACAATATAATCACTACAAGTTTTGCTGTAGTGGAACTTCCAAATCAACTAAGTGGACTTCCCAATTAACTCTTCATTTCAAAGGAAAATACAGTGCTAACAGTAAGCACGTTCCAAGCTAGTAACTGGCGGCAGTGGCAATGGGAAGGGTTGGGTTGGGTTGGATTGGCGCCAGGCAGGCTGATACTTCTGTCATTACGACCTAGAGACTAAAAACCATATCCGACACAGCCTACAGGAAGGCCATAATTCCAAGATTGATCCCCCAAAACTGGTCAGAATTCTTGAGCAGCATATGGCCCCCTTGGCCATTGGCTTCTGCAGACTTTCTTGAAATAACTGGACTGCCTTGTCATCCTGTTCTATAGTCACGCTTAGTATAGCATATGAAACTGCTAACAATCATCACTTGCAACCTACACATAATTTAAATATGGTATTTTTTACGAAAACTACTCCCAAACTTCCACAAGTACTGTGTATGTTCTGTTCTAGTGAGGGTGGCCAATTCAACTGTTACAATGCCCGCTTTGTCATTTTCAATATAGAAGGGTCTTGCCCAATTGATTGGCCCCTGCCAGCCACACAAAAAGTGCGTTATGTGCTGCAGACCGCGTGGTCCACAGAATCCAGCTGTATGTACACTGCAAAATTTTCATGATTTTTAACAGTAAATCGCCATCGTGTAACTTGGAAACTAACCATTGTTGGCCCATTTAACTTGCAGAACATAAACGTTTGACTCATACTTGACCCACTAATCCTGATTATGTCAACCAGATTAGGTCAGATAAAAGGCTGCCATCCATTTTCATTATTTATATGTTAAAGATGTAGGATTGAAGTAGCATTAAGACAAGAAAATAGAGAGAATCAAAGAAGCATTCAATAAAAATAGATTTATAATAGGTGAGCTTTGTTACGAAGAGTTTCTTACCCTATCTTGAAGTGCTGATGTGACTTTATCACCTGAAGCTACTTCAGCATCTTCATCTCTAGCAGCTAAATATAACTTCTTGGCCTCTTCTCCATCAGTACCCTCTTTCTCAAGTAAAGAATTATACAATTCTATCTGCAGTAGCAATAGTTGAGAGTACTTTAGTAAACTGAATGGCAACAGTAATTGCATTCAGGTAGTGCAAACCGACATGGAGGTCAGGTTGAAGATATAGCAGAATTTAGTGATATCAGCAGTATTCAAGGAAAAATGACAATCACCTCTTTTTTTACAAGGTCCAAAAACTCTTGCCGCTCCCTACTGACTGACTGCAAGCAGTAGACATGTTGTAATTAGTTAAGCTCTGGGCAGTGCATTTATATAGATTAATTAATCTAACGAGAAGCATGATGTAAGATAGGAAATAACAGAGGTAACGCCTTACAGATCCTGATGCTAGAACAGCAAGAGCACGGCTGATTCTACAGAGCTGTTCTTGTTTTGCTAGTGTTTTTGCTTGTGACAGCTCCTCTGCTTCTCGAGCAGTAGGACCAGTCATCTCTTTCAAAGCCACATCCTCGCTTATCTCAGACTCCTTTGTGTTGACTCTCTTTTCTTTCTCTTGCTTTTTCTCTTCTTCCTAAAAGAACAATAAAAAAATTTTAAAAAAAATCATTGGATACAAATTCCAATCTATGTCATCAATAAAAGTAAATGAGTTGCCACGTTAGAACTATAATTCATCAATACTCAAGCCTGTCTTATCCAGGTTACCAAGGCTCCACTATGGAAGAATTGGTCAAGTTTTTATAACTTCTATTCTGTCTATCAGGTTGATTTCAAACATATGCAAAATCTGTACCCGTCTCCTTGCCAACTAAATGCATCAACCACCAATAAGAGACATGTAAGATCGAGACAGGAGCTGCCGGGTCTGATTCATTACATTTAAAGCACATGTAACCAAGAAGCCATCATTCAAATTCTGTGTTGAGTTGGAAGGAAACAACTAGGGAGATTTAAAAGGATCACTGAAAGATATTTACAAACACCCTCAGTCCATGCCAATTGAAGAATCAATTTAAGATACAAAAGGGAGTCATGAGTTATCATGGATTTAAAAAAAATTGGTAGTATAAATGTTTATCATGCAATTTGAGTACTGAAACGATTCTAGGCAAATACTTCATGTCAAAGAACTCATAAGGTATTATAAATTATAGAGATGACCTTCAAGATCTCTGATGGACTTTCTTCACATATCGTTGAGATACCACATTCAAAATATTAACTGAATTGAGAAATCTAAGTGATAGTAAGTACCTGATGGGCTCATTGGGTACCGCTGGCGCAACAAGGAGGGGGCGGGCGCACCAAAGGGGAGGCCAACCCACGCAAGAGACTAAATGGGAGGACATGGGGACCGAGGAGGAGACCCACGGTGGGATCACGGTTTCCATGAAGGAGGCCCACGTGGGGGCTGAGTGGCACCAGGAGAAGTGGCAGTACTACCACCAGCCTAGACACGGCGGAGGACGAGGAGACCGGGGGGCATTCAATATGGGCTGAAGAAGCATGTTTTCGAGTGAGTGGACCTAGTTTCGTGGATATACAAAAGAGAGATTTTTTAGAGTCTCTCGCATGACAGAGGAACAGAAGCTGGAGGCAGCGGCAATATGTCTGGATGGGAATGCACTCGCTTGGTTTCAGTGGAAGGATGCAAGGCGGCATTTTCGCTCGTGGGAGGAGATCAATGATCAGATGGTGAAGAAGTTCAGAGATCCCAATTTGGGGAATGTGAGGGAGCAGCTGTTGTCACTCAGGTAGAATGGCACCGTGAGGGATTATCTAAAGATATTTGAGGCCATATCAGAACAGGTGCACGGGGTGTCTGACGAGACGATGGAGAGTACATTCATGAAGGGACTGAAGGCCACTATTCGAGCAGCGGTTCGCATGCAGAAGCCTCAAAGCCTAATGGAGGCTATGGAGTACGCTCAGATGACGAAGGACTGTCAGTTTGAGGAAAGAAAGACGAGTGGTGGTTGGAGTGAGCCACTTTTCCGTAGCCAGGCAGCGACAAGATGCCAGCAGAGAGCCACTACGTGTGCGGATCGGACCACCAAGGAGAAGAGTGGGAAGAAGAGTAGTGCACCGCATGCTAGGGGACAGTTCAAGAGGATGACTGGCGCGGAGATGAGGGAGAAGCGCCAGAATGGTCTATGCTTCAGATGTGACGAGCGGTTCACACCAGGCCACAGGTGCGCGAGGCACAAACTTCAGGTGCTGCTACTTGAGGCTGAGGACGACGAGGCTGATGTGGAGGATGAGACCACTGAGGTGGAGGAGGAATATAAGGGCCATCAGCTAGATGTGGCGGAGGTTTTCCTTCACTCCGTTGTGGGATTCACCCCGAACCATAACATGAAGTTGATGGGACATATCGACGACTAGGAGGTGACGGTGCTTATCGACAGTTGGGCGACCGACAATTTCATTTCCATGAAGATTGTGGACCAGCAGGAGCTCCAGCTGACAGTGTGTGGCAGCTTCAGTGTCGTGATGTGGACGGGGAAGAAGGAGAGCAGCCGTGGAGTTTGTAGAGGATTGGTGCTAACACTACAGGGGGTGCAAGTGATAGCTGATTTCCTGCCTCTAAACTTGGGGAGTACAGTTGTCATCCTAGGCATGACGTGGTTACAGACACTGGGGAAGATGACCGTGAACTGAAAACTACTCAGGATAGAGTTCTAAAAAGATGGGATGGCAGTAGTCCTACAAGTGGACAGCAGCTTATACAGGATACTGGTCTCACTGAAGACCATGATGAGGGCTATCCAGACGGAGGATGATGTATACTTGGCGGAGTTATATTCGTTGGCAGGAGAGTGTGGTGCTGAGGTAGCGGGAATCAGCACATTCCAAGAGAGGTACAAAAGCTGATGGAGCAGTTCAATGAGGTCTTTCAGGAGCCACGAGGACTCCCACTGCCAAGAGATCACAAGCATGACATAGTTCTATAGGAGGGTGTGTCCCACATCAGTGTGAGGACCTACCGCTACCCACGGGCACAGAAGGAAGAGATAGAGAGGATGGTAGTGGAGATGGTACAGGCTGGTGTTATCCAACCCAATGTGAGCCCCTTTTCCAGTCCTGTGCTACTGGTGAAGAAGAAGTATGGGAGCTGTCGCTTCTGCGTGGACTACATGGCTTTAAACAAAGTGACGGTACCAGATAAGTTTCTCATACCAGTGATCGACGAGCTTTTGAATAAGTTGCACGGGGCAGTCATTTTCACGAAGATGGATATCAAATCAGGCTACCACCAGACCAGGATGTGTGGAGAGGATGTGCTTAAGACGGCGTTCAGGACGCATAAGGACCACTATGAGTTTTTAGTCATGCCATTCGACTTGACTAACGCACATGCTACTTTCCAGTCTCTTGTGAACAAGGTATTCCATCCTTAACTTCGACGATTTGTGTTCGTGTTTTTCCATGACATGTTGATTTACAGTCGTACCTTGAAGGAGCACTTGGACCACCTGCAGATTATTTTTCAGGAGTTGCAGTACCATCAGATGTTTGCCAATAGAAAGAAGTGCTTATTTGGACAGCCACAGGTGGAGAATTTGAGACATGTGGTATCTGCAGATAGGGTGGCAGCGGACATATCAAAGATTGCGGTGATGCTGAACTGGCCGCGTCCCACCACTCTCAGGGGGCTTAGGGGATTTCACTGGTTGACGGGCTATTATCGCAGATTCGTTCAGGGATATGGTACTATCGCCTGGCCGCTCACATAGCTACTTAAGAAGGACCAGTTCATTTGGAGTGAGGGGGCGACGACAGCTTTTGAGACCTTGAAGAATGCCATGACCACTGTGCCAATCCTGGTGTTGCCAGACTTTTCCAGACCATTCGTTGTAGAGGCAGACGCGTCGGGGCACGGATTGAAAGCGGTTTTGATGCAGGATCAACGGCACATAGCATATTACAGTCAGGTGTTGACAGCTAGAGCCAGACTGCGGTCGATCTATTAGAGGGAGCTGATGGCCATTGTCCTATCCATTTAGAAGTGACGGTCATACCTGTTGAGGAGTAGTTTCCTTGTGCGCACAGATCAGAGGAGTCTAAATATCTTTTGGAGCAGCGCATGGTGACAGAAGAGCATCAAAAGTGGCTGCGAAACTGATGTGATATAGTTTTGAGATTGAGTATCGCCCAGGATTAGAGAACAAGACGACCGACGCACTTTCACGGTAGGAGGAGGATGTACAGTTGGCGGCATTGGCAGTTTATGTGCTACAGGATTGGGAGCCGCTGCAGCAGGAGGTTGAGCGAGATCTGAAGCTGGCGGACATACGGACGGCACTTTGCAGGGATCTACATAACATCCAGGCTATGCTATCCAGGACGGTCGGCTACCATATTGGGGGCGCTTGGTCCTCCCGAGGACTTCTACACATATTCCGGGCATACTCCAGGAGTTTCACAGCAGTGCCGGAGGGGGACATTCTGGGGTCATCAAGACCTACCAGAGACTGGCAAGGGATGTCTACTGGAAGGGGATGAAGAAAGACGTCTCGAGAATGGCTGCAGAGTGTGACGTTTGCCAACGTCACAAGTATCAGGCGATGGCTCCAAGGGATTTACTTCAGCCGTTGTCTTTGCCCGAGCGTGTTTAGGAGGACCTCTCTATGGATTTTATGGATGGATTGCCGAAGTCGGGGGATACACAGTCATATTTGTTGTGGTAGACCGCCTCGGCAAGTATGCGCACTTTATACCACTTCGGCATCCTTACAGCGCAATATCGATGGCAGAGCTCCAAAAGTCCATTGTCTCTTATAGGGACAATGTTTTCTTGAGCAGATTCTGACAGGAGCTTTTTCGACTGCATGGTACAGTTTTAAGACAGAGCACATCCTACCATCCGCAGACGGATGGCCAGACCGAGGTCGTCAACAGAAGTGTTGAGATATATCTGATGTGCTTTATTTCAGAGAGCCCCAAGTAGTGGGCCCGTTGGCTGGCATGGACAGAATATTGGTACAATACATTATATCACACCGCAGCTCAGACGACACCCTTCAGGATTTTGTATGGCCGTGATCCCCACATTTAGTACACTATGGGCAGGAGACGATACCAGTATCAGATGTGGAGTAGTACCTGGCGGAGAGTGATCGGATTTTGGAGGAGCTGAAGCTCCATCTGACTAGAGCTCAGCAGATTATAAAGATAATGGTTGACCTTCACCGCAGAGACGTGCAATTTGCGGTAGGTGACATGGTGTACTTGAAGCTGAGACCCTACAGACAGATATCATTGGCTCACAAGTGAAATGAGAAGGTGGCTCCTAGATATTTTGGTCCTTACGAGGTCGAAGCCAGTGTGGGGCCAGTTGCTCACAGGTTGAGGTTGCCCTCAGGATCGATTATACATTCGGTCTTCCATGTATCTCAGCTTCGCCGAGCTATTGGCGACCACACCCAGTCGTCCACACTTCCAGAGACGTTGACAGATGATATGGAGGTGATATTGGAGCCTGAGGAATTGAAGGGGTATGCAGAGAGAGCACTAGAGATCGGGAGGTTTTATTGCAGTGGAAGGGCTTGCCAGAGCACGAGAGCACATGGGAGTCACTGGACATCATGACGCAGCAATTTTCAAACTTCCACCTTGAGCACAAGGTGGCTCTTTGGGGAGGGAGTAGTGATGGGCTCATTGTGTACCGTCGGCGCAACAAGGAGGGCGCAAGCGCACCAAAGGGAAGGTCGACCCACGCAAGAGACTAAAAGGGCCTTTTCATAATTGCTCAATACTCTTTTCTAATTATTTTGTATTATAATGACAAACTTGTAATTACATTATAGGGGGATTAGTATTTATGCCTGCGGTTAGCCGCCGGCCTTTACTATGCATATTTTGATTATTTTGGAGAGGTAGATATTGTTCTTCGTGTTATTCGGGGAAGGTGCGGACATCCCTTATCAATTGGCATCTTGGGAGAGAAGATTACCGCTTATTTGTAGCCTATTTATCTATTAAAACTTCAGTTTTTATTCAATAAATTTCAGCTTCATCGAGGTAATAAATTTTAGTTTCGTCGAGGTTCTATCAGTACCTTGATAAGTTCCTCTTGCATTTCAAGGAACTCCAACTTCCTCCTCCTCTCAGAAACAGAATCTTCAGATGGCAATCCTGTACCAACAGTATCCACAACCTCATCTGGTAGGGATGATAGTGTAGCTACGACAGCCTCTTCAGGCTTCACCCTTCCAGACACAGAGAAGGCTCTGAAAAAATAAATGAAGTAGCATTAGAAAGACCAAGGTAGAGCAATAACAAAAATCATTCAGACCTCAAAACACTAATTACCTGGAAAGGATGAGGAGAGACGATGGAACAGAATGATTAAGAGATAAGTCCAACCAATCTCGCAGCTGCATAAAAAACATCAGAACATGCAAGATTTAATTTAGAAAACGCCCTGAATTACATAAACAAAATTAAAAACTAGCAAAAAAATATTGAACAAAAATCAAATTCCAATAATAAAGTGATAACCACCCCCATACCCCCCCCCCCCCCACCCAAAAAAAACTAAAAATAAAAATAAAAAACGTAAAGCAAAAAAAGTGCACACGTGTGTGCTCAAAAAATGAGACCCAAGCAGGCATAACCATAGCTCATGGCTCTTAACATGCATAACTATAAATTTTTGCTGTAAGAAAGGCATAAAGATTGGCCGAGAGAGTAGACATAAAGAAGCATAGCTGTTATGCACTTCAACTGATTCATACCTGCTGACGCATCTCTTCTGTTGAGAGCAACCCCAGATGGCCTCGATCACGACATGCTTGCCGAAGCTCCTCTTCTGAAAGAGACTCTACACCTTCTGCTTTGATCAGTTTATCGTCCTCCTTTATCCTGCATAAATCAAACAGATAAAGTCTGGTGCTGGCAGAAGTTTGAATCCTAAGATGTAGCAATGAACAGAATTGTATGCATTGGAAAAGTAGACCAAAGAATGCTTTCGATAATAAAATATCATAGCACAAACTGACGCTGAAATATGTATGTGTGATACCTTGATTTAACTGAAAAAGCAAATGCAAATCCCTTATGCCGCTATAAGACTAGAGATGCTACAAAGATAGTCATCAGATTCCTCCACAAAGATAATAGATTTACCTATTAAATTTAGAACCGCAAAGATCCTTTTGATAGTTACTCCAGTGAGATTTCGAGTAAAAGAAATTCAAGTAAGATTCAAAAAATGACTTTCAAAAATAATATATCATCTTATAATGTCCTCCAAGTTCTATATCCTATTTATATATTATGTAGCACGGAAACTCTTTCGTGAAGTCATGTTGTATCAGAAACATGTTGAACACACATCTCGGACACACGTATCTTATGCATTTTTTAGTATATATGGCACGTCAGCATGTTGTATCGATGTTGAATAAGCCATGTCCATGCAACATATGCTATATATGTGTATGTGTATATGAATATGTTGAAAGGTGTATACATATGTGCAACCATGTCCATAGGTGTACACGTGTCTGCATTTATATTTAAATCCACATGTACATGTGTTAGATGGATAGAGGCACTTTTTAATCTTTTTAAGTGTAAATTGCACTCAAACCCCACGTTTATGTACTACATGTAACTAAACACCCCTATCATTTGGTACTAACACTGAGACCCCATGAATTATCCTTAAAATTCTAATTTTAGGGTGATCTAAATGCATCTTACCATTTATTAGTCATACAATTCACGGGATCATAGTATTTATATAGGGTCTCGATATTAGTATCAAATCTTTTGAGTTATATGTACCACATAGAACATAAGATAGGAGTGCAATTCACCCTTTATTTAATCAACATCTATGTTTATAAAATCCCCTTACATCTAAATCACTTTAAACAATTTTTTAATTTACAAAAAAAAATATGTTTTAAGAAGTTTTTTCCCTATAAAATGGTAAATAACTAATATTAAGCGCTTATGAAACATGCATTCATACATGCATCCCTGCATCAATGCATGCCTTTGTGTCTGTGCATATGTAAGGGCGTGTATGTGTTTCTTTTGTTCAAATTTTTCTAAATGGACAGAACTCAGTAGCATGTTACAACAGTAACTAACAAATATCATAGAAGTTAAATCCACATGGAACTCTGTAACTTTTAGACAAGATTAATTGTATGTTTCACATATCAATACGGTGCCATATCTGAAATCAGTATCCCAGAATACAATCATCTCACTTCTACATAAATTGTATGGTAAGTGGTAACTATGCCTTCACCTCTTCTCCCATTCATTACCAATCAAAATGCAGTTGGAACTAAACAAATTGACTAATACATGAATGGAAAGAACTACTAGGTTTTCTTATCTCAAGCCTCTCACACCTCCAGCATTGATACAAAATTTGCTATCGAGAGAGTATGTCGGTCCATAGAATCTGTAGGTCTATAACATTAAGCTATCGAGAGAGTATGTCGGTCCATAGAATCTGTAGGTCTATAAATATGTGTATAGCTTTCTAAGATCTACAAAAAAGCACTCGCAATGATATCAACAATTAATAACAGATCTTTGATTAATATGATCTTGAGAAACTTCAAGAACATTTCTCTCTGAACATCTCATCTTCCACATTGGGTATATCATTTCAGGCTCTATGACAAAGTCTATTCATTATATAAGTTGTTCCCATAACAGTTTCATATATGGGAATGTGTATGCGACTTTTAGGTGCTGAAATCACAGCTTCCACAACATATAATCATCATTAAAGTTTGAAACCTGAAATGTGGTCAGTGGTCAGCTATAGATCACATCTCCATGGTTAGAAAGCTCCACAAAATGAACATGCCAAGAATTTAGGTCAGCTGTCAGCTTCACATCAACCTGTTATGAGTTAATGCTAAATTCTTGGATGAAATAAAAGCAAGCAAGAGGATCATGCTGAAAAAAAACTTGACGTCCAGGACCATATAACATAGATGCCACAGTAGACCTTCCATTTTTGTCATACATAAGGGAAGAGGTAAGATGTCTAGGTGCTTACGAACCAATGAAGATGAGGTTGTAGAACTCACCTGAGAACAAAAAAGGCAACAAAACCTAATGGAACCAAAGAACTAGGTGCCTACGTACCAACCAAGAGCGTTGCATGAACATCAACAGTATAGTGCATGCAATACTGTAAAAACATAGATTTACCTCTGTGGGCTAATGGAAACCAAAAATCTAAATAATCTTCATGTTTAACAAACATTGGCTAAACAGTACTGGTTGAATCCTCAATTCGCGATTACCCCTAAAATAAGAAAGTAAATGACGGGGAAGAGGATATAAAAAGCTTTATCCATTAAAAACTACCTTTTTTAAATAAAGAGAAAGATTCGTGCAATCTGCCTAAGTTAGCAAACAAGCTTTAAATGAATGGAAAACCCCCATTTGATTCGAGGAAAACACTCTGCAACAGAATCCAAGCAAAATGCAGATCCCCTAGTGGTTCAGTTATTTCAAAGAACATAGTTACCGTGCAATAAAGAATATTGTACCAGAACATGCAATATATGTGCCACATATGATAGCCTCGTATAGACCTTTGGCCACAACATGATTGAAATGGATAGAACGATTGGGAAACCATTTCAGCCGATGAGAATCCCTAAGCCCTCAAACAGCAAAGTTCAGACTTTTACTCACCTATCTGCTCATTTGATTAGTTCCATTCACATTATGAAGCTGTTGTATCACCCACAACTGGCTCCAACCTCACTACTCTTTAGAGACAACCACAAGTTGAAGCATTGAAAGCTACACCGACTTAGATATAAGAAAGAAAGAATGGAAGGATCAATGGGCTGGTTTATCAAGAACAAATTGAACAGATCAACCATATCACTCCTAATGTTACTACATTGGGTATCAAAAAATTGCCAACAGAAATATGTATCTAGTGTAAGTTATATCGTGCTTCATTGGTAAAAGTTGAATTTGTATGAATAATAATACACCATCCATATTCAGTATGACATGAGAAACTTCAAATCCAGAATTTCTATGCACAATATTTAACCACAACTCCAGAATCCTCGCATCAGAAGACTCCTTTTGTTATATAATGGCTGATACTATTTACATAAATATCATCTACACATACAAATTACAGCATATGGGAGTTATTATTTAGTCGGTTCAATCTTCCTATGCACTTGCCCTCGTTAAAAGATGTACATTGACTGTCTATGAGCCAAGCTAGTGTTCTTGTGCATGTTATGCCAAATAATTGTTATCAACCACTAAAACTACTTCAACCAAATAAAGAAAAGGTGTAATCTTGCAAAATCTTGATATTTATCTCTAAGCAATGTGAACATTAGAAAATAGGAGACTCTGAGGAACGGTAGCAAGAGTTAGTTCTCTCCACCTACTTACACAAACCATCTTCTACAATATAATATTACATTCTAATACTCCCATTCAAGCTGGAGTATGTATATTATGCATACCTAGCTTGTCAGAAATGAACTGAATGCACAATCAACCAAGCTGTTTCGTCAACAAGTTGGCTAGTTGCTTCACTGAAGACACATATTGAATCTCCAAGATCTTATCTTCCATAACCTTCTCTTGATCTAGATAGCAACCAAGCTTAATGTCCTTTGTATGCTCATAGAAGACAGGAATAGCAACAATATGAATTGCAACTTTGTGGTCACAACGTAACCGCATTGATGAAGGAGCTGTGAACTAGAGCTCATTCAAGAAATCTCTAATTCAAAACAATTCGCATGTAGCATTTAGCAAAGGAAATTTTGGATATGCTGCTATTGGATGTTGTGACAACATACATCTATGGATTTCTTGATAAAGATACATTCCTTATTTTCTTAAATGCCTGAATAGACTTCGGGACGTCTATTCTATTAAATAAATAATACAATAAAATATTGTAGAGCTAAGTGAATCTCTTGACAAAGCAAGGATTCCTACTAAAGGTTGTCTTTGCACTTTTATAAAGAGCAAACAACAGGATTTGTGATCATAGTTGTAAACTTAAATCTCATTGGATCTCCTGAAGAGAAAACCAAAATATTTGTTCTAGCCTAACTATCAAATATGATATGAAAGACCTAGGCAAAATAAAGATATGGCATGGCTGCTCGCAGATTTATCTAAAAGATAAAATCATGTTACATTAAACTTCATACATCCAAAGTGTGTTAAATAATTTATACTAGGACCATTGGCATCCACTAAGTACACATATTGTAGTATGTTCACTGGATGTACATAAAAACCCCTTCCGTCAGCTGAAAAAGATGGCTGATATTCTAGGTCCTGAAGTCCCTCATATAAGTGCAATTAAAGCACTTCTCTATCTGGCTAACTGCACGCGTCACAATATAGCATTTACAGTAAATTCAGTAGCCAGATACAGTGATGCACTACAAAGCACCACTGGACCGGAGTTAAGCAATTTCTGCGCTACCTCCAAGGGTCAACGGATTTGAGCTTACATTATAAAGAATTATCCTCCATGCCTTATGCAGATGCATGTTACAAGTCCAACCCCCATAATGAGAAGTCACAAACTAGGTACCTACGATGGGATGACCATTTACCGTAGACTTGCAAAACAAACTGTGAAGACCCTCACCATCCTACATTCCAAGACCCTCACCATCCAAGAAGCAAGCCGAGAGAGTGTATAGTTGCGCTCAGTGGTACATCACATCCTAGTGATGACTGGGTCGAAGGCTGCTGATTTGGAGCTAACCACATAGTCTGAAGACCATCCACATGCGTACCCCAACTTTGAGAAGACCACATCAGCAGCGACAAGACAAAGCACACCTCTCCAGGTTTTTTTGGATCCAACGGCTACCTAATAATAGTACTATCTATAGTTTGTATATGTTTTTCGGAATGATGTAAATAGGATGTAAAAACGCCTAAGGGATCTGAAAGCCTAAAGGGCTGGTATAGATCAGGAGGAGTTAAAGGAGAATTGTACTCTTTTTCCTTAGCAATGGTTTTATCACACATGGTTTTCCATAGCCAAAGATTTTAATGAGTCAAATCACATTAACTTATGATCTCAAAGTATCCACCACTTGTGATACTCATATGATGCTCAGAATCTCGAAATATTCATAGCAGAGTTCACACTTATGGCCGGATAAGGGAAAGTGTTATGAATACATTCTCTTATCTTGTAGAGATAAGGAATTTGTGTTCTACTCAAACATTGTATCCTATCATTGTATAAATTCTTCATATCCCATACAAATAAAGGCCCAGTGTCTTCCCCTAGGAGGCACTTCGCAACACATAATTGGTTTTTACTCCATAATAATGGAGATTCGCCCTTCTGAAAAATCTTCATATTCTTCGGATTATTTTCATGGGATAGGGGTTTAATGGAGTGCATCATCACCGATCCTGAGTGTATAAATCACTCATATCAAAGTATAAACTCATACGAGTTTGGGCACATTTGTGTGCTCTGTTAATTTTGCTCCATTCTTCGAATAGACCTTTTGAAGGTACATTTAAACGCTCAAGTATGGTCTTCAAGCCATTTAATTTTCTTAAGTCGTTATATACGAATATTCAATATTTATTTTTTAGTTTCAATATACATTTCGTATCTACGAATATCCTTGAAACTTGGTAATTTTCTTTTTCCATGCTTTCTGATAGTATTGGGCATCCTCATATTTTGTTCTAAGAGTTTACATACTGCAAGGCTTGATCTTCAAATCAGACGTCCCAAGATAGTACTTCAATACTATCACTAGGATAAGATGCTTTTGATAGCATGTGTCATTAGTAATCATGTGGATGGTAACATTATCCACAATTTGTTTGACAAGTTCACTTAGTGAAATAAGTCAAACTTATAGCAAGCATAACCATTGCAATAAATAATTCAATGCAAAACATAACCATTTTATCTCAAATTATGGCTTGTAAGGAAAACTTTTCAAACGATTTATTTCAGTGCATAGAAGTATAATTATTTAATTGCATCCACAACATGTAGTGAAAAGTAGTCCTAACAATTATAATTTGGTAACTAGTCATGAGAGCAATCCATCTAGGATATAAGCATAAGAGTGTATACAGAACATAACTAATTCGTTCAATGGAAATAAAAACCATACATAGTTATGGAAAAAATGCTCTTCCATGACCATGTTTATTTAACCAAGATAAGGGCATTTAATCGAACAAGTCATCATTTTCAAAATCTGCAGCTGTAAATTGCGCTGGAGCTTGGGAGCAATTGGCCACCAGATTTGACTCGGTTTTTTTCTTCAAGCTTTCTTGTTACAAATCTTATAGATGCCACGGAGTTCTGCACACTTTGGACCAGTAGCATGGCACGCCACAACGATAGCAGTGGTCTTTCCAATCCTTCTTTCATGGGGATGCTTCATTATTATTATTATTTTCACTTCTCTGCCATGTGAACTTCCTCTTCCATGAATTTTTGTTGTTCTGGTGGTTATGTTCGTTGGCTTGTTTCTTATTTGGTCTCCCTTTTGAAATTTCCCTTTTCTTTTATCCTTTTGTTTGGAAGATGTATTATGAGCATCTGCAAGAGGGGATGTGCCAGGAGGGTGCATGTTATGAGTGGCGAGAAGAAACTCTCTATTCTGTTCAATCATTAATAAGCATGCAAGCAGCTCAGAATACTTAGTGAACTTTCGTTCACTGTATTGCTGCCTACGTGTAACATCTTTTTCATAAAAAGACGTTTAAGTCTTTTCTAGCATGTGATCTCCTAAGACTTTTTTACCACACAACTCAAAGCGTGAGGTGATGCTGAACAAAGCTGAGTTGTATTCAATATGGACTTAAAGTCCTATAGTCTCATATTCTCCTACTCATAACGGACCCTTGGGAGTATAACATCTTTCTGATGTTTATACATATCCTCAACGTCAGTCCATAGCTCTAGTGGATCTTCGACCGTAAGGTATTCAGCCTTTAAGGTCGTATCCACGTGATGACGAATATATATTAATGCCTTTGCTTTTTCTATGTCTTTTGCAGGGCTATCTTTTGTAATTGTGATACTTGAGGATTGGGCTCGCAGATGGAATTTAACATCCAACCGACAACTGAGATAGTTATTTCCAGAAACTTCCAAAATTTCGAAATCAACACTTGCAATTTATGCCATTTTTCTAGAAAAGCACAATTTACCTGAATTAATAATACTTAAAATTATGCCATAAAATTAAAATGAATAAGCTAATTATGTGGATCGTCAGTCACCACAAAAGAATAATGTCCAAAGTCCATTATATACCGTCCCTTTTTACATAAATGAAAAGAAAATACAACTTTGTAAATCACATGGGTCCCATAAAAATTCTTCATCAGTGATGACCTCCGCTTCCATGTAAATGGCCATCGGTCTTGGGCATTACATAATATTCTTCACCACAATTTCTCTCAAAAAGAAAAGAAAAGTACGGAAAAATAGAAGTTAACTTAAAAAAGCCAATCCAAAATTACAATATAGCCATTCATGCAAATTTGTGCTCAAGACATTTTCATCACATTTCATAATCATATCACAGATATCACAGATTCACATGATATATAAATTTTAAATATTTTATGCTTAATAATTAATTGGAGCATGGGGGCAACGTCATGCACCGCTAGGTTAACTAACGACAAAGCAGTCGCAGCAACGTCATAATTATTAAGCAAATGCTTACAAAAATAAGCATAAAAATATCTCAGGCAACCGTTAGATAATATGTAAAACTAAGCATATTTAAATGATCCTAAAGCAGGCATCATAGATGAATAATATGCTGAAAAATAAATTATGAGCATGGGGTCTAGTTCAAAAAAAGAAAAAACTGAGCTACACCCTCAATTTTATTTATTTTAGAAATATTTCTATTTCTTTCCCCTATTTTTCTCTTTTTATTTTTCCCCTTTTTATTCCCCCATTTTCCTATCTTTTCTCTTTTTTCTCTTTTTTTCTTTTTGGTTCAGTACTTAGGGCCAAAGCCCACAGCCAAACTGCGGGCCTCGGCTTAGCTGCGGGCCTCGGCCATGTCCCTTTTCTTTTTTCTTTTTTCTTTTTTCTTGTTGGCCCGCGGGATGTTGATGTGGGCTTCGGCCCGCGGCCAATTTCCATTTTTTTGATTTACATCGTGGTCTGCTGCGGACCTCTAGTATAACGAAAGGGGAAAAACTTTGTGTAGTTAGGCTAAACCCTTCCAATGTGGCCTCAAGTGCTAGCGGCGATAGCGTGCCAGGGCGGAGTGTTTTGGGAGCGTTGCCGCCTGTGGAGGCGACACCAGCGAGAAAACATTTTGTGAAAAGTTATGGTTTTGTTGCCACCGCCATTGGTGGCGGCTGCATACTGCCACTGTTAGGACGGCAGTAGGAAAAAAAGAGAGGGGAGGTGGGTCTATACCAGTGGCATGGGGGCTACCGGCTAGCCGATTGTTCGGAAATTTTTTTGTTGAGTTTTTCGACCGATGAGGGTCGACGACCTGTTAACAGTCACCCTTTTCCCCTGGGGATGGACTGGCGGCCGGTGGCCCCTACCCTAGGGTCACCGGCCAAAGGCCGCCGCCCTTCCCCAAAGAAAAAAATTTTCGTTTGATTTTGATCTTGGTTATTATAACTCTATTAACATCATGATCATGATAAAGTGCAGAATTTTTAGGTATACATCAAGATCAAAGAAGGACGTGTTGTTTTAATTTATCGTCCGTGCGTGTACAGTCATTCATCGTCTTTCAAATCTTTCGCAACGTCTGGGCCCTCTCTCTCTCAGTAAGAGCGTGCTACAACGTGTTGCAAAGTGGTTTCTAGGAAAGACCACATGACTTTATTTATATGAGAATATGGAAGAGTTCATACAAAGGTGGGATATTGTATTCATGTAACATACAAACTCCTAATCTCCTACTGGATAGAATAAGCCCTACATATGCGTTTACATGAGCCTACATGATACATTCATAACAAACTTGATTTTTTGACATTTTAAAACATTTGTTGATAATTTTTCTCATGTTACATGGATTTGATTATTAAAATGTAGATACGAAGTTTTATCTATTTTCAGAGTTTTGTGGCAAAGGTTAAAACTCAATTTGGTTTATTTGTGTATGTTTGTGTAGTAATAATGATAGAAATAATTTAGCTCCACTTCATTATGTTTATGACACAATCTGGTATACTATATCGATATACATCACAACAAAATGGCATACCAGAAAATCTGGCATTTACTTAAGTCGCACGTACATTGTTAATTTATCGTGATGTCTCTAAATAATTTTAGACTAATGTCGCTATCATTGCACGTCACTTAATTAACCGAATGTCTGTAGTGCTTGATAATAAGAGTTCGTATTCATTTTGTTCCTTGGTGTTCCTTTATTTCCTCTTCCTCGTATTTTTAAATGTGTATGCTCTGTCAATGATTTACGATCTAATATGACTAAACTTGACCAGCAATCACTTAAATATATTTTTCTAAGTTATTCACACACAAGGAAAATAAATGTTATTGGGTGTGTAGATGTTACATTGTTTGAGTCTCAACCGGATTTTCCCAACAAATAACCTGAGAGCGTTTCTAGTGATGAGCTTGGTCAGTTTCCTTTCTTTATACGTACTCGCAATAAGGCAACTATAAAAACTAATACTTCAGACATGGCAGAGACAAATATACAACATGATCCAAAAATACATTTGCATGTGTGTACCAGACATCCTATGACTCCTGCTAATGAATTACCCCTTTCTATGGGCAACTATATTAGCTGACATCAAGAATACATTGATGGTGTCCTTGACGAGGAGATCGATACGAAGCAACCACCGATGTTTGCTCATGAAAAGTCCTCGAAAGTTTATAGATTGAAGTGCTCTTTGTATGGCTAGCAATCTCTATCACGCATGGCTTGACAGATTTTTTGTTATGTTTCAGGAGTTTTGTATGCGCTAGGCAAAGAAAAATTACCAAATGTACTTTCGGATGCATACGGGAACAAGTATCTTGCTGGTGGTATATTTAGCAATATGGTGGTATATGTTAGCAATATAATGATCACAAACAATGATGATGGAATTAAAGCTCTGAAGGCAAACTTTCAGACCAATAATCTTGGCTCGCACTGTTCCTTTCCGTGTATAGAAATCACTCGATCATGTGAAGTCATTGTGTTATCACAGAGGAAGTATGTAGTGGATATTCTTGCAAAAACATAGCTAATTGGGTGCAAACCAGTTAGTTCTCCTATGGATCTAAATTCAAAGTTATTACCAGATCAGAGGGTGCCCCTAGATGATCCTGAATGATACATGAGACTTGTTGGAAAGCTCAACTACATCATTGTGCCTTGACCAAATATCACGTATCCAGTTAATGTAGTCAGCCAGTTTATGTCAGCTCAAGGTACAGATCATAGATCATTAGGAAGACGTACTCTGGATAGTACACGATTTGAAGGATGCATTAAACAAAAGACTCGTATGTTCATATCATGAACATTGTAAAGTGGATGCCTTCTTTGATACTGATTAGAGCACGATCACCTATTAAGAGGAGGTTTAGTACAGTGCATTGTGTGTTTGTTAGATGAATCTTGTAACATGGAAAAAGCACGAAGCAAAAGGTGGTTTCACGATCTAGTGTGGAATCTAAATTTAGAGATATGGCAAATGTCACAGGTAAGTTTGTATGAATAAAGGATCTCATGATAGAGCTTCAATGCGTAATTTCACTTTCAATACAGTTATATTATGACAATAAGGTTGCTTTCCATATTATAGAGAACAATATATTTCATGAGCTTTCCATATTATAGAGAACAATATATTTCATGAGTGCACGAAGCATACTGAGCTTGATTGTTACTTGGTCAACGAGAAAGTTGTATAGAAAGAAAACGATTATCCGGACTTTTCATGTATCATTAATGAATCAATTAACAAACTTGCTTACTAATATTTGGTATACTCGTATTCAATGGTATACTCGGATTCAATTTATTAGAATACATTGTATGAGGTGTTTGGTGTAAAATATGTCGGGTGCTTTATGTAAGCTTGTAGTATGAAACTCTATATATAATAAGATATTTAGGTTGAGAGAAATCATGTAATTCTCTTAAACTCTTACACCAACTAATCTATATTGGATTGCTTTATGTAAGCTTGTAGTATGGGAACTCTATATATAATAAGATATCTAGGTTGAGAGAAATCATATAATTCTCTTAAACCCTTCCACAAAATAATCCATCTTGGATTTCCACAATTCACAAGCAGACTCTAAGGGCCAGTTCTTTTGTAGGAAAGTAAAATTAGGAAAGTTGAGGGAGTGTGGAATCTGAAGAGAGAGAAATTGATGTGTAGTGTGTTCTTTTGTAGGAAAGTGGGATTGGATTGTGGAGATGGAAATTTGAGGTGGGACACACTCTGTGTAGTGTGTTCTTTTGTCGGAAGAAAGTTGGATGAAGTGGGGCCCACCAATTTTCAGTGTTGCTGCAAGCGAAAGCAAAAAAAATTAAAAACCTCCGTTCTGCTGCTTTGATTGGGCGCGCGCGTCAGGGGCCCACCAAAATTATTCGTTCCTGTGCAACGAAATAATACGTTCAGCTGCAACGAACGTAAAAAAAGAAGTTGCGCTCTGATTGGGCGAGAGAGAGAGAGCGGGGCCCACGTCACTGTGGGATTCCAGCGTAATCCGAGCAATTTCGTCTGATTGCATTTGCCTCTCCATTTTCCCACTGACACAAGCCACGTAGGCTTTAAACCCAAAAAAATCGGGGTTAAAAAGAACAGCCGAATTGATTTTGATGGAGGATTCTGATGAATAGTAAAGAAACAGTGTTAAAAATAGGATTCACTGTCCACATTCGGTGAAAAGAACAGACCCTAAAGGAAAAGAAGACTTGACTCGAATAAAGTAGCATTTGCATATTTTGCAAACACATGAAGTTACTTGGTTTGTAGCAAAAATATTTACACCCCTTTCATGTACGAGAAAAACCAATAAATATGAATTCCATTGATCAGAGGTCTTGAATAGCATCGTCGCTCATCGTGGATATGGTCAAGCAGCATCACTAATGTTGGTCAGCGCTAGATCCAGACATCAGAGTAGCAGTGGTTATGGATCTCGTTATTGAGAGATCTGACCATCGAAGCGATTGCGATTGGAGTTTCGTAGAGGGTGAGAGAGGGGGTTGAGTTGGATATTATGACATGGTTAGAAGGGGATCAAAGTTAGGGTTAAGGTTTAGGGCTCTAATACCATGAAAATTATAGAAGACTTTGTAGTTTGTAGATATGGCTAGAGATGGTTTTCCATGTATATTGCTTATATATATATATATATAACTTTACACAAACTACCTTCTATAATATAATATTATAGTCTAACAAAATGAAAAAAAAGAAACCATGGTCGTCATTTTTCATCTTAGTTTTCCTCCATGCAATTGATTATGAACATGTTTCAGTTTCAGTTATGTAAGCTATATAAAAAAGCTCCATAGATCAATACATCTCCTAGAAGACAACAATCACAAAAAGGAAAGTGAATGAAAATTTTTAAAGAAATTGATCTTCCCCTTTACACGCCATAACATGCAAACTATGGAAACCGTGGTGGCTAAATCGCATGATTTAATAAATGCATTAATCTCAAAAAATCACCATCTCCATCTTCTTAACCTTTGTCTCAAAAATTTGGATTTGGCTTCATGGACTTAATAATCAGAGTGAAAATAATAAAATAATAAGAAGTAAAAAAGAAATAATACTAGCAATAATAGTGATGATAATTAAATAAAAATTGTAATAATAATAAATAATAATAGTAATAATAAAATAATAA
Organism: Scilla litardierei; assembly: GCA_030789695.1. Lineage (NCBI taxonomy): Eukaryota > Viridiplantae > Streptophyta > Magnoliopsida > Asparagales > Asparagaceae > Scilla > Scilla litardierei. Next base: position 176,642,523 of record CM061133.1, on the reverse strand, counting down.
TAAGTGCACGAAGCATATTAAGGTTGATTGTTACTTGGTCGACGAGAAAGGTACATAGAAGAGGATTATGCAGACTTTTCATGTATCGTCGGTGAACAGTTGACGGACTTGCTTACTAGACCTATTGGGGATACTCGTCTTAAATTTATTTGTAGGAAGCTGGAGATATATGATATATAAGTTATAGCTTACGGGGGGTTTTAGATACATTATAAGATGTGTGTGGTGTAAAGTACATTGGGTGCTTTATGTAAGATTATAGTATGAGAACTCTAAAAATAATAAGACATCTAGGTTAAGAATCATCTAATTCTCTTAAACCCTTCAACCAAATAATCTTATCTTCTATTTCGACAATTCCCATGCAGACTCTAAAGGAAAATAAGACTTAAGACTCCAATAAAGTAACAAATGCATATTTTGCAAGCACATGAAGCTGTCTGGTTTGTAGCAAAAATATTTACACCCCTCCTGTGTACAAGAATAACCAATAAATATGCATTTCAATGATCAAGGATCTTGGATAGCATTGTCACTGATCGTGGTTGTTGTCGAGCAGCGTCATTGATGTTGTCCAGGGCTAGATCTAGACATCGAAGCAATGGTAGTTATGGAGCTCGTTATTGACAGCGGTGGTGGTGTTTGATTTGACCATCGAATCGATTGTAGTTGGAGTTTTGTAGATGGTGAGAGATGGTTGGAGTTGGATATTGTAACTTAATAAGAAGGGGATCAAGGGGGATTAAAAGGGGATTAATGTTTTGAGTGTTTGTAGACATGGCTAGAGATAGTCTCTTAAGGTTAAGGTTTAGGGTTTGTAGGCATGGCTAGAGATAGTTCTCTGACGGTTAATTGTTTATTTTATGTGTATGTGTGTAACTTTACACATACCACCATTTACAATATAATTTTACATTCTATCAAAATGAACAAAAAACAAAAACCATGGTTATCATTTTCCATGTTAGTTTCCCTCTATGCAATTGATTGTGAACATGTTTCGGTTGTGGTTAAGTAAGCTATATAAAAAAGCTCCAAAGATCCATACATCTCCTAGAAGACAACTATCACAAAAAAGAAAGTGAATCAAGATTTTAAAGAAATTGATCTTCGCCGTTAACACGACACGACGTGCAAACTACGGTACAAGAGGCTAAATCGCATGGTTTAATAAATGCATACATATCAAAAAATCATCATAATCATCTTCTTAGCCTTTATCGCAAAAAAATTGGGTTGGCTTCATGGACTTAATAGAGAAAGAGGGAGAAATAAAATAGTATAATAACAACTATACAATTAAGGGATGTTTTTGAATGGATTTGATGAATATGACAAAAGGGTTGATAGAAAAATGTTTAAGATTTAATCTTGAGACATCAATACATATGAGAGAGTTAGTGAAAATTTTAGTGGGGGCGGGGGGGGCTTTGTATTTTGGGAGGAAACGCTTTGGGGAGAAAAACCAAAGTCCCTTCTTAGATAAGCCAGCAAACATAACAACGCAGCAGAGACGATTGCTGATGCTTCAAAATGGTGACCACGCTCATATCTCCGACGGTCCTCGTTCTTACTCCCCACAACCCCATTCCATCTCACCTTAGATTGAATTGTCCTTCTTCCTTCAATCTTCAGTGACGACATCTTGTCTCCTCTTGCATCAGTGCAAAGTAAATGGCAGCAACCACATACAATATCGAAAACTGGGTGATTGCGACCTCAATATCAGTGTAATCGAGCTTGGAACTGTACGAATCCTCAATTTTATTGTTTTAGGATGTGATTAGTTCTTATAACTGATTTTTTTCTAATTTTTGTTCAGATGACATTTGGGGAGCAAAACGCAGAGAGAGGCACATGAGCAGTTCAACTACGCATTCAATAATGGGATCAATATCTTGGACACGATAGAAGCAGTGAGTTTCTTAGCTTTATAAAAATTGTGGTAGCATTATTGTTAATGGGTTGATGTTATTATATTAACGACATTTGAAGGGATTTGTCTAATGGGACCACTATTGGCAGCAACAACAAAAAAGGAAAGCGCATCACAAAGTTTGAAAGATTAAAGAATACCTTTAACATATGTTTTCATACCCTTAACATATGTTTTTATGCAAATGAGCTATTTTTGGGATGTGTCTTGACTAAATTTATGGCCAAGTGAGCAAAACAAATCAAAAATTTGCACAAAATTTAGGCTTTAATGCATTGATTTATAGAATGGTATGTATCTATGCATATGAGTTTTATAATTCCTGATGGTTAACCGAATGTGAGTTTTTATGATTTATGATAGTTTTGCCAACATGCGACTAAAATTTGGATCAAATGGAATTTGACCCTTTTTGTTCCCAAAGGAGGTCGACACCTTAATGCCCAAGTGCTACATCCTCAACATGTTCCTGTATCCAATATGCCATCTTTATCCCAAACTTTCAGTGACAAATTTGTAAAAGGTTGAACTTTGTGGGAAAATTGAACTTTTATAATCTTGGTGGCAGTTGTAGTACAAAATTTCTGTGTATACATTTGATCAAATTTTGAAATTTGAGAGAAGATTTGAATGTGGCTGATTAAAAATGTAAAATTTGTTGAGAGAATTCAAATTCGATAGAGGTCACTTTATCAAAACTTGAGAAATTGTGAAATAAATTGGAGTGGGTGTGATTAGCATATGTGAATTCACGTTATTAAGAAAATTTTTTTGAAATTAGAGTTGTACGATGTAAATTATAGATGTAAATTATAAAGTGGAGTTACAGTAGATGATGATATATGTCGATCACCCCTTTTCGTATCAATTTTTGGTTCAAACAGTCGGTGCCCATTTTACCAAAAATTGTATTTTGAAATTTTCAGAACAGTAAGCAGCAGAGGAAGGCGTACCCGTTTGATGAGATCGAGCCCAATTGTCAGCATCACTGGGAGGTCAACAAGACGTTCCGTACACCGAATGAGGTCGACACCATAAATCCCAAGTGTTACATCCTCGACATGTTCCAGTATCCAAGGTGCCATCTTTGTCTCAAACTTTCAGTGACCATTTCGTAAAATCTTGAATTTTATATGGAAAAAATTAAACTTGTGTGATCTTGTTGTCAGTTATAGTTCATAATTTCAATACACATTTCATCAGATTTTGAAATTTAGGAAAGATAAGCTTTGAATATGTGTCTAATTAAAATGTGAACTTTGTTGAGAGAATTCGAATTTGCTATATGGTTATTTTTTAAGCTTAGAATATATGAAGCACAGGTTATATTCAAATGGAACTAAATTTTGAGGCCGAGTGGAACTAAAATTTTTTAGGGACCTAAATTCTATGAGAGAAACTAAATTTTGGATAAGTAAAATTTTTGGGAAAATTAAATAACAATTATTGGGCTTTAATTATTGTTCGTTTAAAATTAGGAAATCCAAAATTTTGAGGGGAAAATGTTTTAAATGAAGCGTGCTCTTGGGAACGGTTTATGACTAGTATAATAACAAATAAAAAATAAATAATACTAGCAATAATAGTAATGATAATTAAATAATAATAATAATAAATAGTATTAATAAAATATTAAAAATAAAAAGAATTAATAATGAATAAAGACAAACACCAAAGAAGTTTTAAAAGAAAAGAAAAACCCATCATCAGATTGACGTCAGGTCAAATTGTGATGCCAGATACTCCTTTACTTGTATTACAATCTAAAGTTTTACTTCAGCTAAACCAAGACCTTTCATATCACATATTATCGTTTCCTTCCATATCTTCTTCAGTATACATCTCTTTTTTTATCTCAACAATCATATGTCATGTCTTTCTAACAAGCGCATCAGTAAGTCTCCAATATTATGACCAAACCATCTCAAATGATAATCTCCAATCTTATCCTATATAGTAATCACATCAATCTTGATATCTTTGTTTTTAATCTTATCGTTTCTAATGCTTTCATATATCCCCTGTAACATTGCATCTCTGTCATATCTATACTATTGTTATGCTTCGTAGTGATATCCTAACATTATATACCATATAACAAAACCAATTTAATCGTCTTCTTTAAAAATTTACAATTTAACCATGACGGTACACTTCAATCACATAACAATCCTGTTGCAGCTCTCTGTTTCAACCATCCAACTTTGGTTCTATGAGCAACATCCTCATTAATCATTATATCCTTCTATATAACTGACCAAAATACCTAAAGTACTTCCTTAACAATACACTTTTCACATTCAATTTCACCATTATATGATCTTGATGCTTTATTAAATGTACATTCCATATACTCGAACATGTTTCTACTAAGTTTGAAATCGCAGGTCTCCAATATCTGTCTCTAAACTTCTAACTTTATATTTACACCATTTTTAGTCTTGTCTATCAAAATAATATAAACTGCAAATAGCATACACTATGTTACTTCATCTTGAATATGCCTACTCAGTTCATCAATCACTATAACAAAGAGGAGATGACTCAGAGCTGAGCCATGATGTAACTCAATGGCAATACAAATTATCTATTATTCCTACATAAATCTATGTATTAGTTGCTTCTTGATGCATATCTTGAATTAAAGTAACATACTTTAAAGTAATCCCCTTCTTCATTTAGATCTACCATAGAACCTCTCTAAGAACTCTGTTGTATGATTTTTTTCATGTTAACAAAGATCATATGCAAATCTTTCCCTTGTTTTATATTGATCTAAGATTGCCTCTGTTATTGAACATTCTGGTAAGGAAACAAAATTAATTTTGTGATGTGTTAACATTCTTTCTCAACCTAATTTCAATCATCATCTGTCACAATTTCATTAAATGACACATTAACTTGATTCCATAATAGTTAAAGTAACTTCGTGTATCATCTTTTTTACAAAGGTATCAGAATGCTACTCATTCACTCTTTCGATATTATATTTGATTTTTAAATTTTTGTTGAACTTTATTAACCATATAACAGCCCATCTGCTATGTATTTCCACACCTCAATAAGAATCTAATCAGGTCCATACGTTTTTCTTAGCTTCATTCTCTTTAAAGCTTCTCTAACCTCTCATTCTCTGATTCTTCACATATAACTATGATTCAACTCTTCCAATAGAACCTCATTATCTCCAATGTTTTAGGTATGACTTTCATTTAAAAGATCATCAAAGTTCTCTCTTCACCTACATATGATATACTCATCTTTCGCCTAAAAATAAATAAACAAATAAATTAAATGATTGCAAGAATTATTGTACAAAATCTCCAGTATGCCACATCAATCATCATGCACGAATGATAGTAATTGACAATCATCTTATAGCAGCAACGCAAATTTCAGGGTGAATACGATGCTAAAGTAATTGACCTTGTATCTTTTGGCATGCTAACAAGTCCATAAACAAGAGAGTTAAATATCTAATATCATCCTTATAACATTGGGTATTATAACAGTCTGGTTCAACTGCATATGGCAGGCCAAACCTGTCAAAACAAGATAATGATCATTAAAAAGTCAAGGGATATGAACTTTGCCCATGCATTTTCTGCTGTGCATGAAAAAAATGTGTAATCGCATTAGATGGTCTAAACAATGTGCATTTCGAGTAAGAAGAAAACCACTCGACATGTGCTCCCCTTGTTGGGAAGAGGAAGTTATAATGGGTTTAAGAAGGCAATCGTCAAAAGGTGGTAACAATCATTAAACAACATCAGGGACTTTTGTGTGTGAGTAACATGTCAAACGTCCGAACACCCTCTTAAGAGACAATTGAATCAATGGGAGAAAAAGAAGCAAAGAACAGTTTTTAAATATGCATCAAATTACTGAACTTACCATTGCAATTTTTTCCGAAGCATATAGCGTAAATATTTGTCTGTGCCATATGGAGGAATTCCCATATACTTGCACATATTGATCAATCTTGGCCTGCACGCATATATGACATAAATAGTGTGGTAAGAAGCATTTAAATAGATAAAGCCATAGATTCACCTGTAAACAGCATAACAGCAACCTGCTTATGTTGTCCAGAGTCAACTCATCATTGAATAGCTTTGCAAAACTTAGAATTTCATCATTTGAAATTTTAGCACCAGTCCTAACCTGATAAATTTACCCATCATCAGAGAAACATAACATATAACATGTGTTACATATTTATTATACATTATCAAAGGAACTTAGGTCAACTAGAACATACCTTGTTCAAAAATTCATCTAAATCTTCTGCTGTCTGTTTAATTTCTCCAGTTCGTGAGACCTGTACCTCTTTTGCCATTTCCGTAGCAGTATCATGCAAAAACTTCGCATACTCCATTCGTGCATTCAGTCTCCTTTTTAACGCTTCCTATAGAATGAGTGTCAAATGCAGTATGTGAGTTTCAGAACCAAACACACACACACACACACACACACACACACACACACACACACACCCCCCCCCCAAAAAAAAAAAAAAAAAAAAAAACCAAAAAACACACCTTTTTGAAAAACTATATATGTAACATATGCACAAGCCAGGCATAAGGAAGGTAGACTGACTAGACAGTGCCAGACGCCACCCAAGGTGTGCATGTGTAACTAACAGGCGCACCAACGGTCGTGATACACCAATTAACAAACTCCTGCTTTTATTTAATAGACACAGACCTAGCTACTGTCAGTTTCCCTATTAAACCTGGCAGTATATATTCATAAAGGCTTCTCAAATGTAAATGTATTATGCACATAAACTAAATTATTCTCCAGAACAAAACTTCAACTATTGCACTTGGTACCTGTTCTTTCATCTTGTCTTGAAAAGTGGATGGAAGCATGTTAGGGAAGAGTTTAAGGAACACCGGAAGTAAAAATTCCATGAATGGGACTATGATAAAAATGGCAACAGGAACAAGCCTGAATATATCAGCTGTGGTGCGAGTTAGCTGTTGGCGTTCCCTTCTAGAAAGGCTCTTCCCACTAGCAAGTTTTAGCAGTAATCTCGAAGATATCCTGACATCAACCCAAAGCAACTTCATACCGAGCCAATAATGCTGCAAAGTAGAAACAAACTCGTCCTTCCAGTGGCTTAATTTTACGGCCCAGTCCGCCCTGCAGCAGAAGCCAAGTCAGTGACCACATCAAAGCTCCACGTGGTTAGTCAGTTTGTAACTCCAAACCACTGAAAGATTAAAGAAAGAGCATATACCTGCTCATGGAAGCAACTGCTCTCAAAGCCGGACCAATCCCCAGAAGCTTCGCCCATACCTTCTGAACAACAGATTGAGAGGCCTTCTGAGATTCTTGCAGCTTTTTAGCTTTTGCTTTAGCCTTTGCACTACTTAGGCCTTCAACTGCCTGATCACATTCCTCTGGTGATGGCTCCTTCTTTTGTCTTGGGTTCTGATCTTTATCATCATCCTGGTAACCAATTTTGGGTTGACCAGCTACTGTTGATGCGGTCGTAATTGATTGCGACAACCATCTGACTCCCAAGGGCAGAGAAATCTCTGTTCCCCCACAACGGCTACCCAAAATAGAAGATGGGCAGTGAAGATATCCTTTTGATGAAAAGTATAAGTAGTCTCTGGGTATCAAAACTGACTTCTCCTCTTTAAGTTCAGAAGTATTAGAACCCTGAACTTTTGTATCTGAATCCTGAGCAAATCTTCCATGTGCAAAGCTAGAGAAACCAGAACATGGACGAACAGGCATATTCAGGTGACCCAAGAGGTAATTTCTCCCTCTGGCAAGTGCTCTTGATGCTGCTCTTAGTGTCATTTCCTTTTTTGAAAGTGAACACTATGCTTGTATCTTGCCGGGAATTTTCTTGAATCAACCAATTCTCTTCAGCATATGAAAAAAATTTATAAATGATTCATTAACAAGAAAATTTCTTCTTCATCTTTAAAACATAAAGAATCATATATGATAATTCTATTTCTTTTCATATATTTTTTCCAAATTTTTGTATCAGGAACAAGCATTTCCAAAAAAAATCAATCCATTTTCTAGGCTTTATTTAGATAGTTAATCATGCATTGCCCTAAACAAGAAATCAATGTTTTGAGTTTTGCTAAGTGGTTAAACTTGAACATAAGGCAAATAGATGTTAGGCATCATACCTCCAAATTTTAGAGGTAACTTACCTCAGATTATATTTTTAGAGGTATTAGTGTTTGGAAACCATTTTGGAGGTTCAATACCTCCAAAATTTTGGCTAAAAATTGGTGGTAATGAAAATTGAAGGAGATTGGAGATTTCCTCTACCTCCATTTTTGGTGGTAATGGGTTGCAACAGAGAGGTTGCGACCCCGTTACATCCACTAAAAGGATACCTCCAAGTAACTAACCAAAGTTCCCAAACAATGCCTACCAAGTTGGTTCTGATGCGATTGGGGTGCGACGAATGTGGACGGCGCATCGAACATGGACGGTTCGACGAATGCGGACGGTGCGACGAACGTGAACGTGATCTCATTTGGAAATGATTTAATGCGAGAATCGTGTCATTTAATGGGAGAATAATATTAGTACTTTATTTGGCAATATTTTAAATAGGGATGTTGATTTAGTCCTTTTGCCTAAGTGCCTAATTAGGAGTTTTATTATAAATAAAGTGAGAAATCTAGAGAGGAGGGATAATGTTTATTTTGAGAGAAAATTGATTGTAGAGGTAAGACTATCTCTCGTTCTTTGGAAGAGTGCGGACGTCCTCTTTAATCGGCGTCTTGGTAGGGTAATCGCCCCTTTAAGTGTGATCACGGTATATTTTATTTCAGTTTTTATTTAATAAAAATCAGATCTTTTTTTGTTCCTATCAGTTTCCTACTAAAAATTTGATTTGATGTACTCGTATGTATCTCAGATGGACTTCTTTGCATATTCTGTACCAACCAACCATTATAATTTTTTAACTTTGTTTAGCTAGGGATCTTAGCCCTAAAATTCTTAGAGAAAAAAGGGGAAAAGATCAAAAATGTCAAAAAAATCCAGCTTATGTGCAACTTGTAACTAAATATACAAACCCCTATAAATTAAGAAGAAGAGAATAATGGGTATCATATAACATGGGATGCATCTCCTCATATACATGACAGAAAAAGTGGGGTGATACAAGCTCACATAGGCATGTATTGTTGTATCACACCACTTTTTGTGTCTTGATATATGAGGAGCTGCCTCATATGTCATATGATACCCATTATTCTCACTTAAGAACTACAAAGGTGGCCGTGTTGAAGCATACAAATAACTAACAGCATGTATCCTACATAACAATATTAAATTAACTAAGCTTTTTCAAAGATATTTTTACAAAATATTTAGGTGTTTCGGGTGTTTTCTCACCGGATGGGATTTTTGAGTGTATGGGCTAGGTAGGCCATTGTTCTTAATGACATAGCTGCAAAAGAGAACAACAATTATGGTGACTAGTTCTTAGGTCCACCCTCCTGCCGATATGTAGATATAGTTGATGTAAGGCAAAGGTCAACTTATAATTTGAGGAGTTATGATTTTATGTATTGTGTCCCTATATTTATCAGGAAGTGGGTCCTTTATAGGCATATGACCAGAAGCGCATCAGTGACTTCACCTTCAACTAGCATGTATTGTACGCAGGTTGTAATGGTAAAAAGCTGTTATGGTACACTATGGTTATGAAATAAAAGAGGGATTTTTATAGGGGAAAGGTGGAATTTTTAGGTTGAAAAGAGAGAGTTTGGGTAAAGGAAGAATTTTTATTGATAAAAACTGAAATATAAAAGATAAATTTTAATTCGAGAGGCTGTTGCTCTCCTAACTTTACCTTCAAGATGAAAGCTAAATCTCCTAAACTAAGGTTCGTGGACGCCTTGTACAAATTTCCTCTCACAAATCAAGCATGAAAACCACCCTAGCTGACCATAGCTCTAATAAAGAGAAAATAACATAAAATTATAGATTTACGAAAAAGCCACTAATACAGAAAATTACAAAAATTCCACCTGGGCCTAAATGCAAAACGCATCATTACTCCACCCCCGAAGAACCTCCTTGTCCTCAAGGTGGTATCATGAAACCCATGGGCTCAGTAATCCAGATGACGGTTCTCGTCCCTTTTCGACTCTTCCTGCTTTCAATGATCAGCATCTAAAGAGCATGATCCTTGCAACAATGGCCTGGTCCGTTCATCTCGCCACAGCAGAAACAAAGTCCCTTGGTGTGTCTTTCCTGGATTTCTGCTTCTGTGAGCCGCTTACACCTACTGGCTGATTGAAGCTCGATGTTCTTCTCGTGTCTGGATTGGCGTCCTTCTGATGTCGTCTTCTCCCCCTTATCGCAACCTGGCTACGAGAAGTGGATCAGCTCCATGCTCCAATGACCTGCCGCTCCTCTGCCAGCATGTCCTCCACCATCCTGGCAAGTCACATCCGATCTAATAGCCCTCTGAACCTTTGTATTCGCAATTTCGCTCGAATGCTGGGTTTTAGTCCTTTCATGAAGCACCCCCTAAGGACTCTCTTGAAACTCTACTGACACGGCCTACCTGCATCTTAAATTTCTTTATGTAGTCCCTAACCGTTCCCTCCAGTCGCAGTGCATAAAGCTGCTCGTACATGTCTCCCCTCGGTCTCCCTAAACCGGTCCAGGAGGCACCTTCAACTCCTCGCACGAGCGAAACAATCGCTAATGTTGTCTTTATCTGTACCAAGATAGAGCCTCCCCCTCCAAGCACACCCACACGGCCCTCAACCACTCCGTCACATAAATCTGTGAGACCTCGAATTACCGTTGTCACCCATCGAGGTCCTCCCTCTCAAATATGGGCATCTTTAGCTTCCTAATCCTGCTATGATTGTTGAAATCTCATGTCGGTCCATAGTGAGAGTGATGATATGTGGCTCGTTGTCCTTCCATGTGTCACACATGGCCCCTCAAAGGACCACTGCCTCTGTCTATATGGTCGCTCCAGTCATTCTCCTCCCAATTGTAGTCGTACACACCCTCAAAACCCGGGTCCTCATCATATTCATCTCGAAACTCCTTGTAGGCTAATGGAACCCGACGTCGTCGAATCTCTACAGCAAACCGCAGCTCACAAAGCTTATGAAGCTCTTCCATACCATCCTCGGGTCCTGAAAGCAGCTAAAAATCGAAAATCATCATCTAGATCTCGACGAGTCTCCCGGACGTCGCGTGGACCGGGACGCTCAACCTAATCTTCGACGGGCCGCCAAGGGCTCGTGAGGGGCCTATCAGGCCCCTGCAAGGCCCTGTCGAGATCCTGCAAGGCACATGCGGGCATGCAGGGCTCTGCTAGGAATGTAGGGCCCCGCAAGGCCCTGTCGGCCCTGCAGCATGGCCGCAGGCTCGCAGGGTGCCTAAAAATGACAGCTATGGTTTTCCCTAACACTCTCCTCCTTTGTGGGATTGTCTTCGGCTTTTGCATAGTAGTCGTCGGCGTCGGATAGCAAACCCTCGTTCTATTCCTTCGTTTTCTTTCTCTTTTTCCAAAGTCGTCGCCTTTTACCCTAGATTTGGGTTTTCGTCCAAATCTAAAATTTGTGACGCCTTCAAATCTGAAATTTATTGTGTTAGCACCAAAGTTGATGCATTTTGATCTGAAAGTTGTTGTGTTAGGGTTTGCAAGATAGCCCCCAACCTTATTTCCATCGTCTCTGACTCCTTACATCCCTCCGCAAGTGATGCCCTAACCTTAGATTTGATGTCCTTTGTTGATTTCTTCAAATCTTTAATCTCGCCGTCATATTTTTCATCCAAAGCATCGAACGTGTTCTTGGATATGTCTCTGCCCTGGATCGTGGTGCTCTAATACCAATTTGATGTGATCCACTAGGGTTTTGGAATTAAAAGGGATTTTTATGGTGAAAGATTGGATTTTTATGGGAAAATGTGGAATTTTTATGGTGAAAAGAGGAGATTTAGACGGGAAGACTGATTTTTATTAATAAAACTGAAATATAAAAGATAAATATGGCCACAATTTGAGAGGATGTCGCTCTCCTAGTTTTACTTTCGAGAAGAAAGTCAAAATCTTCCAAACTAGGGTTCGTAGATGCCTAGTATAAATCCCCCCCCCGTCGGCCCGAGCTCTAATAAAGAGAAAATTGCAGAAAATTGCAGATTTACGAAAAAGCCCCTAATACTGAAAATTACAAAAAAGACCCATCTAAGATCTGAAATTTCCAAAATTGTACCTGCATGGCCTAAATGCAAAACGCATCAAAAGCCTTGGCCACGGGTAAGCTCATGTCCTTCACGTGGGCTCACTATTAATCATGGATCTAAGTATTGGGACACTACTTAGCCCATCTCATGGGCCATGTTATCATTGCATAACAAGGGCCCACATCCTTAAAATTCAACCGGTGCTTGTGTCACGCCCCGCTTCCCTAATATGGAAGGCGAGACGTGAGAAGGTCCGCTCAGACGTGAAGCTGTGAAGCTGCAGTCTGATAAGCGTCTGTAAAAATTTCGAAAAGTAGCAGGTCCTTGCATTGCGACGAAACAACAACAATAATAAAGCAGATAAGAAAATATCCACCAACAACATCCAACAAATATTACATCACAGAATAGTCACAAAAGTACGAGTCTGAACAAGGCCTAAAGCATGGCCAAACAAAACAAAGAGAGATAGGTGCTACGCACCGAAACCTAACAGCAACTAAGCAAAGGTAACAACTAAGGGGAGACTCCAAACGAGTCTAGGACTGGTCACCCGTGTCCTCGAACTCGGTCTCAGCAGGGACCTCGAACTCAGCGTCAACGAACTGCTCGTCCTCAGCAACCTGCTCTGCCTCAAATCCTGACATGTGACACCCAAAGAGAAAAGGGCACATGTCAGCAAAAGTCTCCCAAGGGAAACGGAGAACTTTTGTGCAAGGATACAAATAAAATAATGCAACTAGCAGTTCTACAATGATGATATGGCATGACATTAAAAGAGTGCAACAATTAAATTAACAAGATGAAAATAATTAAGCACGTCGTAGCAGAAAGCTACAAAATCACTATTTCTCGATTTCACGATTTCACGATTAACTTGTATTCACAATGTGCACATGGTTTACGCCTTTTGGCTGAAGTGGCTGTACGGGCACACTTCTACGCTCAAGTGATCGCTTAACCCTACCCCTCCACGTGTATCGAGCGTTGGTTTCCCAACAACACTGTGCTCGCTTCTGGATCACAAGCCAGGAAGTGTTTTTTTTCAATATGGCATAGGGTTGTGCCCACAAAAGCAGGTGCCTAGCCTCAATAGTTACAATTATTGTAGCGTGTGCTACGCAATCACGATAGAACAATTTGATGCATGACATGTAATGAGCAGTTAAAGTGCGTACATTTAATTGAAAGTAAACGTGACATGGCATCATGAATGAAAACATGTAAAAAGTGTCGGATCTAGTTTCGTTGTCAAACTAGATCAATATGGTCGTCTAGGCGATTATCATTTCATCGCCTAGTCTCTTTTACGCAACTACACAAATTGGCCTAAAACATGGCCTAAATAATTACTGGCAAGTATCACTTGCCTGTTTCCGGTGGTATCGGTTGTCGTGGGTTCGTCTCGACTGGTATTACGTGTCGGTACTGCTGGTTCTCTGTTTTGGTTACACAAGTTAAACGAATTAGGTTTCTGTGAAATACGTGCAATATTAAAATAACACCCGAATTGGGTTCGCCTAATCTTATCGGGTTCTCTGGCTAGGGTGATATTTGTTTTGTATTACACTAACATGTTACACCTTATTCCATGTAATATTATTAACCCAACATTAATTACAACTAATAATTTGCTGAAATAACTTAACGAATTATCAATTAGGTTAACACTAACCTATTAGATGATGACCTCATGATCAATTAGTCAGTTAAGAAGTCATTGTTTGGCAAACACAGTTAAACTTGCAGAAACCTTCTCCCATAACATTTAAGCCCCAATATAAATGACATAGATAATATCAATAGATCAAATGCTAAGAATAAGATGTGTCTGCCAGACTCTTGATGATGGATAAATAGGTATCTCTTCACTACGATTCATAATACTATCTCTCTCTATACTTTTATTAAGGCTGCCACTATCCCCTAACATTATTTGTCTATTACTTTTAATAGGGTAGACACCCATACCCTTATGTTTTAATAGTCAAAGCTCTATCTCTCTCAGTCTCACTCCCTTTCTCTCATTCACTCTCATTTACTGACTCTTATCTCCTCTCTCTGTCTTCTCTTATCTTTCTTATTCCTATTTTTTTTCTAATATTTCGATTTGCAGCAAACACTCAAGCTTACTCACGCACTCTAGGGGAAAGGAGAAGCACTCTCACACGGGGGATGAGGAAGGAGCGGCTGACGACGGCTGGTGGGTGCAAGGCGGCGGCTAGCGGCGGGATTCGGCGGTTCGGCGACGGCTGTGCGTCGGACGGCGGGGCGGCGCCGTGCTGGAGGCGCGCGCTGGCGGATCTCCGGCGCAGAGGTGAGGGGGCAGCGGTGGCGGCTTGCAGGCGGCGGCGGCTCCCTTCAAGCGGCGGACGGTGGTGGTAGATGAGGGGGGTGGTCGGCCGATGGAGGGAGGAAGAGGAAGAAGAAGATAGGGTTGATGTTTGGTTTGATTTTTGATATGGAATTTGGGTTTTTTTTTGGAAATCTGAAATCGATTTTCAGATCTGAGTTTGCTTTAGATCTCAAGTTGTTTTTGTCTTTGATTTCAGTTGAGTTTATGGTTTGGGAAATAGGTTGGTTTTGGGAAGAATTTGATGGAGAAATTTATTTGTTTCTGATCTTGATAAATTTGGATGTGTGATTTCTGAAGTTTGAGGCTGATTTTTGTGTTGATGTATTGCTGAAATTGGGTTTGGATTTTTGTTATTTGGTTGAATGGTTTGCAGGGGAAGAAGAAGACTCGTATGTTGTAGGGAAGGAGAAGGGTTTGCAGGTTGTAATTCTCTTGCAGGTGGAGAGACGCTTCCCCTGCTGTTGAAATACAACAGTGAAGCTTGGGGAACAGCTTGATGATGGAGGAGCTGGATGTGGGTGTTGACGATTGATGAATGTGTCTGCTGATAATGAATAGGGGGAACTATCAGGTAGTAGTTGGTTGGCTGCCGACACAGGATTTAATTAGGGATTAGATTAGATTAGGTTAATTAACAGCTAGGGTTAATAGTTAATTGGTGATTTGATTTTCAGCCAATAGTAATAAGTTAATTAGTAATTAAATTTTAATTATAGTAATTAAGTAAAATCTAATCATTAAAATAAATAAGGTAATTAGTGAAGTTAAAAGTAATTAGAAATTTGTAATTAGGCTAAGGTAATTTGATAAAATTATCTGTCAATTAATGATGACACCGTGAGCGAAGAACGGATACGCGCTCGCATTGACCCACAAACATAGAAGTCGCGCACGTAAACATCCGGATGGTCAAAACGAAAATACGAGCACACACACACAAAAAGTACGCCTAGAAAATACTGGCCGTTACAGCTTGGGTTCTAGAAATGAATTATTTTATGACTTTTTGCCTTCATCTTAGTTAGGCCCCCGAAAGATAGCAACCCCTTACAATGGACACGCGACAGCCATCTAGAGATTGTGTTCCTCTTCCCTCCTCAGTTCTCAAGCTGTCTTTTGGGGATATAAAAGTCACGGGGCTGCCTAAAGGATCCACAACAACTCTTAGATTTCAACCCTTGGCAATTTTCCTTACCTAGTATTTTTAATTTGACCGGTGTTTACAATAGATCGGCACTCACTAAATGTATCAACCCCTCTTATTCTTGACTCTGCCTCTCTTTTCTAACTTTTAGTTTATGGAAACTACCCATCATGTTCATAACGATGTGCACGATATGGATCCATATGTTGTAAGAATGGATAGGTCAGTGATAAGAGAAGAACCTCTAGCCATAACCCACAGTAAGAATTGTCCTATATCATCTGATGACGTCTCCAATCACGGGTCCGAGTCCAAGGGATCCAATGATGAGGAAACGTCTAACCCCTAGGAAGCGAATACGGATACGATGGAGGAAACGAAACGTGTGTTATATTTGATAAAGTGGAATGAGATGAGGTTTAGTTTCACTTGACCCCTAAGGAGTGTGTGATCCTATATAGCTCAAGTTCATACGGTGTTTGATAGACCATATCATGTTCCATGTGCATCATATTTTTTCAAATGCAAGTACCACTCTTCTCTTATCCATTTCACTCAAAAGCAGCATCTACAGGCCCTTTACAAAGATCATCTTCCTATAACCAATGAAAGGGTTTCCTTTCCAGACAAAAATGGGACCAAAGTGTGGGTCAAGTCCTTCGCCTTAGGTCTGCGCGTTCCACTCCACCCATTCATAGCCAATGTGTTAAATTTCCTTAGGATCATCATGTGTCAACAAACCCCTAATACAGTGGGGGCAGTTATAACGTTTACTTGCTTGTGCTTAAAGACACAAAGTAAGGCTTTCCATCTTTCTCTCTCTTTCATTATTTTTCCAAGTCAAACCACACGTCTCCATTGCTTGGGTATAAATGACATTTTGGTGTAAGATATGTCTCCTCCGACAGCTTCCATTGTCTAATCACAAGTTGAATCAATCTTTCGTCTTCATCAGTATACCCAAGAAACCAAATTTCTTCACCCATTAAAATGTCTTAACCCTGCAGCAAAGACTTAGGAAATGTTGTTAACCAAAGAGTTGGGGCAATGTATAGGCTCGCTACCGTCGATGAGAGGGAGCTATGAATGTCAATTAGGTGTATGCCTACCTTGGCATGTCAATAATTAAGTTTCAATTGTTTTGTATAATTGATCAATGTGCTTACCATGATTTGTTCCTTTCCAACAAAAATAGCTAATCGGCTACTCATGATCATGTGTGGGCTAGGGAAAGGAACTAATGAATTGGCTTCTACCCTGAAGGAAAGCATACCAGCTCTGAATCATCAAATCCTCTCATCTCCCTTGCTCCAAGAGGTGTCCAAAGATTGCCAAAAAAGCAACTCAGACGAAGTTGATACCTAAGATGCAGGTTCAAGACTTTGCCCTGGTCGTCGAAGAAGTTCCTTTTAAATCTCAAAAGATTAAGAAGGGATAGGTGGCCAACCTTAAGGCAAGAAGATTGGCGTGAGTCAAGCTGACGCATAACTACCGCGACGAGTATCCCGGGACCGGCTTGGTCGTCAAGAAGTGGACGAACACAACGTCTAATCCTGAGCATGATCTGATAGTTGCGAAATTTAATTTCAAGCTTGAATTTCATTCAATACCAAAAGAGAAACAAGATAAGCCAACATATCTACTCAATGTGTGATCATGTGCTATGCTGGACTATTCTGTCACCGCTCGAATGGCTGAGATTGCTTTCCTCTCAAGAGACTGTGAGGGCATGGCCACGTTTGAAACCAAGCTAGTTGCATCCAACATGATCTAGCATGTAATTCGTGTAGCAATCTCAGAGGCAATAATATGCTCATCCTATGCAGCTTAGTAGAAAAGATGACCATCTGCAATAGAGAATAAAAGTCAGTAAAACATATCCAGGTAGGGGTAAAGGAAAGAATTTTCTTTCCGATTTCATCAAAAGGTCCGAGGATTAAGAGAAGGCTACCAAGGAATATATAGCTAAACTTATCGTAGAACAAGACAAGTCCCAAAAATTAACTGACGATAGACAAGTTCATGCAAGAGTTAAGTCAGCTGAAGCTCAAAAGGCGACGAATGATGGAAGATTAGCAAGCGAAAATGTCATCTTTGCGGGGAAGAACAAGACCTCGGATAAAGAGAAATCGGCCTTAGAAAAGAAGATCAATGAGCTCGAGAAGGTTAATGCCAAAGAGATGGACATATCTGCCGCTACCAAGGTGATAGAAGAATTCAAAAATGTGTATGGTCCCAATATTGCAAAGATGTTCACCATCATTCCTCCAATGCATGTGCCAAGTTATGAACCTTTACACTTAACTCAGGTGTCAATTTCTCAAAGCTCGGATAGAAACCTACCATGGAGGAAGATAAAGGGTCTGAGACGACCTAGGTTGCTTAAGGTGATACCACAGTTATTCGTGGCAATGATGTTGTACAGTTCACGCCCAATAGAAATAGATGCGGTGGGCTTGGAATTTTGGTCGGAGAAGTTAGTTTTCTCATTTATGTTTTTTGCCAATCTAGGACCAACCTTTTATTCTTTTCTTTAAAGAAAAATTAAAGAAAATCTGTGTGTTAAATTGTTTGTTCTGTAGTGATCTATTCTTTTTTATTTGCACTTTGTTTCTGTGTCCCTTCCTCTGACTCAAGCGACAAGTGAAAAGATTGATGAATAAAACACATGAAAAGATCATCCCCAATCCCAGTCAGGATGATTATATGGGGTCGTGTATATTTCCAATCAGGCATTATCTCTTTACATGGCATCTGTATGGCGAGGCTGAAGAAAAGAGCACGGGGAAAAGATCGTCTCATATCCCAATCAGGAAGCTAAGCTGGGCCTGGAGCTAGGTGGGGATTTTCAATTTGGCCATTTTTTAGCTCAATGTCTGTATAATAAGGCTGAGGAAGAGAACGCATTGGAAAGATCATCCCATATCGTAATTAGGAAGCTGATCTGGGCTCATGCTGGGTAGGGATTTCCAATTTGACCCCATCTTTTTGGCCAGCATCCATATGACGATGCCGAGAAACAGAACAAAGAGGAAAAGATCATCACATGTCCTGGTCAAGAATCCAAACTGGGGCTTAGGCTGGGTAAGGATTTCCAATCGAGTGTTCTCTTGTTAGTCAGACCTTCTCTAATGGTCAAGTCTTGGTGTAGTATCAGACTGGGATGTGATCTAATTTTCTATCCATATTCTTATCAATCTCTCTTCTCTAGTGGTCGAGTATTAATATAGTATTAGGATGTGACCCGATCTTATGTCTACATTCTTGTTGGTCGGCCTCCTCTGATTGGCGGGCCTTAATGTAATGTCGACTAAGATGTGAACCGATCACATGTCTACGTTGAGGCGGGCCTTAATGTAATGTCGACTAAGATGTGAACCATCACATGTCTACGTCCTTATTGGTCGCCGCCCTCAAGTGGTTGAGCCAATATGTACTATCGAAATGGGTTGTGATCCAATCTCCGATCTGCATTATTGTTGGATGGTCCTCCTCTGATAACCAAGCCTAATTGTTTCAATCTCCCCGTATGAGCATGCATGTCACGTGTGTCTATCATCTTAACCTACTTTCAAGCTTTTAGGCCACCATATCTCCTGAGTCTCTGATGCGGCTAATACTTTTGCAGGCCGGGGGTATTTTCGTAAAGTAACAAATGATGTAACTTTTCTATTTAAAGGGCTAGAGCCGGCCCTAATGGGGTATACGAAAATTGTTGAGTATTTCCTCTAACTTATTTCTTTAGTTCCTAGATAAATTGTATTAGGAGTTTCCATATTTCCCTTAGGTTAATCCCTATCTAGTTGTTCTATCTATTCGTAGTCGTTAATTAGTGAGTAGTTGAATTGTAGTAGCCACTTTATAATTTCAGATCTGAGTTTAGCAATAAAAATCCCCCTTTTACCATCAAAACTCTAGCGGATCGCATCAATTTGGTATCAGAGCGCTAGATCCATGACGAACACAAGATCCAATGTGCGGATCGAATTGTTAGAAGAGAGGTTGGAGAAGTTTGAGAGCAAAATCAGCGAAGAAATTCAAGATGTGAGAAATGAGGCGACAGAGCAACTGGATCAACGTCGCGTGCAGATGACGAAGACACTCCAACAAGATACAGCAGCAAACAAGGCTCAGATGATACAAGAAATAGCGACGATAATAGCAAAGCTAGATCCAAGCAAAAAGGATCGACCTTTGTCAACGAGAAAGTGGGAAAATGTGATTTCTAACGAAGAGGTTCCCGAAGATGTCGAAGACGAAAGCATCTACCCAAGCGAACAATGAAACGCAGCGAATAGAGATGACTGGGAGGCTTTCCCGGCCCCCTCCCCGCCTCGGGGAGGTGTGTGCCCTTCGGAGGTGGGCGGATGCCCCCCCCCCCCGGCCCCACGGAGGGGGCACCGACAAACCTCCAGGAGGGTTGGCAAGTGTCGCCCGCTCGCCCGTCTTGGGGCTTCGACGGGCCCCTGGCCCCCTGGGGCAGCGACGAAGGGCCGACGGCCCCCCAAAACTGGGGCCGGTAGCCCTGTCGCACCTTGGGGGGCTTCGTCGAGCGCCCGGGGGGCCGACAAGCCCCGCCCGACCCCCAAGGGGTTCCGTCGAGTTACCTTAGAGCCCGGGAAGCCCTGCCGCCTACTCCATCGATGCAGTGGGCCCAGTTTGGGGCCCGATCGGTTCAGTCACCACCCTTTCAGCCACAGATGGGTCCCTGAGAAGGATTTCAACAGTCAGTGGGACGACAGCAGCACTTTGGAGGATCATCGAACCAGCCCCACCCTTCAGGGGAGTGAAGGGAGACTGGAGAGGAATTCAGGGCACCTAGAGAGCACCGCATGGGAACTATGGGCATCCACATGGATAAGAGCAGGGAGACTAACAGTGGGATGGTGTAGATGGATGCATACGGGATCCAACCGCATGATATATTCCCAAGCGACCACATATTTTCCAACCGAGGCGCCAGGATCAGCCACAGGAGAGAGGAGGATTCGCTTGGAAGAGTCGGCTGAGGAAGCTGAAGATGCTCATTTTTAAAGGAGGAGTCCCAGATGACTGGTTGTACCGAGTAGAGAGATACTTTGAGGTGTCAGTGGTACCGGAGGAGGACTGGCTCAGGGCTGTAGTAGTATGATTGGAGGGAGAGGCTCTGGGCTGGTTTAGGTGGACGCAGTAGCAGCGACCTTTTCGTATGTGGGAGGAGTTGGCCACCCTTCTGTTAGAGCGCTTTGGAGAGGTACAGGCTGGGGGATGTCACGCCACGCTTCCCTAATATGGAAAACGAGACATGAGGAGGTCCGCTCAGACGTGTAGCTGTGAAGCTGCAGTCTGATAAGCGTCTGTAAAAATTTCGAAAAGAAGCAGGTCCTTGCATTGCGACGAAACAACAATAATAATAAAGCAGATAAGAAAACATCCACCAAACATCCAACAAAATATCACAAACATCACACAGAGAGAGTCACAAAAGTACAAGTCTGAACAGGGCCTAAAGCATGGCCAAACAAAACAAAGAGGTGGGTGCTACGCACCAAAACCTAATCAGCAACTACTGGAAAACAACTACTAAAAGAGACTCCAAGTGAGTCTAGGACTGGTCACCCGTGTTCTCGAACTCAGTCTCTGCAGGGGCCTCAAACTCAGCGTCAACGAACTGCTCGTCCTCTGCAACCTGCTCTGTCTCAAAGCCTGACATGTGACACCCAAAGAGAAAAGGGCACATGTCAGCAAAAGTCTCCCAAGGGAAGCGGAGAACTTTTGTGCAAGGATATAATAAACTGAAACAACTAACAGTTTTAATATAATGAGGTGGGATGACATTTTAAGGATGCAGCAATTTTAATATGATATGAAGCATGCAATACAAGTAACAGAAACACAAAACATTATCCATTCACTTTGTGCACAGGGTTTACGCCTTTTGGCTGAAGTGGCTGTACGGGCACACTTCTACGCTCAAGTGATCGCTTAACCCTACCCATCCACGTGTATCGAGCGTTGGTTTCCCAACAACACTGTGCTCGCTTCTGGATCACGAGCCAGGAAGTGTTTTTCAATATGGCATAGGGTTGTGCCCGCAAAAGCAGGTGCCTAGCCTCAATAGCAATAACATGTGTAGCGTATGCTACTCAATCACGAAGAACACATGATGCATGACATGACATGAGATGAGTAGTTAAAGTGCATACCGTTAATTAAACATGGCATGGCAGCATGAATGAAAGCAGGTAAAGTGTCGGATCTAGCTTCGTTGTCAAGCTAGATCAAGTAGGGTGTCGGATCTAGTTTCGTTGTCAAACTAGATCAAATAAGGGCGTCTAGACGACTATCATTTCATCGCCTAGTCTCTTTTACGTTACTACACAAGTTGGCCTAGAACATGGCCTAAATAATTACTGGCAAGTATCACTTGCCTGTTTCCGGTGGTATCGGTTGTCGTAGGTTTGTCTGGGCGGGTACTACGTGTCGGTATGTCCAGTTCTCTGTTTCGATTAAACAATTCAATGAATTAGATTTATTGCGAGATAAGTCAAAATATCCAGTTAATCCTTAAATTGGGTTCGTCCAATTTTATTGGGTTCTCTAGGTAGGGTGGTGTTTATTGTATTACACTAGCATGATACGCCTTATTTTATTCTGATATTATCTAACAAGCTGTTTAAAATTAGTACTAACCAGTTAAATCAACCTATTAACACTAACTTAATACTAGTTTAATGATAAGGTTAATCATTATAATTAATAATTCCACCTACCTAAAACTACTCTAACATCGTTTTAATAACCTACTAATTAACATCACTAAGCTAATTACAAGGCTAACATGAGGTTAAGGTTACAATTAAAATTTCACCCACCTCCACCTACTGCAACTCAAATTTATAATACCTATCTAATATCTCCATCTCATATTAATAATCTGTCACCTCCCTTTCCTCATTGTTTAATCTATTAACAGGCTTTCTCTTTTTGACTTACTCTTTCTACCTTCATTACTTTCTTTTCCTTGTACAGGTTGTCTTCTCTTTCTCTCTTTCATTTCTCTTTTCATTTCTTTTTTTCTGTCAAAGCTGCAGGCAAACACGGGAACTCACGCACTCCGGCAAAGGGGAGGCCTCACCTGCGCACGGGATGAAGAAGAGGGGCGCCGGCGATTTCTGGGGGCGGCGGCGGCTCCGTCTGGTGGCGCAGGCGCACGTGGGCGTGCAAGGAGCAGCTGGGTGGATCCCAGCGACGCGCGGCGGCGCGGGTGGCCCAGTCCGGCAGTCGGCGAGGTGATGCGGCCATGGGGAGGGGAGGAAGAAGAAGGGAAAGGGAAAAGGAGATTGAATATGAGGGTTTGTAGGGTTTGGATTTCTGAAATTCCTTTGAGATTTGAAGTTTGGATTTTGAAATCGGTTTGTTGATTTTTGAATCTGAAATATGTTTCAGATTTGTATTCGGTTTGGGTGTAGCTTGATTTCAGATCTGATGTTGGTTTTTGCTTGATCTTTGGTTTTTGCTTGATCTTTGAATCCGAAGTTTCATTTTCAGATTTTGGCTTGATTTGGGAAGAATCAGAAAGTGTGTTTCTGGGTTTGATTTGGGGAAGATTTGTTGAGAAGAATTGATGAACAGATTTTGGGAAGAGGTTTTGTTTGGGAATACTGGTTTGGAGAAGGATGTCAGATTTGTGTTGAGAGGTTTTTTGCAGAATAATTTGTAGGGCGTCGCCTTAAGAAGATGTTGGCAGAGACAAGCTTTTTCATTTGTCAAAGGTTTGGTTCTCTTGATTAGATAGAATGAATGCAATCTTTTGACTTAAAGAGAGACGTGTATATGTGTGTTTTGGCAAGATGAATTAAATCTAGATATGAGCTGGTTTTGAAATATTTAAGCAGGCTTTAAGTATCTAGTCAAATAGATTAGGTTTGCTTAGACTAAGTTTTAAAAAGAAAAACACGTTTATCAACTTTGAGGGGCTGCCGACAGGTGATGATTAATTATGGTAATTTGTAAGAGTTAAACGTGATTAGCAAATCTTAATTAGTAAGTTAATTAAGTAATTTTAAACGTAATAATTTAAATCAAGTAATTAGTAAAATAATTGCATTAAAGTATATAGCTAATCTTGATGGTAGATTAATTGCGACACGGTAAAAACGAAAACAGAGACGTGTTCGCATTGACTCGTACGGACGAAACGTTATCCAAACGATTGAAATAAAATACTGGTACGCGCGATCTAAAAATACGTATAAAAAATACAGGCCGTTATATTCTACCCACCTTAAGAAAAATTCCGTCCTCGGAATTTCCTAACTAAGGAACATGAAACGAAGATGGATAACGCTCTCGTATTTCTATGAGGTAAATTATGACTTGAAATACTTCGAGACGAAGAGATGAAATTGGTTAGGAAAAGACACAAGTGATCTGATTAAGATTGAGTTTTTAAAAGAGGTTCGGACAACTAAGCACCATCAATGGCCTTAACCGTTAATGGACAAGTGAAAAAGGCTAGGGACGGCTACCCAAGATGTGCAGAGATGAGGATGAGAAAAAAATAATGTATATACGTATCCTCTTAACAGCCACCCCATTATTCTAACACACAGGTTGCTAGACTCATAAACCTAAACAAGTATTTTTAGAATAAATCATCACTTCTTGTCTCGCAACTGAATAAGGTTACTAGCATACCCTGAATTCAAATATAGGTCTAATACTTCTCCTTTCTTTTGATTTCTATCTCATACTTCTTGTCTTTACAATTAATACTTTAAACAATGCAACCTCGAAAAGGAAAATACAAACTATCCTCAACCAATACTTCTTATAATTTCCTCGCTCATCATTGCTATTAATACAGGAACATCTTCTCGGGGAAATCTTTAATGTACGATATCCTCTATACCCAAGTTCTCCAAAAAAACTATACATTCTCATAGGTTGTCCCATCCGTAGTGTATCATCCCTTGCTCATTGTATAACCTAACTTGTAGTACTATAATTGTGACATCCACAAATCCCAATTCTAGTCTTATTCTTATATTAATCCATTGATATAACGGTGCTATACCAATTACTAAGATGACAAGTACAAATACGCCTAGTATGCATCACCATCTACCATCAACATTTATCATGCTCCCAACTCATCCTTCATCGTGACAACTCATAAGTTTTAACACCCTAATTAACAAATTATTAAATCACATCTCATCATTGCTTATTGAATCTTATCCCAAGCAACTTAGATCAATTAACGTAACCATTCATTTGTTTTAACAGGTCATATCATTTCCGGCATCTCCATCACTTTACCTATATGATGAAATCTTGTTACTTTACGTACTCTACTAATCATCATCGTCATCACAAATCATGTTATGAACTCCAAATCCGTAATGTACTCGTCTTCCTGTGCACCACTCATGGTATGGAATCCTATTGAAGTCATAATGAATGGGTATAAACCAAATGTGAAATATAATTTTTGAACATGTCATTCTATCTATTGTATTGTAAACAATTAATATAACTACATTTTACATCATCTCAAACTTCTCCTGTCCGTAACTATAATCTCTTAATAATAATTATTATATCTAACATCCTATCAACATAATGCATACCAAATTTCAATATTGTTGATGATAGTAATAAAAGTAGAAGTAAGCATTTTAAAAGAAAAGGTTATAACGCAAATTTAAAACTAATCTCGCTAAAGTGGTAATAAATAAATAGATGCACTAATGTGGTAACCAAGAGGTTGTGTAGGATTTAAAGTTGTATGATGTAACAAATCAAGTTTGCGACGAAAGGATTCAGGTGAGGCAAGGATACGGAGTTAGCTTGATCGGAAAGATGATCTTACATGTGCAAGAAGTAAGAACAGACATGTATATACGAGCGGAAAGTGAAGCACTAGTGGCTGCTCAAGTGTGGTAAGTAAGCGCGTGTAATGTATAAAGTAAAGGTGACTGTGCAAGTGCAACAGTAACGATGGTGGCATGGCATATGGTAATAACAATGTTTTAACCAACAGGCAATGTGATGACAATAGTAAGATAACCAGGTAGACGCAGTAACACTGAAAAGGACAAGTAATGAGTGAGCGTGAGAAAAACAAATGACGCTTGACATATCTAATAGTGTAGGCTGGCCTAATAAGAAGAAGTCTAGTTTAACTCCCAAACCAGCCAGGCAGTCAGGGCTTGAAGGCACAGGTCACTTCTATGACCGCAGGACAAGTCCTTTGGTTGACCAACCCCCTTCCCATTCCTTTCTAGACACTGATCCAGTAGTAATTTAAGATCGCTTATTATTATACCTTTCTATCACGTTCGAGTAGTCTCGACTTAGTCTGTAGAACAGTGGTATCAAATCAGTAGTCGTGACAAGGGTTAGCTTGATCAAGTGGCATAGAAATGGTTATGAATGATTAAATGTGGGAGTGGTAGGTATGTGTAAAAATGTGACAACATTTTAATAACGCATATAAGGATAGTGAGTGGGTGGTATAAGTTAAAACAGTAGATAAGCAATAGACGAAAGTGTCACGGGTGTAGAGATGTAGTGTTTGTTTTGTAAATGGAGATAGAGATTTTTTTTATAAACAAAAATTTCAAAGTATAAATACGATGAATTCATAACTAATACACTGAAATAGTTGAAGTTTTATTTAGCATAAAAAGTATTTAAAATTAGTATATGGTCGGTTGATTTGAAATCTGTTGTAGTATAGGAATGCCATACATAATCATGAATCACGTCCTTGCGGTCCAGCGGACACGGTCAGGGAAGTGACTAAGCCAGGATCACTTACCCCAAGTCTAGCTAGGGTGATCCAACAAACTTAGCCAAGCACATAGACCGGATTATGGTCCATTGAAGGAAGCTTATCATTTATATGTGTGCCATTAACAAAAAGTTTAAAAATAAAGATCTTCATATGTAGAAAGTAAAATAGGATGGTATAGGCTAGAAATCATTAAAAATTCAGTGACTAAAAATTTTCAGCGAAGGAAACTAAAAATCAAAGAATAAATTTAAGTCAATTGAAAAATATGAGGCCTATGTAAAAGATTTTTAAAGAAGTAAAATTGGGCGAGAAATTCCATAAAAGGGATATCGATAGTAAAATCAGTATGGGAGTGATTCAAAGGATAGTGATGGCTGTCAGGAAGATCACGTGGATCGAGAGCAAGGATTAGAATCGAATGATCAAATGTGAGTAGGGGTAGGAATGATTTGTAAAAATGCTACGATAGATTCCTAAGGTCAAAAAGTGGAATGTAAAATGGAGATCAAAAATCAAGGATATACTGATTTGGTTGACTAAGGATTGAAAACTTGAAATCGGGGGCCTAATTAGTAAGTCGACTAGAGATCATGAGAACTTAGCACTAAGACTTTCTAATGAACTAGATTGTAATAGAGGTCTCAGGGAAGGGTCCCAAGAGTATCAAAATTTCGTTTTGCTGGTCCGAAATTAATGGACTCAACGAACGACAAAAGAAAAAGCTCTAGGGATCTAATATAGTCAGAGCTGGGCGGGAGACTGCTAAGGTAACCTAAGACGAGTACAACTAAGTCTCAACAAAAGCGCCTGATTACCAAACCTGGACGTCCATCTAAGTCTTCCTACCATATAAGACAAGGAAACCCTTCTAATTAGACTCAATTCATGACTTGATTGTTCCTAATATTTAAATGGATGTTGTTATCATTATTGTTGTTCCGGTATTTCACAGATGCAAAGAGGAGACCTGCATGGGCCACCACTAAAACCTGTCACGCCCCGCTTCCCTAATATGGAAGGCGAGACGTGAGGAGGTCCGCTCAGACGTGTAGCTGTGAAGCTGCAGTCTGATAAGCGTCTGTAAAAATTTCGAAAAGAAGCAGGTCCTTGCATTGCGACGAAACAACAATGATAATAAAGCAGATAAGAAACCATCCACCAGACATCCAACAAAATATCCCAAACATCACAGAGAGAAAGTCACAAAAGTACAAGTCTGAACAGGGCCTAAAGCATGGCCAAACAAAACAAAGAGGTGGGTGCTACGCACCGAAACCTAATCAGCAACTACTGGAAAACAACTACTAAAAGAGACTCCAAGTAAGTCTAGGACTGGTCACCCGTGTTCTCGAACTCATTCTCTGAAAGGGCCTCAAACTCAGCGTCAACGAACTGCTCGTCCTCTGCAACCTACTTTGTCTCAAAGCCTGACATGTGACACCCAAAGAGAAAAGGGCACATGTCAGTAAAAGTCTCCCAAGGGAAGCGGAGAACTTTTGTGCAAGGATATAATAAACTGAAACAACTAACAGTTTTAATATAATGAGGTGAGATGACATTTTAAGGATGCAGCAATTTTAATATGACATGAAGCATGCAATACAAGTAACAGAAACACGAAACATTATCCATTCACTTTGTGCACAGGGTTTACGCCTTTTGGCTGAAGTGGCTGTACGGGCACACTTCTACGCTCAAGTGATCGCTTAACCCTACCCATCCACGTGTATCGAGCGTTGGTTTCCCAACAACACTGTGCTCGCTTCTGGATCACGAGCCAGGAAGTGTTTTCAATATGGCATAGGGTTGTGCCTGCAAAAGCAGGTGCCTAGCTCAATAGCAATAACATGTGTAGCGTATGCTACTCAATCACGAAGAACACATGATGCATGACATGACATGAGATGAGTAGTTAAAGTGCATACCGTTAATTAAACATGGCATGGCAGCATGAATGAAAGCAGGTAAAGTGTCGGATCTAGCTTCGTTGTCAAGCTAGATCAAGTAGGGTGTCGGATCTAGTTTCGTTGTCAAACTAGATCAAATAAGGGCGTCTAGACGACTATCATTTCATCGCCTAGTCTCTTTTACGCTACTACACAAGTTGGCCTAGAACATGGCCTAAATAATTGCTGGCAAGTATCACTTGCCTGTTTCCGGTTGTATCGGTTGTCGTAGGTTTGTCTGGGCGGGTACTACGTGTCGGTATGTCCGGTTCTCTGTTTCGGTTAAACAATTCAATGAATTAGATTTATTGCAAGATAAGTCAAAATATCCAGTTAATCCTTAAATTGGGTTCGTCCAATTTTATTGGGTTCTCTAGGTAGGGTGGTGTTTATTGTATTACACTAGCATGATACGCCTTATTTTATTCTGATATTATCTAACAACAAGCTGTTTAAAATTAGTACTAACCAGTTAAATCAACCTATTAACACTAATTTAATACTAGTTTAATGATAGGGTTAATCATTATAATTAATAATTCCACCTACTTAAAACTACTCTAACATCGTTTTAATAACCTACTAATTAACATCACTAAGCTAATTACAATGCTAACATGAGGTCAAGGTTACAATTAAAATTTCACCCACCTCCACCTACTACAACTCATATTTATAATACCTATCTAATATCCCCATCTCATATTAATAATCTGTCACCTCCCTTTCCTCATTGTTTAATCTATTAACAGGCTTTCTCTTTTTGACTTACTCTTTCTCCCTTCCTTACTTTCTTTTCCTTGTACAGGCTGTCTTCTCTTTCTCTCTTTCGTTTCTCTTTTCTTTTCTTTTTTTGTCAAAGTTGCAAGCAAACACGGGAACTCACGCACTCCGGCAAAGGGGAGGCCTCACCTGCGCACGGGATGAAGAAGAGGGGCGCCGGCGATTTCTGGGGGCGGCGGCGGCTCCGTCCGGTGGCGCAGGCGCACGTGCGCACGCAAGGAGCAGCTGGGTGGATCCCAGCGAAGCGCGGCGGCGCGGGTGGCCCAGTCCGGCGGTCGGCGAGGTGATGCGGCCATGGGGAGGGGAGGAAGAAGAAGGAAAAGGGAAAAGGAGATTGAATATGAAGGGTTTGTAGGGTTTGGATTTCTGAAATTCCTTTGAGATTTGAAGTTTGTTTGGATTTTGAAATGGGTTTGTTGATTTTTGAATCTGAAATATGTTTCAGATTTGTATTCAGTTTGGGTGTAGCTTGATTTCAGATCTGATGTTGGTTTTTGCTTGATCTTTGGTTTTTGCTTGATCTTTGAATCCGAAGTTTCATTTTCAGATTTTGGCTTGATTTGGAAAGAATCAGAAAGTGTGTTTCTGGGTTTGATTTGGGGAAGATTTGTTGAGAAGAATTGATGAACAGATTTTGGTAAGAGGTTTTGTTTGGGAATACTGGTTTGGAGAAGGATGTCAGATTTGTGTTGAGCGGTTTTTTGCAGAATAATTTGTAGGGCGTCTGACGACGCCCCCCGGCGCGCCGATGATGATGCGCCGGATGTGTACAATGATACGAATGGGGGCGTGAGATTTAATTATTTGTAACCGCAAGCGCACGGTGTTATAGTGTGACTTGGGGGTCGAACACAGGGAGGCGTGAATGTGCTTGTGTCAAAGAGGATCAAAATCACCCCATGGACGAGCTAGCCCAGATCGAATGATGGGTTGTCACGGTAAAGGAATGCAAGGTATAGACAATATGAAGGAAAAACCCGGGAGTTTGGTTTCCACCCCAACGAGCGACTCTCGCCGATACGGCCTACGGGTAGGATGGCGATCGGAATTAGGGTCTAATGGTGAGACGTTGCCTCCGAAAGTGGTATCGGTGTCTCATGGACCCGATATTCCGGTCGGTGCCCAGGATGATACACCGGACTTCTCGGGTTCGATCAGTGGGCACTCCCGTGTCCATTAACACTGATCGACTCCGGGAGCACTAAGCTCGCAACGATAACTCTCAACGTCTCATCCTGCCGCTCCCGCGCGCTAGGATGCAGCGTCTACGCTAAGGGCGTGAGCTATGGCTAGGGAGTCAACCGCCAAGTTTATTCCCCCTTGGCCCAACGGTCAAAGGCGGTCTTTTTCCCGCCGATGACAATAAAACACCCCGCGTAACCGTTAGATTCCTAATCCCTATCGATTTCCTAACCCTATGGACGCATCGGGAAGAGCCCACGAAGGGGTTTCCGCCAAAATCCCAGATTTGGGAACTACTCACACATATTTAGTAAAAAGCGGTCTAAACGAAAATGAACCGTAAAAATCATGATCAGACAATAGAAATGCAATGGTAGTAAAGCAATTAAGATAATACTAAAGTTTTACAAAGATCCGAAAACTTACAAAAACTGGAAAATTACAGCCGTCACAAAATGAAGAAAACAGCAAAAAATAACCAACTCACGAATCTGGGAACCCTAGGGTTCTATTTATAGAAAACGACATCACCCGATCGGTTGGCAATCAGCTTCGATTTCCAGAGAGTCTGAGCTTTTGACCCGGTCACTGAACCGACCGGGTGACTTCTTGTGAGCTCCAAGCTGCGTCCGGGTGGTGCACGCGTGCATCACCCGATCGGTTGAAGATGACCAACCGATCGGGTGAGGGGCTGAAAGATGCAATCTTCGTCGTTTGACCCCCTGGATCATGCGTGACTCCTCCCGTTGCTCCGGGGACACATGATATCATCGTTTTATGCCCCAAATGCCAGTAAACTCCTGCAAAATACGGAAAACACGGAAAAGTGAAAGAAAACAAGAAAACACGAGAAAACGGATATAAGACGGCGGTAAAATACGGAAAAACACGGAAGAAAACGTGCGCAAATATATGAAATATAAACGCACGTCAAAATCCCCCAAGTTGAACTCTTCCTCGTCCTCGAGGAAGACGAGTGAGAGTAGGAGCTCGGGGAGAGAAAATAAAAATAAAGAGAAAGAGAGAAAAAGAAAACTCTATATCCTAGATCGCCCGTCAGGGCCAACAAAATCAAAAACGACACACCAAGCAAGCAAACGCCAAATCACATCACTAAACCGAGGAATACGAGTCCAGACAAGTGCCGTGGGCCCACGCGGTGAAGCGCGAGTGAGTGTGGTCGTGCGCTAGCAGTCCGTGTCACTATCTACGATGTGCGATAAAGCTCGATATACGCAAACCCAGGAAATGACCCAAATGTCGATTCGAATTGAATAAAGAGGTGAATATGTAGTTCAAGCATGCATGAGAATAGAGAGAGAATTGAAACTTATCATGCGTCAGGGGCTCCACAACTAGGGTTAAGGAAATCACCACATTAAAGCCTAGATAATAGCTAAAAAGTTCCTAAGCCAAGTGTTTTCGAAACCGATAGGGGTTGAGATGATGTGGAGAAGTACACTCGGTGCAAATTCTCGCCTTCCCTTTATTCTCGGCAAGTAGTAAAATATACACACTGGGATTTTTTTGGGTTTTGGGTTTTCGTATTTTTTTTGGATTTTTGGCTATACAATTTTTTTTTTCTTTTCTTTTCTCTTCTTTTTGGGTTTTTCTTTTCTTTTCTCCTTTTTTTTATTTTTGGGGTTTTTTTTGCTATACACATGTGTACTCTCCCAAGTGAGAGAACGGTACACGACGAGGAGATTTACACCAAGTAAAACAAAAAAGAAATCGGAATCTAAACACTTGGGCAAAGGAAACTATTCTCGCTAGTTAGAGCACGGGCTAAATGGGTTATCATAGTCCTTAGTTGTGGAATCCCGACACATGCGAAATGAAGCTTACGATATATATATAATCATGCATACAGAAACAGACAAGAGAAGCAAATACCGCATTATTCATATCGAAGCGTGATAATCTAGGGGTCATTCCTGGACAGGTATATAAAGTAAAATCACATCGTAGAAGCACACCAAACAGCTAGGCACGACGCACAACTCACAAAAAGCTAAGTGGACCTACGATGCGTGAAATGCAAGAGGACTCGATATCCTAGGGTTAGTGAGTGTGATTATCGATGCTATGCTAGGTGTGTGTGATTTTGTGGCAATTCATCATTGGGTTCATCTATAGGAGAAAGATAAAAAGAAGAAAAGAAAAATTAAAAACACGATGAAAACGACACAAAAACGAAAAAGAAAGACTCAAATGACGCACAAAGTGCGACTCCCCCAAGCTGAAGCTTACATTGCCCTCAATGCAATAAGAGTGAGTACGAGAGGGCAATGAAAATGGGGAGAATACGCACAGACGCAAAAAGACAAGAAAAACTAGAAAAACACAGATACGAAAATGAAAATAAAGAAAAATCACGATCAAACCACACGACATGAAAAATAGAAAAAGAAAGAAAGAAAATGATCAAACCACACGACACGACACGATCAAACCACACAACAAGACATGACAAAAAGTAAAACAAGCACACACACAAAGAAAACAAAACACGACAACACAGCAAAATAGACGTCCCCCAAGCTAGACATGACAATGCTAGCAATGAATTATGAACGTGAAAGTGCAGAAATATGCAAGGGGGTGTCAAAAAAACAAAGTGAAATCAAAAATCAGGAGAAGGCGAATCCTCGCCCTCTTCGGAAGAGGGTGTGGCTGGGTGGTCGGGGGATGCGGGGGGGTGTGCGGAGAAGTGGGGACAGCGGTGGGGGAATAGGTGCAGTGGTGGTGTGAATGATAGGTGGAGTGTCGGTGGTGGTGGGTGGTAGTGGAAGCACGGCGATCAAGGCGGTGGTAAAAGGAATAGAAATGGGGGGAGAAGATGTGATGGTGACAGTAGTGGGTGGAGGTGGGAGAGATTTGGAGCGCACCGGCAATTTCTTGCGGCGCACATGAAGTGACGGTGGAGGGAGGAGGTGGTGTGGGGGCGACGGAAGTGGTCGTGAAAGGAGAAGTGGATACCGGGATGGGAATGGATGTGGGTGGGGGAGAAGATCGCCTAGGTGGGGGTGGGGGTGGTGGGGATGGGTGGGATGGTGGAGGAGAAGATCGTCGAGGTGGTGAAGGTGGTGGTGGTCCGTGGATGTGAGTGAGAAGGCGAAGAATGGCGGCCACGTTCCTCTCAAGTGCGAGAAAGCGTGGGTGAGTGAGAAAGGAGGACGGTGATGGGTCCGAGGGGCAGAGGACATGGCAAGATCACGGAGGGCTGCGACATCCCTCTCAAGAGCAAGACGGGCAGAGACCTGGCGGCGACCGAAGGAAGTGGACTGACGTGAGGCAGAAGTGGTGCCGGCAGGTGATGTGGAAGTAGTGCCGGCGGCAGTGGTCATGCCGGCACTAGGCACAAGGCTAGAAATGGCCGCAAAAAGGAGCTCAGAAGTGATGGGGCCAGGAGCGGAACCAGGGTGACTCGGGCCAGCCCCGATATATCCCCGGGACGCAGGAATATCCTGCTCGCCTAAGTGGGCGGCAGGGGAAGGTGGTCTACGTGCGTCCGCGGGAAGGAAAGGAAGGTGCAACCCCTCAAAGAACTCAGGGTCAGGTGGAAAAGTCCAATCTCCCCTAAGAGCAATAGGCATGCGAGCAGGGTTGGGGAGAATGGTGTAGGGGCGAGGGGGTGGCCATAATTAAATTCGAAGCGACCATCGGGGCGGGGCTTAATCATATGAATGTGCCGCAGGACGTCAAGATCTAGACGTGAGGGTCCTGCGACAGTAGGAAGATTTTGGGGGATGGGAATGTTGAACTGTGGGGAAGAGACAATAATAGTGATAATGCACCCACAACAGATCTTGCCCTTTCCGGCCCTGCTAATCTCGAGAAGCTTGAAAACAAGCCAATCACCGGCATGGACAGGGACAGTCGGGGCCCTAAAGCTAATCCCATCATCGTCAGGAACAAAAGGGAAAGTCATGGCCCAAAGAATGAAAAGATCGGGGATAGTCACGGTGCCTGACTCATCCCGCGGAAAAATGCGGAGGATATGATCTTATGGGCCAGACGGAATACAGGATGGATGATGGAGGAGGCCTTGGCCTTACCCCGGAGATAGCGACCTATTAGGGTGAGGGAGAACCAAAAGTTATCGACGTCAAATTCACGGGGGTATCTGTAGTGTCGGATATCGTCATTCCCAAGAATAGTGAAACCAAATATATCGCAGATGGTATCCAGGTTGGTGCGGATGGTTTGGTTACGCACCCGGAAAGTGACGGTCGACCCCGACTCACAAACGAGGGAGGAAAGGAATTCTAGGGTGAGTGACGGGTAGGATACCGCAGAGGCATTCAGGAAGGCCAACCAACCAAGGTTAGCAAAAAGAGTCTCGACCTCGGTGAAGACACCGAGGTCGACGAGTGATTGGGTGTGGGCAAACTTGGTTGATAGATGCCCCCGAGTGTTTAGTCTGTGGTAGAAATCTTTCTGCTCTTGGTTCCTAAATAGGTACCCATGCGGGCCCAACATGGGGTCCACAGGGGGAATGATAGGCGGGGGAGGGGCTAGTGTCAGTTCACGTGTGTGGGGAGGAGGACGTGTTTGTTTACGCCTCTTTCGAGACGGTTCCTCCTCCCGCAAGATACCCTTTCCTTTATCTCTCTCCCGGGCCATGTGTGCGAGTGAGTGATGCAAATGAGTGCAAAATACTATTAAAGTGCACACACACACGAACAACCAAGCAAATTAAATATCTAAGGTAAAAATTGAAATTTGAGAAGTGGAGCGAAGTTACCCCGTAGAAATTTGAGTTCCCCACTTGTAGATGACCCAATACCGTGCAATGGGAGAAGTGTGGAGCCGCGGCACTCTTTTTCAGCAAAAAAATCGAAAGTGGGGGTTGGTATTGGGAATTAGGGCTAGAAAAATGCGAAATAGGGGAGAGAGAGAAAGAGATGGAGAAATGCAAGGGGGAGGTGGAGAGAGAGGCTAATGGAGGAGTGGAGGAAGTGGGAGGGGAGTTTTTGGCCGTTGGGAGGAGTTGGAAGACGAAACGACGGCGAACGAGGCGATCGGGCGAGGGGCTGTGAACGGGTGGATCGGGGGATATTTATAGGGTTTAAGTCGAACCGATCGGGTGAGAAGTCACCCGATCGGTTGACTTTAGGTCGAAATTTTTGGCTGAAAAAGTGCTACAGGCGAACCGATCGGGTGATAACTCACCCGATCGGGTGGCCGCTCCACAGATTTTTCCAAAAGCTTAGGGCTTCTCACCCGGTCCCTCAACCGGTCTCGCTTTTTGTCACCCGGGCGGTTGACAAATCTCTGAAATTTTCCCGAGAGTTTCCCCAGATCACCCGGTCTGCCAACCGGTCACTTCTTTCTCCACCCGATCGGTTCATTTAGTCACTGATACGGCTGTTAGCTGATACGTCCCAACCGATCGGGTGAGTTATCACCCGATCGGTTGGAGCCTTGTTTTCTGCAAAAACCCAAAAATCGCCTAAATTCCACAACGGAAGTTGTTGCGGCTGGATTTATTTATAAAAATAGATAAAATAAAGTTAAGAAAAAGTCCTAAAACGGAAGTAAAAGTTTAGAACATGGGTTGCCTCCCATGAAGCGCTTTTGTTTAACGTCGTTTAGCTCGACGCCCGTTGATGATGTTCATGGTGGGCGATACGGGTGAGGACCAAAATCCGGCATCTCTTCAACTCTAGAGCTCGTGGCTATTGGTGTAGTCGGCGGCTGTAAAAAGATTTGCTCAACTATCCTCCCTTTGTCTACAGGATCCGGGGGCTTCTCCCTTAAATTGGTGTCTACCGCCATCTTTTTCAGGATCCGGACCTCATCGCCGGTGAGGTCCATGGGTTCTTTGCCTTTCCTCCTCGTAGGAGGAGACTTAGGGAATCCGGAAGGGATCACATGTCGCGCGACCGCCTCATTAGCAACGTCATTCTTTGGGGAGCCAACTTGCTCTCCAAGGTCCCCCAAGCTATCGGGAGGTTCCTCGAGAGTACTTCACAGGCACTTGTTTCAACAGCTCTATCTTCTTCGTTCTCCAGCATACTGATACTAGGATCGTCCGTGGGATTTGGATGCTTCATCGACAAGCCTAAGTCAAATTTGACTCTTTCTTGGCCCACATTAAGGGAAAGCTTCCCATTCTTCACGTCTATCAAAACTCCGGCGGTTGCCATAAAGGGCCGTCCAAGGATAATTGGGGTATGCTTGTCTTCCGGCATGTCCATCACCACAAAATCAACCGGTACATGTACTCCTCTCACATCGACAGGGAGGTCGTCCACTACTCTCACCGGGTACTTGACCAAACGGTCAGCAAGTTGTAATATCATGCCGGTGGGCTCTAAGTCTCTCATCCCTATTCTCTTGTACAGCGATAGGGGCATTAAGCTGACGCTCGCTCCTAGATCGACGAGCGCCCTCTGGATTTGCACTTCCCCAATAGAGCAAGGGATGGAGAAACTTCCGGGTCCTTGAGCTTGGGCGGATTTGCGCGCTGAATGAGTGCGCTGCACTCCGTCGTTAACACGACCTTCTCTTTTCTAGATCCCCGTGTCACCAAGTCTTTCAGAAATTTGGCATATAAGGGAATTGTCTCGATGGCCTCGAGGAAGGGGATTTGTAAGCTTAGATCTTTCACCATGGCAAAGAATTTGCCATACTTCTCATCGATTTTGGCTTTGGCACGCCGTTGTGGGAAAGGCACAACGGGCTTGAACACTCCTAGGTTCCATTCCTCATCTTTCTTCTTCTCCTCTCTATGAACTCCCTCCGGAGTAGTTGACTTTGGTGACGAAGCACCGTCGTCGTTTAATTTCTCAGTTGGTCGTTCCACGACCAACGGTGCCTCCGGTTCTTTGGGGGGGCTCTCTCGTAGGTATTTGAGTTCCACTCCTCAAGACAATGGCGGACACATTCTCATGCTCATGCGTGAGCGCCAAGGTCCGATTTACCCCCCTAGGGTTCACCTCAGGCTGTGGCGGTAGTAAATTCTGCGGTCTCTGAAGGTTCGCCACTTGCAACCCCAGCTGGGTCACCTGATCAGTGAGGACTCTTTGTCCCATCTCCAGCTTCAGATTTATCTTCTCCTGATTGGCAATGTATTGAGTCAGGAGGGACTCAACCGGAGAAATGGCCCTCTGCTGGCTGTATTGCTGCTGGGTGGGCTGCTGATTTCTAGGAGCATACTGTTGATACTGTTGTGGAGGTTGTTGCTGCTGAAATTGCTGCTGCTGAAACTGCTGCTGGGGCCTAGCCGGCTGATATATCTGCTGTTGTTGCTGAGCCGGCTGTTGATAAGGCGCTCGGTAGCTAAGGTTGGGATGATTCCGGTTGATGGGAGAGTAGGTCGGGTTGGAGTTAGTTCGTGGTGGAAAAGGCGCATTCCCCGTAGGATTGTAAAATAATGCGCTCGCCTGATCCAATGGTGGTGAGATGTCACCACCGTCGAACTCTCCAAAAACATCGGATTCTACCACAGCAACCTGTTGTGTACCGGCGCCACCGGCGCCTACCATCAATACGGAGATCTGGGTCGACAGCAAGTCAAACTTGCTTGACAATTTGTCGACGTCTTCGACTCTATGGATGCCCCCAGATCTAGGTGTGGCTCTCTTGTCACACCATCGCTCGTTGATAGATGCCATATTTTCCAGAATCTGTCCGGCATCTTCTTCGCTTCTTGACATGAAGGACCCTCCAGCCGCGGCGTCCATGGAAGATTTTAAATCGTCATTCAACCCATTATAAAACAGATTTATGATCTGCCACTTGGGGAGCTCGTGGTGGGGACATCTTCTCTGCATCTCATTGTATCTTGTCCAAGCTTCATGCAAGGACTCGTGGCTGGCCTGGGAGAAGGATGAGATCTCACTCCTCAGCTTCATGGTCTTCCCCGGGGGAAAGAACTTCGTCAGGAAAGCATTTGAGAGCTTCTCCCAGGTGTTGAATGTATTCGGGTCCTTCCCCCTAAGCCACAATTTGGACTTATCTCGCAAGGAGAAGGGGAACAGCTTCAGTCGGATCGCCTCAGTTGTGACACCGTTTATCCGGAAGGTGTCACATTTCTCCAAGAAGGAGTCTAAATGCTCAATCGGGCTCTCCATGGGTGCACCCAAAAAATTGATCCTGCTGAATCCACGTCACCAAAGATGGCTTAAGCTCAAAAGCTTTGGGCCGTAATAGCTGGAGGACGGATGGCGGAGGTGGACTCGATGGAAGGCATCAAGTACTCCAACAGGGACTTGTGAGGCGGGGTGTTCTCCCCCATGGCTTCAGGATCCTCTCTTCTTCGCTTCTCAGCGGCCAAACGCCTTAGGGTGGCGTTTACCTCTGGATCAACGGGGATCAAGTCGTCGAGACTTCTTGAACTCATGCGCATGAAAAACAACAAACACCCGTGAAGCGAAAAGTGGGAAAGAAACAGATAAGATAAGAAATAAAAAATAAAAATAAGAAAATAAAAGGGAAAAGGAGAATGCAAAAATTATCGCGAGGTAGGGATGAGAGCTAGACACTAGGGTTCATGAAATCCTAAAATAACAAGCACGTTGCCTCCCCGGCAACGGCGCCATAAACTTGACGACACCCCCGGCGCGCCGATGATAATGCGCCGGATGTGTACAATGATACGATTGGGGGCGTGAGATTTAAATATTTGTAACCGCAAGCGCACGGTGTTGCAGTGTGGCTTGGGGGTCGAACACAGGGAGGCGTGGATGTGCTTGTGTCAAAGATGATCAAAATCACCCCATGGGCGAGCTAGCCCAGATCGAATGATGGGTTGTCACGGTAAATGAATGCAAGGTATAGGCAATATGAAGGAAAAACCCGGGAGTTTGGTTTACACCCCCAACGAGCGACTCTCGCCGATACAGCCTACGGGTAGGATGGCAATCAGAATTAGGGTCTAATGGTGAGACGTTGCCTCCGAAAGTGGTACCGGCGTCCCATGGGCCCGATATTACGGTCGGTGCCCAGGATGATACACCGGACTTCCCGGGTTCGATCAGTGGGCACTCACGTGTCCATTAACACTGATCGACTCCGGGAGCACTAAGCTCGCAACGATAACTCCCAACGTCTCATCATGCCGCTCTCGTGCGCTAGGATTCGGCGTCTACGCTAAGGGCGTGAGCTATGGCTAGGGAGTCAACCGCCAAGTTTATTCCCCCTTGGCCCAACGGTCAAAGGCGGTCTTTTGATGACAATAAAACACCCCGCGTAACCGTTAGATTCCTAATCCCTATCGATTTCCTGACCATATGGACGCATCGGGAAGAGCCCACGAAGAGGTTTCCGCCAAAATCCCAGATTTGGGAACTACTCACACATATTTAGTAAAAAGCGATCTAAACGAAAATGAACCGTAAAAATCATGATCAGACAATAGAAATGCAATGGTAGTAAAGCAATTAAGATAATACTAAAGTTTTACAAAGATCCGAAAACTTACAAAAACTGGAAAATTACCGCCGTCACAAAATGAAGAAAACAGCAAAAAATAACCAACTCCCGAATTTGGGAAACCTATGGTTCTATTTATAGAAAACGACATCACCCGATCGGTTGGCAATCAGCTTCGATTTCCAGAGAGTCTGAGCTTTTGACCCGGTCACTGAACCGACCGGGTGACTTCTTGTGAGCTCCAAGCAGCATCCGGGTGGTGCACGCGTGCATCACCCGATCGGTTGAAGATGACCAACCGATCAGGTGAGGGGCTGAAAGATGCAATCTTCGTCGTTTGAACCCCTGGATCACGCGTGACTCCTCCCGTTGCTCTGGGGACACATGATATCATCATTTTATGCCCCAAATGCCAGTAAACTCCTGCAAAATACGGAAAACACGGAAAAGTGAAAGAAAACAAGAAAACACGAGAAAACGGATATAAGACGGCGGTAAAATACGGAAAAACACGGAAGAAAACGTGCGCAAATATATGAAATATAAACGCACGTCAGCGTCGCCTTAAGAAGATGTTGGCAGGAGACAAGCTTTTTCATTTGTCAAAGGTTTGGTTCTCTTGATTAGATAGAATTAATGTAATCTTTTGACTTAAAAAGAGACGAGTATATGTGTGTTTTGGCAAGATGAATTGAATCTGGATATGAGCTGGTTTTGAAATATTTAAGCAGGCTTTAAGTATTTAGTCAAATAGATTAGGTTTGCTTAAACTAAGTTTTAAAAAGAAAAACACGTTTATCAACTTTGAGGGGCTGCCGACAGGTGATGATTAATTAGGGTAATTTGTAAGAGTTAAACGTGATTAGCAAATCTTAATTAGTAAGTTAATTAAGTAATTTTAAACGTAATAATTTAAATCAAGTAATTAGTAAAATAATTGCATTAAAGTATATAGCTAATCTTGATGGTAGATTAATTGCGACACGGTAAAAACGAAAACAGAGACGTGTTCGCATTGACTCGTACGGACGAAACGTTATCCAAACGATTGAAATAAAATACTGGTATGCGCGATCTAAAAATACGTATAAAAAATACAGGCCGTTACAGGGGAGCTTATGTGTGTCTGTATGCATTGAAGCAGGAGGGGAGTATCAGGGACTATATTAAGAAGTTCGAGACGCTCTGCGGTAGAATTTGTAGTATTGGGAGAGTCTCTAGAGGGGTGTTTTATAAAGGGGTTGAAACCCACGATTAGATTGGGACTGAGACAGCTGAAGCCGGGTGACCGGCGAGAGATGATGGCTTCGACGAGGATGGTGGAAGATTACCAGGATACGAAGAGGAGAGCCCGCGGGTCATGGGGAGGTTCTCCTTTCCGAGGGCCGGATCCTGGAGGGGGGTAGAAAGCAGCCACGGGAGGCAACAGCCACAGACGGGGTAGCGACTAGCATGAATAAGTGGGTGGAACCACGACCTGGAGGACATACACGGTGAATGACAGAGGCAGAGATTCGTGACAAGTGGATCAAGGGCCTGTGTTTCAAATGCGACAAGAAGTTTACTACAAGGCACCAGTGCGGAGACCGTACTCTTCAGATCCTGATAGTGAATGACGATGAAGATGGTGGAGAGAGTGTGGTAATGTTGGAAGCCGACGAGGACGATGATCAAGAGCACCTGTACGTGGAATAACCGACCACACACTTCTCGCACCACCTTGAGGACAAGGTGATTTTTCAGGAACAGAGTACTGATGCGGCTGATACTTTTGGAGGCCGGAGGTATTTTCGTAAAGTAACAAATGATGTAACTTTTCTACTCAGAGGACTAGAGCCAGCCCTAATGGGGTATGCGAAAATTGTTAAGTATTTCATCTAGCTTATTTCTTTAGTTCCTAGATAAATTGTATCAGAAATTTCCATATTTCCCTTAGGTTAATCCCTAGCTAGTTGTTATATCTATTCGTAGTCGTTAATTAGCAAGTAGTTGAATTGTAGTAACCACTTTATAATTTCAAATCTGAGTTTAGCAATAAAAATCCCATTTTTACCATCAAACCCCTAGCAGCTCGCATCAGTCTCCTCATTGTGAACAATAGCTTAATGTGTCTGTCACCCCGTCATACTTTTTTGACCTTTTGACCATGGCAACATCCGAGTCTTCACATCGGGAGTAACCGCATGATGCATGACTACCATCTTAGCATGCTTTCGAACCTTTACATCACCATAACTTCCAAGTTCTCATCGTGAGCCATCACATCAAGCATATGTCATCTTGGCATGCTTTTAGACCTTTAGGATGCCACAACTTCCTATTGTCATCATATCATGAGTTGGCGTATCATATGCATTTATAATCTCGTCATACTTTTAGACCATTTGCCCATTGCAACTTCCAAATCTCCTAATAGTGAACAGCCGCATAGTGTGTCGGTCACCTTGGCATGCTTTCAGGTCTTTAGACCATTACAACTTCCGAATCTCCTCATCATGAGCAACCACATCTGGTGCAACTATCATCTCTGACATGTTTTTTAGCCCATTAACCAATGTAACATCTGGATCTTCTCATTGCAAACAGACACACCATGCATGATCTATCACCTCGGTATGTTTTCATGCATTTAGGCCATTGCAACTTTCAAGTTTTCTTATTATAAGCAACCACATCATGTGCCTGCCATCTTGGCATGGTTTCAAGTTTTTAAGCCGGAGTAGCTTCTGAGTCACCTAATCGTGAGCAACCATGTCATGCATGTATGTCTCCTCAGCATGCTTTTAGACTTTTGACCACCTCAACATTACAGGCTCCATGTTATGAACAGCCACTTCACGCATGGTCAGTCCCCTCAACATGCTTTCGGGCATTTGGGCCATAGTAACTTTCGCATTTGCTATAAAATTATGCAATAGAATTGAAATTGTTAAACGACCGGCAATTTATTTCATTATTAGAATCAATGAATATTGAATAAGCAGACTATCATCCACGTTATTACAATCTTAAGCCTAAAGAATATGACTTTTATACACATGAACATGTCACAGGTAGGATTTCCAAAGGTGGGATGGATAAGCTTCTCATCAATGATCTCCAATCGGTAGGTCCCAACCCCATAACTTCTGTCACTCGATAAGGGCCTTCCCATTTAACAGATAGCTTCCCATGCCAGCTTGCTTCTATGAAGAACTCAGACTATCAAATGACTAACTCACCAGGTTGAAAGATACGCACTTTGACCTTCGAGTTTTAGTATTTTGCCATTCTCTGCTTTTACTTCACAACATTAATTAGAGCCTTCTCTTGAACTCCATCTCAGAGTTCTAGTAGAGAGCAAAGCCTTCGTCGTTCCTTTCTTTATTACGACGCTTGATCCCCATAGACCAGCATAAATGCCTTCGCCCCATAGACCAACATAAATGGTATTTCTTCAGTGGTTTTGTTTGGTGTTGTCGTGTACAGAGGATGCTAGGTAGCTCGTATGTCCAAGATCCCCATGCTTCATATACCCTCTTACACAGCAACTATAATATGCATTCGTTTGCAACCTCTACCATGATATTGTTTTAAATTGCTACCGAGGTAAAATGGAGCTTCACTCCCCACTACGAGCAAAAATCCACGAACCCTTTGCAATAGCCCATTATCCATAACCATGGAATTAGACCGTTCAAATCTGCTGATTGACTTCTCTTCAAAACTTTTAACAGTCTTCAACATCATACTGGCTAATCCACTTGATGAAGTAGTCAACCATTACAATATGAAACTTATTTAACCAGCAGATGATGTGAATGTGCCTTGATTTCAAGTCCCCACTCAACGAAGAGAACAGGCCTAACAATAGGGATCAAGTCAATAGATAGGGCAAATCTATGTTTGGTAAACATTTGACATTCCAAGCATTTTCTCACATATTCTAATGTGTCTTAAGTCATGATTAGCTAGTAGTAGCCTTGCATTAGTGCCTTCAGGACCAAAGTCTTCCCTCTATGATAGTTCCCACAGAATCCCTCATAGATCTCCCTTAAAACATAATCTACTTATTGTTGGCCAAGGCACTTTAA
Organism: Scilla litardierei; assembly: GCA_030789695.1. Lineage (NCBI taxonomy): Eukaryota > Viridiplantae > Streptophyta > Magnoliopsida > Asparagales > Asparagaceae > Scilla > Scilla litardierei. Next base: position 176,598,727 of record CM061133.1, on the reverse strand, counting down.
GGCAATTTGTCAAACTTAACATCTTCTGAGGCGGACATCATCATGAAGAATGTGGACATGGTCATGAAGAATGTATTTCAACGTCTTCTTTCTACTTTCAAAATCTCAACCGTGTTTTTTGGATCTGCTATACTTATTAAGGTCAAGCATTTTAAATCTTGTCGGGATTAGGGCTAAGGTTATACATCTCCTCAATAGGTTTCTGTCATTACCAGAGCTGGACAAGCTATCGTAGGACAGCTTAGTGGTTGACATATAACTCTTCTTCCTCACACACAGACCAGTTCGCCGAGATGAACTACCATGCCCCCTTCGGGGTACAAAAGGAGTAGGCGCTCCACGACCTATCCCGTCAACTTCATTTCTTCTTCTTAAGTACACCTCTTCAGCTCCAACATATCTCCCAACTCTACCTACATCTTCAGTCAAAAGTTGCTAACCCTTGATATCAGCTTCCTCTTCTAGACCAACGCCTTCTACCTCCTTACAGCATCCCCTCTATCTCCTTATTGTCCCTTGCAAGAGAGGCCTGCGGATCAATCTCTGCATTAGCAGTTGCTCGGGCATTGATGATGTTAATATCAACAAATATGATATATGATTCTCAATCATTAGTGTTAAGGCCAAAATTGGTGTCAACAGCATTTGGACTGACATGGACTCCCTTGCTAAAGTGGATCCTCGCCAGCGATAGAAATGGGACCCTCGATTGGGTGAACCAGGGTCGATGGTGGTTAGGATGCGAATGCAGCGCTGAAGCCCGAACGGTCCGATAGCAGAGTATTACGACCCTTCGACCTTTTGATAAGGTCGAACCTCGATCAGTGGTTCACGGAGTTGATCGTTCGACTCTCTTGTTGGGTCGTATCAGGGTCATCCTGCACCACAAAGAAACGTCAAGGGGATCGGATCTAGGTTCCGACCCAAATCTCCTCTGATGCTAAGTTAGAACGGGAACTTAAGGGAAAGCTTGGAGCTGTTGAGATCGATCCACATAGGTTCGTCTCGAATCAGTCTCCACAAGCTATTTGGAGGAAGAAATATAAAAGTGATCAGAGTAATTCAGAGTATTAGGTCTCTCGTACCTTGGGAATCGGAACCCTTCTTACGTTGTCTTTTCATCTATTTATAGTTGAGGTCGGCTGTCAATAGTGCCTAACGGCTCTTCTTTAATTGTTGCGAGATCTTCTCTAGGATTGTTGTTAACGGCTGCTCATTTACTCGGTCGCCATTAACCACTCCCTTGTAACCAGCAATTGAACGGCCAGATGAGATGTCTCATTGACCGAGTAATAACCATCCTTCGCTAGCAGGCTCTTAAGTTATTGTGCCGAGATTTAAGTCTTTAATTGGGCATCATCTCCTTGACATTTGCTCTGTGGGCCATACACATGTATCAACCATGGCCACCATCATTTGTGCTCAGGAAACAGCGTTGATTGAGACCGAGTGACGTGAAGTCACATTAAATGGGCACGGCAGTTGAAGCGACCCTATTTGATTTATACTACCAAAATCCTTCGCTTTCAATTTTGATCTTCGTCGTCTCCTGAGATCAGACTTTGACATGTGACGCTCATCGAACGGTTGCCGCGAGTTCCCCAGTATAAAGGGGAAGAAGAAAGACGAGAAGCATTCCTGCTTCGTTCCCAAATTTTCAAAAGCTCAACTTTTACTCTGCTTTCTTTGGAGTTCGGCTGATCTTGATAATGTAGCTTCCTTTTCTCATATAGGCTCTTCGATAGTGGTTGACATATAACTCTTCTTCCTCTCACACCGTTTTGTGGAGTCAGTGTAATATACACTGCTTCTGTGTTCTCATTACGACCACTTACGATAATTGTATTCTTCATTTGCAGATATGGCTGGAGGAACTCACAGAATTTTGAACCCCGCGATGGGCCGGATTTGGATGGAGCAGCGAAAGAAGAAGATTGATGGGGCTCAAGTGCTCGGTCCTCTCTTCCCCTCAGTCAAAGCTCCTCTTCCTAAGGAGGTGAAGTCAGTGAGACCCATGGGTCATCCTCCCGAGCTTCATCGAAGGAGATTTCGAGTCGGGTTGTCACGCGTACAATCTTGCCCCTCCTCCAATTATCGTCTCTGCCACTCCTATAGCAGAAGTTGGTGAACCGGTCATGGTTCCGGGGCTTACCGAGCCCATAATCAAGAATAGGAGTCTCACCTCCCGCGAAAGGGAGAACCTCGAAAAGAAAAGGAGGGTCGTGGAGCCGACTCCTCCCCTCTCGCCTATGGCGAAAGGTAGCAGCTTTTCATCCCAAGCTATTGTGCATCAGACGATGGCTCTCCCTAAGCCTTAGGGAACAGTCGAGCCTCCCAGAGTCATCCCCATGACAAGTGGCCGTGGGGTTGTATTGACCCTCCGACTCTCTTGGCTGGTCATATCCCTTCGGAGTTCGATCGAGCTCTGATATTGAATCGACACTCAACTGCCTCTTCGAATGAAGTTCGAGGCGAGCCTCATCAGCCTCAATTCATCATCGGGAAGGAAGAGTCGGCCGTCTTGGACTTTGGGGCGACGGCTCAAATGGTAGAAAATTCCATTCTCCCCCACGATCGCAAGTTCCTTCAGGGGTTGGACGTCAAGAGGATGGCCAATTTCTTTGTGGGTCGCAGCTATCAAGCTAGTCCTTCACACCTTTACTATTGAATTACGCCATCGATCCAGCTAATCGACATCTTTCACAGATGTCAATCATGGGCGCAGGCTTGCGTTGCCAAGTCATCGACATGGTCGACGGACATCGTCAGGCGGAGACCGCTAACCGAAAAGCCTCTGAGCTCGAGGCCCAGATGAAAAAGATGGAGGAGAACTTGGGAAGAGCGCTCACGGCCAAAGCTGGTGCAGAGTGTACAGCCGCGGAGGCCAAGGAGAGTCTCGCATCATTGTCTTCTGTCAGACAAGCAGCTGAGGCTCAGTGGAAGAAGGAAAGTTCTCAGCTCCAGTCTGATTTAGAAACCTTGAAGAAAGAGACAATCGAGCTTCGTGCTAAAGTCGCTAATTTGGAAAGCTCAACAGCTTCAGTTGAGACTTGCAAGGCTGAGCTTTCGGCCAAGTTCATTGTGGCAATGCAAGCGATGCAAAACATTTTTACGCCAATCAGTGGCCATTCCTCTTAGAGTATTAGTCTTTTTGTTATTGTTTTTTCTAAGACTGCTTCAAAGCAGACATGTAACTTTTCGACTAATAAATGAGAGGAAAAGAGTTTTTGAATATTTGATCATCATTTATGTACATTCATGCACGTATATGGCCCCTTAATGACTCAAGGTTTATCTCTGAAGTCGACTGAGCTTGGGTTGTTGGTGTATCGGGCATTTTCGCCTTGTATGGTTGATCCTAAGGTTGCGGACCATGTGGCGTGGGTCGTTCGGTTGCGAGAGGTTAGCCCCTGGCTTACGGCCGATGACAATCGTGGGTCGTTCAGTGGCAAGGGATCGACCCCTCAGCTTACGGCTTACGGCTGACGACAAGTGTCGTTCTTTGCTAGGGGCGTGGCCCTTTCGGCTTACGGCCGACGACACGGGTCGTTCTGTTACGAGAGGCATGGCCCCTTCGGCTTACGGTCGACGACAGGGTTCGTTCGGTGGCGAGGGGCATAGCCCCTTCGGCTTATGGCCGACAACAATCGTGGGTCATTCAGTGACAATAGGTTGGCCCATTTACGGCTGACGACATGGGACGTTCGGTTGCAAGAGGCGTGGTCCCTTTGGCTTATGGTCAACGACAATCGTGGTTCGTTCGGTGTCAAGGGGTTGGCCTCTTGGCTTACAGCTATCGACAGGGGGTCGTTCAGTGGCGAGGATCGTGGCCCCTTCGGCTTATGGCCGACGACAATCGTGGGTCGTTCAATAGTAAGGAGTTGGTCCCTGGGCTTACGGCTGACGACAAGGGTCGTTTGATGGTAAGGGGTGTGGCCCCATCGGATTACAGCTGACAACAGGGATCGTTCGGTTGCGAGTGGCGTGGCCGCTTCGGATTACGGCCGACAACATGGTTCATTCAGTGGCGAGGGGCATGGCCCCTTCGGCTTACGACCGATAACAAGATTCATTCAGTGGCGAGGTGCATGGCCCCTTCGGCTTATCGTCGTGGGTTGTTCGGTGGCAAGGGGTTGACCCATTGGCTTACTGCTGACGACAGGGGGTCGTTTGGTTGCGAGGGGTGTGGCCCGTTTGGCTTATGGCCGACAACAATCGTAGATCATTTAGTGGCAAGGGGTTGGCCCCTTGGCATACGGCTGACGACAGGGGTCGTTCGGCTGCGAGGGGCATGGCCCCTTTGGCTTATGGACATTCCCTCAACTCCGACAAAAACAGTTTCATCTTCTCCAATATGGTGAAGAAAAGCACATCACACGAACCATGGTGTCGATGAGTAATCTCTTCACCATCACCGCATTGATGGTAGCGCTGATAACAACGGCATCGTCGTGTGGCAGCTCCACACCCTCCAAATCGTCATCTGAAAAAGATATTGGGGGTGTAGAATTTCTCTGGCGCTTCTTTCCAACCGAGATGGTCATCAGCCTCCCAACGTAAGAATTTTGGAGTGAGATTGATAACTCCGGATGTGGTGGACCTCCCATTTTCATCTCGAGGACATTGATGCCGGGAGATGTTATGGTGTTCTCACCATGTGTTTTTGGACGAGTCGACATGGTCAAAGTAGTTGAATGACAGGGATGTCGACTCAGATTTCTCACAGACGGTACTAGCTGTTAAGGCCAAAATTGGCGTCAACAATATTTAGACTGATGTGGACTCCCTTGCTGAAGTGGATCCTTGTCAATGGTAGAAATAGGACCCTCGGTTGGGTGAACCAGTGTCGATGGTGGTTAGGATGCGGATGCAGCGCTAAATCCCGAACGGTCCAGTAGTAGAGTATTACAACCCTTCGACCTTTTGGTAAGGTCGAACCTCGATCAGTGGTTCGCGGAGTTGGTCGTTCGACCCTCCTATTAGGTCGTATCACGGTCTTCCTGCACCCAGTGTTCTAAATATCGGATATCAGTCGCGTATCGGCCTAGTAAATTTGATATCGAGTTGCGGATATCGGGGATATATCGGGGATATTGACTAAATATCGGAGTGTCATATCGGAGGCTTAAAAATTATGACATATATCAGCATAGATGTATCCAAGAAGATATAAAGTATACTAACTCAAATAAAAGTATGTTTTGGTTATGCTTATCTCGTTAAACATGATTATCGGGGATATTGACTTAATATCGGAGTGTCATATCAGAGGCTAAAAATGATGTCACATAAAAGCATAGGAGTCTAAGAAAATATAAACTATAGAAACTCAAATAAAAGTATGCTTTGTGTATACTTATCTCATTAAACGTGAATACCGGTCATCCACTTGGTGGAATAATTATTTAGTGGTCACAAACCAAACGAGTTAAATACCTACAATATATGATTCATGTGGATCAATATTACCATCGTGAAGATGAAATCAAAAAACTGAAAAAAAAATGTAGAAATGTAAAAGGGAAAGAATACTCGCCTTGATCGAAAAATCCTCTTAAGAAGAACAAACGCTAGACTGAAAAAAAACTAACTGAAAAAATGAAAAAAATGAAAAAAGTAAAAAATACTATGTAGTAAGTACTAATCTTGATCGAAAAATCCCTTGCGAAGATCGAACGTCGGATGTCAAAAGCTCGATCGACGGAAAAAAATCCAATACTGTAAGGGAAAAAAATTAAAAACCGAAAAAACTGATCAACTGAAAAAAGGACTCGACTACTCACCTTGATCAGAAAACACTTCCTTGCAAAGATCGAATGTCGGACATCGAAGCTCAATCGATTCTCGTCGAAAATTTTCACCGGACGGAGCGGAGCAGAGCGGAGTAAGGAATAGAGCGGAGCGGTGTGATTAGAATTAGGACAAAGCAGCAATTATCTCTCAAAAATCTCGATGCCTCTCGTCGTTTTAAGTAAATGATTAGGTCGGGTGACTCCGGTCAGATCCACTTTTAAGTGGACCGACCCGCTAACTTTGTTTTGACAAAACTATGAATTGATGCCGATATTTCAAAGGGATATATCTGCTACAATATCGGGCTGTCGACCGCAGCCCGATATTGCAGCGATATTTCCCCAAATATCGGAAACCGCAATATCTATGCCCATATCGTATCGGCCTAGTGATAAAACCAATATTGCGGCCGACATATCGGATATCGGACCGATATTTAGAACACTGCCTGCACCATAAAGGAACGTCAGGGGGTCGGATATGGGTTCCGACCCAAATCCACTCCGATACTTAAGTTAGAACGGAAACTTAAGGGAAGACTTGGGGCTGTCGAGATCGACCCACATAGGTTTGTCTCGAATCAGTCTCCGCAAGCTATTTGGAGGAAGAAATATAAAAGTGGTAGAGTAATTCAGAGTATTAGGTCTCTCGTAACTTGGGAATCTGAACCCTTCTTACGTTGTCTTTTTATCTATTTATAATTGAGGGCGTCTGTCAATAGTGCATAACTGCTAATTGTTGCGAGATCTTCTCCGGGATTATTGATAACGTCTGCCCATTTACTCGGTCGCATTAACCACTCCCTTGTAGCCAGCGAAGCTTGAACAGTTACATGAACTGTCTCATTGACCGAGTGATAACCAACCTTTGCTAGCGGCTCTTAAGTTATTGTGCCGAGTTTTAAGTCTTTAATTGGGCCTCATCTCCTTAAACTTAGCTCCGTGGGCCGTACCCATGTATCAACAATTAGGTTAGGAGCTACTTTAAAATACATGTCCAGTTGTGTAACGAGTGGGCCATGCTGCGTTTCTATATAAGGCAGGAGGTAGGATGTTGGATCAAGAGGTTGACGAAGAGTTACCACTCTCTCCACGATCAATGCTTATATATGAGTGGTCGCTTGTGTACTGAAGAACTGAAACTAATCTTATGTGATGATGTTGGGTTTGGGAGGCTCAAGATAGCTTGGTATAGCTTCTAGGCTGGTGGGCACAAGGTTAAGGATAATGGTCCCAGGACATGCTTCCCTATCCAACCCTTTAACAATGAAACTAGTAATGCTATGAATAGTTATCATAGATCGATCTTGTCCATGAAAAAGATGTTTTCTCCCCAGATGAGTTTTTTAAGCAAATGGGTTATGTGGATCGACCTTCATTATGCCTTATCTGCAAAAGAAAACAAGCATTACGGTGACTGTGTCTTAGAGTTAATCAAAATTCCTCCAACGCTCGAGTAAGACTGAATATAGATATAACCAATGTAAGGCAAAGGTCAACTTATAAGTTGAGGAGTTATGGTTTTATGTATTCGTCCATATATTTCTCGAAAAGTGTGTACAACCGGGGGTGTATCAGTTACTTCCTGGTAAACCGTATTATACATGGTTTGTAACGGTAAAAAGCCTTGAATGCATGTAAGCCCATGTCTTTCACGTGGGCTCACAATTAATCATGGGCCTAGGTATTGGGCCTTCAATTCGGCCCCTCTCCTGGGCCAAATCAACATCTGTAACATTAGGTACTTACATCTACTTAATTCATGACTTGGTAACTCATATGATGGGTTTAATAATTTCTTAAATTAACAAAAAACTACCCTTCTTCACCTATCTCTGTTCCTACCACAAGACTATTGACCAAAAATATCCATTTTTGGGCATTTTGACATAATTCGAATATACGAGGCAAAAAGAAAGTAATCAAACAAATCAAATACTGTAATGTTCCACTCGGGTTTCTTTTGTTGCTTTGGGACGAGAAAGTGCGAAAATGGCACTGTAGCGGGTCTTGTCGGCTTGTATTTGGGGATTCCTCTCTCATTTTCTCTCGTATGTTCTTTCTCTCCGCTGCTTTTCTCTGATGCTTTTCTCCCCACCGGCGACGCCTCTCTCCTAGCTGGCAACCCCAGCTGCTCTCTCTGAAATCCCCGGATTTCACGGCGATTTCACCCTTTCTCTGCGATTTTTGGGCCCCACCGGCTGTGCTCACCCCTCCACTCTCCTTCTTCCTGCGGGTTTCAGTTGGGTTCGGAAAAAAACCCTAACCCAGGCTGCGGGTTTGTGCGGGATTCGGGCGCTCCATCGGGTTTTTTGGTCGGAGTTGAAGTAGGTGTGCCGAGCTTGGTCGGATCTCATTGCCGGCAAAGCTACGAGCACAACCCTAACTCCGATTTGTTCCCCAATTTCTTGCTGGAGTCGGAGCCACCTCGTGTGTGCCTCGATTGATTGCGCGGGTCTGGAATCTGAGGCGATCGGCAGGATCGGTTAAACCATATTATTTCTGCGATATTAGCGACGAGATATATTTTCTTCATCTCTAATTTAATTTTTGATGAAATTTGATGCTGCAATGTGTTCCTATATGCGATGATCTTTGCTGCCTTGGTGTTATTGCCTTGCTACTTTGTTGTCGTGGTGTGCATGCGGCTAGGGTTTCAAATTTGGTTGGTTTAGGGCATATGCTGATATTATTGTGAAATTGGTAATGATAGTTGCATGAATTCTTTGTATGATGATTTATTTGTATGATGAATGTAAAGAATTGTGCATTCTAAAAAAGCCGAATGATGATAAAAAAGGAGGAACGAAGGAATGGATTTTTAATGGAATGGATTTTTGATGACATACGCACACACACAGTGGATGGCTTGCTAAGACTGTTCTCTTGAAGCCCCATTTTGATTTTTACAATGTTGGATCCCCATGTCAGCTGAAAGTTTATGATTTTATTTCTGTTAAATCAAAAAAATGTAATCTTAAATTTGCTTGGACTTTTTGTGTTTTTGTGGAGTTCATTGAGGCTCATTGTATCAGATTTTTGTGGCAAGTCTCCTTATTGCAGTTTGGGTTTTTGTTGTTGTTATGTTTGGCTCAGTGTATAATTTTTTGGGGCATGGCTCCTAGCTCCTTGTTGATGATTTGGGATGGGAAGGTCAAGGAAACTTGTATCAGATTTTTGGGGCATGACTCCTTGTTGCAGTTTGTGATTTTTAGGTGATCTTTTTTGGTGATTGTGTCAGATTAATGCGGCATGGCTCCTTATTGCAGTTTGTGTTTATGGGGTGTTATTTTTGGCTACAGTGCAATTTTTAAACTTTCTCGGACCAAATCAACAAAAGAAACCACAATGGAACAGGCCTTTAGTTTTTGGGGCATGGATCATTGTTGCAGTATGGGTTTATGTGGTGATCTTTTTGGCTCATTGTAGCATATTTTTGGGGTAATACAAAAAAATTCGTTTATGAGGCATGGCTCCTTGTTGCAGTTTTGGTTTATGAGGTGTTATTTTTGGGTTATGGATCCTGGTTGCAGTATGGGTTTCTGTGGTTTTCTTTTTGGCTCATTGTAGCATATTTTTATCCTAATAAAAAAAGTTAGATCCTTAGTTTTTGAGTTTTTTTGGTGATCTTTTTTGGTGCATTGTATCAGAATTTTGGGGCATGGCTCCATGTTGCAGTTTGTGTTTATGGGGTGTTAATTTTGGATAATTGGAACAGGATTTTGGGGCATGGCTCCATGTTGCAGTTTGTATTTATGGGGTGTTATTTTTGGATCATTGTTTCAGATTTTTTGGGCATGGCTGCATGTTGTAGTTTGTGTTTATGTGGTGTTATTTTTGGATCATTGTTTCAATTTTTTAGGGCATGGCTCCATGTTGCAGTTTGTGTTTATGGGGTGTTATTTTTGGATCATTGTTTCAGTTTTTGGGGCATGGCTCCATGTTACAGTTTGTGTTTATGGGGTGTTATTTTTGGATCATTGTTTCAGTTTTTTGGTGCAAGGCTCCATGTTGCAGTTTGTGTTTATGTGGTGTTAATTCTGGATAATTGGAACAGAATTTTGGGGATGGCTCCATGTTGCTGTATGTGTTTATGGGGTGTTATTTCTGGCTCATTGTATCAGAATTTTGGGGCATGGCTCCATGTTGTAGTTTGTGTTTATGGGGTGTTAATTTTGGATCATTGTATCAGATTTTTGGGACATGGCTCCATGTTGCAGTTTGTGTTTATGGGGTGTTAATTTTGGATAATTGGAACAGACTTTTGGGGCATGGCTCTATGTAGCAGTTTGTGTTTATGGGGTGTTATTTTTGGATCATTGTTTCAGATTTTTTGGGGCATTGCTCCATGATGCAGTTTGTGTTTATGGGGTGTTATTTTGGATCATTGTTTCATATTTTTGGGGCATGGTTACATGTTGCTGTAAGTGTTTATGGGGTGTTATTTCTGGCTCAATGTATCAGATTTATGGGGCATGTCTCCTTGTATCAGATTTTTGGGGCCTGGATCCTTGTTGCAGTATGTGTTATTGAGGTGTTCTTTGTGGATAATTGTATCAGAATTTTGGGGCATGGCTCCTTGTTGCAGTAGGTGTTTTTGGGTTTTTATGTTTGGCTGATTGTATCAGATTGTTTGGCATGGCTCCTTGTTGTGGTTTACCTATAGCCCAATGATGAAGATGATTATTTGATCCATATGTCCCTTGGTTATGCATAAATAGTTGGTATTAGGCTTGATGGTTCCATTACTCCCCAATGATGTATATTCGTGAGATACATTGAAAATCATATGAAATGAAATGAAATGGTATGGATCGGTATATGAGATGGAAGAATGTTAAATGAGGGGGTGATATGTGATGGAGCAACTGCCTATTACCAACATTTTATCAAGATAAAATTTATTTCTTCCTGAGGGCTTATGCATATGTTGCATACAACCAGCAATAAGGGCCATGCCCCAAAATCTGATACAATTATCCAAAAATAACACCCCATAAACACATACTGCAACAATGAGCCATGCCCCAAAACCCAACTTACGCCCGATGATGAACAATAAATAAGAAAATTGACCCTATGAAAAGAAGATATATGTGTATTTGATTGGAAGGTTCATTTATAATGAGCAACCGTCATATACATTCTGCTGTTCACGCTACAAAACATGTTTACCTGCGGGCACAAGTCAAATAATTTTTATTTGAATTGGGTATGGACCAAGTTGGTATGGTGCAATTTCATTGTGGAGATTGTTTGGTTTTAACAAATGATAATTTTTTTTCCAGTTTCTTTCTTGGTTTTCATGGATGTATCCGTTTCTTTTTTGGGTTCTTCATTTGTATGTATCAGTTTGAGGTGTTGCTTCTTGATGCAATTCTGTATGTAGCCTTGAGACTTAAAATTGTTTTTTTAATATGTATTCGTATATATGGTGTCTGCCTCAGTTGTCACTCTTTATTTCATGCAAGGTACACATGAGCACCGGGTCCAGCCAGTCTATTCAATCCAGACCCAGAGTTCCTATAGGTTTTGAGTTGGATGCAGATGAAGCTGACAGCAGGTTTTGCCATTGTCGGATACGGGTTCCCAGGAGGACATCATGGACCAGAAATAATCCTGGCCGTCGCTTTTGGAGCTGTCCAGTGCGAGGAAATAATAAATTCAACTTCTACGAATGAAATGATCCACCTCACTCAGAGTGGTCCACATATGTGATATTACAGTTGCTTGATGAGCTTGCAAGAAGCCCGACCTATGCATCCTCTTCCACAGCGGTATCTGATAGGCGACTTTTGGAGATTGAGGGGCAGTTGGCGTGGAAAATGGACACCATTCTCTCCGAATACAAAACCATTAAGTTGATTTTGTATTCGATCATAGGCTTGTTGATTTCTTTGTTAATGTTGTTTATTATCGCGATGAAAATGTAAAACTTTATTACTGTATGTTAGGATGTCTGATGATACTTGTATTATGTATATTATATGTATTTTGATTATGACGGCATATTATGGTTTGTGACATTGGTTTGTGCTATCTGATATGCGCTCACTGACGTGAATTTAATATTTTAATATTTTTTGCTTCCAGTTCTTTAAATTGTATTTTTATTTCTGTTGATTGCGTTGCTTTTTGTTCTTGCGTTACTAATTATTCGGCCATATTCAATTAAATATTCCTTTTTTAAATTCGGTCTTTTAAATTTTAATTATGTAAATTGTATTTAAATATGCTTATTTAATAGTAATTTATTTAATATTTAATAGTTAGTTAATTAATAATTAATTAACTGATGGGTTTCACATTTTTCTCATTCAAATGAATTTGGGGTTAATCTCACCTCAAAACACAATAACCAACTCACACTTTCCTCTTCCAACTTTTCCAATCCCACTATAACCAAAGAAACACACTACTTTACTATAGGCCCCACGTACAAACTTCCACTCTACTTTCCAACCCCAAAGCATGCAAAAGAAACACACTACTCATCTTCTCTCTCCTCAAAATTCCTCATTGGATTTACTATTGCAAACAGTAAATCACATCCCAAAACAAACCCACTGGAACAGGCCCTAAGAATCGCCCCGAATAAAGGCCGGAACCTATCCAAACCCAGCACCATCACAATACTTCTACAAAAACAGACAAGCTTACCGATTAATTGGGAGCTCCGCCGGATCTTTCTTAGGTCTCCTCTGATCAAATCAATCTTATTAAGTACTTGAAATGAAAACAAACGAGAGTGAAAACTTACAGGAAAAAGACCGAGAGATCGATTCGAGGCGAACACTACGGATCAGATGCCGGAATCGAGCTACGGAACCTTCTAAAAATTCGAATCTGCGACTGATTTGGAATCGGAGGCGAACGAACGGGAGTTCAGGGTGGTTCAGGGTGCGGGTTGAATTTTGATGGAGTACTTATAGAAAGCCAAGAAATGCGAGGCGGAGAAATGGGACTTGCTCTCTCCTTGAGATTGTTGTGAACTTGTGCCCACGTCAAGGTCACCATAAATCTGACAGAAAATTAGACAAAAAAGGAAAAATTTTCGGGAAAAATTGCCAGAAATTTAAAATAATTACAAATATCAGCTAAGTTCAAGGGTGTTGTTAGATGCACCGTATCTTTTTACAAAGAGAGTTGATACATGCACATAAAGTTTTGCTCTGGGCATGACCGCTTTTTGAAATGAACTGGAACGAAAATGACTTTTTGAAAACTCCATAAATACCCCCGATTGAAATAAATGGTTGTGCGCAATGACTAAAAAGTGATGTGTAGAACCAAAATTACTCAATGCGCACAACCGGTGAGAAAATTAATTTTGCCTTTTGGGTGCGGTGCGTAATTTTTGTTCTCCGCATCCCTTTTTACTCACCGGACACAACAGTTCAAATTTTGATAACGCATGACAGGCAAAAGTTTTATATGTTGTGCGCGGTTGAGTAAAAATTACGTAGACAGCAAAATTACTCAAACGCGCACAACAGGCAAAACGTTTGCCAGTTGTGCGCGTTTGAGTACAAATTACATAGATAGCAAAATAACTCATCATGCACAACGGGCAAAATTTTTGCATGATATGCGCGTTTGAGTAAAAATTATAAAGACATCAAAATTACTCACCGCGCACAACGGTCAAAATTCCGCGCACAACTGGTAAAAATTTTGCATGTTGTGCGCGTTAAGTAAAAATATACACATGGAGGAAAATTACTCACCGCGCACAACGGACAAAAAATTTGCATATTTTGCGATGTGAGTAATTTTGCTTAACAAAATGAATTACACAATGCGCACAACATCGTCAACAGAACCATTGTCTTGCGAACAGACAGACACAAAGGCACAAAAAGCAAACAAACTATGATTTGATTTTGTCCAAAGAAGTATAAAGATTTCGTTGTTCACTGTTGATCACCAGTGTCTAGAAGATTTCCTGAATATATCCCAAAAAAGCTTTACGGCCAGAGCAACAGATTTTGATAATTTTATGCCCTAAAATAGTCTAAGGACTCATCAGTTCATCGTAAAGTTGGTAAGAATTTAATTGCTAGAAAATAATTGGGTATTTACGTGATGACCTGTATCCGTTAATATGCGTATTTTCGTATTTTTATTATTATAATAATTTCAATTGATTTCAAATGATTTTAAAATATGTTAGAATGATTCTAAAATATGATTTTATTTTTTATATAAAATATTTTTTTGAGTATATATGTTTATACGATTTTATATTATCAAAATATTGTTTTATAATTAGTTTATATGATTTTTAAATATTTTTTATGTGAATATCAATAAAATAGATTTCTTAATTATTTTTCTATGTAAATATTATCATAATGGTTTTAAACTTTTATAAATATAATTATATGGTCATTTAGTATTCCCAATAATTTTTACGTATTTTTACGTAGTCAAATTGACCTAGGACCTGCAAACCTATAACTGATAACACGTTTTGACCCAAAACTCGTATTTTCGTAGCTCAAAATGTAAAACAGACATCATTTTCAAAATCTTCGCGACGATATGATCCCGTGGCATTTTTGGAATTTTTCAGAGTCAGACGTGAAAAACAATATTTTTAATATTAAAATTGTTGTAAACATTGTGGCTATGGAGTCCATAGCCCTGTATTTATAGTAGTAGGGTTACATAATGGGTGGATACCCACTAACGGGTAGGCCCACAAAAAGCCCGTTTATAACACTTCCCCTTATCCATCCATTGTTGTAAGCCGTGATGAACGCTTCAGGTTTCATAGAGCTTATCTGATCATGGGTCTATGGATACTTCTGGATCCCTAAGTTTAAGAGTACTTACCTCGTTAAAACCTTTGCCAAAGGAAAACCCAGTGGGAAAAACCAGTGGCTAAGGGAAAAGAGTACAAGTCTCTGTAACTTCCCCTGATCGATGGATAACATCATGGGTGGATACTTCTGGATCCAGAGTTGATGTGGCTGCCTCGTTAAAACCTTTGGCTATGGAAAACCCAGTGGGAAAAACCAGTAGCCAAGGAAAAAGAGTACAGCACTACATTAACTCCCCCTGATAAGTACAAGCTTCAGGCTTGTAAATCTCTCAACTGTCTCATCCCAATTCCTAGTACAAGTTTTCTAAAGGTACTGCGAGGCAAAGCTTTAGTGAACAGGTCTGCCAGGTTGTCGCAAGACTGGATCTGATGGATGTCGATCTGGTTGTCCACTTGCTGTTCATGCGTCCAGAAGAGCTTGAGGGAAATGTGCTTCGTCCTGTCACCTTTGATATAGCCACCTCGTAGTTGAGCGATGCAGGCAGCATTGTCTTCATACATGGTGGTGGGTCCAAGATCTCCCGTCTTCAGGCCGGTGGTCTTGAGGATATGGTTGATGACTGATCGAAGCCAAAAGCATTCTCTGCTAGCTTCGTGGATCGCAATGAGCTCGGAGTGGTTGGATGAGGTAGCTGTCGATGTCTGCTTCACGGATCTCCATGAGATGGCCGTCCCACCGTACGTGAACACAAAACCGGTCTGGGACTTTGCGGTATGTGGGTCGGACCTGTATCCTGCATCTGCATAATCGACCAAGTCGGAGGATGCACCTTTCTTGAAGTATAGTCCCATGTCCACAGACCCTTGGAGGTAGCGCAGAAGTTGCTTAACTCCGTTCCAGTGGCACTTTGAGGGCGCAGAACTGTTTCTGGCTAGTAAGTTAACTGCGAACGCTATATCGGGACGCGTGCAGTTTGCCAGGTATAGGAGTGCTCCAATTGCACTTAAGTAGGGTACTTCAGGACCCAGTGTTTCCTCCCCCTCTTCCAGCGGTCGGAAGGGGTCTGTGTCAACATCTAATGATCTAACGACCATTGGTGTGCTAAGCGGATGACATTTGTCCATAAGGAAGTTTTTCAGCACTTTCTTTGTGTATGTCGATTGGTGTAACAGGATTCCTCCGCTTAAGTGTTCAATTTGTAAGCCTAGGCAGAACTTCGTTTTGCCAAGGTCTTTAATCTCAAAAGTCTGTGTGAGACTTTTGGATATCTCACCTATCTCTTCAGGAGATCCGATGATGTTCAGGTCGTCTACGTAGACGACAATAATTACGAATCCTGCTCCCTTTGCTCTTATAAAGATGCAAGGGCAGACTTCATTTGGTGTGAATCCTTGTTGCACTAGGAATTCACTGAGTCTGTTGTACCACATTCTACCTGACTGTTTTAGACCATACAGTGATCTCTGGAGTTTGACAGAGTAGACATCCCGGGGTCTTTCTGTCATTTTTGTCGGTAGTTTGTATCTATCTGGGATTTTCATATAGATGTCCTTATCTATATTTCCACATAGGTATGCAGTCACAACGTCCATGAGCTGCATATCCAAGCATTCCTTTGTGGATAGGCCAATAATGAAACGGAAAGTGATCGCATCCATGACCGGGGAATAGGTATCGTCATAGTCTATTCCTGGTCATTGGGAAAAGCCTTGTGCAACAAGGCGTGCTTTATAACACACGATCTCATTATTCTCGTTTCTTTTTCTCACAAATACCCATTTATATCCCACAGGTTTAACACCCTTTGGTGTTAGGACTACAGGTCCAAAAACTTTGCGCTTCGAGAGTGAGTCCAGCTCTACTCCTATTGCCTCGTTCCACTTTGGCCAATCCTCTCTGCGTTTACATTCTGCTAGAGAGCGTGGGTCGGTCTCATCGTCGTATTCAGTGACGTGAGTGGCAATAATGAGCGCGAAGTTATCATCGATGATTGTGCTTTTTCTGTACAGTACCTCCCCAGTACGTACATAATTTAATGATATTTCTCCTATGTTTTCCTCTTCAGGGGGTTGTTAGGAGGGGAGAGGTAGCTGGGCTGAGCTCAGCATCCTGTGGTGGTATCGTTATTATTGCTCCAGGATTTTTTCTCTTTCGAGGGTTCTTATCTTTGGAACCTGGGGGTCGTCCTCTTTTTTGTTGAGGTACGGCGGCTTCTGCTGCCGGTGGATTGCATCCATCTTTGGGTATGTCAATCCTAGCTGGCGTATTCGTATCAGGGACGTGTGATCTGACAATCTTCTGGTTGTGAGTGAATTTGTCCGGTAAAATGTGAACTGTGTTTTGAATTTGAAGGATCTTCAGGATCTCGTCTTCACATTGATTTGTACGCGGATCAAAATGGGATAAAGTATTTGTGTCCCATGAAATGGTCTTTGAAGCTTCTGGCTTCTGTGTGTTAATGTCTAGTTTGGGAAAAGTGCTTTCATCAAACTCACAATCTGCTAGACGTGCTTTGAAGGCGTCCCCCGTAAGGGGTTCGAGGTATCTAATGATCGATGGTGAGTCGAAACCAATATAGATACCAAGACGCCGTTGAGGACCCATCTTGGTTCTCTGCGGTGGTGCTATGGGGACATAAACAGCACATCCGAATATCCTCAAGTGAGAGATATCGGGCGGGTTCCCATATGCAAGTTGCATCGGAGAATAAGATTGACTACCTGACGGTCGTAATCTTATTAGTGATGCAGCGTGCAATATGGCATGTCCCCATGCACTTACCGGCAACTGGCATTGCATCAACAATGGTCGAGCGATCCATTGTAGTCTCTTTATAAGAGATTCAGCTAACACATTCTGGGTGTGAACATGAGCTACAGGATGTTCAACTTCTATGACGGTTGCTTGGCAGTAGTCTAGGAAGACTTGTGATGTGAATTCCCCAGCATTGTCCAGACGCAATTTCTTGATCTGGTTGTCTGGGAAATGTGCCCGCAACTTTATGATTTGTGCCAGTAGCTTTGCAAAGTCTACGTTGCGGGTGGACAGGAGGCACACATACGACCATTTCGAAGATGCGTCAATCAGTACCATGTAGTACCGAAATGGTCCACTTGCGGGGTGAATAGGCCCGCAAATGTCTCCATGTATTCTCTCTAGGAAGCTTGGAGACTCAGATTCTACCTTCAGGGTGGATGGTCTCGTAATTAATTTCCCTTTGTGACAAGGGGGACAAGGATGTGCACCCTTCCGAAGTAGCGTCAGGCTTTTCGGGTTAATTCCACGTGATTGGGATATGATGCGACACATCATATTCCTTCCAGGGTGTCCTAGTCTATCGTGCCAGAGTTTGAGTTCTGGTTGATTATGGCACTTCTGGTGCTCGAGTGTGTTGGCTTCCATTGCTCTGATCCTTGTGTGGTAGAGACCCGACGGGAGTCCCTCAAAACGCTCGACGGTGTTTTTAGCACCGTTTTTATGAGACGTTACATATATGAATTCTCTGTTTTGTTTGCTCACCGTTTCAAGGTGGTATCCGTTTAAGCGGATATCTTTAAAGCTTAACAGGTTTCTATGTGAGCTAGGGGAGAGAAGCGCATCCTTTATAAGTAGTTGTGTTTTGTTGGGGAGCATAAATTGTGCTTCCCCTGATCCTTCAATTATACTTGATGGACCGAAAATTGTATTTACGGTGCCATCGTATTTATTAATGCTTTGAAAAAAGCAGATGTCTTGGAGGATCGTGTGCGTAGAGGCACTGTCCACTAGGCATTTAAAGTCCATCTATTTTAAGAGAAAATATCGCAGTATAAGACACAAGAAAAGATATACTACTGATAATCAATTAATGTCTAAAAAAAGTACTCCAACATGCTAGAAATAAAACAAGTAGATAAATAGTTTCTCAAAAAGGAAAGCTACAATGCATAGAAAATAGATAATGTCCTCAGTCGAGCAGGTCATCGTTTGAGAAGTCCTCAGCGATGAACCTGATTGGTGCCAGGTCTTCTTGAACCACCAGGTTTGTCTCAGCTTGC
Source organism: Scilla litardierei (assembly GCA_030789695.1). Lineage (NCBI taxonomy): Eukaryota > Viridiplantae > Streptophyta > Magnoliopsida > Asparagales > Asparagaceae > Scilla > Scilla litardierei. The sequence continues at coordinate 176,580,130 of CM061133.1, read as the reverse complement.
TTCTGGCTCGCTTTGTACAAGTCCTGCAGGTGGCGTGGAGTCCGACAATTCCTGGACCAGTGTCCAGTCATGCCACACCTGTGGCACTTATCTTCCCAGTCCTTTCTGGGGCAGATGTCTGGCCGTCGTCCTTTCTCTTCTACACATTTTTCTTCTTCCTCCCTCATTGTTGCTTCTGGGAGGGGGTCCTCTAGCTTGCTTCTTCATCGCTTTACCCTTCTGGGGTTTTCCTTTGAAGTTGCTCCTCTTCTTCTGGGAGGAGCTGTGATGCGCTTCAGGCGAAGGAGCAGTGCCGGTAGGGCGTGAGTTATGGGTGGCCAGAAGAAGGTCACGGTTCTGCTCTGCCATCAGAAGGCATGCGAGAAGCTCTGAGTATTTCGTGAACTTTCATTCACAATACTGTTGCATTAGTATGACATCCTTCTCGTGGAAGGATGTATACGTCTTCTCTAACATGCGCTCTTCCGTCACCTTTTCACCACACAACTTCAGGCGTGAGGTGATGCTAAAGAGTGCCGAGTTGTACTCGGCAATAGACTTAAAGTCTTGGAGACGGAGGTTCTCCCATTCATATTGCGCTCGGGGAAGTATAACATCTCTTTGATGTTTATACATATCCTCGAGGGCGGTCCATAACTCATACGAGTCTTCCACCGTGAGGTACTCGGCCTTCAGGGTCTGATCGATATGGCGTCTGATATAGATAATTGCTTTCGCTTTATCTATATCAGAAACCTTATCGCCTACAGCGATGGCGTGGCTCAAGCCCTACGCTCGCAGATGGAATTTTATGTCCAACGTCCAGCTTAAGTAGTTCTTGCCTGAAGCATCCAAAACGTCGAAATCGACGCTCGCAATTTTGGCCATTTATCACTCTATCATGTTAAAAGATAGGCAATAATTAGATATTTTCACAGAGAAATAAATAATTAAGCACTTCAGAGCCAGATATTTGCTGCGTGGATCGGCTAATCACCAAATTAATTACAGTCCATACAGTCCCAAAAAGAAATAAAAGTACAACTCGGGAACCCCCGTGGGGCCCCTATTCTTCGGGAATGTTCCTTCATCTTCTTGAGGCGTCCGTTGGGCTTGTAATATTACAAAATTATCATCACTATATTTTTCTCTCAAAAAGGAAATGATGCATGAATAAGAAAATGGTGATAACTAGCCGATCCAAAACCACAGCAAATATTTAACATTCGTCGCAGGCAGTTAAAATGCAGCAGTCATTTAATCATCACAGGCAGTTTATACATTACAGGTGATTTAATCATCACAGGCAGTTTATAATGGAAAATTAAGATCTTTCGTTTAAAAATTATTGGACCACTAGGCAACGTCATACACCGTTAGGTTAGTAGAGCGTGTTGTGCCCTGTGGTAGCTACTGCACACGTACTAGAGGGGGGGTGAATAGTACTTAAAATAATCAAGACAGTTATTCCTAATTATTGTGCAAGAAACAAATGACAATGCGGAATTAAACAACTATCAACAAGAATTAAAACATACGCAAACAAACAATATTACTGGGTTCGGATCCACCCAAGTCTCCCCGACTTGTTCCCGGTGATCCTACGTCCCAACCACCCGGATCCCCTCCGGATACTTGAGTTAGCAACCCTAACTCAAGATTTCCACTATGAAGTACTTGTGAACAACCTTCACAAGTCAAATCATACACAAAGTAATTTGTGACTCCCACAACCCGGGATCACAACCACACTCTCACAACCGAGAGTGAAACTTACAATTCAAATATGAAATGAAATAAACTCTTACCTTACAAAATCCTATGCCTTGAGTATACTTACCAAATTAGGGCAATGATGGATTTTGAGGAAGAGGGTGTCACCAAACCCTAGCTTCAAGAAGATGACCAGCAATGAAAGCCTAGGGTGGAGTATGGTGACTAGAATCAAGCTCTTGGCTTGAGAAGCTCACAATGGAGAGAATCTCTCTTGAGGAAGATGGCTCAAAGAGGGAAGGGAGAGATTCTTGTGAGGGAGAGAGAGCTTTGAATTAGCTTGGGAGAGCTCTTCTCTTAGGTCTGAAATTGCTTGAAAATAGGACCTCTAACCCCTCTTCAAACGAATCAGGATTCTATTTAAAGGGGCAAGAGAAATCGAGTTTGAAAGAATCCCAACAGCTCTATTCTGAAGCAGACTAGTCGGTCAAAGAAGGATCACTGACCGACTAGTTCATCAACTAGTCGGTCGGTGATACAACGTAGACCGACTAACGGTAGAACAGCCAATAAGTCGAAGTACAGGCAAAGACAACTAGTCGGTCTAAGAAGACTTGCCGACCGACTAGTTTCACAACTAGTCGGTCGGTGAATGATCTTTGACCGACTAACGTCGAAATAGAATAGGTAGACTTCAAGTTGACTTAGTCGGTTTAAGAACAAATGCTGACCGACTAGTTTCTCAACTAGTCGGTTGGTAAACGTTCTTTGACCGACTAACTCGAAACAGTAGCTCAGGCTGAAAATGACTGTACACAACTAGTCGGTCTGAGAAGAACTCCTGACCGACTAGATCGTCATCTAGTCGGTCGGTGACTCTTCTTTGACCGACTAACTGTAGTCATGGAAAGAGCTGAAAATAGAGAAGGCAAACTAGTCGGTTCATGTAGAGTTGCCGACCGACTAGATCGTCATCTAGTCGGTTGGTGACTCTTCTTGAACCAACTAACATGCACAAGAATCCGAGGGAAGAAGCGATAAGCTTCGGGAAAGTTTCTAATGGCTTCTATGATAATCCTAGCTCTAAGATATGAGCGAAATGACGATTATAAAGTAAGTCCCACTCAAGGCTTAACATTCTAATCTATGAAGCTAGAAGACTATAAAAATCAACCTTACGAGCCGTCTTCAAAGCTTCAATCTTCATTCCTCTTGACTTCAATATTGCTCCTTGAGCTTCAACGAAGCTCCAGGCACACGATCACGCGAATTGAGAAGTCTTGAGACGTCGCTTTTGTTGTACGTGGTATTTTGGCGACGATCTCCATAACTGCGCTCACAAATAAGTTAGTATCCATTATTTATGTTTGCTCATCATCCAAAACCAAATCCGGGGAACCATATCACAACATTCTCCCCCTTTTTGGTGATGACAAACCAATCATAAATAATAAGCAATAATAATGATTCAATTGAAATTTACTTACTCCCCCTGCATTGATGACACGTTAGTTCCATATTCAATAATATTCATATGCATCAAGCAGCGAGGGAAGATATGAAATATGAACCACATATTGACATATAGGATCTAAATCCATTTTATATCTTTACTCCCCCTGAATCTAACACATCAAATTAGATTCATGGTAAATTCCTTTGAATTATTAATTAGCACATTGTCATTATTATATCTCTCCCCCTTTGGCATTAGCAAAAAGAGCGGGAGGAGAACAACAACACAGCCAATGGCTAAAAATAATGCATGGGAGTCGAAGAATACGACCAAGGTCCAAAATAACACCAATGCAAAATATCAAATGTAAAATACCGAATAAAAGCAAAGCGTGTCAAGGAGACCAAAGTCGAAAATCGGAAACCGAAATCATCAAACCATAGGCGAAATACGAAATACGAAATCATCTAGCCATAGGTGAAACTCGAAAACCGAAATCATAAAATCATCGGCGAAAATTGGAAAACGAAATCACCAAGCCATAGGCGAAAATCGAAATACGAAATCATCAAGCCATAGGCGAAAAACGAAATCCGAAATCATCAAAACTCAAATCAATTTTACTTATTGAGTTTTGGAACATACTCTCCAAAATCAATAGAATGCATGGAAAACAATTCTATGTTTCCATAGAAAGAATTCTATTAAATCCATAAAATCGTCGAACGACGAAATCAACATCAGAGACAAAAATAATCCGATGTGCATACTAAATGTTGCATGCAAGAATGTTATGCCAAAAAAAAATAGATAGACCATCATATAACAATGGCATACACAAATCTAGCATACCAAATGAAGCAAAATGATACCAATTGTAATATATTATACCAATGGATACCAATATGAATCAAAAATATGAACATACTTACAACATTAAGCTCCCCCTACTTTGGTGCATCACTCAAGCACCAACAACTCCAATCGAACGAAAATCCTTGCAAATCACGGAGTTGGTAGGGTTGGTATCGCATGGTGGATTTAACCTAGAGAATATCATTTTGGTATCCAAAAATCCTTTTGGATCCTATGGGTTAGGCAATAAATTTAGCTAACTAAATTCAAATTAAATGTAACCCATACATACCACAATTGCTTTGGTACCCATAAAAATGAAATTAAAACTTATGGTACCAAGCAATGAAGGGTCAAAGGAAACTAACCCTTCGGAAACCAAGTCCAAGAGGAACTTGATTTCCCAACATAATCATCATTCAAAATAACATCATTTATAAACGATTTCACATACAAATTCTTAGCATGCATGCTTGTGTTCTTCGGACCCCAAATAGTGTATGTCTTGGGAGTCCTAATCCTATTGGGAACATGCATACGTTGTTGATTTCTATGTGATGCATGACGTGGGTAAGCATATGGCATGCGATGCAATGGTGCATGACGATAATTATTCATATGAGAATGAGGATGAACATATGAATGTGGAGGAACACGTGCATGAGTGTGTCTCATAAGGTGTGCACGTGCTCGTGGGTGCGGAGCATAAAAATCATCATTTGTGCTAACATGTGGGGTAGGATGTGTGTTCCTACGTGGCATGGTATACATGTAAGCATGACCCTTCTTTGGAGGTCCACCCAAAGTGGGTTTCTTTCCAAATGGGGGCGTGTTCCTAGCGGAAGCACCATTGGTAGAAGATCTACCCATGACGTGTTTACTTCCACTAGTAGAAGCATCGGAAGATGGCCTAACAAAGGTGGCGGACGATTTGGATGACTCTCCCATCTTATACCCCAAACCAATGTGATGATTGGCCGGAGGTAAGTCATTTAGGATATCATCCAACTTGCCCTTACCTTTGTTGAATTCATGAATTCGGCCTAATGTGCTCTCATGCTTCTCGGTGAGAGAATGCAAAGAAGCATCCAAAGTGGATACTTGCGATGCGAGTACACAAACACGTGACTTGAGATTTTTATTCTCAATACTCAAAGTTGAGATTTGAGACGTCAAATCCGCTATCACATGTTCATCCGAATCTTCGATATGAACATGCTCAAGTTGAGACTTGAGATTTTCAATCTCATTTCTCAACCCATCAACAACGGTGTCGTTGTTGACGATGAAAGGCTTAGGCGAGTTTTTAAGACTATCTAATTCATTTTTAGTCTTCATAAACTTAGTAGCCATATTAGAAAACTTATTCCATAATTGTTCATTGGCTATTCTAAGTTCATCATTGGTTACCTCTTCGCCTTCATCCTCGCTTCCATCCTCGCTTTCATCGGAGGAAGTCTCTTCATCACAATCCTCTTTTCCCATGAAGCACGTGTGTGCATTCTCCATTCTTTCATCGTCCGACTCTCCACTTGAGGAGTCGGAGTCGGTGAAAGTGCCGACAAGCCCTTTCTTGTGCTTTCTTGACTTGTCGTGCTTGGATCCCTTCCATTTTCCCTTGTGTTTGTAGAGAGGACAATCCGGCTTGATATGTCCTGGCTTGTTGCATTTGTAACACACGGGAGTAGAAACATTAGTCGAAATAAATTTAGATTTACGATTCAACTTACCTTGTCGGAAGAATCGGATGAATTTCTTTGCCATATTGGCCAATGCTTCCATGTCCAATTCTTCGTCCTCTCCTTCTTCCGAATCTTCATCATCGGTAGATGGAGCGGCCTTGAATGCAATTGCCTTTTTCTTTGGCTCGTCTTGCTTCAAGTATGCCTTCATCTTTTCCCTCATCCGGATCTTACTATCCTTGCGTACCTCATAAGACAACAAGGTACCCATTAGTTGTACGACGGTATATTTATTCATGTCATTACCTTCCTCGATGGCGAAGGTACGCTTCTCCCAACAAGAAGGAAGTCCATCGATTATCTTCGAGACTTTCTCCTTTTGGGTGTAGGTCTTCCCAAGAGCTTCCAAGTCGTTTGATATATCCACGAAGCGAGCGTAATAATCCTTCATGGTTTCTCCCTGCTCCATATGAAACAACTCAAATTCTTTATTAGCAACGACGAGTTTAGAATCTTTTACCGTACTCGATCCTTCGTGCAAAATGAGGAGTTGGTTCCATATTTGATATGCACTCTTACATGTGCATATCTTGTTGAAGTCCTCGGGCTCCAACGCACAATTCAAGGCATTCATTGCCTTGGCATTGGCAACTTCCGCGGCGACCTCCGCGGGAGTCCACTTCGTGAAATCTTCTTCGGAAGGCTCGACATACTCCGTCATGGTGGCTCTCCATAGTGAAGCGCTCCGGAGGAAAATTTGCATCCGGCATTTCCAGTAACCGTAGTTGGTACCGTTGAAGTGTGGAGGCCTGACGGAGGATAGTCCTTCCATAACTAAAGAAGCTCCATCGCGGTTCTTGAAGACGTTGTAGTCGTTGTTCGTCATAGCTCTCAACTTTGGCTATGTGTAGCTTTGAACTTGGCTCTGATACCAATTGTTGTGCCCTGTGGTAGCTACTGCACACGTACTAGAGGGGGGGTGAATAGTACTTAAAATAATCAAGACAGTTATTCCTAATTATTGTGCAAGAAACAAACGACAATGCGGAATTAAACAACTATCAACAAGAATTAAAACATACGCAAACAAACAATATTACTGGGTTCGGATCCACCCAAGTCTCCCCGACTTGTTCCCGGTGATCCTACGTCCCAACCACCCGGATCCCCTCCGGATACTTGAGTTAGCAACCCTAACTCAAGATTTCCACTATGAAGTACTTGTGAACAACCTTCACAAGTCAAATCATACACAAAGTAATTTGTGACTCCCACAACCCGGGATCACAACCACACTCTCACAACCGAGAGTGAAACTTACAATTCAAATATGAAATGAAATAAACTCTTACCTTACAAAATCCTATGCCTTGAGTATACTTACCAAATTAGGGCAATGATGGATTTTGAGGAAGAGGGTGTCACCAAACCCTAGCTTCAAGAAGATGACCAGCAATGAAAGCCTAGGGTGGAGTATGGTGACTAGAATCAAGCTCTTGGCTTGAGAAGCTCACAATGGAGAGAATCTCTCTTGAGGAAGATGGCTCAAAGAGGGAAGGGAGAGATTCTTGTGAGGGAGAGAGAGCTTTGAATTAGCTTGGGAGAGCTCTTCTCTTAGGTCTGAAATTGCTTGAAAATAGGACCTCTAACCCCTCTTCAAACGAATCAGGATTCTATTTAAAGGGGCAAGAGAAATCGAGTTTGAAAGAATCCCAACGGCTCTATTCTGAAGCAGACTAGTCGGTCAAAGAAGGATCACTGACCGACTAGTTCATCAACTAGTCGGTCGGTGATACAACGTAGACCGACTAACGGTAGAACAGCCAATAAGTCGAAGTACAGGCAAAGACAACTAGTCGGTCTAAGAAGACTTGCCGACCGACTAGTTTCACAACTAGTCGGTCGGTGAATGATCTTTGACCGACTAACGTCGAAATAGAATAGGTAGACTTCAAGTTGACTTAGTCGGTTTAAGAACAAATGCTGACCGACTAGTTTCTCAACTAGTCGGTTGGTAAACGTTCTTTGACCGACTAACTCGAAACAGTAGCTCAGGCTGAAAATGACTGTACACAACTAGTCGGTCTGAGAAGAACTCCTGACCGACTAGATCGTCATCTAGTCGGTCGGTGACTCTTCTTTGACCGACTAACTGTAGTCATGGAAAGAGCTGAAAATAGAGAAGGCAAACTAGTCGGTTCATGTAGAGTTGCCGACCGACTAGATCGTCATCTAGTCGGTTGGTGACTCTTCTTGAACCAACTAACATGCACAAGAAGCCGAGGGAAGAAGCGATAGGCTTCGGGAAAGTTTCTAATGGCTTCTATGATAATCCTAGCTCTAAGATATGAGCGAAATGACGATTATAAAGTAAGTCCCACTCAAGGCTTAACATTCTAATCTATGAAGCTAGAAGACTATAAAAATCAACCTTACGAGCCGTCTTCAAAGCTTCAATCTTCATTCCTCTTGACTTCAATATTGCTCCTTGAGCTTCAACGAAGCTCCAGGCACACGATCACGCGAATTGAGAAGTTTTGAGACGTCGCTTTTGTTGTACGTGGTATTTTGGCGACGATCTCCATAACTGCGCTCACAAATAAGTTAGTATCCATTATTTATGTTTGCTCATCATCCAAAACCAAATCCGGGGAACCATATCACAACATTCTCCCCCTTTTTGGTGATGACAAACCAATCATAAATAATAAGCAATAATAATGATTCAATTGAAATTTACTTACTCCCCCTGCATTGATGACACGTTAGTTCCATATTCAATAATATTCATATGCATCAAGCAGCGAGGGAAGATATGAAATATGAACCACATATTGACATATAGGATCTAAATCCATTTTATATCTTTACTCCCCCTGAATCTAACACATCAAATTAGATTCATGGTAAATTCCTTTGAATTATTAATTAGCACATTGTCATTATTATATCTCTCCCCCTTTGGCATTAGCAAAAAGAGCGGGAGGAGAACAACAACACAGCCAATGGCTAAAAATAATGCATGGGAGTCGAAGAATACGACCAAGGTCCAAAATAACACCAATGCAAAATATCAAATGTAAAATACCGAATAAAAGCAAAGCGTGTCAAGGAGACCAAAGTCGAAAATCGGAAACCGAAATCATCAAACCATAGGCGAAATACGAAATACGAAATCATCTAGCCATAGGTGAAACTCGAAAACCGAAATCATAAAATCATCGGCGAAAATTGGAAAACGAAATCACCAAGCCATAGGCGAAAATCGAAATACGAAATCATCAAGCCATAGGCGAAAAACGAAATCCGAAATCATCAAAACTCAAATCAATTTTACTTATTGAGTTTTGGAACATACTCTCCAAAATCAATAGAATGCATGGAAAACAATTCTATGTTTCCATAGAAAGAATTCTATTAAATCCATAAAATCGTCGAACGACGAAATCAACATCAGAGACAAAAATAATCCGATGTGCATACTAAATGTTGCATGCAAGAATGTTATGCCAAAAAAAAATAGATAGACCATCATATAACAATGGCATACACAAATCTAGCATACCAAATGAAGCAAAATGATACCAATTGTAATATATTCTACCAATGGATACCAATATGAATCAAAAGTATGAACATACTTACAACATTAAGCTCCCCCTACTTTGGTGCATCACTCAAGCACCAACAACTCCAATCGAACGAAAATCCTTGCAAATCACGGAGTTGGTAGGGTTGGTATCGCATGGTGGATTTAACCTAGAGAATATCATTTTGGTATCCAAAAATCCTTTTGGATCCTATGGG